>OU026156.1:114896184-115521184 GCA_907269105.1 Volucella inanis
CTTGACCGCTGTATAAGTGGCAGAAGCCACGAATCACCTTGTCCTTGTACAGATTTGCGCAAGTATTCTCCAGTCGCCTTATAAGAGCCATCTGTTTATAGTAATGCAATGCTTGTTCCTTTGTCACCTTGACACTTGTTGCTGGACCACACTCCAATTTGTAAAGATGATAGGGCTAATCGGATAAGTTATAAGGAATAATTATTTTTTAGATTGGTTTGTTTACTTGTATGGTAAAAACTAGAAACATTTGTACGACCCGCGGAACTGTGCTCTGCTATCGAGGGGCGTACCACCCCATTTATATCTCGGATTACTTTTTTTTATAATTAACATTTTGTGTACCTTTTCTATAGATATATAGACAGATAGATATATAGATAATTTTTATTTACTTCTTAAAATCCAATTACAATTTACTAGTTACATTAACATTAAAAGAAATAATAATGACATAAGTATTTTTGAAAGGAAAATAGAGATAATGTCATTTCAAGGCTATGCAGTTAAAGCTTTTAAAAAAAGAATGGGTGAGGTGGTCCCATAAATTAAATCATACATATTATGACAACAAAAATTAACAATTAGTTTATACAAATTTTTTATGAAAACCAAATCGAAAACTAAACATTACATTAAATTATCAGAGAAGAATATTAAACAAAGATTCAACACTCTCAACATCAAGGGAAAAGTGCCAAGTTTTTACAAGTTTTACAAAGACAAGATGAGAATTAATCGCTCGGATAAAAAGTGGAAGTTTATTAAATAACCGAGACGATGAAACACTATTAAAGTTTCGAAACGCGGTTGTACGAAAAATGGGTACAGTGACTTGATTTAATAATCTTAAATAAAATATCTTTAGAACTTTATAGCAGTACAAGTGACGGACTGGAAGAACCCTCAAATCTCTGAAGAGTGGAAAACTGGGATAAAAGCGGGGCTTATAGCTAAGTTTCTCCAAGATGTGTTTTTAGAGTATCAAAAGAGGCTTAATTTTGTTGAAGTTTCTACCTCCCCAGCAGGCAATCCCGTATTGTAGTCTCGAATGAAATATACCATAATACATCTTTTTTAACAGTTTAAAAGAACAAACATTGCCCAGAAAATAAAAATTCCTTAGTGTGCCACGAAATAAATGTCTCAAATGCTCTGTGTGGTTAAAAAAACTCATCCTAAAATCAATAATAAGTATTTAAAATTATTCACAATTTTAACTTGAAAACATTTATCGCTGCAACCGAAACAATGAATAAAAGTCTGAGAGGAGGAACTGGGCTTGCAAGAGCAATAAGAGAGTTTAAACCTCCGACAGTCGGTTGCATGAAAGTAAACCTCAGCACCAAAATTGTTATGCGCTGACAAATTTGACATAATTTTAGTTTTAAATCTTATAACCAACTTATGCTCTGCAAACCAGATTCTTAGTAAAAACAGATCCCAATTTATGTCTGCGGTAAGATTCAAAACACTATCTGAATCACATCATCCGCAAAAGCTGTCAGCAAGCCCTTAAAATCCAATTTAAACAAGGAATTGATATAGATTAAAAGGAGGATCGGTCCCAAAACAGATCCCTGAGGAACTCCTAAGTGCAGATTTTTTAATTCACTCCTGGTATCATCAATTTTCACTCTTTGTTTTCTATTTTTCAAGTAAGATCTGCACCCATCACATACAAAGCCCCGAAAACCAGCATTTTCAATCTTACATAGCAGTGTATCAGGGTTCACCATATCAAAGGCTTTTGATATATCAACAAACAACCCAGCGGTACAATTTTTTTTGTTAAGTTTGGCAAATACTTGAGAACAAAAGTGTAAGAGGGCATCTTCTGTAGATTTGTTTTTCTGAAAACCAAATTGAAAAAAGTTGTTTTTTTTAAAAAACTCACCATTCTACTTTTCATAACTATTTCGAAAATTTTGCTGAGTGAGGGTAGGAGTGAGATCGGCCTATAATTACACATTTCAATAATCGATCCATTTTTGAAGAGAGGTATAACATCCGCACATTTAAGTGCATCCGGAAATATCCCAGAAAAATTGAATGTATTGAAAATATGCGTGAGCACATCAACTAAGAAGCATGCAATATTTTTAAGAACTAAGTTTGATATTATCTCACAAATTGTTTTTAGGAGTTCAAGGCCAGTTATCGGCTCAAATAAAAAACTCTGTCGCTGAGAGGATTCAACAGGATTGCAAACAGGACTACAAAGCATGCAACTAGAGTAGGTAGAATTAACTTGCATTATAACAGATATGGTTGCAAAATAGTTGTTAAAGGAGTTAGCAATGCCAAGCTTGTCCGTAACCACAATATCATTAACACGTTCCGCACTTTGAAGTCTACTGGCTGTTTTTTTTATTGAGGATGCTTTTAACTAACTGCCATTCATATCTTAGATTGCCTCTAGCTAGATTGAATTTGTTACTATAATAAGTGTCTCAACAAATTGGGATTTCTCTTTTCAATTCGGAGCATATTTTTTTGTATTTCGTTTTTAGATAGTGGTTGTTACGGTGCTTTGAACATTTTATTCTTAACTTTTTTTTAAACTTAACTTTTTTTAATAAGCTCAGCGTAATCCAAGGTTTAAGGCGTTTTTCAGATTTTTTTGGACTAACTGTGAAAGTACAACTACTTATATGCCTATTGAGGATGTACATAAATATGTCATACGATTTCGAGGCTTCGCCTTCCTCAAATACTTCTTCCCACAACTCAAAAGACAAATGATTCTTAAGCATATCAAAATCAATTTTCTTTGCTAAGTTAGAAGAACCTGAATCTGAAGTTTCATTATTTTTCCTATCTTGGCCTGGTCAGTAATCTCCAGATCGAAGACACACTTTTCAGAAGAACTGATAGATGAGGACGCAAAACGTCCATAGATATGATTCAAGCGGTTTCCTGAATTACTTCTAGGAATTTCATTTATAAAAGGAAACAACCCATGACTAGCTAGTAGGTCCAAATAATCCGAAACAATACTACTAGATATTGATATTGAAATCGCCTAGGATTATCAAATTTTTTGATTTTTCACTTTCCAAAGAGGCTGAAAATTCTTCCAAAAATATCGAAATATTGAACTTATGAAGCCTATAGACACATAATATGACATAGACCTCATCTTTGATTTTGAAAGAAACGTTTAAAACATATGCACTCAGAAAATATAGCTTCGACACATCGACAACCTCATAATCTTGCTTGACAAAGCATCCAACACCTCCCGCAGAGTAATTCTCATTTGTATTCACATAAAAATTAAATCCCGGTAACTCATAGTCTCTTTTCTCAAAATCGTAAATCCAAATTTCGGAGACTACAACGAAATCAGGGATGCATACAAAAGAATCTAAATGAGATATTAGCGATGCAAAATTCTCTCTTAAACTTCTTATATTTTGGTGAATGAAAAGGAGTTTGCCTGAGCAATACGATTTGTTAGTAAAAACTTCTTCGCAATTTGTGTTCTTGAGATTGAACAGTCATGACCATGGCAGCTGGTGTTGGTACCTTTTTTCTAAAATATTCTTTCAGTTTCAATAAAATTTTAATATCAAAATTATATATTGTAGCTTTTTTAAAAAAAGATAAAAGTTGTCTAATTTCGATATACGAAATATGCATTTGAAAAACGACTTACTTGTACTTCTCCTCTAGTTGGTTTGTACGCACAAACTTACATACGAGTATGTCGTGTGAGGGTATACTAAGGGGTGAGTTTTTTAGAGGTTTAAACCTTAAAATGAAATAAAACACATAAAAATCGTAGAAATGACCAAGGAAAAGTCATTAATAAATACGAACATTTTTTCCAGCCGTAAATCAGAAAAAAAACGTACGTTAGCTTTCAAGTCGTCTAACGTATTAAATCACACGGTCTTGGGATCGATCTTGGACGTCAATTCATATGTCAATCAAGCGAAATTAAGCGCTCATCGTAAGTTTTCTTCAGTAAATTAATTATAGTTGAGCCGTATTTTTAAAGCTACAGTGCATCAATGGGATTACGCGAAAGTCAGTAATCATGGATGTATGGTATTGCACTTTTCATTTACTGCAACGGCCTGGCTAGCATCAATTTTGAAAAAATATGAACCAATGATCAAGAGTGACTTTTTATGAATGTAACTACATCTCAATAATGGCTTATGGATTTTCTTCACCCCAAATGCAGCAACTTACCTTATTGCCCGAATCATTCAACTAAAAATGAGTCAAATTGCTCGACCAAAATTTTGTAAGGTCTTAAACCAAAATCTTTCAAAAAGTGGATTGACATAGGTCAAATTCCTTTACCTAAGCATCGAACCACCGAAAGATGGTATCATTTGAAAACTTTTTTTCAGATTTTAGATACATCCAATTTAGTCTGGATGGCTTCTCCCCGCCAACTAGCATTTCGGAACAATCGGAAATCTGATGGATTTCACCCTGCCTCTCAATCAGATAACGTCTGCTTTCTGCTCTTTTATTAAACCGCTTAGAAACTTTTCAACCAATCAAAAAGCACAAGAAAAGTGACACTGAGATTTATACAAGAAATGCCTTAAAATATATAAAAAAGAACTGAGGAAGGTAAAGCGACAATCTTCAAGGTCATTCTGTGAAAAAAAAAAATCAAAACTTTTGAGGCAATGGAGCTAAAAAATATCCTCAAATCCTATGAAAAAACCGATGGCTCTTGAACGACCCCAAGTGATCAATCACTCAACCTGCTACTGGGCACAGACTATTTAGGTAGCTCCATATGCACGGCCAGTAACAACCTTAGCAGAACTACTACTACGGGCGTGACGTACTGAAGTTATAAGCGCGAGAGTTGAACACGAAGAAAATAGCAACACTATAATGCTCTGTCAGAAAGATCGACTGAAAGAGTCTCAGAAGTCTTAGATTAGCCTCTCAGAATGAGAATGTACTGCGGATGAATTCAATAGACTGAATCAACGGTGACGGCAACAGTGAATTTGGAAGAAACCTTACTTGATTTACTTCGACATATTTGGATTTAAGGTCAGTAAGGATTTTTCAGGGCTTGTCAGGGTCCTGAAACAGAGATGGTGGTGGGTGAACCCTTTTCGGACCAACAGCAGCTCTCACATTCCCGAAGTGGGTTACAGACGCCGGAAGATCCGGCCTCTTTTGTCCAAGAGGCCTAAAAGAGGGCCTGGCTCTCCAAGATTATACGCCGGGGTAACTGCCTGACTGCGTTAAACATATGTATATGGCATAATTGCGAAGCAACAACAAGCCTCGGATATGGATGATTTTACTGTTGACGATCCATGCAAACGAAACAACGACAACGAATTTCGGATCTGTAGGTGGAGTGTTAGGTTCCTTAAAGAACGCGGGTAACCCAAAAACTAGCAGGGGTCCTGAACTGCTATAAATCAGACCTAACCACCATCCAAGAAATGCGATGAGATGGATCGGGCAAAAAAGGATAAAAAACTGCGATATTTATTATGGCGGCATATTTTGGCAAGAAGTCTTAAGTTTCAATTGTGTGAACGAGAGCCTCACAATCCGCATCAGGGCTAAAAATTGCCAACTTTAGCTTTATATGCGCTAATGTACCCAAGGAAGAGGGGACATCTTTGGTAGTACTGTCGGAAAGTACAGCTTACACGGCACCACCTCCGATAACGGATTTAGGCTGATCGACTTCGCGGTGGGACGAAATAGTGTCATAGGTAGTACGCGGTTCCCGTGTTAATCACATTGACCACATTGCATGGCACTCCGCCAGTATTATGGATGTCCGAACGTTCCGAGGGGCCAACATTGACTCGGAACACTACTACGGCTTCGGATATCCCGAACACCGCCAAGACAAATAAATACTGTGAGCAGGTTTGACTAAAATCGCAAGAGATCACCAGATTCTTTTTCGATCGAGTCTCTCTCAATCTCTCAAGAGGTTCTATGCAGCCAGCATCAAGCATTGAAGACCAATGGCAACACTACCAAAGTGCCATTAGGGACGCCGCCTCTGAGGTGATTGGTTTTACTCGACTACCACAACGAAACCTTTGGTTCGACGATGAGTTCTGGCAATTATGGTACATGCAGCGAAACAAGAGGCGTACAAAGCGGCGTTGCATAGACGGACCAGAGCTGCTCGTGAGCTCTACGCGCAGAAAAGAAGATACGAACACCGGCTTCTCATGAGAAAGAGCACGAGAAGCGTGCGATCGAGGAAATAGAGAGATGTTACAGCAGGAATGAGGTTCGGAAGTTTTGCCAAAAGGTAGAAAGAACCTGCTAAGGCTACAGTCTCCGAACAGGCGCCTGCAAGGATAAACTAGGGAACATCACGGTAGAATCACAGTCGATGCTGAGGATATGGAAGATCTACTTCTGCAGACTTTTTGACCGCGATGACGAATTGAATCCCGCTATCAGGCAAAATGAACCATTAAAACCTGGGCGATGAGGACCAACAATTCCGTCTACCCGACCTGAAGGAAATGAAGATAGTCATATCTAAGATTAAGTCCAATAAAGTCGCTGGAGCATATGGCTTAACCGTCGAGCTATTCAAAGCGGCAGACGATGACTTAGTTAGGAACATGCGTCAACAGTATGCCCGATGAATGAAACCTCAGCATTATTTCCCCGTTCTTCAAGAAGGAGACCATCTGAACTGCGCCAACTACAGAGATATTAGTCTTTCCAGCATCGCTTACAAGATCTTATCTGCCATTTTGTGTGAACCCCTAAAGCCTTTTGTCAACAATCTGATTGCTTCCTATCAATGTGGCTACAGGCGAGGAAAATCCACCATTGATTAAATATTCACACTGCGGCAGATCTTGGAGAAAACCCAGGAAGTTTAAATCGATACCCAGCACTTTTTTATAGATTTTAAGGCCGCCTATGACAGCTATTAAAGAGACGAGCTATACAGAATCTAGTTTTGATATCCCTGCCAAACTCGTCCACTTGTGCAAAATGACAATGGAGAATGCACTCTGCTCCATCAAGGTCGGTTAAGAACTCATCGAAACCTTCGATGTCAAAAAAGTATTTAGACAAAGCAATGCACTTCAACATCGTTCTTGAAAGAATAATGCAATACTCAAACTCTAACACCAGATACACTTTCTTTCAAAAGTCCGTCCATCTACTCGCCTTTGCCGACAATATCGACATAATCGGCAGAACGCAGCGGGATCTCACTGGCGCGTTCGTGAGTATTGAGAAGCAGGCGGCGAAGATAGGTTTGGGGGTCAATGAGGGCAAGACAAAATATATGCTGTCATCACCGACGTATCAAACAGAAGGTCACTATAGACAGATATAACTTTGAGATGGTTAATGACTTTATCTACCTAGGCTCAGCTATGAACTCAGGCAATGACACCAGCGCTGAATAACGCTTATCGATTGCTGTTTCCTTGGGCTAAGAGAGCAATTGAGTCCTCTCTCGAACAACTAAAGTGACACTTTATAAAACCCTTATCATTCCAGTCCTTCTCTATGGTGTAAAGGTATGGACTCTATCAAAAGTGGATAAAGTTACTCTTGGTTGTTTTGAGAGGAAAACTCTTCGAGTAATTTTCGGTCCCTTCTGCATAGACGGCGATCGAAGGAGGAGATACAACGACGAACTGTACGGCTTGTACAGCGACATCGATCTAGCCACAAGAGTGAAGGTCCAACAACTGAGATTGCTGTGTCATGTAGAGTGAATGGAAGCGAATGCTCTGCCCCGAAAGATCTTCGAATGCACTTCCCAGGGACGATGCAGTAGAGGAAGACCGTGACTCAGGTGGCGCACGCAAGCGGAAGGGGACGTTAAAACGCTTAGCGTGCGAAACTCGTCGGCACCGCTGATCATGAAGTATCCTGTTACTAAAATCTCCGTTGAAGTTGAAGACAACTCTAGTCTTTCCATTGGATCTGGTAGTGCTTCCATCTCTGGGCCAAGTTTCTCCGCACAGTTGTTAATGATTTCTTCCATGCTCCTGTGTGACAAAAACTCAAATAAATGATTACGTTTCAGATATGCATTAAGCTACTCATTATATTTTATTTCGATTTCTCGCATGTAGCTAAGTGCAATCAGGTATGCGTTCGTCACATGTATATTTATTTTATTCTCGTCAACAATCCTGTACCAAGATTCCATCTTGTTGATCTCTTTCAGATCTGTATTCAGCTTTCTCGTAGAGTTGTTGATTTTATTGTTGATTCTAGTTTCTGTCTAATTTACACTCGATATTGTAGACCGCATAATCTTGATATTTGTTGTACTACTTTTTATCAGGACTTTCTGGTTACTGTCTAGATCTTCGATGTCATGGTATACTTCATCATTGACTCCGAATGTTGACGTGAGAATAGTTCCTAGTAGTCCTCGTTTTTGTCTTCGCAAAGGTGTTACCTCCAGTCTACTAAAAATTGAGACTACGTTCTTCCATTCTTCTTCCATTCATCACATTGACTTCTTTGTTACTGATTTTGCCATGTCGCACAGCTCAATTATTTGATCTCTCATCTTGTTCATGTTGACTTGATTACGTTAAATGTCTGCGATTAGGAATCGAATGCTCGTACGTTGTACTCCTCGTTGAATTTTGGCTGTTCCAATTTGTTCTACAAGTAATCCAACTTCCGGGTGGGTGATTGTATACATTGTAGATCACGACGTGATGGATGCAAATAATGATAGAATCACAAGGGCAATTTAGAAACTGGTTGATTGTTTTCTATCCCTCAACTTCCTTCTGGGTCTTTTTGATGGATGATTTGACGGTTGAACCATGTTATCATCAAGCTTTATGATGTTTTCTTCGGTTGGCAGCAAAAACACTTTGGCTATTGGTCGCTTCCCTTTTGCGTTTTCACTGTTACAACTCTGACAAGATTATCAACTCCGCTGTGCACTTTAATTATTTTGCCTAGAGGCCATTTCGATGGTGTCAGCAGCTCGTTTTTTAGCAGCACCAACTGCCCCAGGTTTCAAATTCTTTACTGGCTGCTTCCACTTATATCGCTGTTGCAGATTGTTCATGTAGTCCTCGTACCAACGCTTGCAAATATCTTGTTTGAGTTTTTGAATTAACTTCCACCTCTTTGAGCTACTGTCTGTCAGATTCAGAATGATATCATGTTGTGGTGCTATCAGTGGCGACCCAATGATGAAGTGACCTGGTGTTAATGCATCTAGATCTTCAATGTTAATGTTAATGGACAGAGTGGTCTCGAGTTCAAGCATCCTTCTATTTGCACTAGGATGGTATTCATCTCTTCGTATGTTAATTTCTGCTCTCCTATGATGCGATTCAAATGGTATTTGACTGACTTAACACCGGCTTCCTAGAGTCCACCAAAGTGTGGAGCTCTAGGTGGGATGAAATGCCACTGGCTAGCGTGGATTGTAATGCATCAATAATAAATTTGTTCCATTATCGCTGTAGATATGGTGTATAGATACTCTTCTGCTGATCATACGTCGCAATGCTGCCATGAATCCATCCGTTGTTAAATCAGAAACCAGTTCAATGTGCACTGCCTTTGTTGCCATGCAAACGAACAGCGCTATGTAAGCTTTATGTGATTTCAAGCCACGAGTTTGTGAGCATCGTATGTTGATTGGGCCTGCATAATCTACCCCACAATGTGTAAATGGCCGTGCGAGCTTTACTTGAGCCTCCGGAAATTGTCCCATAAGTTAATTTGATTCCTTGGCCTTAAATCGGAAACACCTGATGCATTGATTTATTATGGCCTTGACAGTGTTGGTCCCTCGGATGATCCAAAATTTTCTTCGAATGTGATTCAGAGTTAGTTTCACTCCACCGTGAAGTGTATCACTATGGGTCTTATTTATGATTAATTTTGTCAGTGGATGTGATGATAACAGAATTATAGGAATCATAGTTTCTGATCAGTTGATAAATGAGCATGTTTCAACCGACCTCCCACCCGCAATATTCCATTGGCGTCGATGTATGGGTTCAGTGATGATATCTTGCTGTTTGATTTCAGTGATTTATTTGCATTTAAGCTCTTCATATACTCAGAAAAACATACTTGAGCACCCCTTACCAAAGCTTTTTCTGCTTCCAGTAGTTCCTTTACCGTTAGCCTGCCATATTGTAACGGTACATGCATCTTGCTCCGTTGGCAATTGGCTTTAAACCGTAGACAGTTTGCACTTACGCGTTGAAGTTTTGAAAGCGATAAAAAATTAGGATAAATGTCGTCTTTGGGTAAAGGAATGCTCGGATGCATTGCCAGGCAAGCGTGAGATTTTCGAATCTCAGGCATATCTTGCATTTCCATCACAGATTTGTCAGCTGGCCAATATTTTTGATCTTCCTTTAACCACTTTGGACCATGCCACCAGGTTGAGTTTCCAGCTAGGGCATCTCCATATGATCCTCTAGGCGGAATGTCAGCAGGATTCTCTCTTCCGGGTACGAACTCCATTGTTCTTTAAAGTGTTGTTGCACATAGGATACCCGGTTGGGTATGTATATGTTCACCATGGCTGTGACAAGTAATATCGTCCTATTACTATGACATGTGGTAGCGATTCGTGTTGATGTTGAAGTTTCTTCACTGGATATTCTTCGTTTTCCTGAAACTACTGTACTCTCACCTCGAGGGAAATGAAGTAAGGAATTATGCTGTTGTGCGCATATTTTGCAACCCCTCTTCATCACACATTCCCTTGCGGTATGCCAATCGCGCAAACAGTTGAAACACAGCTTCGACCTTTGGACTACGTCTAATTGGTTCTTCGTCTTCATACTTAAAAATCTTTTGCAATTATACAATTGATGAGAGTCGCTGTACAAGATTTCCCTTGACATATCCATGATCGTTTTCAAATCGAACGCATTTTCATGTCGAACTTTTTTTAAAGTAAGCAATTTTTGGATGTAGTTGTTGACCAATGCTGCTGAATTTTGAAACCGGTTCGTTAGCAATTCTATAGCTGTTGCATAATTTCTTGATGTCGGTGCGAAATGTTTAACAATCCTTGCTGCTTCTCCTTTTCAATTTCCTTTTAAATATTGAATTCGTTCAACATCGCTTAAGGCTCCGTTCTGGTAAACTAATCGATCGAACAATTCCCAAAATGATGTCCACTCTTCATATTTGCCGTTAAAGGATTGAATGCTTATTGGTGGAAGTTTGATTTCCCGATGTGTTGCAGCTTGTGGAGTTACTGGCTCTGGTTGGTGTTGTAGTTGTTCTGCTTCCTCAATTTGGATGTAAGCATCTTGATATATGTGCTCCAGCTCAACGAATTCGTTGTTGGAACCGTACTCCTGCTCGTAACCTGCTTCTTCCAATGAGGACATGATCTCGTCATTCATTGTCACCAGCTTTGTCCAGTATTCTCTAATCTGATCTAATTTGAATGCTAGGTAAACTGCATTCTGAGTTAACTCCAAGTTCTCAATAATACGTGTAAAGTTGATCTTAATCACATTCAACTTTTTAAATTTTGCTGGGCACTTCTTGATGTAAGTTCTTTCTGTTTCGGATGTTGATTCTTGACTTACATCACATCGATTTGGACTTCGATTTACAGGAGATAACCGTGAAGCCTGTATGCTTGCACCGCTTCGTAATGACACTGGAGCTGTTTTTCCGGATTACCTCCAATTTTGCTTTGAAAGTACCCTCAATATCGAGATACCTCGCTTAGAATTGGCTAAAATACTTTCTCACAAAGTACTCATGCTTCGAATTTGTTTTTCGTAAATACTCGTTATTTACTTGGAAGTTGGTCCAGTGCTGTTCTAACTGCTCGAGTCTCCTTACGTAATAATCCACCGAGTAGTGGGATTCTCCATCTTTCTTAAAATTAGTCCATAATCGATGCACTTCTTCCGTGATTCTTGTCTGGTTCAACGCAATATCTTCGATTTCACTCGTTTCTGTGCATTGGTCTAGTACCAATATTTACAAATCACTTTTCACTGTTCCGGCTAATCCGGCTCGAAGGACCATGTAAATTCTACTATTTAGAATTTTATATCTTTTAATTCAATCGCCTAATGCAGCCTCACATTAGGTAGTAAAAGGCTTGGTTCGATTAAATAACAAGACTGAGCCGAGTTATTTTTTTTCAACTTAATTTATACAGAAATTTTGCTAGCCTAAGCAATAAAAACGAAGCGACCAAGTTTAAGGTAAAAAAATACCAAAATAAATGTTGACACATAAAAACACAAATATTGTTAACCTAAGCACTAAAAGCAAATAATGAAGAAAAATAACTATTTTATGTTGATATCATGAATACTTTTTCATATTCATGATTGCGAGATTAACACTGACTATTCCTTATAAAATAAGAGACATACATCAATTTTATTTATTAGCGTTAATGTATTCTATGTTTAATCTATTTTTATGTCTAGAGCGCGTTTCTGTAAGGAACCAGCTTTATGGCTTTCATTGGAAAACGAGTATTTATGTTTTGTGTACTGGGAATTATATGATTTTCAAAAAAGTTGTACTTTTAATACCTTACTTTTTATTGCTACTTATTTGCCATTATTTTTACCTCAAGAAAATTGTTTGTCGGTAATCAGCTTTTTCAGATACAGACGACGAATTGGCTTGTTGTAACTAAAATGTGGGTCGAATAGTTGAGTAAGTAACTTTCCTTGTTTATTAGCATTTCGTCTCGTTGAAAAATAAACATTTTCTTCTTTGATATCGTTTTGTAATTCATGTCATTTATTTCTTATAAATGTTCCTTTCTCAGCTTGTCTTGTGTTGGCTTGACAGTCAAATGTAATAAGTCAATATAATATAATAAGATTGCGAAAACAACTCAGATGAGAAGTCGAATTATGCGCCAAGGAAGTTAATTGTATAAAAAGCACAAATGTGACCCCACATTTTTATCAACCGCATCCGGGGCTACTATACTACACTTTTGGTACCTTGGGCTAAAACAATGGAGAGAGAAGCGGGAAAATTCTTCTGTCATGGTGGAACTTAGTCAGTTATGACACCATAAAAGCATTTGAAAAAAGGATTTCGTCAAGGTGACGAGCTTTCTTCCACATTGTAATGATAATAATAATGTTATGTGAGGTTGGTGCAAGCAACGCGCCCTCTTCAGCTGAGCACTGATGAGATAGCAAAGAGGACGAAACTTCTCAGGGTATGAGTGACGGTCATGAAAAAAAAAACGAGAGAAGAGGGTTGACACCCACAAGTAGAGAGCAACGCGGAAAAAATAAAATTGTACATCTGTAAGTTATTGTAAGTTATTGGTAAATCCTTTCATTCTATAAGTAGTTTTACATATCAGGGATGGGGTACAACCACAGTAAACAAAAGAAAAAAAATGTTTTGCCGAATTCAATAAATTTTCAAGATACCAAATACACGTGAAATGTCACGTAAGCCAAAAAAACATGGAGACACAAAAACTCCCAGCTGACGACATCTTCGACGACGCTTTGGAGGAAACTGAAGTCGAAGCAGAATCTGCATCATGGTCATCAGTTAGAAGAAGTGAATCCTCAGCTAAGCAGTCCGGTGAAAGCCACGCGGCTCCGCAGTCAGATGAAAATCGCGCAGCAAGTTCTTCAAGTTTCGACGAAGCTGCCGGCCTGGAAGCAGACCTACTAATCCTAAGACTAAAAAGGGAAGTATTAAAACTTCAGCAAGAGATCCAGGCTTTGGAGGGTGCTGTATATGCCACTACCCACACTCATCGTTCAGTGAATTTTGAATAGCTAGACAACGCCCCAAATACGTTTAGCGGAAAAGACCACCAGGATATCCGCAAGTGGTCCAATGCCCGCCGCTGCTCCAGCCCTAGCGAAACTGAAGGAGCTGTCCGAAGTCAGATGCTTAACTGCTCACAGTTTGGGCATTATAAGAGCAATTGTACGAAACCGATACGACCCGTCAACGCATGTTTCATCTGCAGTGACGTAGGGCATTATAACTATAACTGCCCAAAGGCACAACGTAACCACCAACGGATTGTTGCAGCAGTCACCAAGGCTCTGGCGGAGATAGAATTACGTGAGCCCCACGGGTATCGAGCGCGGACCTAACGAATACGAAATGAAAATTAATTTGGTAGATGACACACCGTTTCATTGCCAACCACGACCGCTGTCAGAATTCGAGAAAAGGGAAATACGCGAGAAGATAAAGGATATGTTAGATAGGAAAATAATTCAGCACACCAAATCTCCTAATGCCTCACAAGTAGTGCTAGTGGAAAAGAAAGACGGTAGGATACATAATCTTGTATTAATTATCGTGCACTCAATAAGAAAACAATAAGGGATAATTTCCTATTGCCTCTAATAGAGTATTGTATCGAATTTCTGAGCGGAAAACGTTGTTTTACTTTACTCGATTTAAAAGATGATTTTAGCCAAGTGAAAATGTATGAAGGCTCAGTTCCGTTAACTTGTTTCGTGATGCCAGACGGACAGTACGAATATCTCTGGAAGCTGCGCCAGCAGCTTTCCAACGATTTGTTCATGAAATATTTCTGGAACTAATAGAAGCGGGAAAATTAATCATATATTTAAATGATATCTTAATTACTAATTGCTATATCAGATTTTAAATCGCATATGGAAATTCTTGCTGAAGTATTACGAAGATCTTCTTGCCGAAGATCTTTGAAAAAGGGATATTTTAGCAATTAGGTGGATGCCTCAGTATTAAACATTATCCTATGCTGAGAAATCAGAACGAATTACAAGGGTGTTTAGGATTGTTTTCTTACTTTCGCTGTTTTGTCCCTTCATTTTCAAAGATTTCTCAGCCGCATTTGAACCTAACACGTAAAGATACTAGGTACGATTTTACAGATTAGTGTATAAGGGCGCTTAGGGACCTGCGGGATAAATTAGTTGGCGCTCCAGTGTTAGCAGTTTATAAGCCGGATCGGGAAACGGATTTGCATTGCGATGCCAGTAGTTATGGCGCAATACTAATGCAACGGCAAGAAGGCGGTAAGTTTCACCCAATAGCATATTTCTCGAAAACAGCTACCACAGCCGAAAGTAGATACTATAGCTTCGGATTAGAAAGTCTTGAAATAATCTATTCATTACAGCGATTCAGAGTATACTTAAAAGGAATACCTTTTAAAATCATTACTGATTATAATTCACTAACTTTTACATTGGGAGAGAAGCATGTTAATCCTAGAATTGCTAGATGGGCGTAAGAGTTAGGAAGTTACAACCACCCAATACAGAATGAGCTCAATCGGTCATGTAAATGCACTTAGCCGATGTCAGCTGGTCGCAGCTTTAGGTGAAGACGAAGCAGATTTTTATATCCAGGTAGCGCAAACTCGATTAGAGTAGATTAACTTTCTGAATATTTGGCGGATAAGTTGAATCAGTGTGTAAGTCCCAACCTAGAAGAAATTCGGTCAAAGGCCGCTGACGCTATCAAAAAGACATACCCATATAATGAACAGTACTTTCTGAAACATAGTGCACCTGTGAAAGAATACGCTATCGAAGACATCGTGGTATTAAAGCATATCGACACAATCGTCGGGACTAATAAAAAATTTGTTCAGAAATATCACGGGAACTACGTTGTAAAGAAAATATTGTCAAACGACCGTTATGTAATTACTGATGTTTAAAGTGGTCAGTTAACGCAGATGCCATATAATAACGTTGTTGACGACGCGCGCATAAGGAAAGAACAAATGTGCTGATTCTGTCACTTGTGATAATAGGCAACACCCGCCGGATTTGAAACGTACTTAACTAAGAGATTTTTAGTTTATAAGTATTGTATTGTATTGTATATATTGATATTCCGATATAATAATGGGTCGATCATAATGTTAGTTGTCCGAGCTGTAATGAGCTCTTCAGTTGAGCATTGATGAGATAGCAAAGCGGACCCAACTTCGGAAGATATGAGTGACGGCCATGAAAAAAAAAAAAAAAAAAAAATTAGAGAAGAGGATTGACAGCCGGAAAGTAAAGAGCAACGCGAAAAAAATTGTGCATTTGTAAATTATTGGTAAATCCAATAAAATGAGCTGTATCTTGTGCGTTTGCAGCCTGTTCAATGGCAAGAAGCAGCTTGCGAGTCGAAGTAAATGAGAGAAAAATATAGTAATGCTCTCTTTAATGTATTTCGCTGTTATTCGAATTCCATTCGAATGTCTTGTGTTAACTTAACTAATGCGCTAAATTGCATACACCGAATTCAACATACTGAAAAACGGTCTGAGATGGTTTATTGTTCCCCTCCTACTTTTTCAATGGCATTTGCGGGTACTTAATTATTTTGACTTTCTATTATTTACTTTTTTTTGCCGTAAGGAACGCGTTAATAATAGAGTAGGATGAGAGCGAAACTGTAATAGATCATCAAAGAAGTTTACGACAAACATAAAGACAAAACTATGAAAACCTTTACGGTACTACACATTGCCATGTATCAACAGGACAACAGTCTATTTATATAGGGAATGAGCAATAAGTTTAGATGAATCCCAAAGCAACGGCAATGGAAAAGTAATATCGAGAAATAAAAAGATAAGTGGTTTGTAATCTGAAGTAATATGAAAAAGCTAATTCCATATATTACTGAGTGCGGTAACGTAGCCGTATTTATTTAGCCGTCGTCTTACAATGAAGCTTTAAAATGGAAGCAACTCTTTAAGATCCAGAACGAAAATTGGCAAAGTTTTTAGCGTATGCTTTTAAAATTCTCACGAGCTACTCGAAGAGTGGAAAGAGTTTGTTCGACGTACATACCAACATAACTGGGATGCAGATGATCAGCTGCTTAACAGCAGCTATCATAAAAATAATCTGAATTTGGGATGAATTGGATCAGGCAGAACATAAGATTTTTAGATAAAATCAACAAGTGTACTATATTAACAAATGATCTGCATCTTCCATTCCTAGCTAAGACACTTAATGAAGTAAATGTGTTGGGTATAAGCGAAGTTTGCGACATTAAAACTAACCATCTAAATGAAATAGTGTATCTAAAAGGGAAAGAAAATAAAGTAGCCGATTTCCTCAGTAGAATGGAAGACACACCCAAGATTAGAGGAGATAACGATGAAGAATCGAATATGGCAGAAACAGAAACCATACATTCAGTGGAAGAACAAAAATTATATCATGTACTTGTAGGTATAAAAAACGAGTTTTTTACAGATTAAAAGGACAATTTATGGCATTTACTTTTGAAAAATGATATTATGTAAATATTGGCCACAACAACATCTGAGGTGGTCTAATTTTCGGCGACTCGATCGAGCATAACGACTGGTACCTCGCGGATAACACAAGTAATGTTGGCTTCCAAAGCCTCATTTGTAGCTGGCTTATTTCTGAAAACCTGAGACTTTACATATCCCCAGAGAAAATAGTCCAAAAGTGTGATATCGCACGATCTAGGCGGCTAATTTATCGTAGCAAAACGTGAAATTAACTGCTCACCAAAATGATTTCTCAACAAGTCCATTGTTTCACGCGCTGTATGGCTCGCAGTGCAGTATTGTTGAAACCAGAGCTCACCAAGACCATGTGCTTCAATTTCAGGAAGCACATAGTCCATTAACATGGCGCGATAATGATTACCATTGACGGTAACTTTCTGATTTGCCTCATTTTTGAAGAATATGGACCAATGATTCCACCAGCATATAAACCACACCAACCGTTGTTTTTTATAGATGTAATGGTAGCTCTTGGTACTCTTCGGGTTGCTCATCAGCCCAAATATGGCAATTTTGTTTATTAAGGTATCCATTGAGCCAGAAATGGGCTTCATCATTGAACAAAATTTCACGATAAACACTGGACTTTCATTGAGTTTTTCCAGAGCCCATTCACTGAAAATATGACGCAAATTCTAGTCGCCTGGCTTCAATTCTCACACAAGTTGAATTTTGTACGTTCTTAGGCCGAGATTCTTACATAAAATATGCCAAGTTGACGAATACCCCAAGCCAAGCTGGCGTATTATTGGCTTTTCACCAGGGCGCGGGCGGGTGGTGTAGTAGTTTTGAAACTCAGGTGTTAGGTTTCGATATTTTTTCAGAGGTGGTTGTCAAACTGGAGCCAGTGCATCCTCAACCAGTGGGTCTTAGTACGTGCTAGTTGTTAGTTCGTTACATTTAGCCCAGCCAGCAACCACTCCAACATCAGTGTTATGCCTTCATATCAGAGTTGACGCTGATGGGATTTACATATAACTACATACAAATTCCATGAAAAAACTTTTTCAGAGAACTGCCTCGCACGGGATTCGAACCCGCGACCCACTGCTTGAGGAGTCTATGCATATACCACTACACCACGGCCACCTCCACAGAACGCTGATTATCGTAATAAAGCTGAACAATTTGGAGACACTGTTGCGATGTGAGTCTTTTCATGATGACTTGCCAAACGATACTGAACAAAAATGACAAAGCAGTTAGAAGATTAGGGATGATTTGATTAGATTCATAAAGAAAGGTATATTTTCAGAAGTGGTAGATACTCACTACAATATAGTTCAGCAAATAATTATATCATTATTTTCCCATGATAAAAGCATTAAGTTTCCAAAATATTCGCAGAGAGCTACTGAAATCCAAACCGAGGAGGAGGCACATAAACAGATATCTCTCTACCACACTAAAAAAGAAATGCATGGTGGGATAAGAGAAACGTATTATACACTGAAGAATAAAATATTTTTTCCTAAGCTTCATGAACACATACAGCTAGTAATCAATACTTGCAGAAAATGTCAGGAAATTATATATGACATACAACCAATTAAACCAAAATTACTCATAACAGAAACCCCAAAATATAGGAATGAAATTATACACTTGGACGTATTTCACATACAGAAAACGTCTCTTGTAGCTATTGTAGATAAACTAACTAAATTTGCGGTAGGTTACGTAATTATAGATAGAAACTGGAGAAGTAAGAAGACAGTATTAATAGAACATTTCTCTAAGTTTGGGAAACCAAAGAAAATTATTCCGGACAATGAGTTCAAAGTTATAAATTTTCTTAACGAAAATGAGCCACACAGGTAATTGGGATGTAGAACGACTACATTTCACAATTTTAGAAAAAAAATAACCGGTATCGAAGAACAAGACGTGTCTATTGAAATGAAAATACAATTAGTCCTAGACAACTACAATAACCGTCATCATTCAGCAATCAGAACGACACCTACGTAGGCTAAAGAAGAAATAGGTGAGGAAATTTTGTATAAATTAGTTCAAGACACAAAAATAAAGGAATAGAAGTGCCTAATGAAAGATGCGAAAACTATATAGAAAAAAGGCAGGATGCACCAATAAAAAATTACAACAAGCACGTTAGACATAAGAAACAGTCTATATATAAAATCAAAAAGTTAGAAAACGTACATTTAACAAATATTAAACGACCGCTTAAATTTACAGATCATATTTCTAATAATGATTTTCGTAGTACCAACAATACACGTAGCATTGCAGATCATCCCAATCAATGAACAGGCAGGATAACTAAAAATAAAGATCAGTATAGTTCAAATTACTAATCAAACCAATATAATATTACATATTATTAATCCAGAGGAAATCCTTGATACCATTACACAAATTAGAACTAACTTAAAGCACATGCAATTAGAAAATAAAGAAGTAGTTTATCATAGAATAGAAACGTTAATAGCAAAAATGAATGTCATAATGCCGTATAAAACAGAGACCGAAACGAGGGCTATTGAATATTATAGGGAACGCAGACAAATGGCTTTTTGGAACTATATACGATACAGATAGACAGCCTATATTGAATCATTTGGATATTTTGGAACAAAATACACAAAACACAATTAACACTTTTAACAACCAAATAAGAATTAACAAATATTTCAATGAAACCATCAATTTTTACAAACAGTCATACTCAATGATTTAAAAACTATTTTAGACACGTGCAATAGAGTAGATAGTGTTATGAATAGACTCTTAAAACAACAAATATACTTAGACCAAATTACCAAACTAGATTTCTTGGAAAATAAAATCAACCAAATACAAGATAACATTTTGTCCGCGAAATATAACATTATTCACCCATGTATCCTCACAATGGAAGAAATTAATGAATACGAAATTGGTTTTTATAAGCTAAAATTGTTAAAATAGGCATTTCCGAATACCAAAATAATCTTATTACTATATAATCGCAATAAAAATTCCGAATAATTACATATCAGTCGAAAAATACGATTACACAAAAATATAGCATATGGATTAAACTTTAGCATGATAGTAATTATAATAATTATTGTACTAGCCTAAATCATATAAGTTAACCCAAACAAGAATTCAGGAGAATAATAATTCAAACCAAGGAAGAGTTACGTATACAAATACTACTTCCGCAACTACTGTCAATCCCCCCAAACCACCGAGGAGTAGATCATTCGATATCAACGTAAATACAGCGGGCATTCACCAAGCAATATATGCAACACCATCATAACCAACATTACCCCAACTACGCCACCACTAAACGATGGCAAGCTACAACCAAACTGTAAATATGGCTCAACATAATACAACAGTGTCATCAATATCGGACTATATAATGCCAAGCAGAGCCATCGATCGTCGACCAGTTATACGATTGTAATGAATTGTAAGGTCCAAGAGTGGCCAGTAATACGATTGTAATGAATTGTAAGGTCCAAGGGTGACTAGAAATAAATATAAAGAAAATAAAGTTTTTTTTATTTATTTGGTTACAGCCCGAATTGTAACTCGCGTTGTGTTAATTTTTAATTGTGACATTGCAACAGTTGTAGACAAATGGCCGCCAAATCTAAATATTTGTATGGCTGCGCTAAATCCGACTTATATATCTACCTAATTGAATACATGCTTGATATGGTAGAGTGACCATTGCGAATTTTCATTGAAGGACATACGTATTTACATACCTGAATTTCCACAGTCGCATCTGAAGTAAAGTTTTTGATTCTTTTAAACGGATTCAGCCTCTGGAAGAAACTCTTAAAAGTAAATTGTTTTCTGTTTGGCGGCTTTTTAACTTTACTAACGTTTTTGAGAACTCGCAAAATGATTGGCAATTTATATTGACTAGACAAATACATTGTCCAAATTGGAAATAAAAACAAGAAATCAAAATATTTTTGTTTGACATTTAGATCAAAGATTCAATTTTTAAATAAAAAGAAATCTGAAATTTGTAATGTAAGTACGAAAAATACGAGTATGACGAACAGAATAGTATATAGTAGGCTTTTTTAATTGCTACGGTATCAGGTCAATAGCTTAACATTTTATCGGAAGAAAAATAAAATAGTTGCGCTCTTATTGTTATGAATAATGAGTCACTTATACCTACACTTATTGTATTGGGTATATATTTTAATTCGTGCGGTTTTTTTCAAAACTTGAACGTTTATTTAAGAAAAAACATGTACAATAGTATTATTCAAAGTATTGCCCATCTGAAGCTATGACTTTTTCCCATCTTTCTGGCAATTTGTGGATCCCATCCCAAAAAAACTGCGCCAGCTTGACAGCCAAGAATGAATCAACCCAATTTTTGATATTCTGCTCAGATGTGAACCGCATTTCAGTGAGGTAGTCAGAAGGGGCAAGGTCTGGGCTATAAGGTGGGTGGGGTAAGTCTTCCCATCCACTGTTTTCCAAATAGTTCTTAACCGGAAAATTATTGCCTCGTGTCTGGTCGCATATTCCGGGCGTTTTTCGGCTACTGCTCTCTTCAAACGGATTAATTGTGTTCGGTAGCGTTGTCCATTGATGGTTTCACCCGGTTTTAGCAGCTCATAATACAGCACACCAATCTGATCCCACCAAATACAGAGCATTACCTTCGCGCCATGGATATTCGGCTTTACCGTTGATTTGGCTGGTTGGCCAGGTTTCACATATGATTTTTTGCGCTTGGGGTTGTCTTAATGGATCCATTTTTCATCACCAGTAACAATCCGGAGCAAAAATGACTTCCTTTTGTGGCGTACCAGCAGAATTTCGGACATGCAAAACCCCCTTTCGACTTGAGTTCACGTTAAATCCAATTTCCTTGCTTTTGAATATATCCAGCTGCTTTTAAGCGTTTTGAAAAGGCTGCTTGAGTGACACCCAAAGATTCTGCGAGCTCTTCTTGTGTTTGGCAACAATCTTCATAGAGTAATGCTTCCAGTTCTTCATCTTTAAACTTTTTTGGCTGCACAGGACGTTCATCGTCTTCCAAGCCAAAATCACCACTTTTAAATCGTGCAAACCACTTTTGGCAAGTTCGCTTAGCTAGCGCATAAACTTCCACCAAAATACGATGACTTTCGGCAGCAGTTTTCTTCACATTAAAGTAATGAAGAAGAAATCCCCGCAAAAACACTTTTTCAGGCACAAAGTTCGACATATTGAGTAAAGAAATAATTATTGTTGTTTACGCTTCAAATGAATCACATATACTGAAATGACGTACAATGACAGTAGCTCTCCAACGCATGTTTCAATGAAATAATAACAATGTAATAATATCTTTCACTAATCATCAAACTGTTACTGTCAATTTATTCAGTAAACAACATTTTCATCATGGTAAAGTACACTTACGAGCAACATCTGCAAATTATAAAAATTTTCTACAGATATTCGGAGTCGGTGACTGCAACTTTAAGAGGGATAACTCCAATTTTCGGTCGAAATTCTCGCCCTAGTAGACAGGCAATAACAAGTTTAGTGCAAAAATTTGAGTCTACATATTCGTTGATTGATGTTGCCGTGTTAGTGAGACAACAGGTTGGTAGAAGTGTCGAAAATATCGCTGCCGTTCAGACGTCTGTAGAAAAAGATCCAAATCAGTCAATTCCACGGCGTTCTCAAGAATTGGGCTTCGCTCAGACCACATTATTGCGTATTTTGCGTAAGGATCTCGATTTACACCCATACAAGATCAAGCTGACTCAAAAATTGAAGCCGATGGACCATTTGAAGCGACATACGTTCTCCGATTGGGTTCTGGAGAAGATGTGCCAAGATAATGAATTTTATCGCAAAATCATTTTTAGTGACGAAGCTCATTTTTGGCTCAATGGATTCGTCAATAAGCAAAATATGCGTTATTGGTCGAGTGAAAACCCACATGTGCTTCATGAATCACCACTCCGTCCACAAAAAATAACTGTTTGGTGCGGTTTGCATGCCGGCGGCGTAATTCGGCCATATTTTTTCGTCGACGATAACGATTCACGTTACTGTGAATGTTCAGCGTTATCGCACCATGATCACCGATTATTTTTCTCCCGAATTGGAAGATATAGACTTGGACAACATGTGGTTTCAACAGGATGGTGCTACAAGCCACACAGCACACGTTACAATCGACTTAGTGAAGAGTAAGTATGGTAAGCGTGTTATCTTAAGACATGGGCCAGTCGATTGGACGCTTTGTTCGTGCGATTTGACGCCGCTTGACTATTTTCTGTAAGGCTACGTTGAGTCATTGGTTTATTCCAACACGCTGACGATATTGGAAGAGCTCAGAGCCAACATTGAACGCGAAATAGCGGCCATTTCGGCCGAAATGTGTGGCCGAGTCGTTGAAAATTGGGTCCAACGAATCGACCGCTGCAAACGTGCCCGCGGTGGCCATATGAAGGAAGTCGAGTTCCATTCATAAATGTTTTGATTGTATTTCAAGCCAATAATAATTTTTTTGAAATATCTTAAATGGTTTGCCTTTTATTTAAAAAAAAAAATTGTCAAGTCGTTATAAGAAAACCCTATATAAGTTATAAGTTTTCTCTCTTGACAATTAATGTTATCATTAATTTTCAGAACTAGAATTACTAAGCAATAATTTTATTAAATTTTTGAACTTAACTAAAAACACGAAAATACATAAAAAAACTAATTGAAGAAGGATTTTTTTTTTCTATTCTACAAAACCAGGCAGTCTCGTCAACATGTTCTTTATACTGGAATAACGTAATGGGGTGAATAGAAGATACCAAAATGTAAGAAGGAAGCAGTAACAAATAAACGAAAAGTCAGTTTTGAGCGGTTAATTTGCGGTTAATGCGCAAAATATGTGTTGCAGTTCTAGAAAATATGCCAGAGTAGTGCAAAGGCCGACTCCACATAAATAATGAAACTTGGTGGTCGAACAACAAAACGAAAAGACCGATATAGGATAAAACCCTTATATGCATAAAAGTAGTGTTCAATCCACATTCCTTTAAAATGCCGTGCAAAATATTCTATTACTGCAGCGCATAGAATGGAGTAAAGAACTCGATCTCGGTATTACAGTAAATCCATATTGGGTTTTTGGTCAACTTGAGTATCATTTTAATCTTAACTCGCAAGCAGATAAATATCATTAAATACATATTGTACATATTTTACATCA
The DNA here is from genome assembly GCA_907269105.1 of Volucella inanis. NCBI lineage: Eukaryota > Metazoa > Arthropoda > Insecta > Diptera > Syrphidae > Volucella > Volucella inanis. Next base: position 114,920,634 of record OU026156.1, read on the forward strand.
TACATTTCGGTCTATTTTTTTCGTCGTTCAGCTTTTCTGCTGTTTTTTTTTCTGGGTGCTGGTTCTTTTAATTAATTTCTTTGAAATGAAAGCTATTTAGGCATTGGAAGTCAATATTCAGCGCGTTATTGGTGAGATAAGTGAATACAGTCGCCCAAATTCAGACCGATAAGATGCGCTTCATCAAAAACGCACAAGGAAGCCATGGTTGAGCCATACATACATTCAAAATACGCTTAACAAGAAATATAAAAAAAAGTTGACAGATATTAAAATGTTACAAAAGTCAGCAGGTCTAACGAAACATGACCTAGATCGGTCTATAGAATGCTTCTTCGTCCCCGAATTTAGCTAGCCCCACAAGCAGTGTAATGGAAATAACAATGCTTGAAAAAAGTATGTAACATAAGATGTATAAATGTTTTAAATATTTCAACAGTTAATAAGTAAACAGCAGGAAGAGCAGGTTGTTTTTTCTTCAAATTAGCGTTGAATCGGCCTAATAAATCAACGTTGTATGCTTGTCCTGTGATTGTTTCTCCCTTCCGCAAATAGTCAACGAGGATCACACCCCACGCGTCCCAAAAAACGGTAGCCATCACCTTTCCGACCGAAGGCACGGTCTTCACCTTCCTTGGAGCACGTTTACTGGGTAAAACCCATTATTTCAATTGTCGTTAGGACTCTGGTGTATACCAATGAATTCATGCCTCATCGACGATCAATCGCCGGTTTAAATCGCCAATTCGTCCTGGATATTTTTGATTTAAGATCTCCATTGTTGACCGAGTTGTGTGAGCGGGTGCTGCGTTCAGCTAGAACCAACAATGCATGGGACCCAATTCAGCAAGTTGGGAAAAAAATCGTATTTAACGTATATCTGTAGCGCTCACCGACGGTTGTGCCGTCGTGGTACTCCAAAAAATAAAGGAAAACCTTTTTCACGGCATTTGCACAAAACAGTCACTTTATAATGGCTCTCCTTGCAACTCGTGTGGATTTTTCGTGCCCTAGAAACGCAAATTTGTTTATTCATACAACCACTTCGCCGCCCATTATGATTTTGGATACGAATTCATCCTCTTTTTGCACCAGGTTTAACAGAGCATAAGAGTAAATTAACCTCACTTAAAGGTCAGCAAGCAGCATTTGGTGAACAGTTTGCACCTTATAAAGGAACATCTTCAGACCTTTCACAAGAATTCGACGCAACGAACATCAACTGATGCCAAATTGTGTGCACCGTTGTATCGTCGATGCTTGCGGACACTCTCGGACGTTTTCGGTCATAGCAGTGATTTTCTCTGTCGAACGAGCAATATGAGGATGGTTTCTTCTTGCAACCCGTCGCTTTAGTATCCCGAAGAGATTTTCATTGGGATTTAAGTCTGGTGATTGTGTCGGCCAACAAGAACTTGCACCCTATTGTCTTTGAACAAATTCTTTACCACCTTCGAAGTGTGCTTCGGGTCGTTGTCGAACTGAAACGCTTATTGAAGCGGCATATCCCATATTGTTATATTTAACGATCCATTGTTTCTTCAATCAGGTGAAAGATACCAACACCATTGGCTAGAAGCATGTGCACACCATCACCATATGCTTTGATGCAACTTTGCAGTTTCGAGGATTATGTCTCTCTCCTTTCCGACGTCTTACTTTGATTCGTTGCTGAAAAGGTCAGTTCTGCATTCGTCTGTAGACCAATTCAGATGCGTTTTGGCGAAATTTAAACTAATAATTAAAAACAAGTTGTTCGGCTTACGTTTGGGCTTTTAAAACGAGATTATTTGAGAAGTACCTTTTCTGCAAAGGCAGAAGATACAGCGGTATTTGGTTCGTTATTGCCATTATACAGTCTAAAAAAAATGCTCTTTCCAAATCAACTACGATGTTCCGTTGTTCATTTTAAAGGCTTCGGTTCGGGCTTGGTGCCCATGTTATTATTATTATTATTATTCCTATACCAAACAAAACTATGCAGAGTAATTAAAACGGGAATTCCCAAATTATATATATATATACAAGTTAAAATTTATTCAGCTATATTTCTTTAGGTCTTAACGCAGAGGCGTATTACAAAAGAATATTCTAAAGACATTTGGCTGTCAAAATTTCATTCACTTAAGGTGTTGCGATTACAAATGTTAGTTCCCGCTGTTGCAAACAATTAGTGTTATTTATGAAATAATAAACTATACTTATAAATAAGAGTTAGGCATTTCTTCGATGTGTTAATTTAATATTATTGATATATGCGCCACAGTAGCATCTCTTAATGTCCTTGACCGCGTACTTCTCATGCCAATGTTCGTCTCTTCACATCTAGAGCTCGTGAGCACCTCTAGTCCCTCTATATAGCGCCGCTTTGTATGTCACTTGCTTAGCTTCATATGCTTATCGGTACTCGTGTCAAACCAGGGGTTTCATTGTGCTGGCCGAGTGAAACCCAGCGTATCTGAGACGGTATCTCTGATGGTTTATGACAATGCTGCCACTGGTCTTCCAAACTTCATGCAAGAGGCATAGGACCTTTTAAGATATTAATAATTGTAGCCGTCCGACGTTAAACTTCCTTACAGTATTAGCTTGCCTTTGCGATGTTTGGGATATCCGAAACCAAACCTTGGCCCCAACAAGGTATTGGTCCAGGTCGATGTTGCCATCTGACATCCATAACACAGGAGGAGTGTCTTGTGCCGATCATAATGTTGTCAATCTGGTTGACGATTGATTGATCAGGAGTTCTCCAAGTTCCCTTGTGAATACCAGTATGTGAAGTATTTTACTCCACCACTAAATCGATTAGCCTGAATCCGTTATCGAAGAATGATTATTTTTCTTTTAATATCATAGCTGGGCCACTGTTCATTTGAGAAATCCGTCCAGGAGCTCATAGAAGCCATCTCTAGTTGTCGTCATCTTTCTCCTCTGTATAGGCGTGCGTGCATATAAAGCTAATTTTGGCAAGTTTAACCGTAATACGGATTGTGACGAGGTGCTCGTTCACATGTGGGAAACTTAAGACTTTCTGCTTCTAACAACAAATCTGCATCCAAAAAGGCGTTGTTTTTTCCGTCAATAGCAATCGCCGTATAAGATGTCTAATCTTTTTGTTCAGCCCATGCTATCGCATTTCTTGGATAGGGGTAGTATCAAATATATCTGGTTTATAGCAGTCCAGGGCTTCCGCGAGTTGTTCGGCTGCAAGTGGTCTATTATGGGATCTAACATACCACATGCATAAAAAATCCAACTTCTTAACATACGACATTTGTTTAAGCGTCACAATTAATGTCATCACTAAGCTACTATAGTTGGATAATCTGTGTCTTTTCTGTCTACCCAATTTTGACGAAGCATCCTAACTTTATCAGTGGTAAAAAACATATTTATGGCGTCGAAAACGGAGACACACGGAGAAAAGGTTACGCTGAACGGGAGGACCGATCATGAGCGAGTCATTTAGAGATATTCCGTTTTTGTCTTTGAACTAACCGTCGAATACTACACACTTTAGATATTTATGATGATGGAACCTTTTCCATATGTTCTAAGGCTAAGTATTCATCAATAAATTGTGAATAAAATTAGACGAGGTTTTTATTTTCCGCAAATAGTTTTTCCATAGTTTTTAAACGAGAGAATGCACCATCGAGCGTACCGGCACATCCTTCTAATGTGTTTCACGAAACTGATGCTCGATTTCGATATCTTCTTGCAAAAGAATTTGAATTGATTTTGAATTGACCTCTTTGATCGTCCAAAAGCTTTTAAAATTGAGTCGAGGTCAAGGAGTGTATGATTAAATCATATCCCTTGTTTGATGTACAAAGTGGTTTTCCCAGCAAGGACCCAACCGAAAATAGTCCCTTGTACGATTGGAAGTCCATTTGAACCGCGAATAGCTTTACCTAAAAAGGTCTCCCAGATCTTATCTCCATCAATAAGAATTAGACTGACTTAAATATGAATCGGCTAATTCCAATCTGGATATGTAATCCTAATTATTCACATCAAATGAAATAGTTGGTAACGGCTATGTAACATTTGTTAAAACATAGGTGTCGACAGAAATGATTGCCGAATTGAAGCGAGAACCGATAACCAACGATACTACCCCTTTCGATGTGATAGCAGATTTTGCACCAATACCTGTTATAGGTATGCGCGCGTTTCTTCGTTTGAGCCCAAGTTTTTAGACACAAGATTCAGTGACAAAGAAGACTTGTGATCCTGAGTCGATAAGTACGCGGACTAAATGATAGTTTCCGTTAGCATCTAACATTTTTCCAACAGCTGTAGGTAGCAATGTTTGAGGCAACATATGTTTTATATTTGTTGAATGATTAGAAACGAATGTGTTTAAGAAGAAGCACAAGCAGCAGGAGAAAATGAATTTTGGGTGAACGAATTTGTTGATAAGCTAGCTTCAATAGCCTTAGTAATTCTTGTTGTGAAACTACCAAGATGTACCAAGCTATGGTGACGTGAATTGCAACTTTTGCATCTGAATTTAGACGGACAACCAGATCAAGTATGACCAGTTAAAACAAAGCTTTTGATTTTTTAAAAAATCTCCTTGCCTCTATATTCAAAGCAGCAAAATCCGTACATTGTGTAAGCTTATGCAATGCATTGCACTTTGGACACATGATGTTTGTCGTCGCTTGCATACTTCGTACTGATGATGAAATTTTTCCTATATAAGGATCACAAACGTGTAATTTACAAAATTCGAGCGCTTTACACCGACGTTCTAAAAACGTTAAAAGATCCTTACATTTTTGGTTTTTCGCTATCTACACTATCTGATGACCAGATAAAAGAATGGAAATCATCCAAGGATCTCTTTCGAATAACTTAGGTGAGTCTAGACCCCGAACCACCTCATCTGCACCATCTGATAATTTTAGCAGAATGTTTACACTACAATTGACGGTAGTTGATTAAATGTTTCTAATAAACTATTGATGATGTAGTGCGGTCTATCATAAATTTTTACCAATCTATCAAATGCCTGTTCGTATGTATCATCGGACACTGGGATATGTGTAAGCAAGTTAAGAGCTTCACCACGGAAGCTTGATAAGTTTTGTTTTTGGTAAACAGAACTTTCAAATATATGGAGAAACGCAGGCCAATCCTTGTAATTACCCTCAAACGATTCAATAGAGCTTAGGGAGGCAATCATCAACGTGGTTGCTTAAATGGCTTGAACTATCGATGTTTTACGAAGCAGGTTCGATATGCGAAGATTTGTTAACTATATGAGCATTAAGATCAGACCTTATTCTTTCCCGAATTTTAGAAAGTAGAACCAATTTAACTATAAAATATTTTGATTCGAACTCCTCGAACTTCTTTTCAGGATCACCGTAATCCTTTTCCTCACTAAATCCATCAATTTGTGCTTGAACAGCATTAAATTTCATAAACCTTCTTGATACGAAATTGAAGAGCTTCTAATTTTACAGCTTCACAGAGTTTTTCGTTAAAATAGGCATATCTCGTCAATGAACCCTTCCGATTACCACGTACTGAGAGCAGAACTGACAGATTTTTAATCGTGTTCATTTTCAAATAATGTAATATTTTGTAATAATAAATTGTAAATTTAAAATCCTTTATTCACTTTAATTAAAATTCAATTGATATGCATGCAAATTCAATAATTTAAATTAAATTGATAGGTCGTGCAAAGGTTATATTTACATACATGCGAGAATTTTATCTTACACATGTTTTGAGTCCGATAACTGTCAAATCAAATGTTTGATACCGCAACAACGACAAATATCGATGTTCCGACAATAAATTGTTAATTAATTAATGTTCCTATAATCCTCCAAGATTACATGAAGTACTTTAATCGATGATTTTTGATGATCAATTTGATGAAGGTCTCTTTAGAATATTCATGATGATGGTGATATTAAACGAAAGTTTGGATTTAAAAAAACCCAATCCGGCTCGATTTGGACCAAAAATGTTGTAGAATCATGTGAATAAAAATTAAGTTTATTACAAATAAAAGACTCGAAACGGTTTTGATGGTATGTACCTCTTTAATGTTTGAATCACAGGTGAAAGAATGTTACATTTTAAAGCAACAATTGAGTTTAGTGTTATACATTAAGTTTATATATCATTTAACGGGTATGAGAGCTCAATTTAGTTTGAATATGATACATTAATATAAGAGAGTTAAAATCCAAATTATTGTTGAGTCCAGTCGATTTTACAAATTACTGAAAGTACAAATTAAACTTGAAGCAAGAATTGAAATCGAAAAGTATATGGTATACAATATAAATTGATTTAAATATTCCAAACACATACAATTATTTTAATATTCTTAAAATATTTTAATTGGCATATACAAAAGTATGTGTTTAGGTACACATGTATATATAATTCGAAATATCATTAAATATAAGTTTTTATTCGATGTTCACAATAATTGTACAAATTGCAATTATATTGTCACAGAAAAATGAGAAGCATAATATATATATGACTTGACAGAATCCATTTCTTTTGAAAATTTACAACTTTTAAGATTGATTTAATGACCAACATCCTATCTAATTTAAAACAAGAAAAAAACATACTCAGGATTTTAGATAAAAGCTTATATTTCGAGTTTCGAAATCAAACTCAAGTTAACCACAGAAACATATTTTTCAGTCAACTCAACAAATTTGGTCAGTTGACTTTGAAAAGATATCTTTAACGGATGCTGAAAAAGTTTCGAGTAAATTATTTTCATTTACTTGGAGGAAGGTACCTTTTCAACCGACTTTTGTTTTTAAAAACATTAATTTTTAGTATTTTGGAGCTTACCCGAACATCCTCATGCTGTTAGTGCAGAATAAATAGATTTTAATAGTACTATGATGCTGAATGCATAAAACATGAACAACCAGAAATAATAAATTATGGTAAATTATCATCCATGGAGTAAAAATGAATCCGGCACTGTAAGACTTCTTAATCTAGAGTTAGTCAATTTTGATTTTATCCAGAGTTATGTTAAGCACTGATAAAAATTAGCTTTCGACTTACAACAATAGAATTACGAATATATCATATATTTTTAGTTGTAGAATAGAACTGAAATTTATTGTTATGGCTATAAATCTGGCTTGAAACTTGAGCTGGACTTTAAGAGCTTTATATCTATGGATTAAATTTTATGACTGTAGGTCTAAACCTACTACGTATCGGTTATTCTGGAAGTGCGATATGACGGGCCGGGGAAAATGAGGTTGAGGTTATTGTTACCGTCAACAAATGCAGCGGTAATTCAGATGAGGATTGAGCTAGACTGTCAAATTGTCTTAAGTTTTCGACATGTGCACAAACACTTCATTACAATTCGTAGTTTGCTTTATAGAAGAGCAAGACGATGACATAAAAAATACCTTCTGCGACCTCCCTGACAAAACGTGCTATCCTGATCATCCGAAAATCAAGAAAATGATGTGAGGAATTTTGATCAAGTATCTTCTTACCTCTCAAGAGGTGATATATTACCAGCATCGATCACTGAAAGCCAGTGGCAGCGCTATCAAAGACTCACCAGAAATTATAGCAGGGTAATATAAAAGCCGTACAGATCGATGATGCATATAAGAAACAGAAGAACATTGCAGAGAAACCTCAAAGCTACAAAGCTCGAGCCAAAGAAAAATAAGAGATAAATAAGAATAGTAGGCAGTGCTGAAGAAACTAAAAGATTATTTCTGTAGACACTGGTCAAAATTTCACCGTCAGACAGACGATGAAAGCAAACTATTCCACCCACCCGATTGAGTGCAAGCATAGCCATATGTAAGCTTTAGACAAAGCCTTGCTTGGCTGAGTAGCATGCTGTATAAAACAGCGACGGATTACTTAGTAAAGAATAAATACCAACTTATCTGTAAAATATGGTTGAACGAATATATGCTTAAAAATTATATGTGATCGCCTGGGAACTTTTATTAAGAATCTTATTTGTCCATATCAATACGGTTATAGATCAGGAAAATCTGGAACATGCCAAAATTGCACTTCGCAAAAGATCTTTGAAAATATCTATGAATCTCGATTTTATACAGAGCAATAAAATTTTGGTATTCATGCCAATTTGAGAATAAAAATGTACCTTCAAGATCGGAACAGACTTATAGAAAACCTGCGATATCGAAAATAAATCGATAGTCCAGAATAGACAAAGGTGTAAGTCTCTCCCACTCACTGAGTTGTTTGTCTTGTCATTTTTTGCACAGTCAATGTAGACTAATGGTTTTTACAAATTTTGAACGGCGGCAGAGTGAGAGACTTTTTATAGGCAGAATATTTCATCTTAAGAAGTTTGTCGGACAGTCTAAATGGTTTGGAGTTGAAGGAAGAAATTAAAGCGCTGAAGACAATTAAGCTTCTAAAGCCCAATTTAACATAAAAGTTGCATCATCTAAGTCATCGAAGACTTTGTGAAGAATGAAGAGGTCCGCCCTAAGTTGTTACAAGAAAATTATTCGTGTAATGAATGCAGTAAGAGAAAAGCGACACCGACCAACTTAGAAGAGACCTAATAGAATAACTACGATGTATGGGACGTGCAAAGTGGATGAACACTAATGGGTGGCTCGGAAGTTTAGAATCCAGAAAAAGAAGATCTCAACTCAGGTGAGGCAATCATGATTTAAGAAATCTCCAACAATTAGTTGGAAATTTAGTAACCATAATGTAGTGCCATCCATATAATAATAATAATGTAATTTAGGAAATGTATATAATAATGCAATGACACATGGCGATGGACAGCTTTTAAAAAGTTCTGTGGTAAGAAAAACGATAATTTTTATATGAAATTCTCCATCAAAGTAGAGCAAGTGGGGCATGAGGTCGGAAACCTAGTTGATCACTTCTATCTAACTGAGATCTTATTGTTTACTTTGTTCCCCATTGTCCTCTTCCGAGCGTTTTTCCGCATTGTAAGTTGCTTCTTCGTTTGTATCTATACAAAAATGTGCGAAGGAGTAGGTTTTATTAAAGTCTCTGAAGTTTAAATAAAGCTTTGTTCTTTCTTTCAATACTAGTGTATAGATAGACTATTTCTGACATATCAAACAGACGCGTTGTGTCATGGGCCTTGTATACATTCGAATACTTTACATTAGGGGATATCAGTAATTATGCTTGACAGATTATCAGTATTTCCATCTTATACCATAAAAGCCACGAAAGCGAATTACCCTGTGAGTAGACCAGTACTTATTAACAATACCCTGGGACCATATTTGGCTTTGGAAATGAATTTTCTTTAACTATTTTGATATCATTTTCTTTCAATAGGCTCTTAATTTAATTGGTTATTCTAGCTCATATAAATAATAACCAGTCTGTGGTATATGTTACATATATCAAGTATCTGAATTGAAGCTCGTCCTTATGCTGTCACTTGTATGGCAATCAAATATTTCATCATGGGGGTGTTCTAGTCCAGATCTTTTAAAACTCAACTCTTGGCTTAGAGGTTGTTTCATCTCTTGACCATTCGTAGCAGTAATAGTTTTGTCGTATACAAGAGCCCCTCCCTAATTTTGTCCACGTCTATATCCGATGATTTTAATTTAAAGAAGTCACTGGGTTTAAGAGATATGTTTCGACAGTAGTATTAATCATTGCATCTTCTGATGTTGTTGATATTTTATCTGAGAGCCAACTCAGCCACTGGGGTAGAAATTACTTATAATACGTACTATCAATAGTATGGGAAGAAAATATTCCTAAAAGAACCGTATGACAAAACGAGAAAGCCAATTGGACTGGTGGTTATATTGTATTTCCTCGAAAACGATGTGGATGCCGCTGCTGATATGATTGTAGGCATTATGGAATGAAATCCTTTATCCTTCATCGAATGAAGAATATCAAATAAAAGGAAACTCTCTTGGTACGACTCGAGCTGTACAGTAAAGAGGCTGTCAGGGTTGGAGAATAGTTTTTTCGCTCCTTCAAGGCCAATCCGAGAAAGCTAAATCGAAAAAAGGTCAAGCGATCCAGGAATGACTTCAACGTCTTTCTTAAGCGTGTGAAATTTCAATACGACGAAGAAGACAAAAAATTCTACAATGTCCAAAAGCTATTAAAAATGTTGAGTCGTTCGTCAAAATTATTAGAAATTCTGCATCATTCTCCATACCAACGCTCATTTACAATGACGTTTCAGCAGTCAGCTTGCTACATACTTTGGGGCCAGCTCATTACTTCCAGATTGTGCTTTGTCGCCGTCTACACGTATGTGCGTCGAATCTTTTCGCACTCGTGTAGTAGTGAGAGTACTTAAGGATCTTAAAATACACAAATCCGCCAGTATAGATGGTATATCTCCCCTTTTTTTGAATAAGTTTTCTTCCACGCTTACAAAACCACTGCGTAAGCTTTCTCAACAATCCTTCTCTTTAGGACTCTTTCCATATAGATAGAAAACAGAACACTTGATGTTTCGAAGACATCTGACAGAGTTTGGCATCGAGATCTTCTTCAATTGATTGAAAATTATTTTTCGGAAAGTCCTATTAAAGTTGTCTTGGATGGTTTCATGTCTCAAATTCACAAAATCAATGCTGCTATGTCCCAGAGCTCCGTTCTCTTCTGCTGTAGTACCTGAATGGTAACGTATGCTAAGCACATTAAATTTCCATATAAACAGCATTAATAAATGGGGAACCACCAACAGAATATAAAAACCCAACCCTTATCACTAAGTAACACTTGCATCTCCAATACCGAAAAACTTTCTATTCTCGGTATACCAATGTGTCGATGAAAACCTACTTTGGAATCACCATACATTCCATGTCGTCTAAATTGCAGCGAAATGTCTACTTTTCCTCAAGCGATGTGAGAAATAATTTACACCTTTGCAATTTTGATGATCACCCCTCATTATGTTTTGAAGCCTTCAGCCCAAAATCCTACATTCTCAAATTAAGGTGCATTTTTTCATACACTGTAAGAAAGATTCCTCTTTAGATCAAACATTCTACCAGATTGCCTTTCCTGAAAAAATAATATAACAATATAGTATGTTAATAATTTGTTTTTTCTGTTCAGCTAGCATTCATTTTTACAGGCTTTAATTATAAGTTATTAATAGAGTTTGAGTGTTGAAATTAGCATCACTAAAAAAAGATGGGCACAAATGTGATTGTTTACTATCTTTAATATAGTCTGGACTTAACATGTACATTTGTCATAAATAGGCGTTTTTTTAATAACTGATCTACTTGTAGATTGAGCATGACATCCAATAAACAGAGGTCCTTCTGAGGAACCGTTACGTTTTCAAGTCGTCTGCTTCAATATAACCTGGGAGAAAAATGAGGTATTTCTTGTCCAGACTACATGGATACAATTTCAAATATAAAAGACCATGATACATAAACCATAGAGCGTTTATAACCAGCTGGAATGACGCTATCAAAGATTCACATTATTTTATCGGAAAATGCTGTCTATTAGAGATGATTAGAAGATCTCACTGGGAAAATTTAAATTATCAACAAACCTCATCCCCATCCATCTCAAATGGACAAAATTGGAGTACAAATTCTAACCACATAAGACATCAATTAAATACCAGCACCAAACAATAGAGGATGCATTTTATAGATACAAGTAGATAGATTTTTATTTCGTATAGCTATTTTTACAAAGGATAGTTACCAAACACTTCACATTATAGGAGTTCATATATAAAAGTTTCTCTACCTATATATGAAGTCCAAGACAGATTAGAGGTCCCGCTAATCTTCCATATCGCTCGGGTAGCTGCGGAGAGGAGACTTAACTACGACAGAGACATCGCACACGACAGTGCAGAGGGTCTCAAGTTTACTAGGACGGTAAAAAGTCGCGACATGATGGATGTTACTCGGCAGCACCAATAATTTTGGTGGCTTACTGCAGGAGAGGAAGCTTCTTCGTCCTTTTCCTCGAATACAGTCTAGCTTCATAAGGGAACAAAAGATAGTCGACTTAATTTGTTAAACGTGGCGTCGCCATTGATATCACTATCTTTGAAGCGACGGAACCAATCACGACATATTGTTTCGATTAGAGCATCATCTTCGTAATCTTTTTAGAGCTCTCGATGCGCTTTATCCACTGTTTTCCTCGAATGAAAATAGAAAATCAAAACTTCCCGCAAATGACGATTATTTGGCATAAAATCAGACATTTTTACGTAACCAAGAGTATATAACGTTAAAATTTATTTTTAGGTAGATTGTACGTTTTAGTATTGAGTTTTTTTTTATATAATAAAAATGTCCATTTACTATTACATTTTTAATTATAATAAATACAGGAATAATAATAAATATGGATTTTACGAAACGTCGAAAGTCATAGTTTGGCCAGAATAAGATAATTTTAATTTATTTAAGTTAATTTTGAAGCATCTTTTTTCTAGCATGTAAAAGTTAACGAAAAATTTGAAATAGAAATGCATTTGAAATGAAAAATAAAATGAGTGTATTGGCTTCTCAATCGGACGGTCCGGCATTCAACCCCGACCTGGCCCCAAATTTAAACAGGTGTTACTTCACTGATAGCCAGGTTACATTGTTCAGTGAACAGTGACGGTAGGAGCGGAATGAATTCGAGAAGCACCTGATATTCGAACAGGTGACTTAGAGTTGGACGTTGGCGAGGCAACGCGTTTTTAGCGACGGGCTTCTCGACTTGTTGCGGTCATAGCGAAGCAGGCGCAAATGAGGAATTAGAGTCGTTTGAACTGAAAAGGAAAGTTAGAAGGAATCAGCGGAATCCTTGAAATGAAAACATCCGATCCGTGGCCGCGTTCGCTTAAGATTGTGACTTCTTTGACGATCCTAAGTTGTTTTTTTTGACACGAAGTCCCGTTGCATAGCTTCGGGGGATCCAAATTACGCATGAGCATTATAGATGATCCAACTTTTAACTTCAGTTCATGTCATGCGGAGGATGGCCGGAAGCGTTTAATTCCACACAGCGGTTAAGCTATGAAAGTAGTGGCGGTGGCGTGGTGGTTGATTCACTGGTTGTCACGCAACTACCTGGGTTCGAATTCCGGTAGGAGTACAACAGAAAATTTTTCAAAATCGTCATCACCCTTTCGGCGGGCAATTGCAAACTTCCGAAAGTCAAATTCTGCCTATGAAAAGGCTTCTCAAGAGAGCCGTTCGGAACAGGCAATAAACAGTAGGCCCTATTCAGGATTGTAAAAATTCACAAGGTAAGAAACACAAATGAGTGCGAGAGGGTAGGCCTTGCCCACACCGGCCTGTCGCGTCACTCATTTATTTATTTTTTTAAACTATGATATTAATAAGTTTTAATATTTCTTTACATTTGCACATCGATTACTCAAAACCCCGTTTTTGATTTCTGATTATATAATTAAATTTTAATTGATTATAAACTGCTAGACTTTACAAGCATTTTAAGGTATCACTCATTTTTATGCGTTACCCTAAACTATTAATCCTATACGAGTATGTTTTTTTTGTATGTAGTAGCTTTGTTTCCCGTACAAAATCTAATTACAACCCAGCGAAGATCATTGAAACCGATTTTGCACCACTGAGCAATGAAAACAAAAACTTGTTTTGTTGTTTCTTTAATTTGTTTCTCTTTTGAGTGAGCATGCACATGTATGGACATATGTACATAATGTTTGATGATTATATTTTTGCTAGATCAGCGGATAGACCAGTAAAATTAGGCAATAAAATTGCAAAGCGTGAATAATGTAGTTCGGTTTCTCTGATATGTTGCTGGAACCAGTTAGGGTAGTGTAAATTCAAGCTTGCGTCTTCAAAAAATCTGTGCTTGCTGCATAACACGTGAAAACATGCAGTTTCCATCAGTTTTTAACTTATACTCGTAACTCATAAACTATGCATTTTTCGATATTAGTCGCTATTACCATTTTTAAAGAACATTTAATTTGCAACAATTTAAACCTAACTGCAGCTCTGTGCATTCAATTGGTTTCGAATAATTTGTAGATGAATGAAAAATTCATAGAAATATGTTTAAAGATGGAAAAATATCACATACAATACAAATTAAACAAATTAAAAAGTTTAAAACTCAAATAATTAAAAAAAAAACTTTTATTGGACAGCGTGTCTACCTTTCAAAAATTCGCTTAAATTACTAACATGTTTCTAAACTTATGAGCTTAAATACCTAAATTATGATGACCAGCCAACTACCGTTGGAGCGTATGAGATTTTTGTAAATTCAGCTGAAACGATGTCGCAGGTTGTTGCTTATGCTGACGATATCGTTCGAACTATTGCTGATGGAACAAAGGTATCAAGTATCGAGCGTTGAGATATGTGTGAACTTTTGTTGTGTTGACTTGCGATGTTGCTTATGCTGACAATGTCAGTTGAACTGTTACATGTTGTGTTAACTTATATCTTTTATTAAAAAAAAAAAACTTACAAGTAAATAATTACAAATGTAAACACAATAGTGATTTTGTTGCTGTACAGTTGCATTAGGTAAGTTTTGACAGTTCTGATATCAGACATGTAATTGCCTTTAATGTGATCCATGGGGTCATGTTTTTAGCAAGGTATAAATTCCATGTACTTTGCAATATTTCTCGGCTCTGAATGGCCTCTTTTCAGTTTAAGGATTGTTGGCATGCTGTAGAATTATTTGTGATGAAGTGCCTGGCATTAGCAGCGATGAGATCTGTTAAAAATGCAAGGCAATATACAGTCTTCCGTCACCATTCATTGGATAGACGATTTGTTACTTCAAGTATCGTGCCCTTACATTCAGTGATTCTACTTGGTGCACATTATTTTTCCGTGATTGTTTTGAGTGATACTATTTCCACAAGGAAAACAAATGTTCTGCAGTTCCGTAGCGTAGCGTTCCGTAGCGAAAAGTCACCATGGTTTTTTACTACTGCTAATTGACCTTCTTCAAGTTTATTTAGACAGATGACACAACATATTCCACTTCTTAAATTAGCAGGGCGACGAATGCAACTTAACGAGCCTTATAATACGTATGTTGTGGTGCTAAGACCTAGTAGAATTTCGCGTCTATATTGAAGTATAATTTTTAATCAAAGGCAAAACTTTATTTTCAATGATATTGTGTACCTGGAGCGCCGCACTTCATTCATATTAAGGCCGTGATTTTCAAAAATTTACAAGGACATAACCTACAGTATAGTAGATAGAATATGGCTGTTGTCTATTAAGACTTTGTTTTGTAGATATTTTTCTTACTAATTCAATGAATCTAATTATAATTTTTTTGTTCAATTTTTTGTAAAATAGCGATTACTCCAAAAAGATATGGTGTGTTACTATATACTCGTATTAGAGGTTTAAATTGTTTGAAAGCTTGGTTCATCTAGGTGCCAGAGGAGTAATAGGTTGACTGCCGACTTGACTCTGGTGTGAAGTGATGGAGCCAAGTTTCATCCATTGTCACATATCGATGCAAAAATTCGGCTTTGTTGCGGTTGAACAGCTTTAAACACTCCTCAGAATCATCAATACGTTGTTGTTTTTGGTCGACTGTGAGCAAATGCGGCACCCACTTTGAACAGAGCTTTCGCATGTCCAAATATTCGTGTATGATATATCCAACACGCTCTTTTGATATCTTCAGAGCCTCAGCTATCTCGAACAACTTCACTTTACGGTCATTCGTAATCATTTTGTGGACTTTTTTGATGTTTTCATCTGAAACAGCCTCTTTTGGACGTCCACTGCGTACATCATCTTCGGTGCTTGTATGACCACTTTTAAATTTTTCAATCCACTCGCGAATGGTTCGTTCGGCTGGTACAGAGTTAGGGTAACACTTATCAAGCCATTTTTTTGCATCGGCTGCATTTTTTCCCATCAATAAGCAATTATAAATCAACACACGAAATTGCTTTGAATCCATTTTTTTTCACAATAACAAAAGATGCTTCACTCACAACGCTATATCTCGAGAACTAATCGTCTGACAGCTGTCAAATTTATACACGTATCTTTTGAAGATTGGTACGAACTGAAAATGGTATGGATTTTATACAAGTGGTGCCCTCTCTTAGAAACGGCAAATAGCAAGCACAATTTTCTTACGCTACTCTAATTATCACTAACAACATATCAAAAAAACAGAACAATGTTATACTACGCGTTGCAAATTTAGTCTTTTTTTATTACCATTTTACTGGCCTAGGATGCATTTTTCTGCTTCTGAACTATTTATGTAGTATTGTACATAAATACGTACGAGGTGTGCTCAGTAGGGTGACTTTTGAATCTTTTTTTTTTTGCTGTATTGGTACACATGTCTCGAACATATGTTCACAGTTTTAAGTATATAGCATACTTGGTTTGTTTTTGATAGAGCAAAGAGTTTGCATCAGATTTTGTGCAACAAATTGAATCAAGAGCTCTATAACACTTGACGAACGTCGCCTTGGACCCCAGCACATCAACAAAGATAATAACGTCGAAGCTGTGAAGAAAATTGTTTTCGAAAATCGTCGAAATTGCTGAGGATGATGGCATATCGGTCGGCTCGTGCCATGCAAATTTTTTGGATGTTTTGGGCATAAGACGTGTGTCAGTGAAGTTTGTACCAAAACTTCTTAATTGTGTTCATAAGAACGGTCGAATGAGCATAGCTTGAATGACGTCAATGATGATTCTGACTTACTCAAAAGGGTCATAACTGATGACAAATCATGGGTATATGGTCATGATATTGAAACCAAAGCCCAATCATCCCAATGGAAGCAAACATAAGAGCCAAGACCGAAAAAAGTACCCTTTTCGATTACCATGGCGTAGTGCATCAGAAATTCTTACCTCAAGGTCGTACGGTCAATAAACAGCATTACCTTTAAGTTATACGCTGCTTTCGAGAAGCAATATGAAAAAAATGTCTGGAAACAAAAACAATTCATGACTTTTGTATCACGATAATGCACCTGCTCATTCTTAGTTGCTTGTGAGAGATTTTTTGACCAAAACAATACGACAATCATGGCTCAGCCACCATATTCACCGGATTTGGCTTCATACGACTTTTTCTTGTTCCCAAAACTGGAGAGACCTATGAAAGGACGAAGATTTCCAACGATTGAGGAAATAAAAACGGAATCGCTTGAGCTCTTCAAGGCTATACCAAAAAGTGCTTATGAGAAGTGCTTCGCGGATTGGAAAAAGCGTTTACACAAGTGTTTTATATCTGAGGGATTTATTTTGAAAGGGACAACATTAATATTGATGAATTAATAAATATTTTTTTTTATAAAAATATGAAGTAACCTCGTACATACATATTTATACACACATATGCGAACAGCAGATGTAGTAGTAGTTCAAATTTTTAAAATATTCTTATTTTGAAATGTTTCTTTAATTATATTATACGAGTAACTCCGGATCTATTCAACAGATCGTAATGAAGCGCATCGCTATTTTTAATAGGCTAATGGTTCAATAGTTGCTTTTATGTGATGACCAGATAAAGAGAAAAGGGACCAAAATTGTAAAAAAAAATTATAGTACATACGACAAAACTCAAATGTTTTTTATTTTTAAATATCTTCAATGTGTAGGCTCAGCTTCATTACAATATTGTAATAGTAGAGATGATATTTTTTTTCTTAATGGAAAATAAAATCACAGTACTTACTTACTAACTTATTATATCGTTTAGTTTCTATGTAATGGTATAGACCGTTCTACTTCAAGTCGCCTGGCTTCACTTCTTGCACAAATTGAATTTTGTACACTTTTAGGCCGAGATCCTCACACTCCAAGTTGTCGAATACGCCAAGACAAGCTGCTGAGAACGACGACGAATCGATTCGTTACGGTCTTCGCAAATGGTATTGGCAATATTGGTTTCAGTAGGTTGATTATGCGCACCGTAAGTTCCTCGAATCGCACGAAAAACATTTCTCACAGAACACTGATTTTCGTAATACAGCAGAACAATTTGGAGACGCTGTTTTAGTGTGAGTCTTTCCATGATGACTTGCCAAACGATATTGAACAAAAATGGCAAAGCAGTTTGATACTGGCCCATGCGGACGATCTAAGTCAAACCTAACACTTAATCTATATTTCTCGAACAGTAATTTATTTATTTCATTATACTTGTATTGTAGTATTACCAACACTAAGAAAATATATTTTAATGAACTTTGTTTCATTTTCGATAAAACTTAATTCCGATATAGATATTGTGCTCATCTTAATTATATTTTTTTTTATATTTATTGGCAATAATAATTCAGAGAGATATAAAATCATAGGTTAGATGGACATCTTCAAAATATACTATAAAAGTCGAAGTCAAGAAGTCAATAATATGGTGATACTTTTTTATTTTAAAAATTACAATGATTTTATTTAAAGGAATAAATATGTTATATGTAAATGTAAATAAATTTCCCATAAATTTGCGTTAAATATTTCCAGAAATTATTGTTAATTAGTAAAGTATAAGAACCTGGTAGCCCTTTTAATTTCTCCTTTACTCAATTTGAAAATAAGATCGTAGAGCTTCTTTAAAACGAGGACAACCCAACCAGTGATCGCATCAAAACATCCCTCATCAATCGAGAACATCAAAAGATTGAGCAAAACAAAAGAGCTTTCATGACACCGCGCAGAAGGTGCCCATACGAAAATGTATCTAAACAACTGATTCGCAACTTTTCTTAATTCACTACCTCTATGAAGCTTTTACATTCAGATACTCATCGAATGGATATGATCGTGCATCATTACTCGCGTAATCACCATCCCCGGCAATCGTTTGTTCTTTTGTACGTGAGAATACTAGCTACAGTTTGTGTCCGAGACTGAGCATCTTCAGGGTGACATTAGCGCTTCGAAAAAATGAGTTACGGGAGTATTTAAATCTATTGCAAAGTAACAAATTACTACCATATTGTGTCTTTTTTTAATTAAAAGTAAGTGTAGCCGACTCTTATAATCGTTCGAGCTTCTTCAAAATAAGGTTTTGATTTAAAGGTCATTGTAAATCAATTCGGGAGTGTACGAGTGCGATACGAATTGAGTATCAAAAGTAATTCATCTGAGAAACGTAGTCTTAATCCATTCGATGACATTTTACGAGTTTAGTTGAGTGTGAGCGGATCTGAGGGAATACTCGTATCATCGGGTTTTCTTTTGTTTTATTCAGCTCGAATAAATTATTTAAGTCCACATAAAATTTTATAATCAGTGTGACAAAATCGACGTCAAAAATTTCAAAAATAAATCCACACAAGAGGAGGAGAGAGTGAATATTTTATTTTGTTGTTGTGCTGGATTAGTGCATTTCAGGAAAGTGTATGAAAATTTTGTTTTCATTTGTTTTTGTGCTTGAATCATAAGAAGGATTAAGGGTTGTAATTTATATATTTGGTTGGTAAGTGAGTGGAAGTATTAAAAACTTGTTTTGTTTAAACATTTTATTTATTATTTTATCCTACTTTACATTACAATTCAATTCACATTAAAAACAAAAAAACAAATATTCTGGAACACTTTCATATAAAAGTCATTCTAATTGAATTATGACCCGACATTTTGATCTGTTGTTACAATACTTTTTTTTTATTAGGAACTTTGAACAGAAATTTGCATATTCACATATAATACAATATTATATGGTATTATAGCCCCTCATGCTACCAATTTCTTTTTATTTCAAAGAAATTCAAATAGTCCCGGAGATTAAAATTGAAAGAGCGAAATCCTCCAATGCAATCAGTGTTTGAACATTTTACTAACTTGTTAATGGGATCTAGTTATAAGTATTTAGGGCAGATACAAAAACTTCAGTTGACGAGGATTAATAATATCACATCACCCCTTATTTTTTATGAGAAATCGAAAAGAAGAGCCATTCTACAATAACATTTAACTTATCAATGGCAATGTTGTTTTCGAGCCAAATTAGTTATATATATATATAGCTTCAACTGAAAAGATACCAATTTATAGCAAATCCGAAGAGCTTAGCAATGTCCTATACACCAAATCGCCTAGCAAAGAGTAAAGATAAAGATATTGAAAATTGTTAAATATTATTACTCCGTCGGCAAGAGTTTTATACCTATTAGTCTGATATTTTTTGTAATTAAGAGTGTGTGGGCTTATTTTTCAAATTAATTCTCTGTATAAAATGCTACAGTTCACCCACCGCGAAAGATTTTGCGAAGGACTCCGACTTAAGATATATCATAGTACGAATAAGTAGCAGAATGAATGCAGATGCTGGCTGGGACTAATATACATATATAATGGGTTCTCTGCTTAGGGCTCCTAACAGTTCTAACCTCTACAATATGTAAATAATGTAGCAACACTGCCTGTTTGACTATCTATTAATGCGGACAGTTTTTGTCCTTATCGCTGTCAGTGTCAAGCTACAAATATTATTCTCACAAGAAGAAAGAAGGTGACCGGCGGCAGCTTGTAATTATGGAGTGTTTTATAGACCCGCAAGACTGTGAATATGTCCTTCGCTTCGGTAAAAGACTGCAATCCGCGTATAACCTACGAAGGGCCATTACACCTGTTCAAAGTTACTGTCTACGCTGAAGGCGTCATCCCTTATTTTTAGAAAACGCCGCGAGCCAAAATACTACTGTGTACGGCGAGCGCTACAGAGCGATGCTCAACGACTTTCTCCTTCTTCAATTGGATGAATTGAGACTGGAGAACATGTGATGCCAACAGGATGGAGCAACGGCACATACTCCACGAGTCGCAACCGAAATTCTGAGGGCCTGATTAAACTATTCCAGACTTCTTTTTGAAGGATTTTTTAAAGTCACGAGCTTATGTCAACAAGCTCCAGGCTCTTGAAGTCATCAAAGAGAATATCCGTCAAGAACGCGAGGACCTATCGCTGGAAGCTCTGGCAAGAGTGATGAAAAATGACAGATCGAGCCCGATATCATTTTCTCGAATTAATGGGAAAAAATTTAACAGATCGAGTAAATATAATCCAACGTTTTTCATTCATAAAAAAAATTTCAACCAAAAAACATCGGGTGACAACTTTGTATATAATACTAAAACGCACCCTATTCAGAGCGATCTATAGTAGCAAATCTTTTCGTTAACTTGAGGTGTACCACTAGTACTTTATACCTGTCTTATCTAGCATTTTACCAACATCAAACTAGTCAGCAATTTAAAAAGTAATTTTTGATAAAAGGAAATGAGGTTTGTTGAGTAAGGTAAAAACTATGCATTTTTAAAAATTAACATTTCTTTTTTTCAAAGAATTGAATTGAGTCCTTCCTCAACCTAGTCTGGATAGACATAGTCCTTATCTATCTCAAAGTTAACTATCGTAAGTGACGTTCTCGATAAGATTTCTTGGTCAAATGCTCCTATTTGATTGGTAAAATTATTTTTGTCACTTCCGAAGTGATACCAACTCCCATTTGCATGAATATCGTGGGTCTATGCGAATATTTGAATGAAATTTTGAAAGAATGAGATTTTTCTTTTTAACCCATTAAATAATACAAGGTTTTAAAATAAACAAAAAAAAAGTACATAAGATATGCCGCAGTATTGCTCCATATTCTCTTGCCTTAAAGTCATGTTTGGAAATGTAATCTTAAATTTGTAGCTGAAGTTCAGATAATCGCCTGTGAAAGTGATTCCTTAGCAAAGTACTGCTTCCTAGTTCCTGAACTTTACAAGGTCTGGGTGAATTAGTATGAAATTGTTCTCATTCACAGCGGTGAAGACATAGACGTTAGCCATAGATCCTTTCTTGCTTTTTATATTTAGCGCGCGTTTAAAGGGTTTGTAATACCCTTGAAATGCTTGCACACAACGAGTGCGAAGGAAAGTTAGGGGGAAAGAAAGACTGGTGTTACGGTTAAAGGTTTGAAAGGGTGGAATGCTACTGGCGATAGTGATGGAACAAGGTGAAACAGGTTTGAGGGGTTTTAGAAGCACATGGCCAGATGAAGGCACTGTACTCCCTTTTTGGGCGGATAAATACCTTATAATGGGGTGGCCAGATAGCAATGATAGTTTTTCCAATTGTTATGTTTCAGCAGCTGTCAAAATTACGAATAACCTCCAAATATTAAAATATTCAGTAAGGTTTGACATTTCATCATGCATCGTTTTACGCTTGCCGAACGTGCCGAAATTATTAAAAAATATTATCGAAATTCCGGTTCAATTGTAAACACGCAACGTGAATTTCGTCGTGAGGTCGGTTGAAATCATGGCTTCAATGTGCAGAAAATTCTTCGCACCGTGGAAAAGTTTGAGTGTGAGTACACTCTTTTGAATCTTAAGCTACCAAACAGACAGATGAATTGGGTATCTCCAGAGAGTTAACCTGGCTTATTTTGCGGTTAGATTTGGGCCTACATCCGTTTAAGATTATGACAATGCCGTGAGTTCGCTAATTGGTTGCTGGGAATGTTTACCGGATATCCGAATTTTGGCCAAAAAGATCATCTTCTCGAACGAGGCCCATTTTTGTTTCAGCGTCTGTCAACAAGCAAAAGTGCTCTTATTTGAAAGAACACAATTCAAAAGTGTTCGGCTAAGCATCAATGCATTCACAAAGGTTGGCTGTTTGGTGCAGTTTATGGCATGGCGGCATCATCGGAACTTATTTTTTTCTAATGATAAAGGAGACACCGTTATCGTCAATGGTATTAGGTATAGAGCGATGTTAACCGACTTTCTGTGATTAGAGCTCGGCAATATTGATATATTCGAGCTGTGGCTCCAACAAGACGGCGGTACATGTCATACAAGCGACGCAACGCTCGAAGTTGTGAAAGAGAAAAATTGACGACTGGGTCCTCTCACGGACGAGCTCGAGGCCAACATTCGACACGCCGTACAGCCAGCGAAACCAAGGCCGCCATTTGAATGATGTGCTGTTCCACACATAATGGCATGAATCCATTTTATATCTCATAACGTTATTGTTTTATTTAATTTTTTATCGCTCTTATCTGGTAACCCTTGATATTGATGCTAGGTGAGACGGGGTGAAATATTTCTTACATCGCTTGAGGAAACCTAGACATTTCGCAGCATTTTAGGAAACATCAAATATATGGTTATTCCAACGTAGGTTGTCATTGACACGCAAGTGCCGTTCATGGATAATGGCTGGGTGTTTAGCTTACGCTTTAACGACATCAGACATCATTGTATTTTGGAAGCATTAAATACCACTCCGTTGAAGGTTCCCCATTTAATAATGCTGTTTATATCGGAATTTAATGAGCTTAACATACCCTGCCGTTCCCGTGCTAAGTCGAAGAGCAGTGACGTGAGCCCAGAAACGAATATGAAAAGCAGAGAGTACTGTTTTCAGCAAAGGAACATATTTGATTAGAAGTAAAAGACAAGAGATCATTAATTAATTTAATTTGTAATCTATTGAAAAAGAGAGTCGTCGATCGCAAATGCATGCGTTTTTGACGGAATAGACTGATGCGAAACTCTGCTTAATACTTTAGAAGTATCATATGCAACTCCTTTGCTTTCGCCAGATTGATGTACGCTTCGGTTCCACTTTTCGGTAAAACATGCCATCAAATCACCAGTGGACCTGTTGCTACGAAAACCGTATTACCGGTTATTGAGAAATTTCTGTGTTTCGAGGTATTTAATGAGCTGATGGTTTATCAAAAAGAAAGAAGGGATGTAAGTACGATGGTTCTGTAGAAATAAGGAGAAAAAGATTCGCTTTTTTAAGGGACAAACTGGACAAATGCTGTTTTCTATCTAAGAATGAGTCCTAAAGAATAGAATTGATGAAAAAGCTTACGTAGTAGTTTTGCTACTACAAAATGTAGTAGGCAGACACAGAGCACAATCTGGAAATGTTGGGCTGGCAGCAATGTGTCCAGAAAGCTGATTAACCTTGTCCAAAGAGCTGACAGCTGGAATTTCATTATAAATGAGCGTTGGAATGGGGGGTCAGGCAGAATTTCTAATGTTTTTGACGAACGACAAAAAAATTTTAATATCTTTGAGACATTGAATAATTTTTTTCTTCAATGTTTGGTCATATTGAGTTGGTCGTTTGAATTTTTTTCGGTTGTCCTCTGTCGAGTTGACCTTGTAGGACCCTGACCATTCGATAAGGGATAAAAGATCTCATTCCAAATAGAATATCAGCAGTGGCATCCAGCATAAAGACAAGTTAAAGTTCCTAAAGAAGGTGTTAAGTGCGCTCCAATTGGCTTTCTGGTATTGACGGACGGTTCTTCTAGAAACGTTTTCTCTAACTTTGTAGTAGGCGTACGAGAAATTAGCGGATATAACACAATTGTCCGACGAGCCTAGAGAGGATAGAACATTGACCATGTTTTTATCAGTTTGGGAAATTAAAAACAAGTCCAGGGTGTTGCTGGTATGACTCCCGACGTCTGGTATTCAAGTGCGCTTATTTACAAGCTGGGTCAAGTTGAGGATACAGGGATTACATTTTTTTTATAGAGTTAAAAGTCGAATTGCTGTCCAGTTTTGGAACTTTTGTAAATAAAGCAATAGTAAATAATTTGCTTACGCAGATGGAATTTTAGCTACTGAATGTGAAAGTGAACAAGAAGGAGGTTCAGTAGAACCTCTAATGCTGTGGTGGCTACTGTCCTCATTACACAAACATTTCTGATCATAGAATGTTCTGGCTTCAAAAATTATACTCATATACTCGTAACTTCGCCCAAAAAATTCTCAATTTTCTGGTTTATACGGTTTCCATCTTTTAGGAAAATCAATATCTTTGTCGTAAACATTGAGGTTAATCTCAGTTAACTACGAGGATAGAAGCTTTTTAGAGGCGATTTAAAATTGTTTCATAAAATGTCTGCGAGCAGGTTTTTTTTATTATCTATTAGGTGGGGTGAAAAGTAACCTCCTTGGAAATGAAAAAAAAAATTTTTTTTAATGTTTTTTTCATTTTATTCAATATAGCCCCCTTTTAGTTTGATACACTTTTTCTAGCGATTTTCAAACTTCTTGATCCCGTCCGAAAAGTAATTTTCCCGAAGGTCTGCAAAATACTTCTCCGTGGCGTTGATGATTTCCTCGCGTGATCTGAATTTTTTATTGATGAGGCATCTTTTGAGGTTTGGGAAGAGATAATAGTCTGAGGGAGCCAAATCGGACGAATACGGTGGATGCGACAGCAATTGGAACCGTAAGTCATTGATTTTAGCCATGGTTGCGATGCTTTTGTGCGCCGGTGCATTGTCTTGCAAAAACAGAATTTTTTTTCGCTTCATGTGAGGCCGTTTTGCAGCGATTTCAGCCTTCAATCGCTCCAATAATGCACAGTAATACTCGCGTTGATGGTTTTTCCTTTTTCGAGGTAGTCAACGAAGAGTATGCCATGACAATCCCAGAAAATCGACGCCAGAACCTTTCCGACCCATCGAGCCTCCCTCGGCCGCTTCGGAGCACTCGTGCCGGCTTCAGATCATTGACGGGCACTCATTCTGTTCTCTGGTGCTCAACAGTTACCAATCGACGCCAAAAGTCCGCTCGATTCCGCATCAGCAAATCCAAACACTCTTTCGAAGTGCTATCGCGTTCGTGTTTTTGGTCAGGAGTGAGTATGCGCGGCAGAATATTGCCCAAAATATGACGTGTGCGCTCACTACTAATCTTTGTGGTATCTGCTTCACTTTCCGGTCAGCCAACACCATTTCATGTATTTTTTTGACTTTGTCCTCTGTAACCGCAACGGAAGGCCTGCTGCTGCGGAATTGATCGGTAGTGGAGTTGCGGCCACCACGAAACTCTCGAAACCAATATTTGACGGTGTAATCTAACGGAGCATTAGTCCCATAATATTTACCCAACTTTTCTTTTGTTTCCTTTGCCGTTTTGCCTCTCAAAGAATAATGTTTTATGAGAGAACGAAAATCGTTTTTGTCCATACTCAACATGATGCCAAATCTGTCAACAACAATCACCTGTCAGAACAAAACTAAAGACAGTATCGCACCGAAATTTGGCATGTCTGCCTAAATATGAACGAACTTCAAGGTACCATAACCTGTTTTGCAGAAACAGTGCATTCTGGCAGTCCAGAAGGTTACTTTTCACTCTACCTAGTATATATGTATTCGTATATCTACATCCTATGTATGTTTGGATATATTTTGACATCTGGACGTAATTGGTATTATTAAAAGCACCTCCAAGTGCGTAAGCAAACAGCCCCCGCTGTGATTTTATTTCTGAGTATTTTTTTTTAATTTTAAAGGTAAAGCTTGACAAAGCGTGGGTAGTTGATTTTCCGGGTCGATAAATATATTCCTTTAATATGAAATGGATTCATTTAAAAAGTCTCATCCCAGATATGCCTTTTCCACAGTTTTGAGTATAAATGAAGGGAGGCTTATCTGTATATTACATTAAGGTAGCTTATTTAAACGTAATTTATCTCCAACAATTCGTGAGCTTCATGCATAACTTATTGAAGTAGAGCCGGAAAGACTCAATCTTGCTAGTCTTCTTTTGAAACGTTGAAATGAGTTGGTGGTTCATTTTATTTCTCGAAATAGTTCTTTTGTTTTTATCTGACTCTCCTTAGAAAACCGTATGACCTTATCATGAAGAAGATTTTTTGAAGCAATCTAAATGACATAGGAGGACAGAAAATTTGTTTCGGGTAGAAGAAACACCTAAGGACCAGCTGTCTTTGATAAGTGTGCAGAATTTTTCTATGACTTGCTCCTGGTTCTTCTAATCTTTAGATTGTATCTGGTGACGTTTTCTTTGTTTATATTTCATTTCATTCTCAAGTACTATACTTTGGACCTTCAGCATTTGTGTTACCAACAAACTACGAGAAGACTTTTTCTGCAAAAGTAGTATAAACGTCAACAAAAACGGCTTCTTTTACATTTCTTTCAGCTCAGTTATTGCCACTTCCAAATGTCTGTGCTTTAAAAGTGTAATTTTAGTGTTTTGTTTGCAAGGAAAGCAGGGTCTTGTTCTGCCTTGCACGTAGTAACTTATGCATTCGACTATTTACTTGAATTTTTGTGTCATAGCATGTGCGTAAGAGCTAATTTTCCCGAGCAGAAATTATTATTTTCATTTCGTTTATTGTATACATATGCTTTTGTTTTATTTTGTTATATTAATTTGATTTTTATTTTCTTTTTTCTGTAACCAGAATAAGAGTGAGAAATAGTTCAAACCTGTAGATCTCCTATGCAGGTGTAAGTATGGTTATTACATTACGATTACATTAGCTATACATATCTTTAATCCCTTGCACAATTTTGTTCTCAGCAAATATTCCTCATAGATTTTCTTATTTTGAGGATGCTCGAATTATCCAAAACTACGATTATACCATAACTACAAGGAGGTGATGGTCGGAAGAGTACCTTACCTGTTTGCACTTTGATAATGTTTGCCTACGGCTGATTGATCAGAAGTCTTCTATATTGTTTTTTGGGTGTTGAAATGCGGGTAACTCATACTTATACCCCTGGCAATTCTTTATGGGTCTATTAGTTAAAGTCTATAAAATATTGTGGTTATAACGTAAGACTCCAATCCCATATTCCGGAGTCAGTTACGCACTTCGCAAGTCTTGAATTGACTCACTTGCCCTTATTTTCCTAAACTCCAAACCGAAGTAGTGGCTGCTTTGATCAAATCTTTCGTGGCCGTTGAAAGTTGGTGCTGTGAAAAATGATGTTTTGTCCTAGATGGTCAACTAATATATTTTCTTGCTTCCTTATACCAGGTAATCGTTCTATTTTTCTTGATTTTTTTAAAACCGCTTCTAAAAATGTTGTTTAAAAATATTTCTTGCATTTCAAAGACTGCTTTTACGAGTCTATGAATTCAACTTCTACTTATTCGAGAAGCTTGTGTTCCGGGCGTGAGGACATACTAGTCTTTTCACTTTATTGTAGCGTCAAAGCATATGAACATATTAGGCCAATCAAGAAGGAAAAGGTTTGCTCATGTTGGCTCAAAATTTTACTGAATAAAAAATGATGTGTAAAGGCAAATAGGGCCATATCAGCTGCCAATCGATAAAGCTTAAAAGAGAGTTCTGAACAGTTAATGATTTGAAATCTATGTTTCAGAGAAGATTACGAGAAGAGGCCAAATCGAAAATAATTGGAACTCTGAGTCTCTCGGTGCGATCCAAAAAATGTTCTTAGGAATAATTTGCAAATCCATAAAATTGACCAACTCCAAAAAGTGTCCAGAAGCAGGTGTAGTGTTTAATGTATTTATATGTAACGAGGACAAGTATAGTAGATATGCAAACGAGTACACGGCAACTACTGAAGGGAATAATATCTTACAGGTACCGCGGATCCACTACCCTCCCCAGTCCCCAGGAATTCTTCTTACCTTTCGCAACACCACTCTCCTTTTCATTTAAAGTCAAGTTTGTTTTTCTGTCTCATCAGTTTGTAGGTACTTTCTCAATCGATTGCGTTCATCATATAAACAGATCGCCTTTGTTAGAGACGAATATCAGCAAAATATCAAACAACAAGATATTGTGCCAAAATAATTATTGTTCAATATTTGTGTTTTGTCAGTGTTCGTTGGTTCAATGCGGTAGCAAAGCGTTTGCCTTCACGTACGTATTTTCGACCAACTGACTAAAAATAAATACTAAATTACCTTTAGGACATTCGGCTGCGGGTACAAGTTTGGGTATAATGTGTGTCGTATAGGTTTTATGTTTTTGTATCGTTTTGGCGCAGTAGCAAACATACTCGTATATACGATGTATTCGTAATTATTTATTTATACAAATATATACATATGTATGTGCGTTCTTTTTTTATCTGCTTTTTTTTTGGTTTTAGAAAATTGTAATTTTCTAAAAACAACGGTATCAGCATTTTAAATTATGCCATGAGGTTAAGACGTACGAATATTTCAAGTTGGAGACAAGATGTACCCGAACGATATATTCGCATTTTGAGTTTTTTTTTTTAGTTGAGGCATTCTTAATGTCAGTTATAGAAGGCGGGAAAATTGCCACTCATGCTCGAAGAGAATCATGAGAATTTTCTCACTGACGATTTAATTATAGTCAAGTGCTGGGCAGATGCCAAATGCTGGGTAGATGTCAATGGTTGGGCGCAGAGCCCGATGTTTCAGGGGAGCTTGGAATGGTAAAAGTATTATAGCTACGTGTCTGTTCTATCGAACGAATCAGGCATATTAATGAGAAAATTGATATTTTTGGGTTTGTTTTGTATTGATCAGCAATTTTAATTGATTTTCAATCAATTCGAAGAACCTTATTTTGTAATGTTTTAGGAATGTAATCAGTCCTAATTGGATCGCATTCTATTGTATGATAGTGGGTGTGTCTTTAGTGTATTTGATTTTTTTGGCAATGTGGCTTAGTAAAAGCTTTTTACCCGGAATCACGCGACATGCTTATGGTAAATTAATGAGTGGTTTTGTACGACAAAATAAAAATAAAAACAAACACAGATCTAGTTATGAGAAATAGTCGATGTGGCGCTACACGTGGACAAGCACAAGATTCGCTCCATCTTATTAAAGAAGCAATAGCGAAAATAAGCATCATCTGTCGGTTTTCGTCTAAAACTAATCTGTAGTTTACTGTACAGTTACTCTATTACTAAATGTTGTTTGTGATGAAGAGATGTGGAAAAAAGTTATTGCTGATAGCCTTTTGGCAACATTGCTATCCGAGCACGACGGTATGCTGATTGTTTCTCTGCAAGATAAAGAACTCAAAGTGATAACACAACAAATTATATTTATTTTGAATTTAATTCATTTTTTGTTATAAAAAGATAAAGGTAGTTGAATATATAGTTTTGTAGGATTAATAGCAATTAATACTGAATGGTGTGTCCATTCGCGCGAATGGACTATATCGTGAGTCAATTATATAAAATTTAGATGAGGTAGTAGCAGTAATACAAATTTGAGCTAAGTAAACAGTTCAAGGAAGTGGCTAATAGGATGGATACGTTTTGATGTTAAAAGACTTGCAGAGCTTGCAACTTGCCTAGAATAAGATACTTATCCACGTTTAACCAAGGTAATAATTGGGTTAGTAAGTGCATATAAGGTTAAAAAGGTACATGAAATCAAAATATTATATTTATTCTCTAAAAATATTTTCCCTAAAAGTTTTCATTTTTTTTTAAATCGCCTAAGCTTAATTTTAACAGTGTTGGAGTTGAAAAAAGTCTACTCCAATCTGGCGAATATAAGAAAATTGAACTTAATATTTCAAAGGCATTCAACTAAGTCTGCCATCACGTTCCTTTGACGAAAGTGTTTGTATTTAAGATTGATGAATATTTTCAACAATGGATTAGGAATTCGTTTCCGAAAAGTTTAATTCAAATTGTGTTAGACGGTTTCAAGTCTGATATTCACCAAATAAATACTAATGTATGTAAAAATTCTGCTCTAATATTGCACCTGCATTGCAGAAAAATATATGTTTTCCTCTGATGTGACCCCCAAATATTTTCTTCTTCTATAAACTTGCTATGCATATTTTAAAATTGGTTGAACGACTGTCATATAAAACAAAATTTTTAAAATAACGCGACAGTTCTATGTCACATAACAATTCGTTGTGGCTGTTTAAGTCACACTACGATGATTCTATGTGCGACATCTTCATAGAAATTTCCTTGGTGATAAACGGCAGAGCCTAAGTAAATACCACCGTAATCAAAAAATAACCACCATGTGGTGCTCCCATTGTTCCATTTTGACTTCTGTTTAAGTTTTTGTTAAGTTGGTACATCTGTTGTTCATATTCCCTCTAAATCTTAGTGTCATAGCTTGACACTTGCAAAAGTTACGTAGCCAAGAGTACATCTATCTTTGTGTGTGTTGGCGATTTTTTACAATTTTACAAATG
Source organism: Volucella inanis (assembly GCA_907269105.1). Lineage (NCBI taxonomy): Eukaryota > Metazoa > Arthropoda > Insecta > Diptera > Syrphidae > Volucella > Volucella inanis. Next base: position 114,951,603 of record OU026156.1, read on the forward strand.
GATTTAAATTTGCAACAACGAACTTGTACTAAATTTTGCGTAAAAAACGGATTTAATGGTGCGCGAACGTTGGAAATGTTGGAAAAGTGTTTCGGCAACGATTCTCTAAAAAAAAAACGTTCGTTTACCAGTAGCACGAGCAGTTCAAAAGCCATCATTATTTGTAATTTTGTGACGAAAAATGCAAAAAATACCATCCAACAGCCACCGAATTCACCTGATTTGGCTTCCTGTGACATCTTTCTGTTAAATCGAGTTAAAAAACCAATACGGGGAACTCGTTTCAGCAGTCGAGAGGAAGTAATGGAAAAATCGCAGGAAGTACTGATTGATATACCGAAAACCGAATGTAAAAAATGTTTCGAGGATTGGATCAAGCGCTGTCATAAGTGTGTTGCAGTCGATGGGGATAACTTTGAAGGGGACAATATAGATTTAGATGAATAAACTTGTATTTTTAATTTTCTGAATACATTCCTACACATTCATATACACTTTATGATCAAGGTTGTATTTAAATTTGCGCGAACGTTGGAAATGTTGGAAAAGTGTTTCGGCAACGATTCTCTAAAGAAAACGTTCGTTTACCAGTAGCACGAGCAGTTTAAAAGTCGTCAATCGTCGTGGGTCAATCGAAGATGATGAAAGCGGTAGCAGACCATCGACATCGAAAACCGAAGAAAACATTGATGAAGTAAAAGAAATGTTGGTCAATAACCGCAAATTAACCATCAGACAGATGGCGTGGAACTTGAACATTGCCTATGGATCCATCCAGTACATTTTGGTTAATGATTTGGGTTTCCGTCGTTTAGCAGCAAAGTTGGTGCCCAAAGACCTCAATTTCATGCAAAAAGAGACCGTATTGACGTCACAAAAGAGATGATTTGCAAGGCTGAATTCAATCCCACATTCATCAAAAGGATCATTACTGGAGACGAGACGTGGGTTTATGAGTACGACACACAAATGAGCCAAGACCAAAAAGAACAGATAGCTTTCAGTCAAAAAAGAAGGCAATGCTCACGGTTTTCATGGATTATAACGGTGTAGTGCATCATGAATTTTTGCCAGAAGGCCAGACAGTAAATAAAGAGTATTGTTTGGTCGTTATGAGACCAGAATTGTGGACTCATGGATTTTGCACCATGATAACGCACCGTCGTACAGTGCCATCATTATTCGTAATTTTGTGACGAAAAATGCAAAAAATACTATCCAACAGCCATCGAATTCACCTGATTTGGCTTCCTGTGACATCTTTCTGTTCAATCGAGTTTAAAAACCACTACGGGGAACGTGTTTCAGCAGCCGAGAGGAAGTAATGGAAAAATCGCAGGAAGCACTGATGGGCATACCGAAAATCGAATATAAAAAATGTTTCGAGGATTGGATCAAGCGCTGGCATAAGTGTGTTGCAGTCGATGGGGATTACTTTGAAGGGGAAAATATAGATTTAGATGAATAAATGTGTATTTTTAATTTTCTGAATAAAATTCGAAAATTTTTTGATCAAGGTGGTATATTAAACGCCTTCACCTGCCTCCACTAAACCCGTATTGAATGCCATTGAGTTTAATAGTATATACAAGTATTTGGTTATACCATATATGTATAAGGCAATTATACACATGAAACTGGATTACAATGCTCCTTTCTAGTCGAAATTCTCACCTCACACCTGCTTTTAAGTGTATTCATACCATAAGCCCTCAAAGGCGCGCATTTAGTAAAACCATTAGGTATACGTTCATAACCAATGATAGTTGCTGACTATTAACTGGCTTGCATCAAAGAGAAACGTTTAACGAGCTTTATTACTGAAATACAAATATGTAGGGATGCGAAATGGTCCGAAGAATCTAAAATAAATTAAAGATCATTGACCTAAAAACTTTAATCCGCATTGAAATGAAATTTGATAGCATAATTTGCGCGTTGACTGAAGAATCTAAAAACAATTAAAGGGTCATTTTTAATTACTTGCTGGTCGGCGGGTACGACGTAAAATTTTAAAGTCGGTAGGAAGATATCTCTGGTGGACAAGTTGAAAAGTATAGCCTTAACGAAAAATTTCTACACTGATGATCGATAACATACCCTAAAAATATGCATTTTCCAAAAAGCGAATGTCAACAATTATTTTCTGATCGCTGATGGTTTGAGAGTACGGTTACGTAATAAAACAATGCTGCGATATGGATGTTAAACCACAGGTACGCTATCGACCTACAAAAACCAACGAACATTGGATCAGGTGCCGCACAATCATCAATTGAGTAGTTGAGACAACCTTGAGCTACCTACTATGATACATCCGAGAAATGCCAGCAAAGCGATGAAAAAAGCAAGCAAACGAAGTGGACGGAATAATCACCCAAAAAGGAGGGGAAATCATAGTGGCGATCGAAGAAAGGTTGGCTCTGCCAAGCCATTACTTCTTTGTACCAAGACAAAACTATGCAAAAACCTGATAGCCGAATGTTGGGCAGTGAATTAGGCAGCCGAAGTCGGGCTGATACTCGACTCGTCGGACATTAGGTCCGGTTTCCTAAAAGGGTAATTAAAGCACGAATTAAATAGTTTACTAACTAAGAAATGAAGATTATAATGCTATGATGATTCTCCGCTGTCTGGTTCGACATGAAGAAAATGCCTATCCACTGTTAAGATATAAAGTAATCGGTGGTGTTAAAAAGCTTGCCGAGACAAATTTGAAACTATAAACTAATAAAATTGAATACTATACTCGTAAATGGTTATTGAAAGCAATATTATTTGCGGCACAAATAAGAAATAAGCTATAAAAACTAAGAAGGCGTGAGTTATTTTTAAACACATTTTTTCAAAAGTGTGATTAGTGCGATAATACTAATATTCAAGCAGGCTGCCATTATTCAATATTAACCATTTTATTGTCATAAAACCAAATTACAAAAACGTGCACGGCAAGCTAATAAAGCTTCTATAACTCATTGCTTCAAAAATAGTTGAGTCCGAATTTATTGGAATCTGAGAGCTAATTCCTCAGACTTAATTGAATCGGCGACTGCTAGCTTAATATATATGAACACTTTTAAATGCATTCCGATAATTTAAAATTTTAAGGAGAAAGCTAATATTCACAATATGGACTACGCGGCGTCAGATGCCTTTTCTTGGTGGTCTGTCTACATTGCATATGTACGTACATATTTCCTTGTTGACTTTGGAAAATTTTATTTGAAAACATACATTTTTGTTTGTTTTTATAACGAATGCGGAAAATTGGAATATAAATAGCACTTAATAGCCGAGCCAGCTTAAATTCACTTAAAAACGTTTAACTTCCGACAACTTAAAGTACTCTTGCTAAACGTGATCTCAATTTTTGAGGTACATAGGTGTTATTCTATTGATATTATAGTTCACCTTAATTACTCAACGAAAGTATGAGATATTTGAACAAAGCAGTTTGCTACAGTTTATCTTTAACGTCGATGTATATACATTTTGAAATTGTGTTTATTGAGAAGATTTTTGGAGTTGTGCAGATGCAAGGAAACGTATTGGAGTTCAATTAGAAATGAAAATGAGGAAAATTCGCTTCGCTTGTAGTAATCTGCCAGGAAGAGTGGGGTATTAGATATTCTATCTAGTAGTTGTCTGACAAATAAGTTATGAAATTTACTTTATCACACAGATCTAATAAGTAAGAAAACAATTATTGAAAGAGGGTAAAATACGTGATATCTTTTTAAGATAAACTATTTAAGGTAATTCGTATTAGAATATTAATAAGCACGAACAAACCTATTTTATCTTAAATTGAATAGAACTTTGATAAGTCTGCCAAAAAACAACATCTAAGAGCTGTAATTTCGAGGCAGTGGGGAACTTTGTTTAACATTTTTCCATAAAAACAAATTACCAAATTAACGTCAGAATATGTGTACTAGAGGGTTGTAAAACGGGATATTAAGAGTTATGGATTAAAACTAACTTAGGTCAAGGCTTTCAGGTACTCGTTAGTTTGATTGGTCCCAACTCAATTGTATATACAACTGTTGTCAACTAAATCCACTCGTTTCATACCTTTCTTTAAGTTATTATACTGACTAGATCTAGAGAAGAGTTAAAGAACATTTTATAAACATTAATGCGTATTGCCTCAGTACAATAGACACAATTCAATTTCCCAACTTTTTACTACTAAATTTATTTATATTATTGGGTTAGATATGTTATAGTAATAATACATTACGGGAATCTTTTGTTCCCAATCAGGTATTTCGCTTCCATCGTTCTTAAATCGAAACACAGACAGAAGCGTTAATCTTTAAACTCTTAGTGTTGCTTAACTGTTCATGAGTAGATGGACCGGTTAAAGAGTGATGCTGGTACCTTTAGACTTTGCCCACATGTTTAAATATAATGATTTCCAATTCAGCAATTGTATTAGGATTCAACTTGCGATGGATATGCATTTGAAGTTCGACATTGGATATTTAAAATCCAAAATATTGGGGCTAATGGCCGAAGTTACTGTCAATGTCACAAATTATTTTTATAGAATTCAGTAACTTCTTAGATCAGTTTGGATATTACCGTATTAATAGCGATTCTTTTATACGATTATTTGACCATGGGGGTGGGGTGCTGGTTTTATTAATGAAAGCTTAAATTGTGAGTACTTTAGCACTAAAAGGGCTAATTTTATACTTGATGTATTCAAAACCTGTCTAAGTCAAACTACAGAATGTATCTTTCATTTTTCAGTCTATAATGAATCACTTCTTAATCTTTTTTTAGTTGTAGTACAAGGGCTGTTTGATATTTGATAAGTGTCCGGAGTGGAAGATGGGTGGCGCTACTGAACCAAAATAAGTACACTATCATTTAGTATAACTCTTTTAGGCCGCCTGTTAAAATTTGGTGACACCTATTTCGAAACATCGTGTTAGTTGTGTTAGTTGACCATTGAAAAAGAACATTTTCGATTCGTGATTCGATTCTTGTTTTTGAGTGGCAAAACCTGAGTGGAAATCAAGCTCATTTTCGATGGTGTGTATGGGACCCATTCATCGGATTTTGATGAACCGCGCCCAGGTGGCCCAAAAACAAAAAGTTCTCGCCGCCGCGGAAGAGTATTTTGCATGCCAACAAAAATCGGACTATACGGAGGGGTTTAAAAAAGTTGTAGCACCGATGGGAAAAGTGTATTGAATTGTTATGTTTCAGCAGCTGTCAAAGTTACCATCAAAGTTGACATCCAGCTATCAAAATATTCAGTAAGGCTTGCCATTTCATCATATATCGTTTTACGCTTGCTGAAAGTGCGCAAATTATTAAATAATATTATCGAAATTCCGGCTCAGTTGTACCAAATCGTTGTATCATACGTGAATTTCGTTATGATATCAGTCGTCACGTGGAAAAGTTTGAACACCCTTTTGGATCTTAAAGAACCAACCAGATAGAAAGTGGTACGAAATGAAGAAAACATATTTAGCTGCCGTAGAGGCTCGTATCGAAAAAGATCCAGAAATGTCGATTCGGCGTCGATGAGCTGAGTCAACCCGGCTTATTTTGGATGTGGGCCTACATCCGTATAAGATTGTGCTATAGACAATTCCGCAAGTTTGCTAATTGGGTGCTAGAATTGTTAGCCGGAGATACGGATTTTGGCCAAAAAATCATCTTCTCGGACGAGGGCCATTTTTGTCAACTATGCTATATCAACAAGCAAAAATGCCATTATTAGAGCGAAAACAATTCATAAGTGTTAAGCCAAGCACCAATACATCCAAAAAGATTGACTGTTTGGTGCAGTTTATGGCATGGCGGCATGATTATTACAATTTTGTCAAGAAAATTTCCTTAATATAGTTGATATTTTAACACGTACACGTAAAACATTTCGGCCCGTCGCTCTGCAATCCCTTTTGCTGTGATCAGTAGAGCCGCAATTGAAACAATGCCGTTCTTGCCTTGTCACCGTACTCTGAGCAGATCGCGAATTCGAAGAACACCCGCGGCCCTAACTTCTGTATGTTTTACTCTTATACTGCTCATATACATTAAATTTCTACTTAAGCTCTTCCAAAGTTTTCGCCCCGTATAATAGGATTTTGTTTTTCTCTTTCTCTAGTATACCATTTACAATAAACATTATTAGCGAAACTTCGTCGACCACGTCATTTGCTATAGATTTCATTATGTAAATGTACTCCCTATGACTTTCGATTGTCCTTTTCTTTCGTTTTCGGAGTTGCATGTATGCTATATGTCGGCAGTACATACCGTTTTCCTGAATTCTTTGATCTAATGAGATTTTAATTCAGCATACGATGAACATCAAACTGATCGAGAGAATAATTTGGTGCTTCAAATTCTATTTATCGAACGACCATAATCTTTAAGCAACTGTATCTAACTGCCATCTCCTGATATATGTAGTTGTACGCATTATGTAAATATAAGTTTTATAACTTACACAGCTAGCTTTCGGAATATGGTATCCTTATATGTATACATAGTACATCTAGGGTATAATAGGTTATGTTCGACGTTTGAAAACGGTGGGAGATATTCCAATTTTCAAAAAAGTGATAAGAAATGTATCAACAATTATAGACCTATCTATCTCCTCCCAGTTGTTCCTATAATTTTCGAAAAAGTTGTCAAAAGCGGGATTCTATTTTTTCTTTTCTATCAATTCAGTATAGATTTATAATAGAACCGGAAAATCGTTCCATACTTCTCAGTATGGAAGTATGGATAGTAATAAATTTCGTATACTGCTGCTCTGTACATTGATATAAAGATGGCTTTTGACTCTATGATATTCTATTATTAGAGATAGCTGTCTTTAAGGGTTTCATTTTTGATAAAATTGCTTATTTTCTTGAAGGTAGAAAGCAAAGAGTTAAAATATTGATATTTTAAGTGATAGCAGAGATATAAGTGCAGTTCTTGGTCGTATCTTATTTCTTATATCTACTAATTCAATATTTACTTTAAGTTCAAAAGAAAAAGAAACTGGTTTTGGGGACGATATAGAATGAGCGTATTTTAATTCATCTTTTTCATTGCTGATGTAAAATCCAATTTATTATTTCTAATTCGTTCGGATATCGGAAGCATGTTAAAAGTGAAAAGAAAAAATAAAAATAATGTTTTTCAACTTACCCGTTCTTGATCGAACTCCTCCTTCTCCGCTTCAATCCAGCATTGCAACGACTACAGAAATCTATCTTTGATTAATATATGGTACAGGTTAGTTTAAAATAGGGCTATGATGGATAAGCCATCACACAGACATCAGGCACCAAAATGGGCTCATCGATCCCTGTGGAACCAGAAGAATTTACCTTCAAATGGCAAAAATCTAAATGATCTCCCTGGTGAAACATCCAATTTTTTGCTGAAGCCAAGAATGCCTTTGTATTTCGTGTCGTCTATTTTCTCTAGGTTTTTGAAAAAGTATTTCCCTTAAAATTTTCTTAGAGTACGCGTTATTTTCTCACATTCATACAGTACTCAGAATCTGCAAATATTCCTATCTGACAATTTAAGTCTATTTGCGTGTTTTCGTATGGTGTCAGAATTCCTATTACTGCCGTAAGCATATCCCTGTTTAATTTTAACTCCCTAGATTACTTTAGGTTGGCAGTTCTCGTGATAATGTATCGTAACAAATGGATAGTTTAATGTTGGCAACCTTACTATTGTCGAGTAGCCCTACTTTTCTTGCAAATTCACCCGCTTGTTCATTTCCTTAAATACCGCAGTGTCCTGGCACCCAGCACAGTCTCACCCAGTTCTGATTGCTTAGTGCCTTAAGCACTGTGCGACAGACCCTGACTCTATCACAATTGATTTTGGTTAATTACATTGCATTTAGTGCGGTATGACTGTCGATGCAGATAACGATATCTCTTTCGGATACCCATATCATCTACATTAGCTCAGCCACCCTGAGGACAGGAAGAACCTCTGATTAGAGGACCCTGCTTGCTTCCGGTAGTCTTATATACACTCTTAGTTCTGGGTCTTCTGCGAAGATACCAGAATCTTATTCTTAATCTATTTTCGAGCCATCTGCAGAAAGAGAAAGAGCAACATATATAACTTGTAGCATATCCAATTACTCTCAAAAAATGATTTCGATGTAGGTTGTTCTTCTACATGTTTCTATATCGAACTAGGCTTAAGTACTTTCATAATGAAATTGAAAAAAAAAATTTCTTTTAACTACAATACCTAAGAAATCTTTGTTGATGGAAACTTCTTCAAAGTTTTCATTATGATTTGGTTTAAGCTATTTACAACCCCTGTTAGTTACTTTAAAATATATTTTAAAAATGCAATAAAAAAAAACAAAAACAACTTACAACAACAACACATTATTTTCCAGCTCAGGTATGTTTTGCTTAAGCATCTTTACTTCTATAAAGTATTAAAAACATTTTTTAAAAGAAGTGGATATGTTTTGATACGCAGTGGTGAGAAAAGTCTTGCAATCATTTCAGTCTCCAATGCTAAATACTTTTTTAATTTTTATACATCAGTACCACCTAGATAATCTGTATAATAGTTTACCTTTTAAAATTAGATACATTCGTTCACTTATCTATTTAATAGGAAGATTTAAAAATGCCTTTATAATTTTGGTTTTGATGCAATCAGTAATTTATTTATTCTTAATTGTTATGATGCTCAGTCGTTCTTCTTTAGCTTAAATTCTTTGCTTTTTTTATTTTTTCTCCATTTCAACCCTACAACTTGTTTGTTTTTTATTTCATTAAAAAAACTCCATAGCATTATACCTTTAACACTTATTATTAGACAATAGATTGCATCTTATATTGTAATTTTCTTCTTTAATTCATATTGTAGTGAAAAACGCACAAAAAGTAGTAATTTCATCTTGCAAGTAATAATGCTTCAATGTGTTTTGAATTGAAGAAACAAAAATATAATAATTTAAAAAAATTAAAAAAGTTATCTTAAAAATGTTCGACCTAATAAAAGTTATGTTACTACTCATCCTGTATATCAATGGCCATAATAAATGGAATAACGTCTTAATCATGCATTTGGAAAGGATACATATTACTTATTAATTTTTTACTTACTTACGGGGATGGACCTGTGCCTCAAGCAAAAAGTTAACCACCTCAAAATTATATCTGTCTATAGTGATATTCTGTCCGAGACGTCGGTGCTGGGTGTCCTTTCTTGATGACAGCATATACTTTGTCTTGCCGTTATTGACCGCCAAATTTGCACTATTCTTTCACGAACGATGTTGGGGAAGTCACATGACAGTGCATCGCCTTGTCTAAATCCTTTTTGACGTCGAAGGTTTCGGTGAGTTCTTTACCGACCTTGATGGAGCAGTTTCATTCTCCATTGTCACTCCACAAACGGACAAGTTTGGCAGGGATGTCCAAACTAGACATTGTTAGTATCGATTTGGACTTCCTTGGTTTTCTCCAAGATCTGCCGCAGTGTAAATATTTGATCGATGGTGGATTCTTGTCTGAAGCCACACACAGCCTACTGGCTATGACATTATTTAGCTCCGCCGCGAAGTCGATCAGCCTAAATCCGTTATCGGAGGTGGTGTCGTGTAGGCTGTACTTTCTGACAGTACTGCCAAAAATGCTGTCTTTTCTTATCTTTGCATTACAACCACCTAAGACAATTTTAAAGTCATAGTTAGGGTACTGCTCGTATGTCTTGTCTAAAAGCTCGTAGAACCTCTCTTTGGTGTCGTCGTCTTTTTCCTCCGTGGGGGCATGCGCTCATATTAGGCTTATATTAGTGAATTTAGTCTTAATGCGGATTGTCATGAGGCGCTCGTTCACATAATTGAAACTTAAGACTTCTTGCCTAAGTCTGCCGCCAATGACGAATTCACATACAAATAATCGCTGTTTTTATTGGCGATAGCAGTCACCACAATAAATATCGCAATTTTTCATCCTATTTTTGTCCGGTCTATACCATCGCACTTCTTGGACGATGGTTAGGCCTGTCTATAGCAGTTGAGGGCCTCCGCTAGCTGTTCAGCTGCACGCGGTTTGTTAAGAGACCTAACATTCCACGTACAGATCCGAAATTCACTGTCCTTGTTTCGTTGGCATGGTTCATCAGGAGTAAAATCATCCGTATGCGAGGCTTGTTGTTGCTTCTTAACTATATATGTTTAACGCAGTTGGGCAGTTACCCCGGTGTACAACACCCAATCTAGAGGGCCAGGCCTTTTGTTGGACCCCTTGGATGAAAAGGGTCGGATCTTCCGGTGTCAGTAACTCACTTTAGGGATATGAGAGCTGTCGTTGGCCCATAAAGAGTTCATCCACCACCATTTCTGTTTCAGGACCCTGACAAGTCCTGAAAAATCCTCACTGACCCCAGCTCTAATTATGTCAAAGTAGTTCAAGTAAGGTATTTGCCAAATTGACTGTTGCCGTCACCGTTGACTCAGTCTATGTAAAACTTCTGTGACTCATTCAGTCAGTCTTTTCGGCAGAGTATTATAGTGTTGTTTCTGCCGGATGGGCAGACAAATATCCGGTGTTTACCACGGAGAGGTAAAATAAGCACAATTGATATGTATGAAAAGTAACAACAGCCAGGCACTGCCAATGCCAATCAGCGACTACCCTATTCATAACCACCACTTTTTATTTTTTAATTATCAAAAATGTAATCCCTTTGAAATATTGGGCTGCTCAATAAGTTCTGCGGTTTTTTAAGGGCTTAAGTTAAACACACATTTTTGGTATAAAAGCTTATATTTAATCCATCAGATATTGGTCTATTACTATCTTCCAACGTTATGGAAAAAACATAATGCTGCTTTTGTAAAAGTCAGCAGACTTATGGGTAAAAAAGTTTCCCAGATATGTTTTGATCTCATTTTCGGAATTGAATTGCCTTCCATCCAAATTGTTTTGGAGAGAGCGGCACATAACTTCCCAACCAAACGAATTCAGATTTTTTTTTGTCACTAAAGGTGTGTGTGTTCTAGCGCTGTGATGATGGAAAACAACGTCATTCCTATTCGCCAATTTTGGCCGTTTTTCTTGCACTGCCTGCTTCAATGTATCAAGCTGAGAACAATTTCTAATGGAATTTATTGTGTGATTGCGTTGAAGCAACTCGAAGTAAAGGGCACCTCGTCTATCCCATTAAGTGCTCAGCATAACTTTTTGGGATGCAAATCGTTTTTACCGACCGATTGTGGTTTTTCGCCATGAGCTCACCATGACCTTTATGTCGAATGTTGCTGTAAACCACCCATTTTTCGTCTTCCGTGACCACTCTTTTCAGCAAAGCCTCAAGCGAGTTCCATCTCATCAAAAACTCTCAGACCATTGTGCGATCCATAATGTTTCTTTCACTGAATTTGTGAGGAACCCAAACATCCACCTTTTTCGACATTCCAAGCCTTTTCAGTTTCTGCGAAATGGTTGTATGGGCGATGTTATACCGCTTAGCTATCTTTTGTATCGTCAAATGACTTTCTACGGTAACTGCATTCAAGATTTGATTGTCGTCTTTTCACAAGGTCTGTATTTCCTGATCGAAAGCGGGTAAACCAACGCTGACAAATGTCGGTGCTTATAGTCGGATCTCCATATACGCTGCAAATCTCTCGTTGCGCCTCCTGTTGCTTTGACACCCTTTAAAACTTTTTTTTAAAGCGAAATATGCCGAAAATGCACTTTTTTATCCTCCATTTAAAAAAAAAATTAAGAGCACTTAAAACACGTCCGATCAAAACAAATTCTCGTAATAATTTAAAGGATAACCTCTTCTATTGAAATAAAAAACAAAAATTTCATAATATTATACACATAGATTTTCTGAAACGATAAACACTACTTTCAAGAAAAAAACCACATAACTTATTTAATAACCCAATACATACAATACAAACATACCTAAGGCGGCTTGAGTAAATAAAAAAAAATTGCTAAAGTAGAGATCAAGGTAAATCTTTTGGCAGCTCCATTGTCCCCTTCAACGATTAAATAATAGATGGAAAACAAAACGTTTCGTTAATGAAATGTGCATAAATTATTTACAGAAGGAAAATTGAACATGCTGTCACTCTCATACATGGTCATGGTCAATTGGCAGTATTTACGACATCATATATCGATGATTCTTCTTGTTTTTGTGGCAGCTTCTGTTATTGATTTTTGAAATAATAATTAACAACCTTCACCATGATATAAATGTCAAAATATTATTGTGGTATTATTTATGACAAATCAAAATAGAAATAGAAAAGCGCCACTTTGCTAAAAATAGTTTCGATTTTTTATGAACAATATTTTCCTTTATTTGCATTAATCCGTCGTAAAAATTCACTACGTAGCTTTTATCCCAGAAAAACAACAATTTCAACTCAAAATTGTTCATCATTTCTTAAGAAAAGAACAATAGTATGACGACAACTGTTAGCTGACGTTGGTAATTTTCAATGCCATAAAAATGCCATCTCTGCACTTTGTGTCAGATTCCTCACGTCACAAAGTGCTATCGCTCTTAAATGAATGAGATGAAAAATTTTACATTTATTATTATTTATTTATTTATTTATTTTTTTTTATTTTATAAAAGAAACGTCAATGTCACGGATAAATATTTTTTTTTTAGTTAAGTCAAACAAGATACACACATACACACCTACGCAAGTATTTCACGGGCATTTTCTTTAATATTGTGTTTGATGATGGGAGGCGTTTTGTTTGGATTTTTTTTACGATTATAGTAAAAAGTTTTAAAAAAAAACAATTTTATGATTAGCAAAAACACTGATTCAACTAATGCGATGAAGCAAGGATGACTATTATTGGCAGTTATTTTTATAATTTCTTAAGAAATTAACATTGACTTAAGAGATATTAATAGAGGAACACCTTACATTTTGAATGTGCGAATAGTAAAATAGGTCCTTTTGGTTAAAAATTATTGTTGGGTTCTAATCGTAATTGAGAAAATGATGTTTGCAAAAATCTATAAAATATTGAAAATATTTAGACATGTGTATATATCTTAAAAAAATTATTACAACAAGGTCTAAGAATAGCAGCAACCATTTAATGACCATCAAACTAGTGGTTCCAAATTAAACCTACAGTATGCGGAGGTGAATTGCATGCAGACTCGTATATACAATACATGTACAAGACCTGTGCTAAAATTATTTGTACTCACAGTATTCCTTAAAGCGAGACATTCCCCAATCTGTTACGTTGTAAGCGAAAGTAAATGACGAAGCTAAGATAATGAACGATGGACATGCAAAGAGATAGGAGCAAATAAGTTGTATAAGTCCCTTCTTTTTAGAAAGTTTATATGAAGTTGCAACAAGTACTGATCGATGAGTCGTATGTCGCATTTAACGGAAATTTACGAGTGAAAGAATGGTGCTAGCAGAACACCACACACTTTAACTTAAATAGTTAAAGACATGCAAACGAATAAAGCTTATTAAGAAACGACTCGTTTCAATCCAATTGGGTAATACTATAGTTTTGGCACATACTTTCAATAATATTCAGCAGATTGATGTGTGCGTAACAGGACCGGGGCAACCCGAACGACTTTATTAAGTTTAATTCAAACTGATGTTAAACTAAAACTAAAAACTAAATGACGGGTAAATTCAGGGTCGGGTGAGGTGATTTTTAAGGGCGTGAATGAGGCTTCTTCTGCTACAATGGAAATCAATAATGTGTCGCATTTGTTCTTAATATTGTAAAATGTTTGTATGTTTGCAAATGATAGAACTTATTCCTTTCAATAGTATCACTTTAATCAATACATTTACATACGCAGTTATAATTTTGAAAAAAAAAAATTTTTTTTGATAAAAAAAACCACCGTGTGATTTCTGATTTGAGTTCTGTTTTTTTTTGTTAAGTTAGAACATCTGTTGTTGACATTCCCTCATAGCTTGACATTTGCAAGAGTACATTTATCATTGGCGATTTTTTACAATTTAAGAAATGGATTTAAGTTTGCAACAACGAACTTGTACTAAATTTTGCGTAAAAAACGGATTTAATGGTGCGCTGGAAATGTTGGAAAAGTGTTTCGGCAATGATTCTCTTAAGAAAACGGTCGTTTACCAGTACCACGGGCGGTTCAAAAGTCGCCAATCGTCAATCGTCGTGAGTTAATCAAAGATGATGAACGCAGTGGCAGATAATCGACATCGAAAACCGAAGAAAATATTGATGAAGTAAAAGAAATGTTGATCAATAACCGCAAATTAACCATCAGAGAGATAGCGGAGGACTTGAACATTGCCTATGGATCCGTCCAAGACATTTTGGTTAATGATTTGGTTTTCCGTCGTATAGCAGCGAAGTTGCTATAATACCTCAATTGATACAGTGTTGACGTCGCAAAAGAGATGATTTGCGAGGCTGAATTCGATCCCACATTCATCAAAAGGATCATTACTGGAGACGAGACGTGGGCTTATGAGTACGACACACGTCGTTTTCAGTCAAAAAAGAAGACAGTTCTCACGGTTTTCATGGATTACAACGGTGTAGTGCATCATGATATTTTTCTAGAAGGCCAGGCAGTAAACAAAGAGCATATTTGAGAGTTATGAGACTTTTGCGTGAAGCAATTCGCCGAAAGGGACTAGAGTTATGGGCAGAAAACTCGTGGATTTTGCACCATGATGACGCACCGTCGCACAGTGCCATCATTACTCGTTATTTTTTGACGAAAACGCGTTTCAGCAGCCGAGAGGAAGTAATGGAAAAATCGCAGGAAGCACTGATGGACACACCGAAAACCGAATATAAAAAAGGTTTCAAGGATTGGATCAAGCGCTGGCATAAGTGTGTTGCAGTCGATGGGGATAACTTTGAATGCGACAATATAGATTTAGCTGAATAAACTTGTATTTTTTATTTTCTGAATAAATTCAAAAAATTTATTTTTGATCAATTTTGAACAAGATCAATTCTGCTACGTTGTACAGTCTTTTTTCAGTTTTAACTTTCTGTTTTCAGTTGCTACGCAAGTGTAGTACAAAAGAAGGAGCAATGAAAAAGTGTACTTATCATGATATAAAAGATGGAAAAATATATTTAATCCAAAAACAGTTGAGACAAATGAAGTTTTGGTGCTTCCGCGAAAAAAATTGAAACTACAGAAGGAGATTTTAGCTCTCCATGATTCTTCTTTTGAATATAGAACTTTGAACTTTATATCAGTGTTTACAGTAATAAGTGATTTTGTAAAGTGTAAAACTTGTGACGGAGAAATAAAATTTGATACAGCTTCACAACAAGGTTTTGGTTTTAAAATCGTTTTGCTGTGTGATAAGTGTGAGGCTTTTGCCATAAATTCCAGTCAGTCATTTTGTCAAGCATTCTTGCTTGATATATAGGTATATTTGTGATGAGAATTCTTGGAATAAGATTGAAAGGTGCAGCTAAATTCTATGAATTGATGAACATGCCAGCTTGCTTGAGGCAAAATACTTATGACTTGATTATTGAAAATATTTACTCATGTATGAAAGTAGCCAGAAAGAAACTTTTTAAAAAAGTTTGTGCTGAAGAAAAAGGTGTGACTAGTGAAAACCAAAGTGATGAAAGGTTTAAAGAATTGAGAGTATCTGGGGATGGAACCTGGAAAAAGCGTTAATACAATTCTTTATACGAAGTAACGTCATTGATTGGAAATTATACAGGGAGAAATTATCGATCACAAAGATAATTGTTATGCAAATCATAATGGCTCTTCAGGAAAAATGTAAGTCGATGCAGTCTTTGAACTGTTCGGGCGTTCAATAAGTACATTTACCGTTCGTTATAAAAATTACATCGGGGAATGGTGGCTCCAAAACATTCTCTGAGATTTTTAAAGCTAAGCCTTACAGTGATATTGAAGTGGCCAAAAAACTAACGTTTTGTTATGGCTTGGCAATCAAGAGACACTGCAATTCTTTGGAAAATATGTATAATGCAATATGGGCAATTTATTATCATTATTGTTCAACTGATTAAAATCAACAATACGAAAGGCGCTCGGTCGAAGAAGATTCATGGTGTTGTTGGCAGCGAGCGCGAGCTTCAGACACGTCATCTTCTTATTAACATTATCTGTCTTTATCACCTGATGTTGCTGAAGCTATCTTTCCAATTTATATAGATTTCAGCGATAAAAAATTATTGGAAATATAATGAGAGCTACAATCAGTTGATATGGGAAATAACTTCAAAAATCGTTCCGTGTGGCTCAAGAAATAAAAAAGCAGCCTACATCGCTGTCAGGATCTACAATGAAGGTACAACTTCAATTTCATATTAGAAGCTGCTGTTGCTACGGAGGGTCCATCCGATGGCTCTGGAATAGATGATTTCATGTATGTAAGTAAGAAAAAAAATTATCGTATGTGTAAACTTCTTCTAAAATTTTAAGCGCGTTTTTTCTCAAAATAATGTTTCCGAAGTGGGTGATCAAGATTTCTAAAAAAACGGCTTAACCGATCGGTTAATACGACCTTCCCCTTACATATTTCGAGAACAATCTGTTCCATTCAGCCTTCCATACAATTTTCCGTTTTGCTAGAAAATTCGATTCCGTTCTCCATTCACGAATGGTTCAGACTCTTCACATATAGACATCACAATATTCTTATTTAGCCTAGTTAGGACGTATATGAGAGTATTTTATAAGCAATTGGTACGAATTGATTTTGACTTTTATAGATAAGTCGGTATAATAAGAAAATGGCTCTATACAATAGGTTACGGTTCTGTGACATGTCCACTATTCTATTGATGCTAGTTATAGATATATCGTTAATAGGCAGCATGTTGATAACACTTACGAAATGAAATCATGACAGTTAAAAAATATAAATTCTGCTAAGCTGATAAATTTCCTTTCTCGTTCATTTCCACTTTACTTTCTTAATTTCACTCCACAAATCATCATGTCATCTGGCAGAATATCAGATACAAACTTCAAGTCTGTTTCCGAACCAAAACATATATGGTATTTACAATATTTATGGAAACTGCTACTATTCGGTGCTGTAATCGAGGAGTTAGTCATTTGTTTGCTATCAACAAGTTTGTAGAACATGCCCGATGCGTATATCAGAATGATATGCATTATACCATATACGATAGACTAAAAATGGAAGATTAATGAACATACTCATAACACAAATAAGAATAACTAGAGAATTCGAAATTAAAGTTGGAGTGTACCAATCCAGCGTTTAAAGTGCATTGCTCTTCTCCAAATTAATAAAACGATGGCTGGTTTTACTCAATTACATGCTAAAAAAAAAACAGGAAGAATAATTATTTTATAACTTTAACACAAAAGCATCAGCACTCTTGGACTTACTATTGAGACGGTTCAAAACAAAATTAACTTGAGGAATGGTAATAAATTAAACCAGCAAAGCAAACGACGCAGTAGCAACTCAGAAATATGACTGAAATAAGTAACAATCAAAATATGTTAACCACCGTGTGGCGCTCCCATTGTTCCGATTTGAGTTCTGTTTTTTTTTTGTTTGTTATGCTGGTACATCCTAGCATCATCGCTTAACATTAAAGTTACGTAGCCAAGAATACTTCCATCTCTGTGTGTGTTGGCGATTTTCTACAATTTTAGAAATGGATTTAAATTGTATTAAATTTTTTGGTGCGCGAATGTTGGAAAAGTGTTTCGGCAACGATTCTCTAAAGAAAACATTCGTTTACCAGTAGCATGAGCGGTTCAAAAGTTGTCGTGAGTCAATCAAAGATCATGAACGCAGAGGCAGACCAGGCAGACGAAAAAATTGATGAAGTAAAAGTAAATTTGATCAATAACCGCAAATTAACCATCAGAGAGATAGCGGAGGACTTGAACATTGGGTATGGATCCGTCCTAGATATTTTGGTTAATGATTTGGGTTTTTGCGAGATTTGATCCGATCGAGACTGAATCCGATCCCCATTTCATTTAAAGGATCATTACTGGAGACGAGACGTAGGTTTGTGAGTACGACATGCAATCCAGACATCAGGCAAGTGGTGAATGGCGTTCACCAAATGAGCCGAGACAAAAAAAAAAAAAAAAAAAAAACACGTAGTTTTTAGTAAAAAAAAAAGGCAATGCTCAAGATTTTCATGGATTACAACGATGTAGGGCATCATGAATTTTTACCAGAAGGCCAGACAGTAGCCAGACAGTAGCCAGACAGTAGCCTTCTGGAATCCATGGAAACCGCGAAAATGAAGAGTATTATTTGGGCGTTATGAGAGCTTTGCGTGAAGCAATTCGCTCCCTGTAACTTCTTTCTGTTAAATCGGAAAATGTTGCAAATTTGTTTACGATAACGTTTTGAAATCTGTTATTATTATTTTACAATTTATAAAAAAAAATCTAACTCATTCATTCGACAGCTTATTATTCCGAAATGAGCATAAATAGTAATCTTCAACTACGTAATATCTAATGAAATTATAGTAGCATATATATTTGACTTAATACAGTTAATTATGTTAACGTTAACGAAAATCATTATTGAATGTTATTAAACCTAGTTAATTGTAAATGAAGAATTCAATGTGATTTGTCTTAAAACTAATTTTTATGTAAGTTTTATTATTATTATTATTATCAAGGGAACGATATGCCCATGTGGCGCGTAAGTTTTAAATATCAAAAGTAGTTTGAAGGGACACTCCATTTTGTGACAACAAAAAAAAAAATTGAGAAGAAAGCGCAATTCTTCAGAATTAAATATACAATAGGTATATCCCATAGTTAGTTATTTGTATATACATATTTATGTTTGATAACACGCATCCATAAACTTGTCTCTGCAACTGGAATATATGTATACTCGTATGGTATTTCTTAGTAAGCCCTTTTTACACTACATATCGTTTTAACCCCACGGAAAACGCTGAAAATCCGAACGGGTAAACAGTTTTCACTTTACGGTTTATGTACGGCTTTTTTTCATAACAAGCTGTGGTTGAGTGGTGCGCTATTTAGTTTAATCTTAATAAATCGTAAACAAAACTAAGCATTATTGTTATTTAATCGTCGTCGAATGAGAAAACAGGGTAAATGTACATAATTTTTGGGTGCATGCTATCAACGAAAGGAGAGATGGACTTGTTTACAAAAAGATGAAAAAAGATACCCTTCAGCGCCAAAACATACAATTTAAAAAGCTGGCTGATTTCGAGCATTAAATAATTGTTGAGACTGATATTACAATATGTTGTAGTTGAAGGATGGACAAAATGGGGTTCAGGATAATTTGTGTGTAAAATGAGCTGGATGAACATATGTGTATTGTGCGCGTAACTCTTTTCATTAAAACTCCCATTTGAAATGGTAGAAATTTCATATCATCAAATGTTTGCAGATGAGGCATGAGGCATGAGTATGCTATTTTACTAGAAGGTACTATACATAAAAGAGTTTATATAACAATTGCAATTGATAAACTTCGTTATTGGCTTTGATATTCTCCTTGTACTTTGAGTACGAATCTAGGAGCCCACCTTCTCAATATTGTGATATTTTACCTGAAACGATAAAACTTTATAAATTGTGACATTTTTATACTTTCCATATATTTTTTCTTTCTCTATGTATCTTTCAAGTGGTTAAATAACCTACACTACAATTATAGAATCGGAAAATCAGCAATAAAAAAAAGTGCAAGATGTGTAATCAGATTTGTAATGGGAGAAAATTGTCCTCTAGTGTCAACATCAACTTTTTGGAACTCGAAAGTCTCTTGATTCGAAACTACAGATGAATAAGCAGTTTATGGGAAACATACAGATATCCATCGTACCTCACCGCCGTTAAACAGAACGAGTGTATTGCAGCTATAAAGAACATAATAGCCATAGAGTTCTAATGACAGTAACAGATTCTAAATGTAAATTACGACTTATCATTATTTAAACTATTCAGTCTCTGAAATAAAAAATAAGGTACAAGAGCTAACGCAAGAAAAACCTGTGCCAGAAGTAGTAAGTCGAAACTTCCTTCTTCTTCGGCGAAGAAGAACTACATAAGTATTTTCAGATACTCTTTGGAGGAACATATCTGACATCGAGTAAAATTATATTTAATTAGCGCCTTAAGAGGTGGACTGCTTGCGAATAATGTGAGAAATATGGTATATTTTTAGGTCGGAAGTGTGACATAGTATATAGCAAAAATATTAACTAAAATTAATAAACTGTTGTTAAAGTGAATTAACCGTTGAAAAGGCATTTTCTGCAGTCCTTTTGTGCTTAATAAGAAAATAAATATACATATATTACATTATAGGTAAATAAATAAATAAAAAATTGTAGTATCAGTTATTATTAGTATCGTATTAAATTCTAGGAGTATCTCCTCGTAAACGCCGTGTAAAAGAAAAATTTAAATGCGCCGAAGGTAAGTAAGTGTACGATTTAAAGTAGTCTTATGTGAAAGCTTGCTTTCGGTCACGTACTTATACTTAACTGAGCTTTTGTCGTCCAAATGAGTTCCACGCCGTCGCTTGCTGTTACAGTGAACACCAGCTGCACGGCTGCCAGACTACTGCCTTTTCCATTCCACTAAAAGATTGTTGCAGTCCAATTTTTCCGGTGCGGTCTAAACCGTTTAGTATGAAAAAAGCTGACGATTGTTTTCAAATATCTAGCAAAGCTAAATACAAATATTTTATCAAATACAGTTATTTTGAAATATACATATGATAGTAAATAAAAATGTTAGCTTTCGAAACAAGAAAAGCCCGATATAAAGGTGTAATAGCTTCATATTTGTTTTTTTTCCCAAATTTTAGAATTCGTGGGTGGCCATGGCTCAGGTGGTAATGTATTGACTTCCCAATCGGACGGTTCGGGGTTTAATACCAGCTGTGCCCGAAGAACTTTTTTTCAGGCAACTTAAGTCTCGTGAGACGAATGGTTGCCTAAATGCAACATCAAGTTAATTTACACTGATAATTAAGTCTCCCCATTAAATGTTGGATGCCACCCATGAAACGAAATAACCTATGAGCCCAAAAATCCTTCTTTCTCTCTCTGTACCATTTTCCTAAAAACTTAACATGTGTTCAGGCACTTTAAGTGTAGTCATACCCTTGATACTTGATCGTGAAGTTCTAAAAAAAAAAATGTTCGACTATAGTATCATACGTTATAAGTGCCTTCAATAAATTTATTAAAGTGATACAATTTCTAATTTCTTACCACATTTATCATTCAGAAGTATTTATTCACTACACAAACAAATTAATTGGCTTATCCAATTAATTTGATATAAGCAAATTCTTTCCCACAAATGGATTATTTTAAAAGAACTCAGTACCAACGAACCAAATTGAAGGAATCAGAAGTATGGTATCTTTTCGGTTTTTAAATAAAAATTATCAAACTTGTTGGTATTGTACTGTACTCTTTTTTTGTTTTGCTTATGTGAGGAAGACGATATCAATCAACATTATTAAGATGGTCCAATATTTTGCACTATAATTGTTTTTTGAAAACATTGTCAATTCCAATTTAGTTACTTTAGTTGAACATTTTTTGGTAACATTTAACATAGTTAATTCAATTATGAATAGAGAGAATACGTTGTCAACACTTAGTCAACATAAAACATCGAACACGTGAATGTCATAAATACTTGAAAATTTGAAAGAAATTTTGAAGAAGTCTACTAAGGTCATCGCTTTCTACCAGTATATGCAGTTTAAGTGGTGGAAATTACAAATATAAAATTTTGGTGTCGTTTTTGATCGCTTGGTCTTCCAACAACTTATTAGCTTTTGCGGCGATCCGTTATTGCGAAAAGAGTGTTCTTTTTCGTGATTCTGATCAGTCATCTGTCCACCTAATGGTGATAAGCTTACGCTAAGCTAATAATTCAAATGCTCTCCTGATCTTTATTTTTAATAACTTAGTACTCACGAATGAACAGCAGAGAGTCAGGCACCTTGATTCCCAAGATCATATTACATAACCATATCGATAAGTATGATACGTTTAAGGAGTTGCACCTTATTGGCTTTACTCTTTCTGTTGCTGAATGTTTAACGTACTCATTTACTTAATCTGTATAGTACTCTGGTGTTGCTTATAAATGTATATAAATAAAGACGGCACTGTTAACTTTGTCTTAATCTTGCTATTAAACGTAAGCTCCTGGTATTCTCGGCAAAAAATTTATCAATAATTATGGGTTTTGGCAATGTCTATCATAATTCAGATCAAAGATTCCAGCCTTTAAAGGGAGATTTGGCAGGTAAATTGTTTTGACTGAAGACAGGGATTCGAAAATCGTCTTTGCTGGAAAATCGTAGTCTGTGGGCCCAAAGTGGAAGAGACACCAAAGCTTTTCGAGGCGGCGAAGTGGAGCTTAATAATCAATAGAGAAGGCTTTGGCTTTTTATAAAGTAAATTTTTACAACTATGAGAAACGTATGAAACAACAAATTAAAGATTCAACTGAGCGAAAGAGGTTGATAAAAAAAAAATAAATTCACCCAGAAACCAATAGAAGCAGATTTTTTTTTTATAATTCCGCGCGCGCACCAAGGGGATATGGGTACCCTTCTACTGGCTATTCTCCAGGGCGCGGGCGGGTGGTGTAGTAGTTTGAAACTCAGGTGGAATAGCTTTCGATATTTTTCCCAGAGGTGGTTGTCAAACTAGAGCCAGTGCATCCTCAACCAGTGGGTCTTAGTACGTGCTAGTTGTTAGTTCGTTACATTTAGCCCAGCCAGAAACCACTCCAACATCAGTGTTATGCCTTCATGTCAGAGTTGACGCCGACGTGCCTCGCACGCGATTCGAACCCACGACCCTCTGCTTGAGGACTCTATGCATATGCCACTACACCACGGCCACACCATTAGAAGTAGCAGATTGACTTTTAGTACTGGAAACGGGAAAGAATGTTTGGGCAGACAATTAAATGGCAATGATGCTGCCTTTTAGGATATACATATATCATATATTGGGTCTATAACAAATTCGTGCGGTTTGCTAAGAGATAGCGTAACTTGTATTATTTCATTGCTATTATTCCACTGAAACATGTCTTGGAAAGCTACTGTCATTGTATGTCATTCATTTGAAGCAATAATTTTTTTTCTCTCAAATATGTCGAATTTTGTGCCTGAAAAAGTGTTTTTGCGGGGAGTTCTTCTTCATTACTGAAAACTGCTCCCGAAAGTCATCGTATTTTGGTGGAAGCTTATGGTGAACATGCGCTAGCTGAGCGAACGTGCCAAAAGTAGTTTGCACGATTTAAAAGTGGTGATTTTGGCTTGGAAGACGATGAACGTCCTGGGCAGCCAAAAAAGTTTGAAAATGAAGAACTGAAAACATTACTCTATAAAGATTGTTGCCAAACACAAGAAGAGCTCGCAGAATCTTTGGGTGTCACTCAAGCAGCCATTTCAAAACATTTAAGAGCAGCTTGATATATTCAAAAGCAAGGAAATTGGGTTCCACATGAACTCAAGCCGAGAGACGTCGAAAGGCGGTTTTGCTTGTCCGAAATTCTGCTGGTACGCCTCAAAAGGAAGTCATTTTTGCATCGGATTCTTACTGGTGATGAAAAATGGATCCATTACGATAACCTAAGCGCAAAAAATCATATGTGAAACCCGGCCAACCAGCCAAATCAACGGCAAAGCAGAATATCCATTACGCGAAGGTAATGCTCTGTATCAGATGGGTGTGCTGTATTATGAGCTGCTAAAACCGGGTGAAACCATCAATATACAACGCTACCGAACATAATTAATCCGTTTGAAGAGAGCAGTAGCCGAAAAACGCCCGGAATATTCGACCAGATACGAGGGAATAATTTTCCATCATGACAACGCTCGGCCCCACGTTGCTATTTCGGTTAAGAACTATTTGGAAAACAGTGGATGGGAAGTCTTACCCCACCCGCTTTATAGCCCAGACCTTGCCCCTTCTGACTACCATTTGTTCCGGTCGATGCAGAGCGCCCTCACTGAAATACGGTTCACATCAGAGCAGAATATCAAAAATTTCCTTGAATCATTCTTGGCTGCCAAGCCGGCGCAGTTCTTTTGAGATGGGAACCAAAAATTGCCAGAAAGATATGAATAATACTATTGTACATGTTTTTCTTAAATAAACGTTAAAATTTTGAAAAAAAAACCGCAAGAATTAAATTACATACCCAATATATATACATACAAATACATATATACAATATATATATACATACAAACTGTGTATACCCACCTACCAGTTGAGAGATCAAGCCTTATAAGCTTGAAATAAAAAGATTTAAAAATGTTGTTACGAGTTTATTTTTAGAAACTTAGGGAAACTTTCTTGTTACTGGTTATGGGAAATTAATAGTTTAAATGAATTTGTGATATATCTTTTATTCAAAATGTTTATGCTTGTAACCAAACTTTTTCTGACAATTCCAAGAATTACATTATGGTACGTATACTTCGTATACCATACATAAACATAGCTCTTCCTCCCCTTACCAATGAGTCTCCAGTGTAGTGCATCATCATATGTAGAGCATATAATATCATCAAACAGAGAACAGATGTTTTGGGTACCAGTTTGAAGGTACAGCAGTACAGTACAGCAGCAGTACGGCTTAAGATCTTGTGTCATATTAAGAAATATATGCTGAAGCTTGAACCACTGGACGGAGCCACTGAACCATGGTCACTTATACTGGCAAATTGGGTATTACATTTAACATTCAAAGCCACAATGGCAAGGATAAAACTAAAAGGAAAACCATACTCTGGATACTGTATTTGTACTAAGCTATTGAAGCATAGTACAAATTCACTATAAAGTGGGTGGCTGATTTATTACCTAATAATTTTGCACCAATGCAACTTTATTTTCAGGCTTCAAAACCTTAACCATATTGAAAAGCTTTAGGAGCTTATGAAGAGATAAGTATACTAGTAATGAATTCTAAATAAGAGCAACTTAATCAAAGTGATTAAGTGAGCTTTATGTAAAAACATTTACTTAATGGGTACGAGGCGAGTTCAAACAGTAAGGTGACTTTTGAAATTTCGCGTGCAACGTTCATTTGATTACCTATTTTTTGCTGTGATATCATATCCCGAACATACCAGGTCTACCAGTATGAGCGTCAAGACACAAATGTCTCGTTAGGGAACATTTATTGTGAACGGGCCTTAATTATTTTTTTTTTGTTTGGTTGACACCTGTCAAATATATTTATTATACATCAAGTCATTGAGCAAACAACATCATATTTTTTCATCGTGTTAAAAATGTCGAATTCTATACCAGAAAATAATGACTTGCGGAAAAAATTAACTTTTTGTTTTCATTTAAAGAAAAGTAACTCAGAACAGCATCGAATGCTTGTCGAGACATGCTCTACCAAAAGCATCATGCAAAACGAGATAACGATTTTGATGTGAGAAATGAAGAACGTGGAAGACCACCAAAAAAGTTTAAAGATGCCGAATTGCAAACAATACTGGATGAAGATGACACTTTGATTCAGAAACAAATGGCAGAAATGTTAAATGTTGCACAACAAATAATTTCTGACCATTTAAAAGCTATGATCCAGCTAAGATGCAAAAGTATGGAAAATGGGTGCCACATGAATTGAATGAAAAACAGATGGAAAACCGAAAACCACTTGTGAAATTTTGCTTCAAAGACACTATAAAAAATCAGCTTTGCATCGAATTGTTACTGGCGATGAAAAATGGATTTATTTTCAGAATCCTAAACGGAAAAATTCATGGGCTAATTCGGGACAACCATCAACTTCGACTACAAAACGAGATCGATTCGGCAAGAAGAAAATGATTTATGTCTAGTGGGGCCAGTTGTGTGTGCACCTAAAACCTGGTGAAACCGTTAACACAGATCGCTACCGACAACAAGTGATCAATTTGAACCATGCATTGATAGAAAAACAACCAGAATGGGCCAAAAGACACGGCAAGGTAATTTTGCTCCATGACAATGCACCTTAACACAAATCAAAACTGGTTCAGGATACAACTAAAGCACTTGGCTGTTAGCTACCCCACCCGATGTATTCACCAGACTTGGTTCCTTCCGACTACCATTTGTTTTCATCGATAAGACACCCTTTAGTTGAGCAGCACTTTAAATCCTACCAGGAAGTCGAAAATTGGATGACTTTTTGGTTTGCTTCAAAAGACGAACAGTTATATTGGCGTGGAATCCATAAATTGCGTGAAAGATGGGAAAAATGTGTAGCTAGCAATAGCCAATACTTTAAATAAAATGTTTTTTATTTTCCCATTAAAAATTAGTGTTTTATTTTCACAAAAAAAAGACGATCGCGTCATATCGGTACACCTGGTATGTTCATAGTTTCAAGTATATAGCATATTTAGTTTGTTTTTGACAGATAGGAAAGTTAGACATGTTTTGGTGTGCTCGGCAATTTTCAATTATTATAAGAAATAGAGCAAAGAATTTGCATCAAATTTTGTGCAAAAATGGAATCAAGTGCTTTTAAATACTTTCAATGTTGACAGTGGCAAAAAAGTTTACAAGTGCTACAAGCTCTTCCAAGATGTCCGAGAAGATGCCAATGACGAACCTCACACTTGACGGCCCAGCACATCCACAAAAAATGATAACGTCAAAGCTGTGAAGAAAATTATTTTGGTAAATCGTTGAATTACCATAAGAAAAGTTGCTGAGGATGTTGACATATCGGTCGCCCGTGTTATGCGATTTTTTCGGATGTTTTGCACACAGGACACACGTGGATCAGCTACCATATTCACGGAATTTTTCCACCTTCCGTCTTTTTCCTTTTCCCAAAACTGAAGAGACCTATGAAGGACGGAGATTTGCAACGATTGAGGAAATAAAAACGTCATTACTATATTTCCCCCGTTTTGAAAATACCTTTAGTAATTTGGCTACCTAATGTATATTACAGGCTCGATCTTATCTTATAGTTAAAACGCCTTTTATATTATATTATTGCAAAGCTTAGTAATAGATTTTCAGTATGTCGGATATATTTTATTTCAAGCAAGACAAAGCAAAAGCTTTATCTAGATTATTATGATTTATAAACAACAATTGTCGGCGAATTATGTGAAATGTTGGCTTCTTTTTATTATTTAAAATAATAGCATGGTGTCCCGTAACTGATCAAAAATCAAACAGAATTATTCATTGCAATAAAAGTGAATGTCATCAACAGAACAATTAATGTTTTTTTTTTAATCAATCTGATAGTAAATGGTTATCACATCACAATCAAACAATTTTAAACTTTTAATCAAACACACTGCTTACGAATAATGCAGATTTTTTTCATTAAATGCACCCCAATTTGTTCATTTTTTTATTAGAAGTGTGTTTAAACCACCAATAAAATTTGTATACATTTTTATTTTTATACATAATTGATCATGAAATACATCATAATCAAAAATGTTTCTAGTCACTGAAGGTGATTTTTCGCAATCCGTGAAAGTTCAATGTACACTATGGTCATTTGGTTTATGCTCTTTAGCTCTTCAGCTGTAATGCTTTTTTTTTTTTGTTTTAAGTGTCAGACTTTTCAATAGAGACTAAGTGTCAAATCAGCCTTCATAGTTAATCGTTTATTTTCAGTACAGTTTGTCATTTTACCATGGAATGATTGACGCCACAAAAATGATATTAACTCGTTGAAATTTGATAACAAAATCGAAGCTCTGTTCGCGAAACTTCTAGAGTACTTCGTGACATTTACGGTAAACATCATCGGCCATCTTAACGTGATATTTATAGAATTATTGAACAACTTCGCACCAAATATACGCCATTGAATACCCACGCACCAATACTAACGAGAACAGTGTATTCGAAAAAAAAATAACAAAGCTGTGGAAGCTGGAACCCCAAGACATGCCAGCAACTTGGCATTTGTCCACCACCTATCTAGATTTCAAGGCTTATAGGATCCAATTGGTACAAGAGCTAATGCCGTTTTACTTTTTGCTGCCTCGCGTGTTCAATGATTGTGTTTTAAATCAACTAGATGTTGACCCAGTCTTTTAACGTAGAATTTTGTTCAGTGATGAGGCTCATTTCCGGTTAAACGGTTAAACGGAATTGTCGTATTTGAAGCAAGAACAATCCTCAAAAAGTTAGCTAGATGCCATTGCATCCAGAAAAAATTATGTAATGGACTGTCAATGGACAATGGACACCGGTGCAATGCGATGATAAAAATTGGATCTCTATACACCCTGACTAAATCGAACTGCAACTTTTTAAAATGCTATAATTTTTTTATTTTTTGATAAATTTTATTATGCCAAAGCAAAAAATGTTGGAAAATACATCAATTCTCAAATTGTATCAGTAGTTTTCAATATATCCACCTTTGGCGCGAATAATGGCCTTGAGACGGCCGAAGAAAGCATCGCACGCTGCACGTAAGTGACTCTGCTTTATTTTAGCTCATTCCCGGCGAAGTGCTTTGGTATTTTTTAGTGCCAACCTTCGCCTTCAAAACATTGTTTTTTAACCGAGTGCCGAGTCTTGTTGAAATGTCCATGATTTTTTGCCCAAGGCTTCAATACTGTCTATTAGACAGTTTTACGGTCCAAAAATACGAGCGACCATCGGCGGTTATGGCGGCCCAAAACATCACCATAGGTGTTGCCTGCTTTCTGGTGGCCGTCCGAAAGTGTAAATCTTCGAAGGACCTCTCTGGTAAGTAAACCCGGTCAGTTTGTTTGTTGAAATAGTACTTGATAACATATGGCGACTCATCGGAAAAAACCAAATTCGTCAACTCACCTACTCTATTTTTTTGGAACTTCAATGGCCCATTTTCATTATGTGTTGCATCAGTTCCAACGATATGTTGAGCTCACGAGCCATTTTTCTTCCACTTCGAAGCGGATTTCGCTCAATTCGAGCCTTCACTTTCCGAACCATTTCTGCCGATGTTGCTGTATTTGTATGACATTTTGCAACGCTGCCAGTAATGCCGCGGTAACGAACTATGGTTCGAGACAGGTTCTGGAGGGCACTAACGATAGCTACTTGTAGTTTTCCAGCCAAATATAAAGCAATCACACTATTATGTTTGAATTCCATCCTGGATAAAAATTTTTCAACACAACTGAGACGAAAATCGTTTAAAAGACTTGTGAATAATAAAATTATCTGCCTTGTGTCAAAATTTGAGCTCACTGTCATGAACGGTTTGGAAATTGGTTGCCGTTCGAGTCAGTCAGGGTGTATAATAAATGGGAAATAATCTTTCGAATGAATATAATAAATTGTTATCTAGGTAATTTCTTTGTGCTTTACTGATCTAAAAAAGTCTGGAGCTCTTAAAAAGCACCCTTTATATTTGATTGCCACACTGCTGTTTGCTTAAAACTTGTTCGTAAATGTCCATTGAAAGTTAAAACACTGATCAGCAGTACGTTCCCAAATTGTTTTTTCTAGTGATTCGCTTACTTCATATTCAGTAAATTGTGTTGTTTTAATCGGAGAATCCATCGGCTAAACAATTTGTTATAGAAATTTCGGACGAGTATTTCTGAGAGATTTTTTCGCATCCGCGTTATGGATTAATTGATTAATTATCTTTGAGGGAATAGTTTGCAATTGGAGAAAACTAACGTAGACAATAAGAGTCAATAAAGATTCTTGGGAGCGTCTGTATCCATTCTAGATTAGATCAAAGAGAGCTTAAAAAAGCATGTTACTCAACATCACACAACCGGTTGAAATGGAATTATTTTTTTATAAAAGCATTGCTAGCTTTGGACATAAAACTGGTACTTCGACTTGCAAAAACTTCCAAAGATCTTATTCTGACCAAATGTATCCCGGACAAACATATAAATATAAGAATGATACGATAACGTTTAAACTAGCGTTAAATGTACAACGGAATCCAAATTTGAGGTTAGTGTATACCAAGGCAATGTACAAAGTCCATTACTTTCTAACGTCGTGCAAGATTGTTGAAGCAGCACATTAACTAGTGCGTTACCAGTCTTCTTTTCCCTGACGATAGTGTTATCTAAAAAGCGATAACAGACAGCTCTTAATGATCGAATAAAATATCTAAAAAGCGATAACAGACAGCTCTTAATGATCGAATAAAATAGATTACGCATTAGTCGTACCAAGACAGAATATTTGCATTATTGTGTATACGAAATTATAAGGGCAAATTCTAGATATCAGGAGTCCCTTTACCGAAGTGGGAAAAATTAAAATATTTAAGTTCTACCAGTATTATCAACCACCACGGGAATTGCGATGACGATGTTGCACATGCAGTGAGTGTTGAGTGACTTGAATGGTTCGAATGATTCTAGTCATAAAAATATGTTATACACGACAGCCGTTGGACCACTTTTAGTATACTCATCGCAATGTTGGACGATGTACGAGAAATAAAGGGTGTTCCAAAATGCACGCAGGAAGTAAGATTTAAATTAAAAATTTCCAATTTTTTATTGATTCAAAACGTATTTAGTTTAAGGTTATATTTTCCATGACAGTTTTGCACATTTGTGTTGAATGTCATTGATATAGCCCTTAATTAGCTCCTCTGAGACGTGGGTGGATATGGGCTTGTTAGCGTAAAACTTAGGCTTCAAAAAGCTCCAAGGAAAAAAGGCCAACGGCCTTAAATCGCATAATCTGGGCTGCCAATTTTTATTACCAAACGGGAAATTACACGACCAGAAAATGACTCATGACTCTTGACTTATAAATTGATTAGTAGGAAGCGGTCCTTGAGTATTGCACTTTGTATGCATAAAGATGCAAATCTCTTATGAGAATACGCTGTAAAGGGCTTCCCGAAATGTCCAATTCTTGTTCATGGTAGCGAATTGATGTTTTTGGGTCCGACATCGAGGACCTTCTACGTGAGAAAAGGAAATCACGAAAGAGGTGGAAAAATCACGTGCGCCCCTACACAAATCCTATTTAAACTACCTTTCGCATCACTTTACCTTGAAAGCTTGACTGCTGACAAAACATCAAATTACTCGCTCTGGAAAGCCATGAATTCTGCCAAGAAACCGATAATGCACTCTCCGCCAATACGAAAAGCCAAGGGCGAATGGGCAAAAGGAGACATAGAGAAAGCAAACTTATTTGCCGAATACTTGGAAAAAACTTTCCAAGAAGGACGTCAGATCACGATGTCAGCACATAGCCTTACAATTATAGAATAAAATACGTATTCGGCAAAAAAAAGCAAATAAAAGCTTTTCGAAAAAGCAATGGTCAAGCTAATATATTATGGTTCCGAAACCAGGGAAAAATCTTAACGACAAAAAATCGTATAGACCAATTCCGCTCCTGCCAATAACTTCAAAAGTATTCGAAATTTTTTTGGTTAAACGCTTGAAACATATAAGGGAAGAGATACCACTAATTCCGGATCACCAGTTCGGCTTTAAGTTCAAGCATTCGACAATAGATCAGTTATATCGGATCACAAATGAAATTGAAAACGCCTTAAAAAAAAATAAATATGCTCTAGCGCATTTCTCGATGTGTCACAAGCCTTCGACAAGGTATGGTACATGGGCCTGAGGTATAAGCTACGGCAAATCCTACCTGGCAAATTATACAAAATAGTAAATTCCTAACTTAAAAACCGGCTGTTTCGGGTTAAACATGGGTCCGAATAATTGGAATTCAAACAAATTCACGCTGGTGTGCCAGAAGGAAGTGTTCTTGGCCCGTACTTATTCGTACTGTACACAAGAGATATACCTCAGGATGATGAGACAGTAGTAGCCACGTTCGCGGACGATATGGCTATCCTTGCCACAGGCCAAACGGTTCGACGATAAAACTCCAACGAGCCCTAAACAAGTTGTTTGAGTCGACGAAGACCTGGGTAATCGTGCTAAACGAGACCAAGTCGACTCATGTCAATATACTAATAAAAAGGTAGATAATTTACCTTTATTTATTAATTCTATAAAAATTCCGTATAAAAACGAGGCAAAATATTTAAGAATAACTCTAGACGTAAAGCTGAAGTGGAAATAACACGTTAAAAAGAAACGTAAATAGCTCGACATTACGTTTAAAGAAATGTATTGGCTTGTTGGAAGACATTCCAAATAAAGCTTATAATATATAGCAAACTGATTTTATATAATCAAGTGCTCAAGCCGTGATGGACGTATGGTATACAACTTTGGGGTTGTACTAAACCAAGTAACATATGTATTCTACAAAAGTTTCAGAACAAAGCGTTTAGAGCAATCGTGAATACTCCATGGTATCTAAGGAATAGTGATATTCACCGTGACCTATATTTACTACCGTAAAAGACGAAGTAACAAGCTCTGCTCGAAATCTTCGTACTTGTCTTGTGCATCACTGCAACTAGAAATAATCCGTCCTTTCAACTTTGCGCAATAAGGACAAACCGTATGAATAACGGAAATAGTAGGTGCCTTCGCTGGAAGGCTACCTAAAAAAATGTGAAAACTTTACAAAAGATGGAACTTCTTATTAAGGAAACTTAGTCGTAGTGTGGAAGAAAATGGGAGGTTTTTTGGTGATTAGGAATCTCACACAACCATGAGCCCGTGCTTATGATGTGCGCTGCTAGCTATGCTACTGTGGTTAGCAGCAGGTGTTTGTTATGTGCCTGCTATGGTGATGCGATGGTGATATGAAGGTTTTTACCTATCCACAAAAAAAAAAAAAAAAAACAAAACAGAGGTCGATTCAACGTAGGTTATCCTTCTTGTATTAAAACTGTACATAAAAGTGCAGAGATTTTTTTAACAACACATATAGTATTTGATTTATTTAAAAATGTGGCGTTAGCATTTTAGCAACATACTTAAAGGAAGAAAAGAAAATACGAAAACGGTGAAAATTCAAATTCAAAACAGAGTGGTATACTCGTATGTTCTGCAGAAATTTCTGCTTACAACTAGAAAGCAATGAAAATACTCCTTGCACATTTTATAAATTCTCGTATCGGTGTTTTCTGTTAACTAACCGTCATGCTACGTGTGTGGGTGACTAAGTCTGGTTATCTTCTTTGTTAAGAAGATGTGTTGAAATGTACTTCATTTGAACCTTGTGGCCTATTTATTGTAATATTTACTACTAACAAACACTTTCTGATTCCCGATACAAGAATTCTATGGTCACCGCTTTCACTCCAGTTACTGTTTTCTTCCTTCCATGTTAAAGCAGAATTTTGTTTCTAAGAGTTTATGATACACTCGCTTTTATTATATTGAAAATCGTAATCCTGTTTAAGGTTTTTACTAATGTTAGAATAGGACCTGAATAATTTTCCTGCCGGTAGACATAATTCGAACAGTTCCTTTTAATGTCCGTACATCATATTGCAGGCGTTTATTGCATGAACTCCCATCGACTTTCTAAAATCCATACTGATCAATATTTTGAGTTTTGTTCACTTACTAATTATGTTCGACATATCGACAACGCACAAAATGAATACGAATTTAGGTGACCATAACGATATAAAAATCCGGGCAATAACTAATAGGGTAGTGTTCAGTTGTTCAACAAACCAACTCGGGGTTCTTTTCCTTTCGTGTAAACAAAAGTAAATGAATGAAACAAATCTTTTAAAAGTCAAAATTAACCACCAAAATCATCCAGTATTAGACACAAAAAGGAAGGGTAAACTCCATTAGACCATACACCGTCTGGCTCTTTTATTTCATTTTATTGAAATGGAATTCAGGAAGTGAATTTAAGCTCTTTACTAAGTTCGTATCAACTGAAAAATGACCAAAGATTGTCATAAATCCGCTTAGACCAAATTAAGGTCCTTATTTTAAATTTCCAGCTAAATTATCATCAAGAGTAAATCATGAAAGAATTAAAACTGTGAGTTAACCGCTTTAGCAGCAAGATCTCGTTTCATTTGGTTTTGTTTTTCTTTCAAATCACGAAAGCAAAAGGACCCTAGGTCGAGGTAATAATTAATATCGTTACAAGACTATTGTGTCAATATATTTGAAGTGGTCCACCACACTTTTTAGTTATCGGATCATGTGATATGACACTTAACTTTCACATTTTGTCTTATTTAAGGTTTCTTAAATGTTCTCCTTTGTAGCCTTGAGCCAGAAAAAAATATTTTAATCTACTTAAGCTTAGAACAAGGACTTTTCGCATTTGTAAAGAATTTTAAATTAAATTGTCAGCCATTGAAAAACGGCAACCTGTAAAACTGGGCTATAGATTAACGGAGACTGCTAGTAATTTTAATACAATTGTATATATAAACATTTGGTTTCCATGTCAAAATGTAATGTACCTAACAACTATGTATTGACACATTTAATAAATATGCTACTATATTGTACATAAGGGTAGCGACAGAAGCTGTCTGGCTTGAAAATTTAACAGAGAGAATACAATTTTTAGGCAAAATGGACAAAAAATCAAAATTCATCGTGAGGTTTGATTTTTAATAGGCTTTTTTTGATAGATCACGAGTGACTTCTATCAAACTGCTTTGTCATTTATGTTGAGTATCGTTTGGCAAGTCATCATGGAAAGACCCACATCACAACAGCGTCACCAAATTGTTCAGTTGTATTACGAAGATCAGCGTTCTGTGAGAAATGTTTTTTGTGCGATTTGAGGAACTTACGGTGCGCATAATCGATGTACTGAAACCACTATTGCCAATACCATTCGCAAATTTGAGTCCCAGTTTACATTAGTGGATGATACTCGACCGGTTAGACCACATCTAGCACGTAGTGAAGAGACTATAGCAGCTGTATATTGAATTTGCGTTATATTTTCAGCGAATGGGCTGAAATTTTGTTATTATTAAAATTTAAATATAAATTTAAGCAACTGGTAAGCTCTGGTTTCAACAAGACGGCGCTACGGACCATACAGCACGTGAAACAATGGACTTGTTGAGAAATCATTTTGGTGAGCACTTGATTTCACGTTTTGCTACGGTACATTTGCCTACTAGATTGTGCGATATCACACCTTTGGACTACTTTCTCTGGGAATATGTAAAGTCTCATGAATAAGCCAGCTACAATTGACGCTTTGGAAGCCAACATTACTCGTGTTATCCGCGAAATACCAGTCGCTATGCTCGAACGAGATGGCCAAAATCGGATCTTCCAAATGGACCACCTCAGACGTAGTTGTGGCTAACATTTACAAACATTTACAACATCCAGCCGCATGTTACTATATCAGGTAATCAAACAGGTCATTCCGATGTAGAGCGCTTGCACGGAATCCTAAACGAACATTTACGCGTAATGAATTTGGACAATAACGATGACGACCTCGAAAACAAAATTTTAAAGGCAATTATGTTTAATAAGAATATCATCCATTCTACTATTAAGTTACGTCCAATTGATCTTATAACAAAATGTTATGACAAATATGAAATCGAACTTAAAATTAAATTTGAACAAGAAAAAAACCAATAAAATAAACTATCTGAATAAAAACCGGACACGCGATTATAAACTGCATGACAACGTAGTAAAAAACAGAAACATACATAGCAAAAAATAGCCCCAAATATAAAAAATTAAATAATTTTACTGTCCAAGACAATTACATTACAGACATTTTTTTAAACGAAAATATAAAGATTAGCATACCAAATTTGCATTCCGTTCCAAACAATCTCCAGTGTTTGGATATACCCCATGTTTTATCAAAATTGAAGTCTTGAATCTCATATTTTACAAATAACTAACTGCTTCTATTCAAATTTCAGAAGTCAAATAAATAAGAAATTAGATAATCGATCAATGTACACTCAATTGGTATGAAGAGTGCATTTAGGGCAGTAGCCTGTGCTGATTTTCCTGCTTAAAACAATTAATAGAAAAACAGTTGATAAAGAAATAAATAAAGAAAAAATAAGTAATTATCGTCAAAACTAGAAGAGAAAATAAGTAGTTTATGCGATGTTTTCGAAGTTACGCACATAGCTATGTACCTGAAGGTAAGAATTTAGAATAACAATCTTATCTTTGAAGAGCACAAAAAAAAAGCTTCCCGTTTGACATATTCTACGGCAGATGTTAGGTAGATGCAATGTTCAAGAAATATATAACATATTAATAGTTATTAATATTTTTATTAAAAAAATAAACTTTAAAGAAGTTTTATTGTAAAAAAAATAATTAAATATATTAAAAATCCATTTAATTGTTTCTGTTATCTTGTTAAAATGTTTAAGATGGCTAATATAACATCATTCTTACTTTATTATTTTAAAAAAATAAGGTACATATATTGTATTTCTATTGTAGAACAGTTATTTTCTAAGTTTTAAGAGATATAATTATTATTATTTTTATATTGTTACTATTATCATGGATATATTTAAATGAAATATTAAGATGCATATTTTTGAAGAATTGGGGTGAAAATATTGATTACAGTAACAGTTACATCTAGTTCATAATGAAAAGAGTAATTTTAACATACATTTAATTTAATTAATTTGATACGTTGTGGTACATAGTTATGATAATTAATTTATTAAATCAATTTTCAATTTTTCCTTGGGGACCAAAAAAAAACTTAGTGAAAGGAGTTGTTACATGATAAATGTTACCCCTACATAATTTCCTCCTATTTTTAAGCTAAAATACACGCTCACACTTCCTTAATATTGCCACCAATGACTCTTCACTCAAAATTGTTCTTTGAAAGAAACAAGAGGGAGAGTTTGACCCATCGATCTTTCGATCCAAGAGACCTATCTTTCTTCTTCCCTTAGCTTCCGAAACGAGCGAGTCGATTCCAAGAAAGTACGAGCGTTATACTAAAATAACAAATTTATGGTATTAAAATAATATAAGTAAAAAAAGAGGAACTTCTTTTAATAATTATCAAACTATATGCTTGCAGATACTCGTACATATGTAGTATTAATATTTACTAGTTTACAAAAATAAATTTTATGTACTGATTGTGCTTACTTGTTTAGTTTAGTATTTCCCGATATTGAACCAAGTTCTTAAAATTTTTATGGCCAGCCGGTTAGTATGTTAAAACATGACAAGAGAACAGAGTTTTCTTTTATTGTTTTTATTTTCCGGAGAAAATGAAGAAAAATTGCGTTTCCCATAAACACCTTTCATTTAAAATAAACTCTTATATCAACAACAAAACTTTTATGATTGGTTTTAATGCATCTTTCTTAAAATAAAAGTAGAAACAGCCGGTTGTTTGAGTAAAATTAATACCATATGTTATACATACTATATGTTACATGGCTATGTCACTTATCTGTCGAAATTAGACACATGTTGCTATTTCCACAAAATTACTCTAGGCAAAAATATGTACATCTGTTCTGAAAATCAAGTTCTCTGCTAATATTTGTGTCATAAAAAAGTTGTAAGAATTAATGTGAGTGAATTGTTTTCATGGTTTGTTGAAGACTTGACGAAGCCCGGCATGAATGCCTACTCATGTCTAAAATAATTTTCCCATATCCCAAAAAAGTTCGTTATCCGAAAAATGAAATTTTTAATAGACTTAAGCTAGAAAAAGGGTATTCTTAATGAAATTTTCATTTATCCGCATTACTTGAAGTTAAAGATAGGGAAGAGGAAAACAGTGAAATAACTGTATATAAGAAAGTCTTACTTCAAGATGTAAACGTAAAGAACTACGAACTCAAAATGAAAATATGAAATCATCACCCATCTTCTCTCCTACCTCTAGGTGTATGTAGCCTCTTTATGTCATACTCTTGTTGTCAACTTTCTAACAGAATATCCATTCCGGAAGTATAGTAGGGTTTCAATTTAGGACGGTGCCACTATCTTCAGTTCTAGTTAAAACTGAATAATGTCACATTTAATGAAGTGAAGCACAGTGTTTCAAATAAACATAAAATAATAGTTTGAATTGAAATGACTACCTATGTTATTAGGGTATTCTATGCAAAAAATTACTAAGAATGATTTAAGCATCGTGCCATATATCTGCCATCAGCAGTTAGCGTAATAAATATCGCAACTTTTCGTGCTACTATGGTGGACATTTATTGGTTTTTATTCGAGTGTTATTTTCACTATAAGTCACAACCATATGACGTGTATAAAAAAAAACCTAATCGAGTGTGTTACTAGTGTGATACTCCTATACATAATAAATAAAATCGTGCCAAAAAGATAAGAAAGTAACTTTAAATCAGGAAACTAACATCGTTCAAAGATAAACTATTAATTTAACATATGGATAATGTTTTATATATATATATATACGCGGTACCCGGCACGCGTTGCTACTTACTTAGTTAGAGTAGTGCTACACGATCTTACGAATTTTAGCTAGCGGCCTCTAGTTTCGCACTCTGGAATAGTTCAGATGCGTGCGACACCTGAGTCGCGGTCTCCTTCTACTGCGCTGTCCCTCCACGGCGGATCGTAGATTTTTCGGACCGGAATATTGGTATTCATCCGCTCTACATGACCCAGATATCTCAGTCATTAGATCTTAACTAATCTGACTAGATCGTTATCGATGCCGCTATGTAGTCCGTACAGTTCGTCGTTCGTCTCCTCCTCCACTGACCAAGAGCAAGAGCCAAGAGCACCCTTATCCATGCATCTGCCTTATAGAACAGGAATGAGATTATTAAGGTCATACATATATAGGGTCCCTTTTTGGTGTAACTGCCGAATCTCATTCCTGGAGCAGCACCTTTCAATTTCTCATGCCTCTTCGTTTTCCTCCCCTCTGGACCTCTGATATATTTTTTTTTATCCACGACATACCGCAAACGATACTGTGCTAGCCTCATTTGCTGATGAAACTGCAATTTTGGCTACAGCTAAAACCGTCGAAGAAGCAACTGCTAAGTTACAACGCGCCCTTACACGGATTAACAATTGAAAAAAGACTTGGCGAATCGCGCTTAATAAAAACAAGTCTGTCCATGTTAATTTCACTCTCAGGAAAACCAACAATCTACCTCTGTTTATCAACGCAGTACAAATTCCTTTCGCAAACGAGGTCAAATATCTTGGTATGACACTCGCTATACGCTAAACTTTAATGGAGAGCACACGTTAAGAAAAAACGTGAAGAACTTGAGATTCTTGGAAAGTATTCCAAGCTCATATGACATATGGTATAAAGCTTTGGGGTTGTACCAAAATTAGTAACGTTAACGTCTTGCAGACATTCAAAACAAAGTTCTCCGAGGGTTTGTTAATGCACTGTGGAACATTAGAAACGATGATATCCCCAAAGACCTACAAGTCGAAAACGTTCAGAACGAAATTAAAATGTTTGCGCGAAAACACAAAAATCGACTACAAGGACATACGAATATATCTGTTCAACAGATCCTTGACGGGACAAATTTATTGCGCCGTCTGAAAAGGACTACGCCTCTCGATCTGACGCGGTGATAAGCAGCGCTTAGTTTTTAAATTACGTACGAAACTTCAATAGAAAATCGCCTGCAAAATATCTTATTAAAACAAAACAAAACGCGAAAGAAGAACTGCTTGTTGAGTGTGAACCCAGTCGTAGTCTGCATAATAGAGGTGTTTTTAGTGAGTAAGAATCTTACACTACTATAAACACCGGGCTTATAGTTTCTATGAAGATTAATGCATAGCAGTTGTAAAGTAAAATTCCTTAATTGAAGATGGCCTTCCAATACGATTCATCAAACTTATTTTACCTCAAATTATCCCTCAACTTATCCATGTCATTAACTTGTGTATAACAACATCAACTTTTCCTCTTATGTGAAAAACTGCAAGAGTCTTGCCAATAGCAAAGAAACATAATCTATCTTCTGCTGATTTTAGACCAGTTGGCATTCTACCGTGTCTGTCAAAGACATTTGAGAAAGTTATGGCTAAGCAAATAATAAAGCACTTATCACTCAAAGAGTTGCTGTATACTAAACAATCAGGTTTCAGGGCTAACCATAGTTGTTCCACAGCAATGGTTAATTTACTGGAAGAAATAAAGCATGACTACGACTACGGGTTATTTCCAATGCATTTTCGCCAGTTTTAAAAGAAATCAAGCAGAGAGTGTATTAAGGCTCAATATAAGGACCAATACTCTTCTGCATGTTCATAAACGACCTTCCATCAGTTTGTTAATATGCCTCTGTACACCTATATATATGCAGACGAGGACCAGCGAAATCCTTTAGCAACTTAAATAAATTAGTTTCACTCATCAACGAGGACTTGAAACGTATTTAGACTTGGTCAGTAGCTCATGGGTAGTTTCCATTCCAAAAAGTAATTTTAACTTCAGTGTTTTACCTGATATTATCATAAATAACAATAAAATTGAAGCTGTTGTGTCAGTTACTAGTATTGGCTACTCAGTAAACCGTACTTTTTCTGGGTATAATCACACAAACGTGGTCATTGGTCTTCGCAAATTGTAGACCACTGCTTATTTCACTCCAAGGAAGCTGGTACTAACCTTAGTCTTACCCCTCATAACATATTCCGAGGTGGATTATGTTACATTTATCTGCATCCACAGATACGACCATATTTCTGTGTTCGCTAGGGGATTGACTGATTGCACCTTGCAAGAATACATCAACTCCAGGAACTGTATATTTCTATATAAACTACAATACTAAAAGTCCATCCTACTTGATTTTGGTGGGGCTAACGCCCCCATTTATTTTGCGTAATACAAGCTTAAAAAACTATGACTTAAAACTAATAATAATAATAATTGTATAACAGGCTCAATTTCACTCGTTGCTCAAGAACCATCAACCTAACTTCTTGTCGGTTTCATTACCATAAGTCTTCGCGTTTTTTTTTTTTTTTTTTCATTCACAATTCAAAAATATTTTAATTAATTCCACTTTTAAAAGTGCAATCGTTCAACATTTTACCAACCTATACCGACATATCTAAATTTTCACTGTATCTTCACCCATATTTCACTTCTTAGTTTAAGATACTTAATGTACGAGTATATACATAAATTAGTTTTAAGACATTTTTTCAGTTAACTGAAGTAAAATTACTATATATTCGTACTATAAAAGATCTTAATGTACAAATAAATTATTGTAAATGAAATAAATGAAATGAAAAAATTAAGTTTAACTTCCTTATAGTTAAATAACGCTCTCTTCATGACCTCTCGAGTCATGGAGTCACCTTACAAATATCGAGAAGCGGGAATCGCGTTCTAGCTACAATAATTTTTCTTATTTATTAATAATGATAGGGTAGTTCTAGCATCAACCTCAAAAATCGAAAATGAAAATTTGTTTGACCCACGATAGCTCGCGAACGAATAGTGGTATCAATTTGAATTTAAGTCAGGTCATGCCGAATTGCTGCCGTTAGATTTTGACCAAAATACACCGATGACTTTTTGTGCTATTAAAATACTATCACTCTAATCCACATGCAATTTTCAACAAGAAATTACACTAATAATATTTTTGGACTCTTCTTTCTTCTTGACCGCGTAAATTCAGAAATCTTTCTCAACTTTATGGATGAAAGTTTGCTTGAGAATGTATCTCTATGCCAGACTAGTGCGAGAGTAGATAGATAATTTCTTCCCTCAAAAGTGGATTATCCGTTCGGGGCCAGTATGGTGGCCCGCAAGATACCCTGACCTTAGGCCCCGGAATTTTTTTACGTGGAGTTCTATCAAAGAGAACGTTTAAATAACAACACCGAGGATAAGAAAGGAGCTTATGGACAGGATTGGAGAAGCATGTGAAGATCTGCGAGCAAGTGAAAAACCACTTCAGGCCATCAAGTTGATCCGAAATAGATACAAAAAATGCCTTGAAAGGAATGCACTGCAGTTTGAGCAGTTTGCTTAATCTAAGTTCTTTTCTCAATGTAACGATTTTCTTTTTCATATTTTTGGTTTTTGTTTTGCATATTGTAAGTTATGCATTTTTATTTTGTTTCTATTTCCGAAACGGCTGTAGATAATTATGAGCAGCTTTTGAAAAAATTATAAAATAAATTATACTTTAAAAAAAACATATCGAAAACCTGTTGTAAATTGTTACTGAAATTTAAAAAAAAAAAAAAAAACAAATGGCATGTAATTTTTTTTAAGTTACAAAAAAATGTTTTTTGAGGCTTCTGTTTCCTTAAAAAAAAAAGAATTTTGCTTAACCTATTATACACCGTTGAACAGAAAATTGATTTAGCTGTCCAAAAATATTTAACTGATCAGATTCTATATTATTTGTTCGATTGATCACTACACTACTTTTAGTGATTTGTGGCAGAAAACACGTAAACCACTATAACTTTGTAACGGGGGGAGTTAGACCCTCATCCCATATCATTTTTTTCTTATATCTCCTTGTCCTATTCAATTCAATTTAATTAAATTCAATTTATTGCAATTATTATGGTACATTTAGATCTAACATAATTCAGCATTACGAAAACTAAACAAACAAAATAATTTAAGGAAAGCGGGTGGTGTATAAGATAAGCCGTGACTGTTTTAGGAATGTGTAAGGGATCTAACGAAGTTAAGACAAATGACGGAGGACTGCACACTTAAAGCGTGTGACATTAGAAATAGTTCTTATAGATATTGGTAGATTGTTGCATATTTTAATAGCGTGAATAAGAAATAAACGGGATGATAAGTAAACGAGAAAATATAATTTTTTTATACAAATACAGATGCGTCTTATCTTTCTCTCTGTGGCGGTGTGAGCGCATACAAGGCTAATGTTGGAAAATTTGGGCTCCATACTTATTGTTACGAAGCGCTCGTTAACATGCAGTTTTTTCTAACAACGAATCCGCATCCATCCGTGCATTACTACGCCCAAGGAAAAAAACACATGCTAGATACTCTAGAACAATTGCACGATGTTTTGTTCTCAAAAATTTCGTCGTCGATGTTCTCCAAGTGTAGTATTTCGGCACTTCGTGATACAGCAATTTTTTAGCACAATCATCGGATGCACACAATTGGTTCTGTGGTTGCTCTGCTCTATTTTATTTATTTTCAACGGCAAAGTGAATATGGAACGCGAATATCAGCCAACTGTTTCGTTTCTGCTGATGTATCATCCCATTTGAAATTGTTCAATTTCGTCGCTTTGATCTACTATACTGCCATGCCACTGCCCTTGTTTACATATTTGCAAATGAATTTGATCAGCTTCACAGAATTGCAGTACTCAACATTAATGTGAGCATCAAATATTTTTTGAAAGA
Organism: Volucella inanis; assembly: GCA_907269105.1. Classification (NCBI taxonomy): domain Eukaryota; kingdom Metazoa; phylum Arthropoda; class Insecta; order Diptera; family Syrphidae; genus Volucella; species Volucella inanis. The sequence goes on from OU026156.1 coordinate 114,994,900, forward strand.
AACAGTAAGTACGGCACGATCCATCTGTTGCCGGTGTCAACCTCTACATTTCGCATTTTGATAGTAATTTTGCATCTATCATCATCAAGCTTTTTTCACCTATCACTCCAGTTTGAGTTTCATTGATCTGCTCAGGTGGATATCGCTTTATACACTTGCCATCCTTCATACATGGTGAATTTGTATTCTACATGGCTCAAGAAACATATTTTTCTTAATTTTTAAAAAAAAAATAGGGCCTACGTCTCGACTTGAAAGCTCAGCAGAAATTACGCTGTTAATTTGCGAATTTTACTTCAACCACATTAAAATATGAGCGTGCTGTAGGCCTCGTTTTTGCTATTCAATTAAATATATTCATCGGATTTCTCCAAAAATATAGTTCTTTGAAAAGCATATTTGTGATTTCCAAGTTGGATAGCATGTGAAGGTGATAAATAGACGTCCATGCTTTTGAACATACGTCATGGTATCTTGTGCGTCTTCATGCATGTGCCGCAAACTTCTAGTATACGTTGCTGGCAAGATTATTATTTGTCTAATGTGAGCAGTGTTGGTAATTCCATTATTGACAATTGCATCATGCAAGTATTGTATGTATGTAATGTATTCTTCAACGCACAGTTTCTTTTGATTTGAATGAATGAAGAGAAGACATATGCTTTCAATTCTCGTTTACATATCAATAATGAACTTATGGAATACTTAGCTCACGGAACTTTAATATGTAGTTTGATTAATTTGCTTGAATTATAGTACGGTACGAGTAATAATCCAGACCGAAAACTTTCTTCGTCGACTCTTCATTATGTTGGGCTCGGTTTGCATGATGTTGAAATAAAAGCCATGTTCTCCACATGTGAACAGGGTTGGATATTGGAATGCATCATACGATCTATGTGTTTCCGAAACGCGTTGCACATTTGTAAAAAGTTTGCTTCTTGATCTGGTACAGGAAGCAATGAACCGAGTTTGTGATATACCTATTTGGCCTTGAACTTTGAATGTAAATACCATATGTAATCCGTATTGTTGGCAATGTTTTTTGTACCAAATTAAGTGATTTACAAACCTTAATTGTATTTGCGAATGTTTTGCAGGAAGCGTTTTGCAAATTGAGTGATGCCAGAAAGATAATCTAGAAGCGGCTCTGGTGGCACAATCAGTGCCGGCAAAACAATACATCTCAGGATATTTCTAACTTCAAAACACTGTAACGTAAGCAAACTTTATTCATTTATTGATTCCTGTAAATATAGTCTTTGCCGTAATTGAATGCTTCCAACTTCAAGTCGATTTTTCTCCTTGAGCGATCGGCATCAAGTCGTTTGATATGTTGTTGGGGCATTTCTACTGCTCTGGAAGTAGGTGCTCTGTTACTTGGAGAAACTTGGAATGCAAACACATTTGAGTGAATCACAGATGATATCAGAATCTATCCATAGATAGATTGCTTTGGACACCACTTCTGATACCATTTATATTTAGGATATGTTCTAAACTTCTTTGTACTGGTCTTATTACGGACTGCGTGGAATATCTTGCAAAAAATCGCTTGCGAAGTGGTTCAGTAACTTTTTTGTCCATACCGAACATACAAACATGCATCCATTTTTATATACAATAAATGAATAATATAGACTACATCAAACCCCAGTTATAGTTTGAGCAAATATTAATTTTTTATTTCATCTCTTTGATCACTGCAATGTGCTCTATGAGAAAATAATTGCGATAAAAAGAGTATTTTTCTTCTGCTTCTTTAAGTAGCCATTAAAATATACTATAGTGAGGTTTAATTTTCAATAGGCTTTTTTTGAAAGATCACGCGTGACTAATATCAAACTGTTTTGTCATTTTTGTTCAGTATCGTTTGACAAGTCATCATGGAAAGACTCACACCACAACAACAACAGCGTCTCAAAAGTGTTCAGCTGTATTACGAAAATCAGCGTTCTGTGAGAAATGTTTTTCGTGCGATTCGAGGAACTTACGGTGCGCATAATAGACCTACTGAAACCACTACATTAGTTGATGATACTCAACCGCTTAGACCACATCTATCAGGTAGTGTAAAGGTTATAGTAGCTGTAGCTGAGAGTGTACGCGAAGACCGTGACGAATCGATTCGTCGTCGTTCTCAGCAGCTTATTGGCGTATTCGACAACTTGGCGTATTTTACGTGACGATCTCGACCTAAAAGATTATAAAATTCAACTTGTAAAAGAATTGAAGCCAGGCGACTTGAGTTTAGTCATATTTTCGGTAGATGGACTCTGGAAAAACTTAATGAAAATCCGGTGTTTTATCGTTAAATTTTGTTCAGTGATGAAGTCCATTTCTGGCTCAATAGATACGTAAATAAACAAAATTGCCGAATTTGGTATGATGAGTAATCCAAATAGTACCAAAAGCTATCAAAATATCCATTAAAAACAACGGTATATTGTGGTTTATGGGCTGGTGGAATCATTGCTCCATATAAAATGAAGCAAATCAGAATGTTACCGTCAATGGTAACAGTAATCGCGCCATGTTAACGGACTATTTGCTTCCTGAAATTCAAGCAGATGGTCTCGATGAGTTTTGGTTTCAATAATACGGCGCTACGAGCCATACAACGCGTGAAACAAAAAACCCCACGATGAATCACCCTATATATATGTACATCTCGGAATGTATCTGAATTGACACTGCACCGCTAGCTGACGGGGTTGGTTAAATTCGCGAACTATAGCACTATTATATAGGCAAGTTTTTCTGGCTTATAGTATTTTTTTAGCGAGAGCAGAGATGACTGACGTTTTTGTACTTGGGTAATACAATCATTTTTCTTTCGGCCATATCTCCGAACCGCAGCTGAAAATTGACCCTCTATTGCCCAACTGGCCGAACGACTTGTCGACTCGTATATTGTTAGCCGCATTTTCATGTCACAAAACATGCGGAGATTTCTCAGCATTTAAACCAACGCACCCAAACTCTATATGCGACATCGCAATTCCATTATTGGCGACAACCAATTGTTCGCCCTATGCATTTATCTTTCGCTTTAACGTTATCTTTTATATACATTTCGGGCAAATGTTGAAATCTTACCCCCTTTCATATAAGATCTCTGGGATGAAGACAATATGCAGATATTTCAGTGTTTATTTTGTATCGTGTCGTATGCCTTCCACCAAGCCACATTGATAATAAATTTATCGATCGGTATTTGTTGCATGTTTTCGCGTCGCCCTAGCGTTTGTACAACAAAGCTTTCACTATGCCGATTAATCATCCTATTTCCTCTATTAAACACTCTATTAAAAATTTCGTGCGCACTTTATCGGTTTCGTTATTTTTTCTGTATTGTGCCCATTCTTGAAAGGCTTGCCTTTTATTCCTGATATAAGTATTTATTTTCACCCCGGATCACTCCTGTGCTGTGCGTCAATGGACAAGAGGGTAAAATTTGGCCTTTTTTTTAACAGCGCCATAACACAAAACTCTTTTTAAACTATGGTGGCAGGGGAAACCAAGAAGCGATCATCTTAGAACTGTTGGTTCATAAGCTTTCGCGCACAAACAGAAAAGACGAAAATGGGATATGAAATGAGTTAAAAATATTTTTGTGATATATTCCGAGAACATGAAACGATATCATGTGTTGATCGAAGATAGAAATTTGGTAGGAGTCAGTCGTGATGAAATTTTCAAAGAGCATGATGCTTTCACCGAATCATTAAAAACGGAAGTCGACAACACTGAGGTAGTTGTAAAGTCTATTTCTGAAATTAGAGAAATGGATGAGAGAGAGTAGCATCAATACGATGCGACGTGAGTTCTTCAGCAATCAGAAGTCGGCGCAGCATCATTATTGGAGACCGTGATGCATACTATGCATTTGATTTAATGACTCAAAAATCTACTTGTGGTTGTATATTTCAGAAAGGATCCGGTGTTCATAAAGGCAGCAAGTAATAGTTTTGTCCACTAATGAATCGGAGCGTAAAGCAGCGTGCCATACGGTCTTACTTCTATCTGGATAAATTCAACACTTACTCCTGGGTCTTTGTTCTTTCGGAACTTTACTTTAGTTTAAATTCAATAGCCAAACTAATCTCATAAGTTTTTTGCTTTTGTTTTTCTTCCAATTGCTCATGTAATCCTAGGTGTAGTCCTTCCATTTCGCAACTCAATTGGTTCTTTAGCCCAAAGAAGCATCGTTTGGCAAAAATATCAAAATATCAGGTAATGTCAAGGTTATGTTCAAATTGTAAATAAAAAAAATATTTTTTTTTAATTTTCCGTCTTCATAGGCTTTTGTTTTGGCATTGTTTAGGTTGCGATTGCATCTACCTACATCGAATTTTCTTTTCACATCAGTACGTTATAGTGATTCCAGACACGGAGCACGTGTTAACTTATTGGAAAATTGGATAGAGGGAGAGAAAAAGATGTTTGGGCTCAGTGGATATTTGGCTTCATGAGTGGGATCCAGCATTAAATGGAGAGACTGAATTATTAGTGTAAATTGACCGAAAGTCACTTCAGTAAGTTTTGATTTACAGCTGTCGAGCGTCTCAGTTTGTTGTTAAGCTCCATATAGCCTATTAAGCATTCTAAATTTCTACAGCTCCAAAAATCTTAGTCATTATTTTGTTTACCAAAATCGACAAAATTATTCTTTCGAATACGACGTAAAAAAATGATCCATGCTAGTTTGCATGCTCTCAAGAGCATTCCAGGTTATTTATTTTTTACCACATTTGCGCACAAAAGTTACATACGGTAGCTTTGAGCAACTTCCCTGGTTCCACATTTTAATAAAATTATGATAAAAGAGTTTTGGGGGAGACACTGTCAGCAAAGCGATTGTACTCGTAGTCGTTAAACCTTCTCTAGGTATTCTGTCGGCGTTATATTTTCTTTTGTTTCAACATAAGAAGCTTAAAGAGGTAGTGATATGAGTCAATCGCAATATGATCAATCGGTTTTATAGTGTTTTAACCAAATACCGTCATATGCCTTTGTATATCAAAAGATGAAGGAAACAACCTAGTAGCCTATTTCCGTATTTAAATGTATCGTATCCTATGTTATTTTGCAGGCAACAAAGTCCATAGCGTTACCAAAGTTACTCCCTTCCTATTCTGGCATTAAGCTCCCCAGGTAAAAACTTCACATAACGTGGTAATTTGATTATAATTCTTTTCTCGTCACTCAAAGGAGGCTTCTTACTTCTCGGTGTGAAATATTCATTGGTAAATACTCACTGGTGTGCACTTCAATTTTAATATTCAATATGACGACATGATATTGAAGTCGTCACACTAAGTGATAAGTTGTTTAAAGCCTGAATTTCAAGGTAATTTAAATATCATGAAATATACAAGAGTTATTTAAGCGAAGCAGTTAGTTTAGTTAAAAAATTTTTTATCAGATTCTATCCCTTAGGTACAAACTGTGCAAGATGTGCTTTCAAATATATTCACGTAATAAAGAAGCAAATAAGACATGATTAAGTTTATCATTTACACTAACATTCAACTTATCCATATATGTATTGCAGTACGAGTACAAAATATGTTTAAAAATTGATCATGGTCATAAGGCGAGACTGCTTTTGGGATAGAAGTACGAGTAATGCCCCTGACTTGTTGAGCTATTCCTAAACAACAGCGCCAATTGCTTAATTCTAAAATCACTTTCATTAAGGTTGTTGTACTTGGATGCTTTGATGTTTATATTCTCTACTTAACAAGTATCGTAGACTTCAGCTTGAGATGCAAATCATAACTGGTCTTTGGCGAGGGTGAACATAAACCAATGACACTCCATTATTCAATCTAATCGTAATTTAGCAGCGAAATGTTTGAATACGAATATGATGAAACCTTCAAGATGTGTTTCACTTTGCATTGCCTGTATATTCTGTATTTGTGGTCTTAGATGCCTATTGTTTATTTTTATATTGAAACTTTCTTCTGTGCAATTTAATAAGAGCGCAAGGTTGTTTATCAGTTTCAATTGTAGTTTGTTTAAAAAAAAAATGATTATATTATTTTTGGGCCCTAAATTGACTGATGAAATATAATGGTTTCTTCGCCAAAATGTTTTCTTATTTGATCAAAGCCCAAGTTACTTCAACCTGCTATCATGACTTTATCAGCATATGTAAATTAAATACAATGGCTCACAGTGAAAATGGCCCACACAAACCCAAAACGTTTTTCTTAAAAAAAATTTAAGGAAATGAAGAAAAATAAACAATGAAAAGGTTTATTTTTTTAGATTATTATATTCTTATTTCAACAACAACAACAAAAATCAGATAATTTCATTACAGAAACATCGAAATATATAAAAATAACAAAAAATAAAAACAAATTCATCTCACAGTGAAAATGGCACAGTACTACATGAATTGCCAAAAGTGTAACAAATACGTGTTTAAAATACTTTAATATTTTGTTGGGAATCCTTCTTCCCTTATAACTAATTTAAGAGGATTCGAAATAAATTCTACAACTTTTTTATATATGTATAGTCGGGACAAATTTAATAACATTCATGCAATAAACGTCTTTTTAAATAGTTTTTATTGAAAATTTCATGTTTTCGAAATTTAATTTCCAATCCACCGATGGTGGTGGTGTCTTTAATATCCTCGGACAATTATGGGACATTCATTCTCTAAGAATTCTAGCTGAGTGCTTCGGATCATTCGGATCTTGATAGAAAAGTAAAGTATCTCTAATTCCAAGTTTTTCAGCGCTCTGGTTGAAATTATTTTTTAAAATACTTAAATATTGTTGTTTATACATATTCCATTCAATAAAATGTAGGATACCAAAGCCAGATGCTGAGCACGCACCATAGACCATTACATGACCACCACCGTGTTTAATTGAGGGAAGCTAATGCTCTGGATTCATCTCTACATTTGGCTTTCTCCAAACGTTGACCTGCTCATCTGATCCAAAAAGGTTGTACTTACTTTCATCTGTAAATAAGCGTTTTTCCAGAACAAGGAATCTTTCATTGTATAGTTATGGACGAACTGTAATCGACCCTTTTTATTCTTTTGGCTTACGAATTGCTTTTTCCTGGCAATTATATCATTTAATCCAGCTCTGCCTATAGCTCTCCGAACTGTTTTAGCATTGCAAGTAATGTTCAAGTGTCTCTCCACCATGTCTTTTAATTTTGGTGCACTCAATCTTGGATTCTAACTGTATTGTTGGCTGATCCAATGTTCATCACGCTCAGAAAACGTCTTTTTAGGGCTGATTTTTTGTTAGTTTATGATTCCGCTCTCCTTCTGGAACCTTTTAAAAATATTACTTATTGTTTCACTGTTTCCTGGGCTTTTTCAAGAATTTGATTTTTTCCGCTTTTAAAGTCGATTGTAATGTGACGTTCCATCTTGCAAAATTTAAGATGTACGACTTAAGTACACGAGAGTCAACGAATGCATTCAAATGTGGAAAGCAAAAAATTAAAAAAAAAACACACACAGTTCGGCCGTTTTCATTGTGAAATGAAATTTGTTCTCTTTTCTGTTATTTGTTTCCATTTTGTTGTTTTTGTAATGAAAATATATCATTTTTTGCTGTGGACTATTTTCACTATGAGCCACTGTATACATATATACTTATATACGCATGGCCATTCACAAGTCATTGAAAAACAAAATTTGAATATATCATATCAATAGCGTTTTAACTCATCGAGTTCTACATTTTTGAACCCTTCCTAGGATAGTCCACTCTTTAAAACAGGGGGATGAGAAAGAAACCTTTACTTGACTCTATCCTAAAAAATCTGAAAGAAACAAAACAAAGAAAGCAACATTTCCCATCGCAAACAGTTATTGTTTCAAAGATCGAAATGATATCGCACCATCCATCCCAATATTTCATATTTTTCCCTTAATGGAATTTCTCATTCGTTCGTAAAAAGCTAGTGCTTGCAGTACTAGTACCCATCATTTTAGTAACTGCAGCCTAATAGGAGCTAAAGCGGTTATTCACAGAGTGACTGGAGTTCAGTAATTATTTCCAAAGCAAGCTTCGAATGCAATGGTTTTTTTCTGCTAGAAAAGAGCACTCAAACAAAGACCCAGTCGACTGTATTCTGGAGTAGTGTTACTTGTGGCTTGTACATTTAGTGTGTGTGTTCTTAGTTTATGTTCCCGAAATTTATTCAGAAAATCAATAATACTAGTTTATTTATCTAAATCAATATTGTCCTTTTTAAAGTAATCTCCATCGACTGCAACACACTTATGCCAGCGCTTGATCCAATCCCGAAACATTTTTTATATTCGGTTTTCGGTATGTCTGAAGAATGACATACATCCTTCATCCCTCATCGGATGAAGAGTATCAAACCAAAAGAAAAGGCATGGTATGACTCGAGCTGTAAAGAGGCTGTCAGGGTTAGAGAATTGTTTTTTCGGTCCTACAAGACCAACCCGACAGAGGAAAACCGAAAAAAGTTTAAACGAGCTAAAAATGACTGCAAAGTCTTTCTCAAGCGTGTGAAATTCCAATACGACCAAAACCTGAGGTAAAATATACTGCTTTGTCCCAAAGGCAGTAAAAATTTTCCAGCTGTCAGCTCTTCGGACAAGGCCAATCTGCTTGCTGCAGACTTTGCGACTAGCTCAACACTTCCAGATTGTGCTTTGTCCCCGCCTACACTTGAGTGCGTCGAATCTACAATGGGACGAATCCACTTTCGCACTCGTGTAGAAGCAAGAGTACTTAAGGATCTCAACATGCATAAATCCGCTGGTCCAGATGGTGTATCTCCCCTTCTTCTGAAGAGATGTTCTTCCACGCTGGCAAAACCACTGAGTAAGCTTCTTCATCAATCCTACTCTTTAGGACTCTTCCGAGCAGATGGAAAATAGGATTTGTCCAGCTGGTGGCGAATCTTCTTCTCTCTCCTCCTACAGACCAAATGCACTTACGTCTCTTCTTTCCAAGGTCATGGAAAGGCTGATAAACCGTCAGCTCTTGAAATATCTCGAAACACGAAAACTTCTCAATGACCGGCAATATGGTTTTCGTAGCAACAGGTCCACTGGTGATTTGATGGCATGTGTCACCGAAAAATGGAACCGAAGCGTACATCAATCTGGCGAAAGCAAGATAGTTGAACTTGATATTTCTAAGGCATTTGACAGAGTTTGGCATCAGGCTTTCTTGTCGAAAATGTGTGCTTTTGGGATCGATGACTCTCTTCTTCAATGGATTAGAAATTACCTTTCGGAACGTTCAATTCAAGTTGTCTTGGACGGTTTCAAGTCTGATATTCACAAAATAAATGCTGGTGTGCCCCAGTTCTCCGTTCTGTCTCCGACACTCTTTTTAACTTTCAATAATTATCTCTTGTCTGCTAGTTCTAATCCAATTTATTCCTTTGCTGATGACAGCACTCTCTGCTTCTCATATTCGTTCCCGGACTCATGCCCCTGCTCTTCGGCTGTAGAACGGGTACGGCAGCGTATGCTAAGCTCATTAAATTCCGATATTAACAGCATAACCAATTGGGGAACTATCAACCGAGTGGAATTTAATGCTTCAAAAACTCAATGCTGTCTGCTGTCATTAGAGCGAAAATCAAATACCCAGCCATTATCCATGAATGGCACTTGCATCGTGGAAACCGATAAACTTTCCATCCTCGGTATGTGTATCAGTAACAATTTACGTTTGAATGACCAAATATTCGATGTCGCAAAAAATGCTGCGAAATGTCAAGGTTTCCTCAAGCGGTGTAAGAAATATTTTACCCCCTCTGATTTGGCTACAATATATAAGGCATTTATCCGCCCAAAACTGGAGTACAATGCCCACATCTGGTCAAGTGCTCCTAAAATATCTCTGCACCTGCTAGATAGGATTCAAAACCGTGATATGAAACTAATTGGTAATACAATACTAATATCAGTCAATCAATTGACACCCTCGAACACCGACGTAATGTCTCCTGTCTCACTTTGTTTTATCGCTATTTCCACCACCAGTGCTCCATTGAAATCGCCGAGTAGCATTCTGCCCATTCAAACTTTCAGCCGTAACATCCGTTATATCGCTATAAATGCTCATCAGTATACCCTCAAGCCTATTTTCGGACGTACTCTAAAATATCGTGATTCTTTCCTAAGCCGTACAACTCGCTTGTGGAATGCCCTGTCGACCTCTGCGTTTCCTGGTCGTTATAACTTGCAAACAAAAACAATGTACATCGGTACCCGTCTTTTCTTCCTCCTAAATTTCCTTCGCCCGCACTGTGTATGAACATTTAAGGGTACAAAAACCCCTTGAGTGCGCGCATTATATATATAAAAAAAAAAAAAAAATGTCCATCAGTGCTTCCTGCGATTTTTCCATTACTTCCTCTTGGCTGCTGAAACGCGTTTCCCGTAGTGGTTTTTTAACTCTATTGAAAATGAAGTCACAGGGAGCCAAATCGGGTGAATTCGGTGGCTGTTGGATGGTATTTGTTGCATTTTTCGTCAAAAAGTTGCGAATAATGACGGCACTATACGACGGTGCGTTATTATGGTGCAAAATCCACTAGTTTTCTGCCCACGATTCTGGTCTCTTTCGGCGAATTACTTCACGCAAACGTCTCATAATGCCCAATTAATACTGTTTGTTTACTGTCTGGCTTTCTGGCAAAAATTCATGATGCATTACACCATTGTAATCTATGAAAACCGTGACCATTGCCTTTTGACTAGAAACGACGTGGTTTTTTTGGTCTCGGCTCATTTGGTGAACGCCATTCACTTGCCTGATGCTTGATTGAGGTCTTTTGGCACCAACTTTGCTGCTACACGACAGAAACCCAAATCATTAACCAAAATGTCTTGGACGGATCCATAGGCAATGGTCAAGTCCTCCGCTATCTTTCTGATGGTTAATTTGCGGTTATTGACCAACATTTCTTTTACTTCATCAATGTTGTCGTCGGTTTTCGATGTCTATGGTCTGCCTCTGCGTTCATCATCTTCGATTGACTCACGACCACTTTTGAACCGCTCGTGCCACTGGTAAACGACCATTTTCTTTAGAAAATAGAATACAAGTTCGTTGTTGCAAATTTAAATCCATTTTTAAAATTGTAAAAATTCGCCAACACACACAGAGACAGATGTACTTTTGGCTACGTAACTTTTGCAAATGTTAAGCTATGACGCTAAGATTTAGAGGAAATATCAACAACAGATAGAACTCAAATCGGAACAATGGGAGCGCCACACGGTGACGTCAACGGGAACTTTTTGATCAAGGTGGTAGTTCCCCTAGCTGAAGAAACATCTAGGGATGTTAGTTTGCTGATGCTCTGATGAAAAGCTTGATCAAATGGACGATTTTGCGTATCAAAAAATGAATGAACGAATCTTTAAGTCTGCCTATCAGAGCTCGAATAAATTCGCAAGTGTTTTCTAGACGTGAGCTTTTCCATGTTGATATGATATACTGAACTAAAGCGTCATACACAGCCATGGAAATAATAATTTACCTTCAACTTTCTATGATGGATTCTTCAAAAATGTCTATTGTTTTTCCTGAAAAATATATAATATATAAAATAAACAGAAAATGATAAATTAATTTTATTGTATTTCAGAGACATAATAAAAAAATTGTGAGATCTACGATGTAAACAATATTAGGGATTGCTAAAAGAACTGTATATGAAAAATATTTGCTGATGATATGAAATACGTTTAGTATTATGTTAATAGAAAATTATTTTTGTAAAATCACATCATTACAATGCCACTGCATCCTACTTATAAGGTTCCATCACGTTTGCACAGGAATGGCCTCACACCAGTCTTGACTAAAATTGTCTAAATTAGTTTTGTTTTGCAGACTAATGCAACCACATATGTTCTGCACTTGATGAGAATCATTCGAGAAATCTGATGGTATTTTAGCCGAGTATTATACATTATTACCTGCTGGAATTTACATATGATAGATATGTTTTCCGCAGCCTACGCAACACAATATTTAAGACATATTTTTATGTCATCAAAATTGCATCGACTTGAACCCTAAACTAAGAAACACATCCTAGAAATTTGAGGACTCCCCGTCATATTTGACTAAAGTCAAGACATACATCCCTGGATTACAATCTAGCATTCTTGCATGCATTCTTGCTAAAGATTCGGCTATGAAGTTCAAGTTGAATCAAATGGTTTTTATTCGGACAGGATGTTAATTAGTCAGTTCCTGTGACCCGTAGGGGGGGCATAGTGCCTCAGCAACGCCTGCGCTATCTTGTCGGATTTTTTGCAACTTGTTTCAGCCCACTTCAACTCCTTCCAAGCATCCTAAATTTTTCCTCAACTTTTCTGCACCTTGGGCGGCCAGCTTTTCCTTCTGGCTGGGTAAGCGGATTCAACTGTATGGCGTGCTTTGCAATGGAATTGAGTTTGCGCCAACTTAAGACGACCAATCCACAACCAACTCTCAAAATAATGCGAAGGACTGTAGCTTTCGAGTGACTGCTGTGGTCACCTTCCTTGCACTGCACCCATACAGCAGTACTGACTCAACATTAGAGCGTAATAGAAGCAGCCTGGTATAGTGATGTAAACGTTGCTTTTCCATACCTTAAACAACATTCCGAAATCAGCTTTCGCCTTCCCGATTTTGCTACTAACATCGAGTTTAGTGCCACCGCCAGTCAAGGTGGAGCTTCCTGAATAACCAAATCATTTTTTCGACCTCCTGTTCGGCAATACTAAATTGAGAAAAAGAATTTGAAAGGACATTGGTTCCAGCTGCATTTATTTTTAGCCCCACTCTACTGGTTTCAACTTCCAGATTCTAACTCATCTAGTATAGATCCAAAAAACATCAGCGTAATAATTAAACACCTATGCTTTCCTACTACAGTGCTGCATTAATAACATCGCTTATTATCACTAGGAAAAGAAGCCTGCCGAACTCCACTTTGGAAATCAAGGGCTTCTGATACTTTACCATTGTGTAGATTACGACATGTTGCACCTCTCCATGTAGCCTTTATTATAGCAATGATTTTAACAGGAATACATCTCCTACTCAAAACTCCCGGTTCACGCTATCAAAAGACTTCTCGAAATCGGTAAAAGGCAGGTAGAGCGAACTTAGCAGTCTGCTATTTTAAGTGATCACTTCACCTTCTCAGCTCATCCTCATCCTCTATAAGTAGGCAACCGCCTTTTTCCAGGATGCTACTTGGTGTTGCGCCGTCCTGTTAGCTACTTGGTAACTGTATAAAAGGTTGTAATGTGGCACTGGTTTGTTGCCTCTTCAAGTTGTGCAGATAGCGGATTAATGTGGTTGCGCTATCTCCCATCTTATATTATGGTGTACTTCCTTTCTTTTCATGTGGTACTGTGCTTCAAGTTCAGATTTCTCTGAATACGATCTTAACTTTGAGTGAAATACTCTCATCGATCCGTCTTCAGGAGTCAGTTGTACTGTGGTTTCTCTGCCTTATACCGACCTGCATATGGAAATACATATGGCGTTGCAAAAATCGACTAACCACTCGCCACGGTACTGTCACTTCTTACCTTGGCATTGAGGTCTCCCACCATTATCGTGATGTTACCGTTAGGCGTTAAAATAAGTGCGTAGCTCTTATCTATAATTGCTAGTAGCATTCCACCCCTTCAAGCCTTCAACCGTAACACCAGTCTCGCTATGAATGCTCATCAGCTTACCATCCAGCCTACGTACGGATGCCTATGGAATGCCCTGCAGAACCCTTTATTTCTCAGTCATTATAACCCTCAAACATTTAAAAACAGCTCTTATCAAGAGATGAATTGACAACAAAAACATATTTCGTAATGAAATTATATTACACACATTCTTCTTCCACATTGCTCTGCATTCTTGGTAATATGTCGCCTATTCTGCGAGCTTTCTATTTTTGATCAGATCGTCATCAATGTCTAAAATTATTTCCGGACGAGAAATTTATTAAAAATCTTAGATTTCATTAGAAAATTTTCAAAAAAACAATTCGACAACAAAATTGAATTCGATATTGTTTTGATTGATTTTGCTTTTATTATATTAATATATGTAAATATGTATATTTAATTTATAGTTATATTTATACTTAAGTCTAAGAATCTAAGATGTAATTTGCGAACATATAATAATTTTCACAACCCCAGATATTTTCTGACATCCCAATTGTTAAACATTGTTATTATTATTTATTTACATAAATAAATTTAAAAACAGCATTTCAAATACTTTTATAAGAAGAAATGATCTTATGATCTTTAAATTTAGTATAAACTGTTCCCGTAAGTAAAAATTATGAATGCACATACATATTTCGTATTTTATAATTTTTCATTTCAGTCGAAATTTGTTAAGATTAACATTGTAATTATAGTTCAAGTGAAGCCCCTCCCTAAAAATTGAAATCTCGTCTACAAAAATTTTGAATGATTTAAAAAAATGTCTTCTTTTCCAACCAAATTATTAATAAAATATATTACTGTAGTATAGTGCCTTTTTGCCTAATTATTTACACTTCACCCTAAAATAAGAAATAATTACCATAAAAAAACAATCATAACAAGTTAGATGTAACTGCTTAACCTATATCAATGACACTTAAAATTATCTTTAAAAAAAAAACCTATACAATTATGTAAGTGTGGATATAAATAAATAATAATAGGAATTACAAAAACTATCATATTATTTTCTAGAAATGAATTTTTAGTGAAATTGGTTTTAACAAATTATGGGTATATTTTTTGTTATTAAATTCGAGAGTAAATAACATATGTACATTATCTTCATTTAATTTTTTTAGTTTGTAACCTTTATTAAATCAAAGGAAAAGTATCTTAAGAACGAGCAAGAAAGACTTGATTACGTAATAAAATGTGGGGAGTGACATCACGCAATATTAATTGTTGTTCTGTGAAAATCTATTACTCGTATTCCATAAAATAAAATAAAGAAAGAAATGAAAAAAGTACTTAAAATAATAGATTTTAACCCGTTTTTATTAGTCCATAGACGAGAGGTAAGAGTAAGACTAAATTAAAGCTGAGTAGGTGTCATATATTGTTGGCTTTATTGAATACATCTATAACAAAGCATTTCACAAAGGGAAATTTATTTCCTTATGTCAAAGAAGTGTTATAAAAGAAAATCTTGAAAGAGGGGATCAGTGCACAAGGGGTCTAACTAAAAGTAGCACAGTTTTAAGAAATCCTTGTTTAACTAAAAAAAACTACCAAATGATGAGTAGTTATCCTTTTTCAGGATAGATTCCACTACCATTTAAGCCTACACTTGTTTCTTTTGTGCACCAAAGAAATAATGGCATTCAAGTGGTCATTTACGCACTTATTCCCATTTTTGTAAAATCTACAGTTAGACCCCTTGTGTTCTGACTCCCTCAAATAATTTTTTTTTAAACCTTTTTGATGGTTTATTTCATTATTTCATTTTTTCGGCAATTGCAGTAATTTTATTCCAACGGTTGTCAAGTAGCCGATTATTTTTTTTGTTTAAACTGGAGCTCAAAATTACCATCTAAAACATGTATTTTGAAACGATCAGAAATTTTAGACCATTTTCGAAATCGGCGTCATGTATCTTTGTTTCAACTTGTTTTATAAGTCGTTTCTACTTCGATTTAGTCATCAAGCTAAATTCGATCGACTTGTACTTGTGATAGAAAAATGTAATTGTATGCCAAATACATTTTGTAGATTATGTTTTAATCTCAATTTATTGTTTTATTTTGATTAAAAGAATTCAGGGAAATGAATTGCTCCAGATGGCGATGGCGAAGATGATACCATACATGACACCGATTGGATTTTAAAACGATTTCTAATTTTGTTACGACCTGAAGTTGTAACCCGGATGTGCCCAGTATTTCAGCCTCCTGAACAATAATTTAAATGTTAGCAAACCCAAAGCCATGGGCTGAAGATTTCCTTATCCTTATTTCATCCATGTTTCTAAACAAGCCTTTTAACAATACGAGCATGTAGTTGATTGTTGTTCCTACCTATGTGTTATATCCCTTCGGATGGGATTGGCATTTTTGAGTGCTCATTTTGCGGCTTTAGAAATTTATCTCGCCTTTGTAGCAACTCACTGGCTACTTCGTAACCTAGGTTAATGCAATAAATCCACGTTGCAGAAGATTGCTTGCTTGGATGGGTGATTTCCTGCACATTTGATACAATGTGGCTCTTTCTGGCAATACGTTTGCGTTTGATAAAACCCTTGACTGCGTTTGCATTGATAGACTAGTTTTATGTTCTTACGTAGAAGTTCGATTTTGATTATCATGTCGCTTTTATTATATTTACAATATTTTTTGAAGATTTTCGGCTTTATCGAAAATAAGCATGAAAAGAGGAAGGCTGCATTTTACTATAATTTCCTTTCCTTCCAATTTTTGTTTCTGTCGCTTTTCTATGTCTATGGCATCAAATATTTTAAAATGCTTATTTTTCAAGTCACTGATGTTGTCTTCTTTTTTGCAGGACTGATGAAGCCCTCTAGCTACGATACGTATTGGCCTGTCTGATTTGTTCTCGTAAGTATACCATTGAATTTTCTCTGAAGCGAACTTTTGAGACAGTAAGCGATAGCTTTCATCGCCTTTCACGTTGACTTTCCACAATTTGTTGCTACGCGATGTGAGGGTATAATTAGATCGCAAAAACGCCTTCAGGATGTTTTTAAGTTTGTTGTAATCCGCAATCCCGATCACCTTGATTGACGGCGGTGGTCGATGCATGGGATTTCAGTTTTTTTTTTTTTTTTGTCGGAATGAGTATTATTGTATTTACGTATTTTTTTCCGGCTTATTATTCCTCGCTTCTGTTTAAGTGATGATCAGTATCCAGTCCGTTTTATGACCTAAGTTCTTTTCGTCCGTTTCATAGGTTGCTTTGCCTGACAAGTTGCATCTCACTGTACGAGTTTGAGTTATACCCTTATTACTTTCGACTTTGGCTTTTAGTCTTTAGTCTTTCCAGTTCTTTCTTAAGTTCTTCGCCAAGCATTTCAATTGAAGATAGATTGGACCAAAGTTCCATATTTTCTTTGCTTTTATTTCGCACGTAGTTAATTGAGATCTAGGTGGTGGAGATAATATACCTTGCATACGCCTGTGTTAGAAAACGTCGATTTCAAGTATTATGCAGAAGATGCAGATTGTTTTGGATCCATCCGCCCGACTATAGACAATGCAAAATACTTCAGAAGAACGCTTTATTTTTTCAGAATTCCCTTTTAAGAAAATACTGTGTTCACAATTGTAAACCATTTTATTAAAAGATACCTTGCTACTATCACACCTTATGAGATTGTGCAGCTTCTATGTTGACAGTTATACTTTTGAAATTATAACTGTTGAAATGTAATTGAAAATACAATCCAACTGAAAAAATGGTGATCAATACTATTTTTATATTTTATATATATATATATGTACATATTTTTTCCCCCGTAGAATTCTACAATTATTTAATTATTTCCCCTTATTGCAAATATACATGTTCTAAGCATAATTACAGCTCATGTTCATAGACTGTTTGTACATATTATTATGTATAATAATCGCAAATAAAATAGTATCAAATATGACAAATAAAATATTAATATGTATTCCAGCTTCCCACATGAAAAATAAAGGAAATTATCAGAAAGTTTAATTAACTTTAACGATGTACTCATATTTTTTTTAAATATAAGTAAAGTATTCTGCCAGGTTGGTTTGAAAAATATTCGGAAAGATTAAAGTAAAGTCGCTCAAGTTTTTAATTAAAAAGAACTTTCGGATGCCAATCAGGTTAAAAATTTCACATGGGGCTGTTTTCCGTATTATTATTTTAAGACGTACAACAGTTAGCGCCGTGCTTATTAAGAAGAAAAAAATAAATAAATCTCTGCTTCTAAAATATTTAACTTAACATACAACTTACCTCATCGAATTTCAAATCATACTTTTTTTTCATATTCTGTTAGCAGTATATATCACACTATTGTACAATGGCATATCTTTTGCCGGATTGACTGAAGCTTTGATTAATGATTTTTCATTTGATTAATGTTTCACTTCCAGAGGGTGTAATGGTTCTATCTTAATTATACGAAATGATACTAAATGCCAAACGATGCAATACCACGTCGCACAGTCAATTACCATTAAAAATAAGCCTGCAAGTATATTTTTCTAGCAAGATCATTGCGTTATAAAAGCATTGCATATATGTATATGAATATATTTATATTGTACGAGTACTCGTGCAATAAACATTCCTTTACTCGAATGTTGTGATCATTTTGAAAGTCGTGGGCTTGTCCCAAAATTTTTTTGGGAAACAACAATCGTAGAAAAATATTCGATGTATTTGCACTTGCCAGTTTTAGGGTTGGCTTTCAACTTAATCACCGATGTCATTCCTAATTTAAGAAGAAAGCAATATTAATTGGAATTTGAATTAAAAAATAAAGAAATACTTTTTTTGACTACATTTTTGACTTGATTATTAGTAGATATATTGTAATAGGGTTTTCCAATAAGGACTTGACAGCTTTGAATTTAATTTGTGAATGCACTCTTTCACTAAACATCAAACTGTCACTGTCAGTTTATTCAGTAAACTCAACATTTTCATCGTGGTAATGTATACTAACGAGCAACGTCTGCAAATTATAAAAATTTTCTACAGATATTCGGAGTCGGTGACTGCAACTTTAAGAGCGTTAACTCCAATTTTCGGTCGTAATTCTCGCCCTAGTAGACAGGCAACAACAAGTTTAGTGCAAAAATTTGAGTCTACATATTCGTTGTGTGATGTTGCCGTGTCAGTGAGACAACGGGCTGGTCGAAGTGTCGAAAATATCTATGCATCGCTCAGATCACATTATGGCGTATTTTGCGTAAGGATCTTGGTTTACACCCATACAAGATCAAGCTGACTCAAGAATTGAAGCCGATGGACCATTTGAAGCGACGTACGTTTTCCGATTGTGTTCTGAAGAAGATGCGCCAAGATGATGAATTTCATCGCAAAATCATCTTCAGTGACGAAGCTCATTTTTGGCCTAATGGGTTTGTCAATAAGCAAAATATGAGTTATTGGTCAGGTGAAAACCCACAGATGCTTCAACAATCACCACTTGATCCACAAAAAAGAATTGTTTGGTGCGGTTTGCATGTCGGCGGCGTTATTGGGCCATATTTTTTCGTCGACGATAACGATCGTCACATTACTGTGAATGGTCAGCGTTATCGCGTCATGATCACCGATTATTTTTGACTCGAATTGGAAGATATGGACTTGGACGACATGTTGTTACAACAAGATGGTGCCACAAGCCACATAGCACACGCTACAATCGATTTATTGAAGAGTAAGTATGGTGAGCGTGTTATCTCAAGACATGGGCCAGTCGATTGGCTGCCTCGTTCGTGCGATTTAACGCCACTTGACTATTTTCTGTGGGGCTACGTTAAGTCAATGGTTTATGCCAACACGCCGACGACGTTGGCGTTATTTAAAGAAAAAGTTGTCAAGTCGTTATTAGAAAACCCTATACAAAAAAAATGCACTCACTATATCACCTATGTCGTTTTTTTTTTTTGCAATTCCTGCCGAAAGGAGGAGATGTTCAATAATATTTTTTTCTCTTTTTAGTGATTGATCTTTAAATTAAATCCAGTAAAGTAAAGTTAGTCTTTGTTTACATAGTCATACAGTTAAAACAACCTTATAAAATTACAGTTATGACTTTTGCCGTCAGACGGAAGGCGAGAGATTTACGTACTAATACATAGTTATAGCAGTTAAGTTAATTTACATTTGTTTTGTTTATGTAATTTACTTCATATAATATTTTTTAAAATGTTTCAATAAATATTTATTTCCGGGATGTTAAAGCTGTTTTAAGATAACTTGATAGAATATTCCAATTTTGAGCATTAAGGATTGAAGAAGTTTCGTTGGTGGAAAGGAGGTGGTTTCCTCAATAATATCTTTAAATATTGGGTAGGCCGCGTTGAAGTGATGGACGCCTTCAATTGCACGCTCGTTACAAAGCAAGTCAGGATATTGGCGGTCCGCTAATATAAGATCATGGACTTTGTCCACGGTTTCCTCTGTGGTAACAGTTTTTGGGTCACCTGGGCGCGGTTCATCAAAAACCAACATGCAGCCACGGCGAAACCAAAAAGTAAATGGTTGTACGGTAAGGTGAATGGGTCCCATACACACCATCGAGAATGGGCTTGATTTCCTCGCAGGTTTTGCCACTCAAAAACAAGAATCGGACACGAAGCGATACTGATTTTTTTCCAAAATCACAAACACGGTGTTTTGAAATGGGTGTCACCAAATTTTGACAAGCGGGCTAAAAGAGGTTATACTAAATGATGGAACACTCATTATGGCTCAGTAGCGTCACCTATCTTCCAATCCGGGTAATTATCAAACAGCCCTCTTATATATGTGTATAAATATACATATAATGGTGGAAGTCCAGTTTCTATTTGTATTTTCTTTAAAAAATAGCTGAGCAATTTTTCCACTTCTTCATATCGCACTTGTGCTGTGTGATACAATACATTATTGATCTCACTACAGCTTCATAGACCTTATATTTGAAATCATATTCCTTAATGTAATATGCTCTTCTAGTTATAGTTTATACAATAGCTTTGCTTCTTTCAAGTTTTCTTTCAAATGTGTTTTAAAACACTTATACACTGTTTAATATTCTTCAATTTCGTATCCATTATTCATTCTTCGGTAACGGTCATATCCATTTTAGAAGACCATTACTTTCAATTTATTAGTATTAAGATGCAGGCTTCAGAGATCCTTCTCTAACTCTTTGATTTGATATGATTTGCATCATATTTGCCGTTTCTGACTTAATTACAAAATTGCCGGCGTGTAAAAGTAGCTTTAAAGTTATTCCTTTAAATAGGATTCCACTGGGTAAAGAACAGATTAAATCATCTAGAAATATAAAGAAAAGTAAAGGGCTCATGAGGCATCCTAGTTCAACACCCATGTCCAGCTCGACCCAATTTTACAGATTATAGGCATCCAATAATGCAGTTTTGTTTTTCTCGTATAGGACTTAGGGTTGATTTATCGTGAGGTTTGATTTTTAATGGGCTTTTTTTGACAGCAGATCACGCGTGACTCCTATCAAACTGCTTCGTCATTTTTGTTGAGTATCGTTTGACATATCATTATGGAAAGACTCACACTACAACAGCGCCTCCAAATTGTTCAGCTGTATTACGAAAATCAGCTTTCTGTGAGAAATGTTTTTCGTGCGATTCGAGGAACTTACGGTGCGCATAATCGACCTACTGAAACCACTATTGCCAATACCATTCGCAAATTTTAGTCCCAGTGGATGATACTCGACCATCTAGACCGTATTTTATGTGAGGATCATGGCCTAAAAGCGTACAAAATTCAACTTTTGCAAGAATTGAAGCCAGGCGACTTGAATTTGCGTCATATTTTCAGTGAATTGGCTCTGAAATAACTCAATGAAAATCCAGTGTTTTATCGTGAAATTTTGTTCAGTGATGAATCCCATTTCTGGCTCAATGGATATGTTTATAAACAAAATTGCCGTATTTGGGCTGATGAGCAGTCCGAAGAGTACCAAGAGCTGCCATTACATCCATTAAAAACAACGATATGGTGTGGTTTATGGGCCGGTGGAATTATTGGTCCATATTTCTTCAAAAATGAGGAAAATCAGAATGTTACCATCAATGGTAACCTTTATCGCCCCATTTTAACAGACTATGTGCTTCCTAAAATTCAAGCACATGGTCTTGGTGAGCTCTGGTTTCAACAAGACGGCGCTACGAGCCATACAGCGCGTGAAACAATGGAGAAATCATTTTAGTGGGCACTTAATTTCACGTTTTGCTACTGTAAATTGGCCGTCTAGATCATGCGATATCACACTTTTGGACTATTTTCTCTGGGGATATGTAAAGTATCAGTTCTTCAGGAATAAGCCAGCTACGATAGACGCTTTGGAAGCCAACATTACTCGTGTTATCCACGAGTCGCCCAAAATTGGATCTTCTGAATGGACCACCTCAGACGTAGTCGTGGCCAATATTTACATAATATAATTTTTGAAGAATAAATGCCATAAATTTTTGTTTTAAACAATAATAAAAACTTTGTGTTCACTTTCAAATTTATTTTTTTTATTTTAGATTATAAATCAAACCCTACGATGAATCACCCTGTATAACCTTATTTAATACTCCCACGTCGCTAAGTTTATAAAAAAGTGATTTTCAGTGATTTTTTTTTAATGTCCAGATAAGTCCTGAAAATACTGCTCAAGCTTTTTTTTTTATAATACCGCGCGCACCAATGGGATATAAATACCCTTTTACTGGTTTTTTCTCCAGGGCGCGGACGGGCGGTGTAGTAGTTTGAAACTCAGGTGCATTAGGTTTCGATATTCTTTCCAGAGTACATCCTCAACCAGTGGGTCTTAAGTACGTGCTAGTTGTTAATTCGTTACACTTAGAATAGCCAGCAACCACTCCAACATCAGTGTTATGCCTTCATGTCAGAGTTGACGCCGATGGGATTTTCATATAACTACATACAAATTCTATGAAAAGACTTTTACACAGAATTGCCTCGCACGGGATTCGAACCCACGACCCTCTGCTTGAGGAGTCTATGCATATACCACTACACCACGTCCACCCTTAGCTAGATTTGTTATCTTTTGTTGAAAAGTTTCTTCTGAACCCAGCGTGAAATTCACTGAACAGGTTATTTGCGTCTACCCAGGCCGTCAGCCGCTCCAAAATCATTCCCGTGAAAATTTTCATAATGGCATTCGGGAAGGAAATACCTCCGTAGTTACTTGGTCCGTTGTGTTCTCCTTTTTTAAATATTTGAAAGATGATATTTCTTCTAAAGCCAGGAGGAACTTCCCCACATCCAAAATGTAGTTGTGAAGATCTGTTTGTTTTCGAATAAATTCGTGGGACGCATACGAGTACTTAAAAAATCGTATGTAATGCGATCCTACCCTGGGGCTTTATTTATGTGTCATCGAAGCTTTAATGCTACAACTTGTGTGCCCTTCTTCGCTGATTCCAGAAGAAACGGATGTCTCTAATATTTGTAAGCGTTGTTGTCAGGTGCTGTATGTAACTTCTATGTTTTTCTTTTCAAATGGCTTTGAAAGATTTGTTTGCTGCATGCACATGTTTTTCCCATTTTTTTTATATATAATTGGCTTACTCTTAAAATATTTGCACACATCACGGGCGAAGAAAAGTTAAGGCCAAAGAAAGGGAGATACCAATGCACGTTGACTTTAAATGTTTGCAAGTTATAATGACAGAGAAATAAAAAAACCTCGGCAGGGTATTCCATATTCCGAATTGTACGGCTTCGAAACGAATCACGATATTTCAGAGTACGTTCGAAAGTGGGCTTGAGGTTATACTCATGAGCATTCATAGCGCGGCGGTTTTTGCGTTTAAAGGATTGAATGGGCGGAATCCAACTTAAAATTTCGATTTATATTAGCAATGCTGGTGCTACCATGTTTTCTTACTTAGCGTGAGTAGGCTAGAGCTTTTTTCCTTATTGGGACACACCCCCAGTCAAACCGAGCTAGCTTTATTTTAACGCTTCTGGCGGATTGTGGATGGCTATCTACTTCGGCGATACAGTTCGTACAGATATCTGAATGGAATGGAATGGAATGGAATTTATTTCCGATTGGCGTACAGTGCTGAGTTTATGTTTAAGAGTAAAATTTTCTTCCCATCTGAGTTTTGTTTGTGGGACCATTTCAATGGTTTGACGATTTTCACCGCCAATGGGAGGTGGAGGAGAAGTAGCTGTAGCTCCAGCTACTTTCCGCGCACATAGCCCTCAACCCTTTCATGTCACTATTAGACTGTCCGTTAATTACCGTATTTGAACACATTTCAACGAGTTTTCTCCCGATACACTAGATTCTTGTGTCAGCCCTATAACTGACTTCGTTAATCCAGCTAGTTATTGACGAACTTTACCTCTCCACCATGATACCGTAATGCATTCCTGAAATATTTCTGAACTACTACGAGTACCATAAGCTAGATGAAAAATATTTTAAACTTTATTATTTTTTTCTATTAAAAAGTTATTTTCCACATCTCGTATACACAATTAGTTATTCGTACAAGAAAATTTTAAAATGTATTAGAAAAAAAGCTGTTCGTTGCTATAGTACTCTAGAATACACAAAATTGCCCTTTAAGAGGATATCCGATGGCGGCCATTTCTATGTAAAAATATAAATATTTTCTACTACGAATATCGTAGAATTATCGTGTTTTTAAAATTTAAACTAAAATATTGTATTTAAAAATAATATTTGAATATATATGTATATATATACTACAAAAATAGTAACAATTACTTGAACGATGATTAACACCAAAGCAGCATGAAATTTTAGTCGCGTGTTAACAATATTAAAAAAATGATTTAAGTAAAATGTTTTAATTAATTCAACGCATTGTTGTGGGCTTAAATGCTCATAAATTAGCCACTGTCTACTGAAAAGTGATAGTCATACCAAAATAGAGGTTAAAAACAAATGTCCTGAAACAAACAACGCACCCTGTAAAAAGAAAACTTTTGTATCTGGAGTTAGTATAAGTAATAATATACTTGGGTAAGCCTTTGAATAAACTGGCAGTGCTCTGCCACGACCACTCTACCGACTACGGTACTTATTTAGGGTTAACGTTGAAGTTAAACCCTTTGCACAAGTAACTTATGAGGTTAAGAGCTCTCTACTTCTGTATATATATTTATAGTATCTATCTATTCCTTTGTTTTGGCAAACGTGATATCTGTAGTTCTTGTATTTGAGTGCCGTCTTGTTGGAATCACAGCTCGGATATATCGATGCTGCGAGCTCTGACCACAGAAAGTCTGTTAACGTCGCTTTATACCTGAGAACATTGACGGTAACGGTCAATCACCAAACAGTCAATCTTTGAGGATGCGTTGATGCTTGACCGAACACTTGTTTGTTCCAACAATGGCAATTTTACTTGATGACATAACCGCTGAGCCAAAAATGGGCCTCGTCCGAGAAGATGATTTTTTATCCAAAATCCGGATCTCTGGCTAACATTTCCAGAGGCCCAAATCCATTTTCCGGCGATGTCCAATTCAGCTGATCGGCGCCGAATTGACATCTCTGGGTCTTCTTCGATGGTGGCCGCTATGGCGGTTATGTTTTCTTCGTTAAGTACAAATCTCTGTCTGGTGGGTAGCTTAAGATCCAAAAGAGTTTACTCACGCTCAAACTTTTCCACGGTGCGAAGAATTGTCTGAACATGGAAGCCATGGTGACGAACGACCTCACAATGATATTCACGCTAAGTATTTACAACTGAGCCGGAAATTCAACAATATTTTTTAATAATTTCTGCACGCTCGGCAAGCTTAAAAAGATGCATGATAAAATCTCAAATCTTACTGAATATTTTGACAGCAGAATGTCACTTTAACATCTGTTAAAAAATAACGATTGAAAAAACTATCATTGCTATCTGGTCAGCCGTTATAATGCCGAAAAAATGAGTAACCATTATCGGATGTGTTGCCTCTGTGTTGTTCTACCGCTACAAATGAGAATTACTAATTACCTAATCCTTTCCTTTGATAATAATAGTTTCTTTCAGAGCCCTTGAGTATTAGTATTTGCGAGTTCAATGTTGTTATTAATTTGAAAGATATGTTCTTTTTTTTAAAGCGGTCGTGTCTCGGAGGTATGATTTTCCAAATCCCTTTACCTAAGAGTAAAATCTATCAATAAAACGCCTCGAAATGTACCGAAACTTAATACAGGACACCCTGTACTAAAAAATCATGAGATCATATTCGTAAACTCGGAAAATATATCATAAGATAACAACATAACCTTAAAATGACTACATTGTATGCCAATAAACACAAATGTTCCAAGATCATATGATTTTCCAAGCAGTTACCATATTCTATGGAAATCCCTATTAAATTGTATGACCTCAAATTCATCACCACTAACTCATATAGTCTGAAAATCCTCTCCAGATAATGTTTATGTATGTACAGAACCCATCAACCATTATACTGATAGAGGAATAGTACTATATATATTAAATCAGTTATTTCGTTGAAACTCAAAAAACATAAACAAATCACTAAAAATTTTAATTGTAAACAATATTTGTTAAATTCTTTTCAGTAAAACGTAGAGAAGCTAGCTCAAATGGTTTTTTAAGCGCTCTTTTGCATCGAAAGCCTATGAGACGTAAAGAATAAGAAATCCATGGGAAATGGTAACGCAAAAGGATGTTGTTTACGTGCGTCAAATAGTTCAAGGTATTTTAGTACCATGCGTATTTGTAATTGGACTACTGGGCAATTCAGTTAGCATAATAGTTCTAACGAGGTAAGTACAGATAATAAATAGTTACTTTATTAAATATATATAATTAATTTCAATCGAAAAGTAAAATGCATACACAATTTATAACTTTACGGAACAAGCTGGGCCGGATAGTTTATATTTTTATATCTATTTCATGTATATCATATCTGCATTGTATGATTTGCCTTTATTTTAGACTTAAGTTTAAGTCAGGAAGTTGTACAGTTAATAAAAGCGTTATGTTTTATTCGCTTTGAAATGACATTTCTACAATGTCATAAACAATTCTACAATTAAAATCAAATTTGTTGATTGCGGTCTGAAAATTTGTTTGTGTTTAATTTGTTTCAATTGAAAGCATGCTTCAAAAATTAAAAAAATCTTATTAGTCGTAAAAATAGTTTTTGCATCATACGGATTTGTTGAAGTAAGAGGAAGACCGAAGTAAAAGACGTTGGTGGGTTCGTAAACTGAATTTTTTAAGAGATGAGGAAAGATTATATGTGCTTAATTTTGAAAAAATAAAAGATACTAGATTAATCAAACATTATTTAAAAGAAAACTTTTGTTAAATAGCCAAATAATTTATATTTATACCTATAACTTCTGAATAAATAGATTAATTACTAGAAAAATAGCTTAGTAAAAATTCTACAAACTGTTTGTTTACATTATTTTAATTTTTTTTTTGGTTGTTAACTGTCAAAAGCTTATTGCTTCGCTTTGAAGTTCTTCATTACGAATGCCAAACTTAAGTCCGAAGCTTAAAGCGACATTGTGATAGAAAGCATTGAAAATCCATTTTTGAACTTGAAACGTCAAAGCAAAGCCGAAGCAAAAGCGCTATTGCGATCAAGACATAACAGCGTTTCACTTAAAACCTTATTTTATACTGACCTTGATGGAGTGGCGGTCATTTTTCACCATGAACTCGAATAGATGACTGACTTACGGATCCCTCCGCTAAACTAAACACAGCCTTAAAAGTCGAGAAAAGTTGTTCAGTATCTATAGTGTGTGTATGGAACCTTGTCCGGGATCATAAAAATTATCGTCCGATTTTCCCATTTATTATCTTCAACTTTCCCTGTAGATACCTACAATAACACCTCTCTTCGTCCAAGAGCTTCTCTCTTTTTCCCTTTTCCGTTACGTTCGACCTTTCCTCGTTTACTACCATCACCGCCAAAGCAAGTGTTCCGTTGTGATGTGAGGTATGAGCCTGTTTCAATGGTTACTCATGAACCTACAATAGACTCAGTTTAGGTAGTGAGTTTTGACTGGACCCTGTTAAGATAATGACTTATAAGTCTGCCATGTCAATAATATTTAGGTGAAGGAAGTGATGAGTAAAGAGAAGTAGACAGTCATGAAGAAACATAGAAATGGAGGAAAGTCACGTTCCACAACCTAAATGTCCGTCCCTATTCCATTTAACATTTTAAGTTCGATCGTGGAGTAGTGAACTTCGCAAATAGTAATGAGTATTTGGACGAGTGATGCGGTGTTCGGTACAGAAGTGTTTTAATTCACTCAACCCCCCTTAAACTTTATTAAAATACCGCAGGAGTGAGAACTACAGTGTGTAAACATCACATGACTGGCCACTACGTAGTCGAGAGTTACCATTTAAGCATGATCTAAGATTTATCACATGTGCAAAAGCATTTTTAAAACCTTGCACCTAAACTATGAGGAAAAATGGTTAAAGGAAAAGCACGAAAATTTTTTCTTTGATTTTGTACAATAACTTTACTTCGTAGTGTAACGAAAAGAGTAAAACACTACAATATATAGATACAAAGTGTCTATAACTCCAGCAAATTATAGCGAAGAGCATTTTTGCAACTTTCTCGTTGCACGCTTCTGACTTTGTTGTCCTTATAGATATGTGTGAGTATATATGCACTCCAGACGAAATGTTATTCAAATGTCAATGGAAGTTATCGTGCTCCAGTGAAAGTGTTTTGTTTTTATTTAGGATAAAATGAAGCCATTAGAAGGTACCAATTCGAAAAATGCTAAAGATATATGTACTTCTTCAAGGCATATGGTATCTACTCGATAGAATACAAAAGTTTGGAAAATATCACAATCATCGGTAGTGAATATAAAAAAAAACTGGAAAAATTTAAAACAATGCGAGAAATAGACGCCGAATAATTAAAACCGGAGGGATGCTAGATGAATGGGACGGCTTTTGACATCTGGTTAAGCTAAGACGCTCAAAGAATCGGCTAAGTTTTGCTATAAAGCAGTTAAAGACTGTAAGCGAGTTTTATGGTTCGATGAATGCAAATTTAATAAATTCATTTCTGATGGCATCAAACATTTCTGGTGAAATCAACGAAAACCGACTCGCCAACACGAATACATCGAAATAGTCAAGCATGGAGGAGGCTCTCTTATGGGGTGGGGCTGTTTCTCATATTTCGGAGTGGATCTCTTGAATGAAATACCTGGAATAATGACTCAGGAAGTTTATTTGGATTTGTCAAATAAAAATTTGCCAGCTTTCTGTATCAAATTTTTCAGCAAGATAATGATCACAAGAACACATCAAAATAGATCAAGATTTGGCTCAGGGCCCCGAAGTTTGGAACGATGGAATGCCTTGCGAAAAGCCCAACCTCAGTTTAATTGAAAATTTATGGCCAATTGTCAAGCGGTGCCTGTAAAACTACGAAACTCAAACAAAGGGAATAATTTAACTTTCTGAGAAGGAGACGGCAACGTGGGCGGATATTCCTCTGGAAAACTGTCAACATTTGATAGAAAGTATGCCAAAACGCATAAAAGATATATTAGGAAACTCTACGGACCATGGAAGTTTTGTTTTTATTGTCGAATTAATGGTGTCATATCATATAATTTTACATCCTAGGTTAGGTTAGATTAGAGTGGCGGTTGGAAATCCAATCTACTTAGGCCTATTGGCCCGTTGTGCTGCCATGTGGATCAACGATCCCCTCAATCATTTAACCAATTTGAGCTTACCATGAAGCGCAGGAGACTGTACAGAGAAGGTGGAGTATTGTCTCCTTTTTTATAATCCCGCGCGCCCCCCAAGGGGATATGAATACCCTTTTACTGGCTTTTCTCCAGGGCGCGGGCGGGTGGTGTAGTAGTTTGAAACTCAGGTGTATTAGGGTTCGATATTTTTCCCAGAGGTGGTTGTCAAACTAGAGCCAGTGCATCCTCAACCAGTGGGTCTTAGTACGTGCTAGTTGTTAGTGCGTTACATTCAGCCCAGCCAGAAACCACTCCAACATCAGTGTTATGCCTTCATGTCAGAGTTGACGCCGACGAGATTTTCATATAACCACATACAAATTCTATGAAAAGACTTTTTCAGAGAATTGCCTCGCACGGGATTCGAACCCGCGACCCTATGGTAGAGGAGTCTATATACCACTACACCACGGCCACCCCACTTAATTGTCCATGCAGCTTCTACAGAAATCGTTTGTAAAAGCACCAAGCCTTCTTGCATGCTTGCCTATAAAGCAGTGTCCAGTCATGACACCTATAATGGCGCTGAGATGTTTTCTATTTAAAAGAATCAGACTCTTAGAACGATTCAAATCCAGCTTTGGCTAGATCTGTTTAGTCGCTAGACATATTGGCCCAACGGTCCATCTAAGGTCTATTCTTTTATTAGCATCCAGCTTAAATAATAATTTGCACGTAGCGATTGGTATACCTATGCTGCCCTTTTCCGGCAGAATAGGTAGAGTGGTTCCAATTTTGGCGAGTTCGTCAGCCCTGCAATTCGGCATTCAAGGGCGATTTTAGAATTTAGTAAGGCCGAGTATAGGGACTTGATATTCTCTATCGTGGGCAAGATAATATCTGAGGACCTTTGTGGTTCAGCCGGTATTACAGCGTCCGGATCGGCAGACTTTGTCTCTCGTAATCAGACCACGAATTTTTTTCACGGTTGCAGTAGTCTTGTTTTGGTTACTATTTGCCGCGAATGAGGAGCTACCTGGAAAGTGCGTATCCAGTAGCAAGTTGAGTGATTCATCACTTGAGGTTGTCCAGGAGCTATCATTTTTTTTCCAAACAACTGGGCAACACAGGGTTTGTAGAGAGGATTTTTCCTAGCCGCGATGCCTCAAAGCTGTGATTTTGTCACAGAATGATCTCCAAGATCGACGCTTTGTTTTCCTCAGTTCTTTTTTATATATTTTGTTCGATTCTTTGTAAGAGTCCTAGTCAGTCACCTTTTTTGTGCTTTTTGCAAGGTTGAAAAGTTTTCTGCAGGGGTTTCTAAGCGGTCATATTGCTGAAGTCCACCAAGGCGGCTTTTTCTTGTCCGAAGCTTGAATCAGAGGGCAGGAAGAAGCCATGGCCTCATTGAGAGACAGGGTAAATTCCTTGACTTTCATGTCAAGCTAATTGGTGTTTCGCTCTGGACTTGAGAGTTCAGAGGATAGTGTTTTTGACAGTATTTCTCTGATTTTTAACCAATCAGTTTTCCGATAGTTTTGGAATGCTGTTTGACTGGGGGGAGCATCAACCCCTGAAAACGAATGTTCAGTCGATACCATCCAGTTCGTTAGCATTTGAGTGATGTTGTCTGAGACAAGATTGATATCTAGCACTTCAATTCGGTTTCTTGATATAAAAGTGGACTCATTGCAAATATTGCAAACAATGAGGTTAATACTTAAAATGTAATCAAAGAATGACTCACCTCTATCGTTGATGTTGGTACTGCCCCATACCGTGTGATGAGGGTTAGCGTCGCATCCGATGATGAGGCCAGTTTTGCGCCTTCCAGCTTCCAGTACCACCCTTTCTAGGTTATCACCAGGAAGAGGGCCCACCTGATCGTGGCCAAGATACACCGAAGTCTGCCAGTAGGAGGCTTTAGCAGTCTCTAGCTTGGCAACGGTTAAGTCGGGGTCGCTGAGGTTAGGAAGTAAAAACACATAAAGGCTTCGTTTCACTAGTATACAAGTTCTAATCTTACCTTTGTCTTTTGTATAAAGTGGAGCGTATAAATATGTCCCAAGTCCACGAACCACGCCTTCCACGATCCATGGTTCCTTAATTAAGATGACATTTTATGCGTTTTTTAAGAGACGCAGAATGAGTGCGGCCGAAGCCTTTTTTGAGTCGTGAAGATTAATCTGGAGAAATCGTATCATCGCTACAATTTCCTAGAGTGATCTCCACCACGGCTTTATTGGAGTCCTCTGATTCCGAAAATGAGCTCGCTAGAGGAATTGGACGACGATCCCAGATTCAAAGCTAAATTTGAATTTTCGTTTAAAGGAGGAGGAGGTTGCTTATCAACATCCAGCTCATCCTTTTTGTAGACCCTAAGGTGTATTGCCTTAAATCCGAACAAGGGCCTCTTTGCTCTTCCAGTTTCGGGTCAGGTTACTGAGACTGATGATATCCATGGCCTGCCAAAAATTTGCTGCTGCTAGGGATGGAGGAAAAGACAGGACCATAGCCTGCCACGATCTTATCTCTCTTTGAAAATTTGATTTAAGGTTGATTGCGTTTGTCTTTTGAAGATGGTGCACCATAGCCTGCCACAGTTTTAACTCTTCCGGACAATGCAGCAGAAGCCTTGTCGGTAGTCTGTGCAGTCACCGCTCTACCGCCCGGTATAAATGGAGTACAGGCCTCGGGTTTTGTTTTTTTTATGAAGACTTATCCATATTACATCCCACGAGTAGCGGAGAAAGGGTAGTCCATTTGTACAGAGATCCGATATATACAGATAAGGCTAGCTAATCCGGAAGTCGCCAGGTTTCCGGATATTCCGTTTGTGACTGAGCTAGTTTTAGAGATGCTGGGCCCTCAACTAGGTTGATAATCGGCACGATCCAGCCACAGGAAAAAGTATTTTTTGGGAGGATGGAGTTTCAGGACTCGTCTGGAGAAACCTCTCGAACCTCTAGAACCGATACGAGTGTCTGATACATTGTGTTAGGTTCCTCAACTTATTTGCGGTCCCAGTAAGAGCTGGTTTTGATCTATTGGGTGCGCAACTGAGTGATAGCTGTTTTTTTTTTTAATGAAAATTCAACTTTATTGTGAAAAATTGGGGTATAACTTCTTATTTAAGTGTTTCCAGGTAGGTTTTAATGGGTTTGGCAACGTGAGGTCAAGCGTTGTCATGCTGTAGAATCATTTTTTCGTGCATCTGCTCATACTGTGGCCCTTTTTCGCACAGTGCTCGGCTCAATCGAATCAATCGATGTCGATACCGTTCCCTAGTGATGGTTTCGTTGGGTTTCAAGAGTGCATAATAAATAACACCGACATGGTCCCAACAAATACACATCATAACCTTCGCAGCGTGAATATTCAGCTGAGCCGACGACGTAGAAGCATGATTGGGTAGTCCACATCACTTTTTTTTCTTTGAGTTGCTGTAATGAATCAATTTTTCATCACTCATCACGATACGATGAGGAAATCCTCCCTTTTTTATTGCTAGAACAATTGCTCACAGGCAAAAAAATTGACGCTCAACATCCATTGACTCCAAATCATAAGGAACCCAAGTTCCTTGTTTTTGAATCATTCCCAACGCATGCAATCGCTTGGATTTGGCTTGGCATTTCTAATGCTGAAGCAAGTTCTTCTTGCGTTTGGCACGGATTCTCATCGAACAATGCCTCCAATTCAGCGTCATCGAAATCATTGTCTTTAAAGCGACGGAACCAATCACGGCACACTGTTTCACTTAGAACAGCATCTCCGTAATCGTTTTGGAGCTCTCAATGCGCTTCACCCATCGTCGCTATCTTGATCATCTTCCGGGACTTACCACCTTATCAGCGACATTTACATGGAAATCTCTCCCAAACCATCGTTACATTTTGAGGACAACCACTTTGTTTTTAAATTATTTCATTCGATATGATCGGCATAGATAAAGTGTAAAGAATATCTTGCAACGTCGGCAAATCATCCCCTTCTCTTAAAAGAATTAAATTGACATTATGCACGCAACTCCTGTATTGTAAAAAGACGTTTGAGTGACTTCTGTCAACCTTACAAAGTCGAAGAGCCTAGAAGATACTCTTGGTTCACATAACAATGATCGAATAACGACTTATTATGTTAATTAAATTTATTTATTCACTTTACGCGCAAATCGAGGGAGGCACACCTGACTTTTTATTTATTTTTCTGATAAAACTTTGATAGTTTCATTTGAAACTGAGAGCAAGTTCTATTATACTGCACTGAATGATTGCTGTTTCCGCTTCTTTCTAAAGCGAACTTGCCTTTTAACGAAAATCATGGCAATTGAAAAAACATACTCGTTTGCATGTGATCCTTTTTTTAAGCAGCTGTATAGTTTGTTAATACTCGTAAGTTCCAAGCCTACATGCACTCGTAGGCATGCTCATGTATTTAAGTATGTACAAATATATTATGATATGTAAATACGTTTATATTGTGGATGTGTTAAGAACTGATGCAAAATCAATCAGTCGGGCGCAGTTTAAACGGGTATCTATTAGAAACTATATTTACCAACTGCGAATCTATCTGTCATGGCATACATCAGATTACAGATTGGTAGTACACATATGTACATACAAATGTAAGTCAGCCCTTCGGTTTAGTATTCGTAGGTGTTGTTTATATGTAATTTAAGGTCAGTTTGGAGAGCAAAAGGCGGAAAATTCGTTATGCGCCACAAACTATTTAATCGTTTAAAATAAAAGGCAGGGACATATAGAGACGGTATTCCAACCTTCAGGCATATTTTCGCCAATCCAGACGGTAATTTGATGCAAGTAGCTCACCAAAACTTCAACTATGTATGAAACAAACATTTTATTAAACCTAGCTGCCACGTAGCCTTTTTATTATTATTGTTTTCTAAAGCTTTACAGTTTTCTTTAATAATTGGAGCGTGTCTTATGTCTTATTATAGCACATGTATAGTATCGTATCTTGGTTTTCGAATATACGAGTATTATTATCCATGTACAACTGATCTTCACTCAATGAATGCCAGATGAATATTGAAGATCAAATTGTGGCAATTGCCTACACTCAACACAATTTTTAGGATATTATGAAAGAGAGAATAGAAATTGTGAGATTTCCCGAGGCAATCTGCCAATTTGGTTTGACGGAAGTCCAATTGCCCTATACACAAGGCAATTGTCCTGCTGGTTGCAAATCGCAAATAGTATCAAAAATTTCCCTGTGTTTAGTCGCTTTAATCCTGGAGTCAGCCTTTTTTAGAACTAAAGATGTCCATGTTACCCAATAATGACTAAACTACACAGGGTATTTCTTGTCTTCCTCATCACTTGTATGACGTTGTCAATATCAACCATTTTATGTGAAATAACATTTAACAACGAATTTCTTTTTCATAAGAGATCAGCCTGTTTCTATTGATCTATATCGAAAGCTTTCTCAAAGTCAACCTGCCACCCATACAGAGATCTTTGTGATATACCATATTCATATTGGTGAAGTGTAGATAATATAATCCTTCGGTGACCGATATTATGGTAAATAGCCGTATATACGAAAAGAGCTTCCAAAAAATACACGTTTTACTATTTTTTTTTTCTATCTCCCGAAGAATCATCATAGTGATCTTTCTTCGCACCTGTTAGTACCTGTTAGGTACCTGTTAGTGAATTATCTGTACAGCTATGATATTTAAGCCTCGAAAAGAGTCAATTTTTATTGTATATATCATACATACGTATAGTATCGTATCGATTGTCAAGGTTCGGTTCTTATTGGCCTGGTGTCAGAGTGTTCTATCCTTCGTATTCTCACGATAAATACTGCTCTGCATATTTAAAGAAAAAACCAAAACAAGTGTCATGTCCTCCATTCAACAGAAAGCCTTCCTACTGATAAAACCATTCTCAGGAATCTTTACAACAGGTAATACGAAGTTTTTAGCACACCTCCTCAAAAGATTGCGGATGACCTCGCTGCTTTCCACAGCTATGCATACTCATGTACGCTTCAGCGTAGCCGAGCTGACCATGATAATTTTTTTCGTTCCAAACTTACACTACTCCTCCGTAGAACAAACACCTTTTAAGATTTTATTACCAAAATGTAGGAGGCTTGTAAGAGGCGTGATGTTTTGTCTTAATCTCATAGCCTCTTTTTTGGCATATATGCTCTTACAAAAACCAATCTGATCCCCGACATTAAGAGGCAGGAGCTACTCCCATCTTTTTATAATATTTTCCGAGACAATAATCACTCTGTCCTTATGGTAATTGATCCTGCTCTCCCTAAAGTTGATTCTCCAAGCTATTCACTTGCTATTCACAATAATCTCAACTTTTCTCTTATCGCTATCTTCTCTTCTGTCAAGCTTGACTATGTTTCAAATAACATAGCACTTAACAATACGGGTCTGTACGTTATGTGTTGTTACATTCTCCCAGCTCAACATATTGAATCCTACATCCTTCTATTAAAGCGTTTAACCATCCTATTGTTCCAAGTGATTGTTGAAGTGGATTCCATCGGGTGATCATTTCTTTTTTACCGTGTCGAACGATAGTTCATCCAAAAGATGCCTATTCGCTGATCGTATAATAGACTGAAGCCTATGTCACGTAAATGGCTTCCGTAACACCATCGGTAGGCAACTAGACCTCATTTTACTAGCGATTCCATTAACTCCACAGTAACGTTTTGTTATTTAACCCTATCAACTATCGACAACGTTCATCTTCTTCTTCACTCATTTTTGCATAACTCTCTACCCCAGTTCACTTTTTCCTATACTATCTCTTCTTACAACTGTCTCATTTACAATATCTATCTTAACAAACCTTGTTTTGATTTTACCAGCCTATCTTTATTTGATGATATCTCTATTTTTTGCAGTGAAATATTTATTTTCATTTCTCTTTACGTCTTATTTTCTCGGCATTAAACATCATCTACTTCCCCTTGCTGGTATAACAAAAGACTTCGCTCTTTACGAAACACAAGAAGCAAATTATAGACAGTTTTTCCTCACATCAATTCTTATTCTGGCTACTCTAACTGGCTAATCTTAGAATCTATCTCCAATTAACCCACCTCTATAACTGCCTCTATCAGTGCTTTCTCGACACAGCCCAGACCAACCTTATCAACGGCCTTAAGGCATTTTATCAATTCGTCGTTGTATCAAAAAAATCAGACAGTTATCCCCCCCACCTCTCTCTCTCATTCGATAATATATCACCAACCGACCCACATACTATCGCCAATTATTATTAAACAATTATTTGCAAAAAAACTTCTTCATACCTGACCCCATATAGTATATTGCAAATACCTTCCCAATTTCTTCATTGTCCCCTTTCTCTCTCTCTCTTAATCTTTTAATCCTTCCCCTATCGAATAAAAGTTACAAGATCTCAATGATTAATTTTTTCCCAGGCCAGATGGGTATCCCGCAATATTTCTCAAAATTTGTGCCTCCAATCTTTTGCACTCACTATTTCATCTGTACCTCACCAGCAGGTTTGGAAGACCTCTTTCATAACCCCGATCCACAAAAAGGGATCAAAGCATGAAGTAATTATGTAATTACCGTCCCATTGCAAAGCTTTCTCACATACCTAAAACTTTCGAACGTTTTCTATATGAGAGTTCTAAGTTTTCAGTGAAAATCATTTTTATCACCCAGTTAGCACGGATTTCCGAAAGGTAGATCAACTACTAAAAACTTGGTTGAATTCGTATCCAACGAATGACAACGAATTTTTTCGAAGATTTTGCTAAAGCCTTCGATAAAATATCACACCAAATGATGTTTTTCAAATTGACTTCCCTCGGTTTTAACCCCATATTATTAAAATGAATATCTTACCTGGAAAACCGTTATTATAGCGTTCGTTTTAGATCGGCCTTCTTAACACCGTTTTTAGTCACTTCTGGTGTCCCACAAGGTTACTATGTAGGTTCCCTCTTTTTCATTTTAACTATAAACGATCTTGAGAGGATTATTAAACAGTATCCATTTACGCTGACGATACTAAATTTTCCAAAACAATTTGTTTTCATTCTTAGACTCTATTCTCCTTGAAGAAACCCACAATAGGTTTTCCACTTGGTGTCTAAAAAATTGCTTAGAGCTTAATATCCCCAAATGTCTATCTATGACATTGTTACGTAAGTCCTATCAGTCTCCTCCTCGACATTATTTTCTACATGGTCAACCTATACTCCAATCCCTCCGCGACCTTGGATAGAGAGTTAAACTTACGTTCGCATACTAACGAGATAGTCCTTAAAGTCAACTCTTCACTTGGTTTTATCAAACGGTGATCTAAACAATTTTGCAACCCATATGTGACAAGGTGACTTTACATTACCCTTGGTTGCCAGCCAAGTGTTATGTCCTCCTTTCAGCGAGTTCATATATCCCGAATTAAGAATATTCAACGTCGTTTCCTTCGGTTTGTCCTTTGAGGACTACCCTGGGATGATCCCTTTATCTAACATCCCTATCGTGACCGCCTCAAACTTCTTACCCTTAATACCCTCGAAAAACGCAAAAACGTAGCTGTCATTCCCTTCATTCATCGACTGCTCTCTGGCTCTGTTGATTGCGCTTCCCTTTACAATAAAGGAAGGTATACTAGGTGGGGTGAAAGGTAACCTCCCAGACCGCTGCCACCGCAAAAAAGGTTATGGTGCCTTAAAGTCCGTTCATATTTAAGCAGACATGCCAAATTTCAGTGCAATACTGTCTTTAGTTTTGTTTTGACGTGTTTTGTTGTTTGTTTGTTGTTGACGTGTTTGGCATCATGTTGAGTATGGACAAAAACGATTTTCGTTCTCTCATGAAACATTATTTTTTGAGAGGTAAAACGGCGAAGGAAACAAAAGAAAAATTGTCAGATTACACCGTCAAATTTATTGTGAGTTAAGAGTGATTATTTTACTGACTTCAAAACGCCAAAATTTTCGAGGATTTTTAAAAAAAAGAAGGGTTTTTATGAAGATAGGTATCCTACGATTCCTACTCCTGTTGCCCCGGAAATTTCTCACACTCTCACTCACACTCTGAGCTATCAGAACGGTGTACTCCCGAATCTGCAACTTCAGCATCAATAGCTAAAATAAATGTTGTAAATTATGAACCCTTCAAAGTGACAAAGTGTTTGACATTCTCAATATATCTGATATCAACGATGCAGTTAGTTCTTTAGCAATTTGCAAATTATGCAAAATTAGTATTGTTGTTGAAAACAGAACTGGTCTTGCCGCAACTTTGAAGATCCAATGCAATTTTTGTTATGCCACTGAAACTATTTCAAATTCTGAAAGAGTTGTATACAATGTTCAAGGTAAGTGTCAAAAATTAGTTAGCCAGTTAGTTAGTTATTCTATCTGTTTTAGGAAAGTTAACAAGCATACACACAGTCAATCTAAAACTTTTATACGCCTATACGCTGTACAAAGAATAGCAAAATCTGAAAAAATGTTTTTAGAAGCTTCAAAAACTGAGATTCAGAAAAGATCTCTAGCCAGAAGAAGACTTGGGGAAGATTTCGAGACGGCTGAAGAAGATGAAGGGGACCATCATATGGAGCCGGAGAATTTAAAAAAAAGGCATATATAAATAATAATAATAAAATGTAAACATGTGTATTTGTTCTAGTAAAAACATCCTGAACTATAATGCGTACTATGATATTCACTGACCTTCCTAAATTTGACCCAATATTTTGAGCACTTCTCCTCATCAGAAAAATCTGCGGTTTGTTTTATTTTGTGTAGAATTGAGTGTAGAATAGGAAATAAAAAAATTTTCCAGGTACAATGTTTTTTCTTTTAAAAGTTAACTAGATTCGATAAGAGTTCTTTTTAAAACTCTAATATAATATTATTTTTATCAATCAATATAACGCAGAATGTAATTAATTTTTACAATGGAACACTCAAACCAATTTAAGGTAAAGGAATTATTAAAATTCAAAAAATTAATAACGCTAATTCGGTTTGTTGCCGTAAATCTTCCCGCCACAAGTTTGACTCTCTTCCCTCTTTTTTTTTTGAGTGGGATATATCGAAGGTGGTCCATGGAAGGCAGCCATGGTCCCATTAGCGAGTGATCCGTCAACCCCAAGCCCCGGAAAACAACTCACATAGCTTTTACTGGCGGTTTTCTCCGCATAGGAGAACGAAAACGAAGTTCGGTCGATGGACCCCAAGGAGCCTTAGGTCCACCAGGAACGCCGCTGTCGAAGCTAGTAAGGTAGACGAGAGACTCGAAACAAGGAGCATCAGACAGGAAGTCTAAAAGTTTCCAATGGATGGTACTTTCAATGCAGACACCGCAACACGATGATAATAGGGGGGTGGGGAGGCACACGATTTTTGGAGTTTGCCATGAGACAGTATGGCTGGAGGACCACCGCAGCCCGCAAACGATGAAAAAGAGATAACAGAAACATCACATCCCACAACTGAGCTGAATGCAGCTGGCCAGAGAGCTAGCATCGATGGATAGTTAAAAAAACGAGGATCTGTTTTGTAGTTACACCCCAAAAAGGGAGTAACAGAGTGTTCGGGCGGAGGTGCAAAATAACTGAACACACCCCAATGAGGCATCAACTTTAAACGTCAAGTTCGATTGATGTAATGACTAGCCCTTTCTAAGTTAGCACCCCACTGAAGGAACATCAGAGGCAGGTAGGCGGAGCCGAGACATATGAGAGTTTCCAATAAAAGATATTTATAAACATACCGACAGCAACAACACCAAATA
Organism: Volucella inanis; assembly: GCA_907269105.1. Classification (NCBI taxonomy): domain Eukaryota; kingdom Metazoa; phylum Arthropoda; class Insecta; order Diptera; family Syrphidae; genus Volucella; species Volucella inanis. The sequence goes on from OU026156.1 coordinate 115,035,163, forward strand.
ACAACAACTAACACCACCAACAAAGAGGGCAACAGAATTAGAAAATAACCACGAATAACAAATTATAAAACTGGTTGAAAAGGGCAGACAGGTCCACTAAAATTCCACTAAAAAACCAAGGTTAGAGAAAAAAATTAATTTAATAATTACTAATTACAATTGGTCAGGTGGATTCCAGCGTTATTCTTGAATCGAGCTAAAAGTTGACAGATGCCGGAAACATATCAAAACAATTTTCTACTTAACTCAATTACCATAATACTCATAATATTAGTATTTTAGATACTAAATCTTCCTTTTTAGTATAGTTCCTACTATCGAGTTAGTATATTGGCATCACTATTTTCTTTAATGTAAAATTTAAAAATTTAACATGACTTTCTATACATTAAAATTAGGTTCCATACTAACCCTTAAGCCGGCTATTGAATTCGATATTGATGAAAACATTTCGAAAAGTGTGGAGATTATATTTAAGCTGTATACTTAATTTGGTTGTTAGTAGGGCCCATTGATTTAATTTTCTAATTCCTCAACTATTGTTGGATTTCATGGTAAGGGCATTAATGGACTCTCTCTCTCTTTCTTACTCTATCTGTTGTATTCACTCTAACTCTTCTGTTAGGTCCCATTCAATATCTTTTCACACAAATCCGAGATGTACATCATTGACGTATCTAAGAATAGGAGGCTCACTTTGGTAATGGTCCACACTAGAAGGTAACAAAGAAAGACTGTGTAAGTGTCTCATGGATTGCATCTTTTCTATTCACCTTAGTATCTTACCCTTGTAACAGTTATAAACATAAAAATTTATTCAAAATAAATTAAATCTCACAAAGGAATTAGGTAGCGAAACGGATCTTGTTAATGGCTGATAAAAGATGATAAAAGTTTAGTCCAAGTTACTCATTTGTGGGGACGTAAGTAACATTGTTCAACTAGATAATTTACGTACTTCAAGGTGATCTACCACATGATGCTCCTTACAGAAAAGAATCCAATTTTATGTTATTTTGCTCATGTAAATTTGAATTGATCAGGAAATATAATTATTGGTGTACTTTTGAATAAAGCGTCAAATTGATTTAAGAAATTATTCACGAAAATGTTCAAGGTGCCCAAAAATAACTTTAACATTTCAAGTAGTTTTATTTAATTTCCAATCATCAATACACTTTAAATCGACGATTTGGCCCTTGAGGTTCGTTTGCTTAAGTCTTGCCTCTCAAATGAATCACAAAACATGCAACCTCAAATACCATATATTATCTGTTCAACTCTAATGTAGAGTGTTTTCCAATATAAAGCAATCCTTTAAGAGTCAAAATGATTTCAAATTTTTGTTTTTTCCTATCGACTTTTCACAGGAAGCGTATGCGATGTACCACAAACATCTATCTGACCGCACTCGCTATAACCGATGTCATTTATCTAACGATGGTGTTCCTGCTGTCCTTACAACACTACGAGACTGTCCATTTACACTATGAGATTTATTGGAAGTTCTACGGTCTTGTCATTTGGCTGACGGATGGATGTGGTAAGTTTAAACTTTGAATGCCAATAAACAATCTAAACTCTAAACCCTTCTACGATGGTTTTATACAATACTTTGTTTGAATTTTTTTTTTTTTTTCATTTTTGTTTCTGTTCGTTTACAGCTTACATTTCAATTTACATCGCAGTTTGTTTTACTATAGAACGTTTCATTGCGATACGATATCCGTTGAAGAGACAAACATTCTGCACAGAATCGCTGGCAAAAAGAGTTATTGCAGGTACACACAGACAAGAGGGCACTTTATGTAAATTTTCAGGTGCCCATTGCCAGTATACCAATGGGCAGGGTGGTGGGGAATAACAGATTTAGATGCGATTTTCTTTGGTTGCATTTCTTTTTTTTTTTCTATTTTTTTTTTTTTTCTTTTTCTCTATCTCTTTAGGTGTTGCAGTTTTTTGCCTTCTGTCGACAATTTCCACAGCATTTGAGCATAAGGCTGGGAGTGTTCAGAAATTTGTGGATATCCATGGAAGAGCGTGTGACATCGAAGCGATAAATTTCAATCAGAATCACGGTACTGTGAATTTTGAGAAAATCCAAGGTAAGTGTTTATTGTTGGTGTATGTTTGCTCTTATTGTTACATCTCAATGCTTCTAAAAATGAAGAAGAGTTACAGTAGAAAAACGAAGTAATTTTGGGTTTCGGCAGTCATGCGTGAGACGCTGAGAAATTGTTTGTAATTCAGAGCACAATTTTTAAACTCGGCTGTAATATCAAAATCATGTGGGGTAACGCCTTAATATCTCGTGATTTTGTAACTCGAAGCACAATTAGATACATAGGCAAATCTCTTGATCATACATCGAAGAATATGAATGTGAATTGTCAAAACTCACATTGAGGCTAGTGGAATCTTGAAGCTGCCTTTTTTCTTCTGTCTGTCTGTCTTTCTTTCCTTGTTTATGGTTAAAATTCAGTAAATGGGAGCATATTCATATTCAAACACTTTTTCATCAATATCGCGGATAGAAACTATCAACAGTCTGAATAATTGGTCGGGCTCCCTCCTCTGGACATAGATTGAGCAAAAGAAAAGGGTAAAATACTGATTTTTATAATCACATATCCAAGTAAAGACGAGCGGATTGTAGCTATTTATATCGTAATAACTTTTAGAGTCGATTAAGCAGACTTTCTTTCGGATTCCATGTCAAACACATCAATATCTTTCTTTCTTTATTTCATGCAAAAAAATTTATAAATAGTCATTTCTAGAAATAAGCATTAACAAAAGATTATCATGAAATAGTTAGGAACACTCCGCTGCCGAGTGACAAATAGCGAGTGATCCGTCAGATATAAATTTAACATAACGTAGATTGAGGGCTCAATAGTTAGAATTAAAATCAAAATGTTATTATATTGGGTTCATATTTTAATTCGTGCGTTTTTTTTTTTCAAAATTTGAACGTTTATTTAAGAAAAACATGTACAATAGTATTATTCAAAGTATTGCCCATCTGAAGCTATGATTTTTCCCATGTTTCTGGCAATTTGTGGATCCCATCCCAAAAGAACTGCGCCGGCTTGGCAGCCAAGAATGAATCAAGCCAATTTTTGATATTCTGCTCTGATGTGAAGCGTATTTCAGTGAGGGCTTTCTGCATCGACCGGAACAAATAGTAGTCAGAAGGGGCAAGGTCTGGGCTATAAGACGGATGGGGTAAGACTTCCCATCCACTGTTTTCCAAATAGTTCTTAACCGGAATAGCAACATGAAAATTATTGCCTCGTGTCTGGTCGCATATTTCGGGCGTTTTTCGGCTACTGCTCTCTTCAAATGGATTAATTGTGTTCGGTATAATACAGCACACCCATCTGATCCCACCAAATACAGAGCATTACCTTCGCGCCATGGATATTCGGCTTTGCCGTTGATTTGGCTGGTTGGCCGGGTTTCACATATGATTTTTTGCGCTTGGGGTTGTCGTAATGGATCCATTTTTCATCACCAGTAACAATCCGATGCAAAAATTACTTCCTTTTGTGGCGTTCCAGCAGCATTTCGGGCATGCAAAACTGCCTTTCGACGTCTCTCGGCTTGAGTTCATGTGGAACCCAATTTCCCAGCTACTTTTAAACGTTTTAAAATGGCTGCTTGAGTGACACCCAAAGATTCTGCGAGTTCTTCTTGTGTTTGGCAACAATCTTCATAGAGTAATGCTTCCAGTTCTTCATCTTCAAACTTTTTTGGCTGCCCAGGATGTTCATCGTCTTCCAAGCCAAAATCACCACTTTTAAATCGTGCAAACCACTTTTGGCACGTTCGCTCAGCTAGCGCATGTTTACCATAAACTTTCACCAAAATACGATGTCTTTCGGCAGCAGTTTTCTTCATATTAAAGTAATGAAGAAGAACTCCCCGCAAAAACACTTTTTCAGGCACAAAGTTCGACATATTTGAGTGAAAAAAAATTATTGTTGTTTACGCTTCAAATGAATGACATATACTGAAATGACGTACAATGATAGTAGCTTTCCAAACCATGTTCCAATGGAATAATACAAGTTACGCCATCTCTTAGCAAACTCTTAGCAAATTAAGTTATAGACCCAATAATAAACTTTAATAAATGTGTCTGGTTGACCCGGACCTAAAATCAAATCAAAATTAAAACAGTCTGCCAAAGAATATCGAAGTTTTGAATACAAAATATTATACATATATTTATAATATAATTATAATATAATTATAATTTAATTAGTATATTGACTGATATTTATTGAGAATTTTTTTATAGTTAAAAATCTTCCTCTATTATTTTTCTTCTGTATTCTGAAGTTCGACTAAGTATGCTACTTGGGAATGGATGAGATGTGTTTTCCAAAGCACTGCACAATACTGAGAATTGACAAATAGTCAAGAGTGAAGTTAGCCTTTTCTGTAAAACAAAATCCTGTAAAATTCAAAGATTTATGTCAAAAATTGTTCATACGAGTTGAGTGTGCCCTGTATCAGGATTATCTGTCTCTTAACTTTATGCACATATCAAAAGAAAAACGAAAACCAGACCAAACTTCCCCAAATATCTTGGTTTAAAAAAGAAATATTCAGGTGTGGGAAACACAATGTCGTATTCATCTGGTAAAAGTATTTTTTACTTAAAACTGAAGGATATCCTTTGCACCATTCTGTATAAGAAACGTTGGAAGTGCTTCGTAAAGACACACCTGCTAATAGAACTAAATGTAAAGCTGACAGACAAGATAAGTGACTTGGAATCCTTCATAAAGTACAAGATAACGACGCATTTTTTTCAATAATACGGTATTAAAAAAATAATTAAATGTGACTCCTCAACATACGAATCCCTATTATAACTTCAATTTTACCAGATCCTAGTAAACTGTTTCTAACAATTTTCTAGAGAAAAATTTACTCATATGTTACATAAAGTATGGTATGTAGTTTTCAAAAGATGTATTTTAACCAATGCTTTATGCATACACCAGTTAATTTCAAGCCTTAGGGGTTCAAAAGTTTTATTATTCTCAATAGGAAGACATTTAGAAATGCACGTGATACCATTATAATATGTTGTATTATTACCAATCATTAATCCATAATTTCCAGAACTCGGAAGAGTATTTTTGCATCCAAAGCAGTGGTACTTAATAACCTGATAACCGCACAGAAAGATTATGAAATATTATTTTGGTCAGTAAGAACCAACTTGTGCATTGTAAATTAAATAACTCAAGATTTCAAGGTCATGATTTATATCAGAAATCAAGTCCAAATTAAGGGGCTCGGAATAGGAACATGCAATATCATCTACAAGACCCGTTTATTTTCTCCTTAAAGGTTGACTGTTGGCACGTGGGGTCTCGTAAAGCAGCGTTATGACAGTACAATAAAATTGATGATCGATAAGTGTGTTCAGAGACGTCAGTGGTTCGCTTTTCAATTTTTAAAATCGACTTCAACATTAAGCTTTTCAATCTAATTCGACTTAAACTTTTTGAAAAAATAAAATAAAAAGAAAACAAAAGTGTACTCTAAAACACTCGCACCAAAAAACCAAATACTTAATCGGCTCGCTGACATCTTGGGGTCCGTCTGAACTTCTAGGGTGAAGACTCCAAATCTAAAACAGCAAGCCTGCCAACAGCTCTTCTCAATTTAATCGTTCCGTTTGCCATCCGAGACTTGCTGCATAAATCCTTTTCCGAAAGTACTCCGGTAGGAGTTACATCTCTATCGTCCTCTCCGAACAATATCGAATTTAGCGTCAGCGGCTTGGGGTCTTCTGGATTGACTGCGATGTGTGTCAGGGGTCGACGATTGATTAAAAACATAAAGCATCTTCACGTGGAATTATTCCCCTTAAACCAAAATCAACGCCCTTCTTTATGGACTGAATAACTGAATAAGACGTTCCCATGCTCCACCCATCCACGGTGAATAATAAGAATAAACCTCCAAAGGATCCATTCATATTTCGCTGCGTATTCACCGAGAGAACTCTCCATCTCTTTCACGTCTCTGTCGAGTCGATTCTTTGCTCCAAAAAAATTCAATCCAATCCAATCGTTCTATATGAGAGCGATAAAGATCATACCATACCTCTTTATCGTCCCTCTCCAGTACTTCACCAACATAGGTCCAAAAAAGTCTACTCCCACGTGAGCTTCAGGGAGTTGTCCCATTATCGGCATTTCCGGTTTCGCTTTACGACGTTTGCACAAAAAGCAATTGGACCTGGCTCTGTGTGCAACTCTCACACTGATAATCAATGGTCGTTCTCGGATATCTGCTATGACTGAAGTTGAAGTCATATGAGTATTTTTCTCACGGTGCTGGAAAATACACGTATCAATTAATTAATGATTTTTGGGCTGAATCGCAAGGGTTACGTGCTGCGTAGGAAATCATTGACTTTTGCCCCCTAGAATTCATCCGGATGGTCCCTTCTTCGTCGAGAAAAGGAGTAAAGTTGGACAACGGACTCCAAGCTTTAACCCCCTTATTTTCCTCAAGTGCAATGAAGTCTGCTGGAAAAGCGTTCATTTGAATTTTCCGAAACATCTAATTTTCAGCTCTCGAGTCCGTCTGGTGTGACGAACGGCATCCTAACCATGGAGCGTTTTCGTAAATGTCCTTAAAACAGTAAGGCAATAACTTGCACGGAAGAAGTCCATCTTGCACGAAAACTGGCCTTCAAATCATCATGAATCTTGTATGACGTAAGTGCTAACTGGGCTCCAAGGACAGCCGCCTGCAGTTTCAATCTTGGTACTGACAACCTTTTGACTGGACTTGGCCATGGCGGAGGCAAAATCCACCCCATTTTCTCTTTTAAATCGTAGGTAGGCCACGGCTGCAAACGCCACTTTTAAGGCATCCACGAAAACTACCAAAGTGCTCCTAGATACGTTCGGATTCCTGCGGGGAATCTTTAGTTTTTCGATGTTCCTCAGTTCTCTCAAGAATTCTAGCCATGGTGATTTTATATTCTGAGGCAACGGCGCGTCCCAATCACAGCCTTCTCACTAAACCTCCTGTGAGATAATTCGGCCACGTATGATGTAGAACGATACAAGCTCTAGAGGATCAAAAATCCTCATGACAGTCTTCAGCATCTCCATTTTAGTTACCACACTAAGCAGGATTTCATTGATAGGTGAAGAAATCTGACGTCGTATGCCACAGTACATCCCCACGACTTTTGAGAAAATAGACTCACAACTGTTTGGATCTATACTAATCAACTTAGGATTGATATGACTTTCTGAAATCAGTTGAAGTAGTTCTTGGCTATTCGATTATAACATACACCCACTAGGTCGAAATTCATCGACTTACAAATGCGAATTGCGTCTTTGCTAACAGATGCCGTCTTAGCTACTGAATCGTGGCTGTTAAAATAATCGTCTACATACGTGCGCTTTCTTAAGCCATCTTCCACTTCTGGATAACCTTATCGAAAAAGTTCTGCGTGATAATTTTTTACGAACTGAGCACATGTGGGCGAACATCTGGGACCAAACATCATCGATTGCATAATGTAGACTGTTGGATAACGACTTCTATCTTCATCGTTCTACAATATCCGTTGACACTATTGGTCTTCTTCTTTAATTTTTATTCTGTGAAACATCTCTTTAACGTCAGCGTTGAATGCTACTGCACCTTCCCGAAACTTGAACAGTCCAGTATTAAGTGTCACCAAATTGTCTGGGCCTTTTAGTTACGTCAGAAACACCCCTTGGTTTCGGCGGAGACTCATTCCGATTTTCCACAATGAAGGTGAACGCATACCAAATCCTAGGCCACTGCTTCACTAATTCTTCTTCTGAAGCAATCCTCGCGTAACCCTTTGAAACCAACTCTTTCATATTTTCATTTTTCCATTCCAACAGATGCGACTTTTTCTTCAAAGATTTTTCGAAACCTCTAAAGCGGTTTAAGTCCCGTTCAAGCTATCTGGAAGCGAGACCCCAACGGCGTTCCAATCTCCTCTGGAATGCCATCTAGGCCAAGCTCATCGAACATTTCCCTTTTCACCATGGTCAGGGATGACCCATCGTCAAGAAATGCAGCCTTCAATCGCTCCAATAATGCACAGTAATACTCGCGTTGATGGTTTTTCCTTTTTCGAGGTAGTCCACGAAGAGAATGCCACGACAATCCCAGAAAATCGACGCCAGAACCTTTCCGACCCACCGAGCCTCCCTCGGCCGCTTCGGAGCACTCGTGCCGGCTTCAGATCATTGACGGGCACTCATTCTGTTCTCTGGTGCTCTACAGTTAACAATCGACGCCAAAAGTCCGCCCGATTCCACACCAGCAAGTCCAAACACTCTTTCAAAGTGCTCTCGTGTTCGTGTTTTTGGTCAGGGGTTAGTATGCGCGGCAGAATATTGCCCAAAATATGACGTGTGCGCTCAGTACTAACCTTTTTGGTATCTGCTAGCTCGCGCACCTTCACTATTCGGTCAGCCAAGACCATTTCATGTATTTTTTGACATTGTCCTCTGTAACCGCATCGGAGGGCCTGCTACTACGGACTTGATCGGTAGTGGAGTTGCGGCCACCACGAAACTCTCGAAACCAATATTTGACGGTGTAATCTGACGGAGCATTAGCCCCATAATATTTATCCCAGTTTTCTTTTGTCTCCTTTGCCGTTTTGCCTCTCAAAAAATAATGTTTTATGAGAGAACGAAAATCGTTTTTGTCCATACTCAACATGATGCCAAACACGTCAACAACAATCAGCTGTCAAAGCAAAACTTAAGACAGTATCGCACTAAAATTTGACATATCTGCCTAAATATGAACGGACTTCAAAGCACCATAACCTTTTTTGCAGTAGCAGCGCATTCTATCAAAGAGGTTAATTTTCACTCCACCTACTAGGTATGACTCCTGTAATTTTTAAATAGTCGGGAAAAATACCTCTGTAAATGCTCTTATTAAATATATTGATCAACACACCAGCAATATTAAAAAATATTTTCATTACGAAATTATTTGAATAACCTTTAAAAGGGAATGAATTAGATTTATATAGTGACATTACTCGTATTTGTCGTATTCGTCGTCTTTCATTGGTTCAATATAGAAGTCATTTTCTGGAGTTCCTTCGCCAACTTTCATCACAACTATTATAGTTTTTCAAACATGCATCTTTAAGGTATAAATACCTTTAGTGAATAACTCATTAAATGTATTTGCAATTTCACTAGGATCAACATTTATTATTATTCTGAACCAAAACAATTCATTTGATTATTCCCCATCCTTGCTTTGTGTGCCTTTAGCTCTTTTATATGTACTGATATAGTAATTTTCCCTTTGAAAAGGAATTTCATTTTTAATTTCTTTACAAATTTTATGATACCTTCCCGAAATCTTCTGGTATATGAACGCCGTTTAGATTTTAACCGAATTTTGTTTTTATTATGAATTTCCATCAGCAGATGCTCTGTCATTCTTGACTCGCTTCAATTTGAAGTTCATAGTTTCCTCAACCTCAGTACGTAGTCCTGCTTGACATTTAGTGTTTTAGAAAATACAGGATGAGTTTTTTTAACTTGAGACATCCAAATTACTCGAAAAATACGCGATATCGCGAAAAATGTTTCAGACAGAAGTCACAAGATTCTGAAGGAGACATAAGATGGTGACCACGACTTTGACCTTAAGACCCATTTTCAAGGTCAAACGAAGGTCACTTTTGATTTTTCAAATGATAATTCCTGATTTTCATTGCTTAGTCGTATTGCTCGTAGGCTTCGTCATTTGTTTTTACATACTGCGTTTAGCATAACCCAGAAACAATGACGTAGACGTAGCAGTATTTTGTTTCCTTTGGAGTGATTAATTAGAGTGGGTTCCCTTGCCTCCCACTGTTGAATCATTGAATTCTTCCCATTTTGACGTTTATTTCCCGAGACTATATCAACAAATGCTTTAAAATGTGACCATTCACTTCAATACACTTGTCTATCCGCGCTCTAAATGAACCAACAGAACTGAGAAATATTTCATGTCCTCACATGTTGTTGGCTTTTTTCTGTAAGCCTCACTTTTTAAGTAGCCCCACAAGAAGAAATCAAGTGACGTAAGATCAGGTGATCTAGCAGGCTATTGCCTCGGACCCTCTCGGACCCCCTCGTCCGATCCATCGTTGATGGTAAACATTGTTTAATACACCCTGGGCTACTTGGGAATAATGGGCTGGACAGCCATCATGTTGAAAATACATTGTATGTCGCAACTCCAGTGGCAGTTCTTCAATTAATACTAGAAGAATATTTTTCGCCATTCAAGTTGCTTTCAATTAAATATGGACCTATTAATTTATCCCCAATAATTCACGCCCAAACATTAACATTCCAAGGGTACTGGCTTTCAACTTGTCGCAACCAGAAAGGGTGTTCAGTAGCCCAGTAATGCATATTATGTCGATTGACCGCACCGTGATTGGTGAAAGTCGACTCATCAGAGAATAACACTTCGGCGAAGAAAAGGGAGTCTCGTTCAATTTGCTGAAGTGCCCATTGACAAAAGGAAACCCGGTTGCGAAAATCCTCACTAGAAAGTTCTTGATGTATTGAAACATGATAAAGATGGTAGTTATGCCGATGTTATATCTTAAATTCCTGATTCAAGACTTATTTGGCGAGTGCTAATGTGAGGATCGTGTGCAACGGCAGCTAACACTGCTATTTCATTGTCCTCAACAACCACCTTATCTGACCGATTCCTTTTCTTCGGTTGCACACTTCCTTCACCAGTGAATTGTTGGGTGACCCGATAAAAGGAAGCGCGCGATCGTATCTGGTCTGGGAAACGTTGGGCATAAAGAGCAACAGTACCATCGATGTTCCTTCCACTTTATTCATAAATCAATATCATTTTAATTTTCTCTTGAATTGAAATAGCCTGCATTATTAACCTGGAAAACGTTACTAATAATAATTAGTTCCTCAAAACAAATATCGAACTTCTAAATGAATTATAGTTCCGATCAAGTAAATAAGTTAAGGACAATTTGTCTCTATCTGAAATTTCTTTGAGTTTTAACTTCACTCGAGGCAATAATGACTTCCTCAAAACAAATCTCGACCTTCTAACACCCTAACAACGTGGGAAACCGATAATTGATTCTAGCACTGAACGAATAAGACCTTTGAGACAAAGTCGTGTGCCCCATTGAGGAATACGACTGAGCAATGAAAATCAGGAATTATCATTTGAAAAATCAAAAGTGATCTTCGTTTGCCCTTGGAAATGGTTCTCAAGATCAAACTCGTGGTCACCATCTTTTGTCCCCTTCAGAACCTTGTGACTTCTGTCTGAAACATTTTTCGCGATATCGCTTATTTTTCGAGTAATTTGGATGTTTTAAGTTAAAAAACTCACCCTGTATATCGAATGCAACAGAAGGGTGGAATCGGATCGAGTTGCTTTAAATTGAGATTTGAAAAATTAATTCGATTTATGATTTTAAAGTAAAAGTATACAGTGACTCAACGTTTTGATCACATTATCAGAGCAAGGTATAACTTTAAGTTGTAACTCTTAAAGTTTAACAGTTAGAGCAACTTAATTTTTACTCAAAATAAATGGAGTGATTATGAATCAGCACAGCAAAAGCAAATGCAAATGCACTGTCAATTTGTAAGAATTTGTAAAAGTTCTTAGGCAACGCATGTGATCAATTTGTTGACACTGTCGCAGTTGCATATTGTGAGTACAAAGTGTGGCCAAGTGTTCAGTTTTCTCTGTGTTTTTTGTTAAAAATAAAAATATTTAAAGTATTTAAATAAGAATTTTACATAAGGTTTTTTAGTTTAAACAATTCAAATAATTGTTTTAAATTTGATGGTAGATGAAGGAACTTGGAATCTCCAAAATTTAGGAAATGGAAAGGGTAATTGTTTCCAAGACAACTCATTAAGAAATTTCTCGAAAACGTGGAGTTTCAGTGGAGGTTGTATCCAAAATACACAAAAATTTGAAGACCGACGCTGAAAAAAATAAGTCTGGAAGGAAACCAATTTTAAATTCAAATATACAATGGCGTATTGTGTGGCAGATTAAATATGGAATATATGAAAATATGGTCTAGATTAATAAGGCATTAAACCAAAACGATGGGATTAATTTAACAACCGAGGCTGTACGAACAATTTTGCGCAGAAACGGTTTTCATGAATGCACTAAAATTAAAAAGCCCCTATTGACTGAACGCCATAAGAAATTAAGGCTACAATTTCGCCAAAAATATAAGGGTTATTGTTGGGCATGGATCATTTGGTCGAATGAAATAAAAATAAACCATCGTGGGTCCGACGGTCGCCAATGGATCTGGAAAAGACCAGGTAAGCCAATCAGCGATCGCCATATCAAAACAACATTAAAATTTGGTGGGGGACATCTAATGATTTGGTGATGCATGTGCATAGAAGGGGTTAGTAAATGCATTAGAGTGGTGGGTCGCATGAATGCCACTCATTACATCACCATTCGCGAAGACGGACTCCTTACAAGTTTGGAAAAGTGGCATAAAGATTGTCGGACATTACCTTCCAGCAAGATAATGATCCGAAACACACAGCCAAAATTACAAAAGCGTGAATGATTGGCCACCACAATATCCTGGCCTCAATCCGATCGAACATTTTTGGTTTGAGGTAAAACGTCCTGTTTTGGATTTGCATGAATTATGTCACCGCACTTAACTGCTTGCCTAAATATCACCGCATGTCAATGTAAAAAGTTAACAAAATCCATGCCAAGAAGAATAAAAGTGGTACTCAAAGCAAAAGGAGGCCATGCGAAGTACTAAATAGGAACAGTTTCGCAAAGTCAACAAATTGATCAAATGCTCTATTTTTACTTTTGTTGTACTAAATTATGTTAAATTTTTTTATACTGAATTATAATATTATTTTATTTTTTTGTTCAAAATTTCGTTGAATTATAAGCACAAATAAAAAAGTTACGAACAAAAGCCTTTTATTCTGCTAATCATGTGATAAAAAAGTTGAGTCACTGTATGTTAGGCAATTTTTTACTAGAATTTTGTAAAAAAAAGGCTTCTCATACAATGATTAGAGATGCAAAAATCAGGTATGGGATAATCGAATGTACGTTGCCCGCAGAATATCTGGATGGATGATTTATGCAAGATTATAAATCATTACCTAATACTATGTAGAGCCTTGTAATTAACCATGTACGAAGACAGACTAAGTATATCTAAATTCATGGCGCTAACAATGATATTATTGTATTTTGTGCATTCAAAAAAGAAGTTAATTCTAGACATCATTTCTTTTGTCGTGTAATCTGAGGAGACAGAGAAAAATGAGGAAATTGCTTTTGTACACATAGTCCAAAACGTTATTCACAAAAATTGCAACCACACCCGGGGCATAGGTATTAAGCATCTCTCGCTTCCAGCACGTAGTGAAGAGGCTATAGCAGCTGTAGCTGAGAGTCCCGCGAAGACGTGACGAATCGATTCGTCGTCGTTCTCAATAGTTTGGTTTGGCGTATTCTACAACTTAACGTATTTTACGTGAGGATCTCGGCCTAAAAGCGTACAAAATAAACTTGTGCAAGAATTGAAGCCAAGCGACTTGAATTTGTGTTATATTTTCAGTGAATGGGCTAAAATTTTGTTCAGTGATGAAGCCTATTTCTGGCTCAATGGATACGTTAATAAACAAAATTGCCGTATTTGGGCTGATGTGCACCCGAAGAGTACCAAGAGCTACCATTACATCCATTTAAAACCACGGTATGCTGTGGTTTATGGGCTGTTAGAATCATTGGTCCATATTTCTTCAAAAATAAGTCAAATCAGAATGTTACCGTCAATGTTAACCGTTATCGCGCCATGTTACCAGACTGTATTATATTAACATGCTCGTATTATGGTAAAATTTCCGAACTTTATTCTTTCGTTAGCACCTGTTTAAGGTTTCGATAGAGTGCTTTTCGTGTTCTTTCTTTTTTCTTCTTAAAAATAGGAGCCTTTCTTCTTCCCTTTTTTCTGCTCGCAGAGCTTTTGAGTCCTTCTCGGTTTTTTTTCCAAGACCGGTCTGTACATTCCTTGTTTTTCTAGATTTGACTCTCTACATCGGCGTGAAGGCTGTACTTTACCCATGTCTTACGCAAGATGCCTACCTTGCTTAGTTTAGCATTAAAATCGTCAAGAAAGGTTTTCACACCATACTTAATGCATTGCCTGTGGTTTTTGTAGAAGAGCTCGTAGAAGCGGTCTTCGATAAGGCCGTGCGTCTTTTCTGTCGGTCTTGGGCCGATATGAATCTTACGTTGTTGATCTTACTCTTTATGTTCGCTTCGTTCATAATCGTTGTAGGCTGTGAAAGTTCAAAAATGACGTTTTTTTCGCAGCTGCAAGAACAATTGAGACATCGCCATCATGCGTCACTGCCCGCTATTTGCGCCTTCAAAGAAAAAAAAAATTGGGAAAATATTTCTTTTAGTGTTTGAAGTTTTTGCAAAAACTCTCTCGCTCTCATGTGTCTACTTGAATCCTTATTCTCAAAAATGACATTCTCTCAGTTACAGTGATGCAAAGTTCTTAAATTCCTTAAACATATTCTATCTGCGATTTGTAGACTTTTCCTTCATATGAAAACCTTACCAACATTGCGGTTTTTGACAGTTGCTTATTTTTTTTTCTAAACGACATTAAGACGAAATTAAGGGTGTCTATTGAAAGCGCTAATATTGAGTGGAAAAGTCAGTATAAAGACTCTTTAAAACCGATAAAATATTTAAGTTATGACGGTCATTCTTAAATATAATTCTTCGAAGTTGATACATATCTTAGTTTTGGAACTACTCATAAGCTCACATCACGCTACAGTTCAAGAAGTATGAGGGAAAATTGTTGCTTGTTTGTTTGTCGGCTGCACTTTGTTTTACCCTTATTTACTTTCATACGTCCTCTTTTCTTCTTTCTGTCAATTGACATAAACGTCAACGTTTAAACGTGGGTAGCCTTGACTCAAGTGGTAGTGTATAGGCTTCCTAATGGGACGTTTCGGCGTTCAATCTCAACCGCACTTGAAAGACATTCTTTTTTAAGGCAAATAAAATCATGTAAGATATGTAGTTGCTTAGAATACAACAAAAAATCAAATTACATGATAGTATGACAACCGCCCTTGATTATACCTCCTGTATCTTTTGAGAACTTTTTGATGATTTATGTTAATGGCAAAAGTATATATTTTCGCCAACTTTTCTACTATTAGCCATTTTTCATAAGTTTAAGATTCATTGGGTCTAAAGGACTCAATTAGATAATCTGCAAATGTGTCAACCCGTTGTGTGTTTGTTTTCGTCACAGTGTCCCTAAATTTGATTGTTAATATGGATTAAATCCAATTTGACATAACAGGTATTTGGTAGACATTCGAAGAAAACATTCTTCTTGATAATGAGCAGTCAGTTTACTTAAAGATTGATTATATGATTAAGCTCTTAAAATCTTTATCTATAGCTATAATATGTGTAGTGGATTTCTTTTTCCCAACCTTTCTTGTTTTAGCATAATGGTCCATTACTAAACGTGGGTATTTAACTTCGGCTAACTTGAAAATAACGGAAGGGTAAACGCATTTACGATTCTTTAAGACAAGTTATCCATCGATTGGCACGTAGTCGATATAATTTAACATCTGCAATTACCCAAGCAAGTGTAGCAAAATTTTGTGTTACTTTAAACACTACTTTAAACTGCTGCCAGCTAGAGGAAGTTGCTGTTTCGTGGATTTAAACTTTTTTGATTTCTTTCGTACTAATGTAGCATTGAAAAAGAGTACGTCGCATAACCCTCGGTCTGAAGAGGCATACCTTTTTTGTGTAAAAAAAACGGATAGGCATTGAAGTCAGTTACATTAAGGATTTTGTTTTTAACTAACTTCCGACAATCAATGTCACCGTACACACTTTCCTTCGAAAGTTCTTCTTGAACTTGTTAAAAATGGCTCATCTACCATATATGTATAGGGTTTGAATTTAATCTGTGAACGCACTCTTTCACTAATCATCAAACTGTCACTGTCAGTTTATTCAGTAAACTCAACATTTTCATCGTGGTAATGTATACTAACGAGCAACGTCTGCAAATTATAAAAATTTTCTACAGATATTCGAAGTCGGTGACTGCAACTTTAAGAGCGTTAACTCCCATTTTCGGTCGTAATTCTCGCCCTAGTAGACAGGCAATAACAAGTTTAGTGCAAAAATTTGAGTCTACATATTCGTTGTGTGATGTTGCCATGTCAGTGAGACAACGGGTTGGTCGAAGTATCGAAAATATCGCTGCCGTTCAGACGCCCGTAGCAAACGATCCAAATCAGTCAATTCCACGGCGTTCTCAAGAATTGGGCATCGCTGAGACCCCATTATGGCGTATTTTGCTTAAGGATCTTGGTTTACACCCATACAAGATCAAGCTGACTCAAGAATTGAAGCCGATGGATCATTTGAAGCGACGTACGTTCTCCGATTGGGTTCTGGAGAAGATGCGCCAAGATGATGAATTTCATCGCAAAATCATCTTCAGTGACGAAGCTCATTTTTGGCTCAATGGGTTTGTCAATAAGCAAAAAAAAGAACTGTTTGGTGCGGTTTGCATGCAGGCGGCGTTATTGAGCCATATTTTTTCGTCGACGATAACGATCGTCACGTTACTGTGAATGGTCAGCGTTATCGCACCATGATCACCGATTATTTTTGGCCCGAATTGGAAGATATGGACTTGGACGACATGTGGTTACAACAAGATGGCGCCACACAGCACACGCTACAATCGATTTATTGAAGAGTAAGTATGGTGAGCGTGTTATCTCAAGACATGAGCCAGTCGATTGGCCGCCTCGTTCTTGCGATTTAACGCCGCTTGACTATTTTCTGTGGGGCTACGTTAAGTCAATGGCTTATGTCAACATGCCGACGACGTTGGAAGAGCTCAGAGCCAACATTGAACGCGAAATAGAGGCCGTTTCATCCGAAATGTATGGCCGAGTCGTTGAAAATTGCTTCCAACGAATCGACCGCTGCAAACGTGCCCGCGGTGGCCATATGAACGAAGTCGAGTTCCATTCATAAATGTTTTGATTGTACTTCAATAATAATAAAGTTTTTGAAAAATCTCAAATGGTTTGCCTTTTATTTAAAAAAAAAAAGTTGTCAAGTCGTTATTAGAAAACCCTATATATGTGGACTGAAATTCACTTAAATTTGTCTTCAAATGAGCAGATATGCAGCTTCATACAGTCGTCATATTTACCGTACGCTATCTAGGCATGGCGGATTGAAACCGAACTTATATTTGTTCATCTTCGATCGTATACATATGTTTAAAGCCCGAATTGGAAAATGGTAGTTTGAAAAAATTTCTTATTATTTCCAGAATCATTAAAAAACATTCCAAATAAAGAAAAGGACAATGCATCTCAAATGGATGATTTATTTAAACTACCACAGCCAATTAATGAAACATGGCACGATAATAGTAGCAGTAGCAGCACCGACTATATTCGCGTCACGAATCAATGTCATAATGTAAGTTTTGCAGTGTTTTTTATTCTTTCACATTTTAATTTCTTTGTGTAATTTTTTTTTAAGGTGACTTTTTATACGGATGAACCCTCGAGTCTGGGTTTGAATAATACCTACATCAACATCTTCCTCATACTTACTTCAATAATTTTCGTATTTATACCACTGAGTATTCTGGCGACATTTAACTTTTTTCTGATCATTCTCGTGCGAAAATCCAAGCATCGTCGTGGTGAAATGACAAATGCCAGTGTTCGACGATCTACCATGGTAAGTAAACGAAATAGTTTTTGGAATCAAAATCTATATCTCTTCTTGAATTTTTCAGCGCAAAAACTCAACTGTCTCACAAGAAAATCGCATCACTGTTACTCTGATCGCTGTGGTGATCCTCTTCATTATATGCCAGCTACCCTGGGCGATCTATCTTATTGTTTCGGAGATAATTGAAATCGAGAACAAATTACAAAACATCATCGGAAACATCTTTAATTTGTTAGCGGCTATTAACGCCGCCTCAAACTTTTTCCTCTACTGCGTACTATCAGATAAATACCGAAAGACTGTCAAGGAACTCATAGTAGGCTATAAGTATCGACAGCGAAATATGAGTATAAGCACAAGTTATAATGTCAGCACGAGACGGTATCGGCCCGCATCTCAAATCAGAAAATAGCTGAAAACACATTAGTAATGATAGTATCTGTGTCTATAGAAAAATCTATCTTTTTGTTGTGCCATGTGATTTTTACTTAGTGTTGTCGATAAATAGCTTTTGAATTCTGTTCTTTTTCTTTTAAGTTTAGTCAGATATTTTTTTTGTAAAGTATTATAAAACGAATTTAGATGCATACGTACGAATGCATACATACGAGTACATACAAGCATGTTTAGGTAATTAAGGAACTTTAAACATTTTTTTATATTAATTAAAGTCCACATTGCAACTAACTAAGAGTAAACGAATATTTAACGAATTGATTTGTCATAAATCGTAAATAAATAAAAAGTGTCAAACTGTTAAAATTAACAACAACAAAAAAAAAAAAATGTACAAGGGAAGCCTATCGTCATGAGAGGATATGGTTTACACCGTGACTTTTGGAGGAATAGTCGCTGTTAAACTTGCGGCAAATGGTATTAAAGTTTCTTAGATATAAGAAGATTACAGTAAGTATGTTACTGTTCTCTTTTTTTGCCAAACGATACATATACTCGTATAGCTAACTTCTCTTTCGATTACATTCCTTGTGGATTAAAACATAATTTTTTTCAGACAGTTCCTTTCATCAATAGAGAGCTCGGAAGGACATTCCATAAGCGAGTTGTACGGCTTAGGAACGAATAACGGTATTTCAGAAAACGTACGAAAGTAAGCTTGAGTGTATACTGATGAGCATTCATAGCAAGACGTATGTTACGGTTGACAGTTTAAAGGGACGGAATGCTACTGGCGGATTTCAATGGAACACCTTTGGTGGAAATGGCGATAAAAGAAAGTGAGACAGGAGACATTACGTCAGTTTTTGAGGGTGTCAATTGACTGACTGAAATTGGTATCACCTATGAGTTTTATCGCACGGTTTTAAATCGCATCTGGCAAATGCAGAGAAGATTTCGGAGTACCTGACCAGACGTTGGCTTTGTACTGCGGATAAATGCTAATATATTGAGGCTAGATCAGAGGGGGTGAAATATTTCTTAAATCGCTTGAGAAAACCTAAACATTTGCAGCATTTTTGATGACATCGAATACCATATGTGGTCATTCCAACATAAGTTGTCACTGACACACAATCAGAGAAATGAAAGTTTTTCTGCGATGCAAGTGCCATTCATGGATAATGGCTGGGTACAAAAATTTCACTTTAATGACAGCAGACAGCATTATGTTTTGGAAGCAATAAATTTCACTCTGTTCAAAGAAAATGGTGTCTGTTATCATAGCATGTAGAGGAAACATAACGACCATCTAAAATTCCTAAAGAAACTGTTAAATACTCTCCAATTGGCTTTCTCGTATTGTCATACGGTTTTTTAGAAATCTTTTCCCTAATTGTATGGTCGATGTATGGGACATTAGTTGATAGTGTAGAGGGGATAGCACACTGACCTTCTATTTATCAGGATGAGAATCTAAAAACAGGTCTAGGATGTGGGCGTGTTGGCATGTTCGCATACGTGTGGGCTAATTTACAAGCTGGCTCACGTTGTTTCCCGCAGCGAAGATATGAATACAATGTCCTTCGGGTGTGGGTCCCCACCCAATTATCAAGGCTTCGCCCATCAATGACGTTGTCTAATAAAAAGTAGGGGCAGGGCAATGTACTGGTCTTATTGTAATGGTTTTCAGATGACGCCACCGAAGGTTGCTGCGATTTGACCAGTTACAAGCAACCGGTCAGAGGTCCTGTTGGATGGCAGGACCACCTGTATTCCCTACCAAGGCGTATCTTTGCTCCCATGGATGTATGGGCATCCAGTGACCTTTAGTTTTCCAAACAGACGACCACGTGAAACACTAGAGACTATGTCCTTCGGGTGTTGTCTATTCAGAATGTCGAAGCCACCCATAGTTGTGTATATTTAAATCGCCAGAAAAAACGGTTTCAGTATGAATTGTATGGGATACAATTTTTTGTATGGAATCAGACAGCGCATCTAACTCGTTAAAGGTCGTATTGCTGTACAGTTCGGAGCTTCTGTAAATAAAGCAGTAGTAGTAGTAGCAGGGCAATTTGCTTACGGAGGTGGAATTATAACCGCATGCAGTTGAATTCCAAATTGGAATACGGATCACATTATACGCACGTAACTTACGAGACCACGGTGAGAGAAGAATTAGTTCGTAGCTATGTAGCTTCAGATCAGTGTGAGTTGATAGTTTTTTAAAAAAAACGACGTGGACTCTGCATTGAAATCTACCTGGGATCGAACGGTTGGAGCTTAACAGCAACTTTTTTCAAATCGTCAACATTCACCCTTTCGGTGGGCAATGGCACCTCCGAAAGTCAAATTCTGCCTATGAAAAGGCTTCTCAGGATAGCCGTTCAGAGCAATAGGCCCTGCTCAGAAGTGTAAAAATTCACAAAATGACAAACACAAATGAGTGCGAGAAGGTCTTGGCCCAACACCGGGCTGTCGCGCAAAAGTATTTATTTATTTATAAAAATGATTTATTTTCCTCCGAACTATTTCACAATAAGTTAAGACTAACTTTGCTCCGGCGCGTGTATCCGGTGTGATGAAATCCGATTCCTGTGCACATGGACCACGGGTATAGGTTTGCACCTGAACTAGCTGACTCAGCGAATCCAATGCGTGGCTCAGGTGCATCGTCATAACTTGTACAATTCAATTTATGAACAAAAAAGATGAAACGAACTGAACAAAAATATAACATTGTAAAATGTAAAACAAAGGGATATTAGACATTATTTTCAAATATCAAAAAGCACTATTTGTAAGTCAATTTATTCAAACGGTATGCATACATATGAAGACATATGTACATATGTAAACATGAATAAAGAAACAAACTGGTGGAACGTTGAGACGAAAAGGGCGGTAAAGTACAGAAGACACGGCTTTTAAGCGTGGACTAAATATAACGCAGCCAAATGAAGAAAAAGCTCATAGAAAATTCAATCGCTGAAATTTATTGAAGACGAGCCGGGTGAATAGAGTATTTTAAAGCGTTACTTAACAAAGGATTCCCTTTGTTCCCTCCCCTGTAACCAAGTACGAGAAGAAAATGCGAATGACATCAACGAAGCTGTAAAAATAATGAACCGAGAACGGACGGTCGGTCCTTGGGCTCGGAATCAAATAAGCTGATGATAACTAGTCAGTAGAGAGGTAGCTCTTTACGTTTTTATGCAAATAGTGGGTATTGGTATTGGTATTTCACCATGAAAATGGCGAATTAAACCTAAATGTAAAAAAAAAAACGAAATATTTCATACCGACATCTGTTATCTACAGTCGTTAAAAATTTTACTTATAAATAGTTACTTGGTGGCACAACGTGTTAAATATAGATAACTCTATTATGAAAACGACGGTACAAAAAATGGATATAGCGCAATCCGCGATTTTTTGTGTTAATAATCGACTAACTGAGCGTACAATTTTGAATGTGGTGCAAAAATTACAAAAAAGTGTGGTCGAGAGCCCAAGCACACTATCTTGTCATTGTGCGCAGGAATTATGTTTACATATGAAATTCAGGTAACGCTTCCCCGATTGGATGCACGAGCAAATATAGTACAATTTGATGAAGACTTTTCAAAGAAAATCATTTTCAGCGACGAAACTCCTTTTTATCTTAGCGGATACAATTATACGCAAAATTGCTGTGTTTGGGCCAATGATAACCCACGAAAGATTCTCGAGAAACCGGTTCTCAAAGAGTTACAGTTTGGTGTGGTTTTTAGACCGGAAGTATTATTACTGTGAATGGTGAATTTATGATACCATGATAGCTAATTTTTTGTGTTCCAAATTGAATAAAGTGCACGTAAAGGATATCTGGCTCCAACAAGATGGTGCCACATGTCACAGCCCCAATTGAATAATAGCTCTATTGCACTTTCTTGGGTCGCAATATCTCGCGAAACAGCGATGTCAATTGGTCACCGATATCGTGAAAGCTGACACACTTGGACCTCTTTTTTTGGGTTATTTCAAAAGTAAATTCCATGTTAATAAGCCAGCAACAATTCAGCATATTGGTGGAATAATGTAGCAATTATGTCTGGATGTCATCTTAAATTTAAACAAAGATATTGGATATATGCCGTCTGCAAAATGTATCGATCAGCTTAATTCATGTCGCATTCAATGATCATACAATTTTGTTCTAAACAATCAACGGCGAAATGTAATCAAACTCCATGGTATTAAGTGCAGCATTGCGAGAGGAGGGACAACATACGAGGTGACTTATCGAAGTTGTAAGAGCTCTCGAAATTTTTCGAAGAGATCTAATTTTCTACTAAAGGAACACATCGATGAACCTAGAACTTTTCTTTTATTTGTCGACTGTCATAAGTGACCACTTGGCTGTTAAGACAATAATCAATAGTTTGATAAAGACGTTCAAAGATAACGGTTAACGAATCAGAACCGTGAAACCAATTTTGTTTCGGAAACTTTAAGAATATGAATCCTTGATACGAGTATACCGTAATTCGAGGAAAACGTGTACAACTGCCGCATATTGAATAAAACATTTTTGGCTTATTTACGCCTGTGTGGTAACAAATAGGTTATCGTTGTACTCGTGTTTTATGAGCAAAGAAATATTAAAAATAAAGTACCCACACCTTCATGGCTTACCTTTGACTGATATTGTCGGTTTGGACTAGTCAAAACTTCTTTTTCAGTATGGACAACGTTACCGTCTAGTCGTTGGTTCTTGCAATTTATAGCAAACCGTTGCTTCAAAAAAAAAAAAAACAAAATCTATTCAAACAGATTCTTATTTAAATAAATTTGATCATATGTTATAAAAAATTACAGAACCAAAATCATATCAGGGAAAATGGATCAATGTTTATTATGGTGAAAGCGAGTTTGTAAAACAAAATAAGAAAAAATATTATTAAACATTTCCTCATATAAAGATATGACTTAATTTTATAAGGTATTAAGCACGAACCTTATTAAATTAAGAGAATGAGAAAATGTTCTTTTTTAAGAACGAAAGATGTGTAGCATTAAAAATGCCATCTAATCTACACAATCGCATTCACTCCATTTGTTTATTCATTTTTCTTCATTTTCGTCCACGACATATGCTAGACATGTTCTCAGAAATCGGAAACCTAATGGCTCAATTAATATAAACGTTCTTCAAAAATCACAACTTTCTAGAAAACAATGTAAATATGTACATTTGTCTTTATAGCATTCAAACCGATGCAGATATGAATGATATTTTGAAATAACAACCGTATTCTTTAAACTTATCAAAACTGTAAGTTTTTATATTTTGAAGACCCAATCTGTAAAAAAATTGAATTACGTAGAACCTTCGAATCCTATTTATTGTACATATGCTTACATAATTATACATATGAAAATGTTCAAACAGCTTACTTCTCTAGTGAGTATGGGAAATATCACGAAAATCAGCGGATAATATCTGATCATGAATTACAAGTAATACATGGGCTGAAAAGTTCTAAGAGAGGGCACCACTTTAACTAAATCCATACTATTTTCAGTTAGTACCAACCTTCAAAAGATACGTGTATAAATTTTACAGCTGCCGGTCGATTAGTTTTCGAGATATAGCGTTGTGAGTGAAGCAACTTTTGTTATTGTGAAAAAAAAAAAAATGGATTCAAAGCAATTTCGTGTGTTGATTTATCATTGCTTTTTGATGGGAAATAATGCAGCCGATGTAAAGAAATGGCTTGATAAGTGTTACCCAGACTCTGCACCAGTCATACAAGCACCGAAGATGATGCACGCAGTTCACGTCCAAAAAGGCTGTTTCAGATGAAAACACCAAAAAAGTCCACAAAATGATTACGAATGACCGTAAAGTGAAGTTGATCGAGATAGCTGAGGCTCTGAAGATGTCAAGTTTATGGCATCCGTATTTTGGGATACACATGTAATAATTTTCATCGACTATCTCCAAAATGGGCAGACTATCAACAGCGACTATTACGTTGCGTTGTTGGAGCGTTTGAAGGACGAAATCGCAGAAAAACGGCCGCATTTAAAGAAAAAGAAGGTGCATTTCATCAAGACAATGCACCGTGTCACAAGTCGATGTGACCCACCGTATTCTCCAGATTTGGCCCCCAGCGACTATTTTCTTTTCGCAGACCTCAAAAGAATGCTCGCCGGAAAGAGATTTAAGACCGATGAAGAAGTAATCGCCGAAACAGAGGCCTATTTTGAGGCTAAACCGAAATCGTACTACAAAACTGGTATCGAAAGATTGAAAAATCGTTTCAATCAGTGTATCGCCTTCGAACTCAACTATATTGATAAATAGAGTTGAATTTTGCAAAAATGGGCACTAAGTTTTCAGCCCATGTTTTATATTTCCGAACTTCTGCAGCACTAATTTATAAATAAGATGTTTGGTAGAATTGTATACCACATTGTTATGTTACTTGGGGAAAATTCAGTTTAATAATAGGTATACGAGTATTTGGTAAATTTAATTTATTGGTATAAGTGTGCTAGGTTACCAGATTTTCTCCAGAATGTTACCAGAATATTAACTTAACGTTGCCCACTGTTCGCAGAGAGCATGTCATAGATAGTTCCCCTAAACGGTAGCACTTTCGGTTCTACATGTACAATATATAACGAAAATGATGGAATGAACTGAGCAAGAAAAACGAAAAAAACTGAAGTTGTGCAAAAAAAAAATTACAGAGAATTCAAACATTTTTGAAATAACGTACACCGACATAAGTTTATTTTATTCATTCAAGTCGACAACTTAATGGGAAACGGTAACAATATGTTGTTGAATAAGTGGAGAAGTTTTGGTATAACCAAATGATTGGTATAAATGTGCTGTTTTAAAATATTTTCTCCAACTATGAAACAGAATAGAAAGTAAATGTTAGAATTAGTACAATCAGATACTCCCCTGAATTGTAGAACATTCGGTTCAGTATGTACGAATGCCTGTCCAGGAAAAAAGACGGAACAATGTTACTGTGCGAAAAAAAGTTGGAGGCGACAATAACTTCATTTATGCATGCAGATTGAATTTATGAATAGCATTTGGTTTTTTTACTTTAATTTTCTGCAAGAATAATACATAACACAATCAGATAAAAAAAGTCCCACGTTTTTGAACAGTAGGCCCTTTGTTTACAAATGTGGACTTACGTAAAAGCCACACATTCTGGCGATAAAAATGTTTTTGAGATTATTCACGACCTGAGTAAACAACTAGTTAAAAATGAGAAAAGTCAGGGAAGTCAATACCGAGAAACGATCTACAATCACAGTTCTTATTTAAGAAAGCACATTGCAGCAGGAAGTTGTTTTGCAGTTGAGGTTGTACCATTGAACAACACACTCAAGCCGGAAGTCTTGAGGATAAATCACGGTCTACACGGCCAAGAACTACAACCAAACACGAGGTTCGGCTTATATGGTAGTCAGGAAAAGCAAACGAAGCAGACGAAAAGGATTCGTATTTCAGCCGAACAACTGCCATAAGCACACTTCATTGAATGAAATGCTGAACATTCCCTTGCAAGGATTTGGTGTCATGTTAGTCGAGAAAATGCGCCAGAAAATTTACTACCAATTTACCAAAAAACACTTTGAAGTATTAATTTTGAGGTTGTACAGGGTTTTCCATTAGGAACTATACGCTTCTTTAATGTCATTACTATTTTGGTAGTTAGCGTCTACCATTTGGTCATGGTTCTGTACTCGAAAGAGCAACGTTTATAAAATATTCAATTTACTAAAATAAAAATGTATAGTTCTTAATAGAAAACTCGATACTTACAGAGTTTAAAAACACTTCGTGAAGGTGATTTTTCTACTGATTGTTGCTTGTGGAGACGGTAAAGAAGTCGCCAATGTATTGTATAAAAATAAAAGGTCAAAGTATCTTAGTGCTTCGTCCATGTACCTCTGCCATGCTTGTCCTGCATTTCTGAAACCAAATGTCATGTACTTGAATTCAAACAGGTCAAAACGGTTGTAATGGCTGTTTTGGAGTGTCTTCTGGCTGAAAAGGTATTTGCAGGAATGCGCGTTGTAAGTCGACAGCAGAAAAAATAGTTTTTCCATGTAACATGTAACATTCGCAAAACCACTTATGTACGGTATAGGATATCTGTCTGGCTGCATGGCAGTATTTAGAGCATGGTTATCGCCACATGGCCTCAGTCACATGCTAAAAGTGTCCAATTGGTTCTCGATGGGACACAAGACTGCTCCATAAGAGATAAGATACGTGCTTTGCAGCGGCTGGTTTTTCAGATATAGTCACCGTTGACTTGCATATATAGGTGATCTAGATGTAATGATGAAATGTGTTGTATGCGACGCTATTGAATTTCATCTGTTGTATAATTTGAATGTTTCAAGGAGGTCTGCAAACGGATTTTGTTTATCAAATGCTTTCACTTCGCATTTACTTGAAATGAGAATGCCAGAAGCTGAAAGTGTTTTGTTTTTGTCCACGAGACGATTTCATTTTATACCTACCAGGGGTTTGTAATGCTATAGGAAATCAGATCCGATTATAGGCGCCGCGACATCGGCTATAATGAATTCCCAGAGTAAATTTCTGCAGACGCCCAAATTTACTTGATAACGTTGGCTCCTCTACATTTTTATTAGGAGCCATTGGTAGGTAAAAGTACGACGTTAGAACCTTTTTTAGCTTTTTGTTGAAGAGTTGTAGGAAGCATGGAAACATCCGCTCCGTATTTCTTGTTTGTCGTCATATACGAAACATAGAAGCGGGTAATAGGTTTGACAGCTTCTGTCATCTGTGATGACAATGCAAAATTACAAGGCTGTTTGCAGCGGGTCTCAATTTCTTTGAATCTGTAGTGGTACCAGCAAATCCCATTGCGATTTTTTGCAGGTTGATAGCGATATAAGGCGTTTGACACTGAATATCGGTGTCGTGATGGTCTTCAACATGGGCTGTTAAATCATCGTTGCGGCGGTTGTAAGATTCCATCTCTGACTGAAAAAGTCCAATTCGAATAAGTTCACTGCCCGAAAGTTTTAGAAAACAAAAAAGCGAAGAAACTGTTGGCAATTCAATTTCATTACTGGCAGCAATGCAAGAAAAAAGAATGAAGTTGGAAAAAACTTCACATCGCATCAGGTAGTTCCAAAATATCTTCACTTTTATTTTGTATGAAAATTGAAATTACATTGTATAATATATATAACACAAACTTGTATCTAGCAGCATAAAAATTTTGCGCTACTGCCTTCCTTCAATTGAATTCTTAGTTCTTTTAAGCGGTTGAATACTTCCTTCAGAAGGCCAATGCAATAATCGCAACTGATTCGATGCTTATTCAACGTCTTATTAAATTCTATTCAATCTTCAAGGGATCCTTCACTTGAGTTTGATTTGTAGGGACAATTTGTAGCACTATTGCTTACTAATCATTCTGCTCTTTCCATATTTTTCCAATGATTTTGTTGAAAGATCGCAATTATCATGAGTTCGGCTGTCGTCCATATTGCTTGGGTACCCAAGAAACGTATGACGAACTTTTTGTTTATAGTCGCAAACTATTTATGCCCTCATAGGATATAAACACTTCCGGGAAAGTATGCCTCGGGATCTTAGGAAGGTATTTCAGCTAATTTTAATCCTGCTCCATCAAAGTATCCAATACAGTGCGATAATTCATAAAATGTTTCTGAAACAATATGTTGACGTTCCTCATCTACCAATAAAGAAATGTATCCTTAAATTTTAAAATAGCTTAAAAACACTATTATGTATGTGTAATCTAAATGATCCCATCATCCTCAACTCCAAATATAAATCGATGCTCTCTTTCCTGATCTCAATTAGTATAAGAGAAGCATTAACAGCCTTTCCACAGAAAATTGTTTACATGTTTGCGGGTCTTGAAACCCTTTACCAAACCCAATAAGTTCGAAAATGAGATTAAAATTTGCCCGACTAAGACGCACTATTCCTCTAAATCTAGGTTCATCCAAATTGGATAAGATATCATCCGTTGTAAGGGTAATTGATTTTGGAACTGATTGGAGCTGGATTTGAGCCGCACATCGAAGCAACAATCTTCTTTGAAATCAGTAGATACTATGATAATATTACTCAGACAAATATAAACCCAGCCATTTCTCTAGATGACTTCTGGAGGAATTTTAGTATTGTAGATAAACTTTGTGTCACACAGAAACAAGTTATTTGAAGCTTTAATGTATAATTAGGAAAACGATACTTAATTAAATATATAGCTCAAGTCCGTTTAAATTTCCAGGACCACATGTCATGTCATCTTTATCATGGCAAGAAATCATCCTTAATAGTCATCCTAATTTTATCCGCAGTTCTCTGAGATCGAGACATATTCACTCAGTTGTCTCAGAGTTTCTTTTGACCAGTCTACCATTAAGTCATCCTCTATTTAAAAAAAAATTCAAACTCGTACTTTATTCTCCCTTCATTTTTCAAACCAGCTTCAGTGTTACAATCTAAAAATCGAAGACAGAACATATCCATACATACACTTTCTACTCAAAACCGAATTAATTGATGGGGTCCAGTATCTTCTCCTTTATCTACATTATTGCAGCTTCTTCAGGAGAAAACTTTTTTTCAATTGATACTTTCTTTAAAAGAGTGGAATGTATTATGTGCTAGAGATGGCCAAACAGCTCATAATCCGCATATACTCGGTCATTTTGTCACCGAGACATTCGGAAAAACTTTAAATTTTACAAAAGGAATTCTAGAACAGAAGCCCACAAATTGTCTCTCAGCTGTAAAATGTTCACATATCAAGATATTAATGGTCATCTTTACAATTTTTTAACGAGCTGTAGAAATTACAATGTGGAGGAAACCATTCCTCATCTGCCGTGCAATTGCTCCTCTACATATTTCCATTCCATTTGAGGAATAACTCATCTTCCTGATTCTTTCTTTAATAATTTTTGGGAGCTGTCTAAAATAATGAGCAGTTGGCTCTTCAGTTTTTCTCAAATCAATAAATGGTTCGATCTTTAAGCAGGTATAATATAAGTAGATGCCCATGATCTGTGGTATCACTAACGTTCTGTTCTAGACAAAGCGTTCGACGACTACTATCACGTAATTTAACCCAACTCAACCTATCAGCACATTCAAATCAATATAAAACATTCAAAAGAATGGAGTCTTTAGCAATGAGTTAGAAATTCGGATTGCTGTATTTCAGGGTTTAGTTTTAGGTTCGACCCTATTCGAAATCTATATAAATTTCATCTTCAAACAAAATCTAAATAATAATGTCAGAGCTTTTGCCGATGATATGGCTATTACTTACTCAATCATTTTCTTATTCGATTCGGCGATAAAATAAGAAACGTACGTTTTGTTAACTTTAAACCATTGAACCAGTTATTTGCACATAATATTGTAATTGTCAGAATAATTTCTAAAAAGAGAAAACTAAATATTAGTTTGTTTTGTAGTCTGCACATCTTGTCCATAAGACATTTGTATGTTTATTTTTATAAACTTTTCCATAGCGGACACACGACTTTACTTAGAAATTCTAATGCATACGGCCTAAGAATAAACTCTAAAAAACTTGTAAAGATACCGGTCTCTAAAACTCATAACTCTCATAAGACTCATTTAACTTTTTTTTTACACCGTGTCAGCACCATACGAAATTAGAGTATTTAGAAAACGAAATCTGTTTTTATATAAAGTAAAATTATTGCTTTTTACTGTTTCTTTACCATATTTATTCTCCTTTATAATTTTCTATTCAGTATTATATACTTTTTTATAAAGCTTTTTTAAATGTAATTTAATGATCTTTTAATTTTTAATTTTAATTTGATTTATTATTTATTTATTTATCGGATTATCAAATAATTTTAAGAAATAGCTTTGAGATTTATTTCTCTTATTTTTAAGTAAATAATAAATTATTAATTATAAGATAATAAAAAACAAAGAATGAGGACCTTTATGTTAAGTTAATCAAGAGCACTCTTATGGTATGCCAGTATAAAATAATAAGAGATAAAAATTTGTCATTTTTTCTGCAGCACTTGTCTTATATAAATTTTCAACAAAACAAAATCCAAAAAAAACTCAAACGTCACAACTTTCCAGAAAATGAGAACATTTTTCTCATTAAACTGCATATCTGTATTACATATACGAGGTGTGTTCGAAAAGTAAGGTTACTTTTAAAATTTCGCAGGCGACGTACATTCAATTATTGAATTTTTTTTTTTGCTGTATTGGTACACATGTCTCGAACAATGTTGGCAGTTTCAAGTATACATATAGCATACAATCGCTCGGCGATTTTCAATTTTTATAATAAATGGAGCAATTAGTTTGCATCAAATTTTGTGTAAAAAATGGAATCATGTGCTCTAAATCACTTGGAATATTGACAGTGGCATACGATGAGTCTGCTCTAAGTAAAAACAATGTTTACAAGTGGTACTCGCCCTTCTAAGATGGTGGAGAAAGTGCCAATGAGGATCCTCGCTCTGGTCGCCCCAGCACATAACCAAAACATGATAACGTCGAAGCGGTAAAGAAAAATGTTTTGGAAAATCATCGAATTACCGTAAGAGAAGTTGCTGAGGTTGTTGGCATATCGGTCAGCTCGTGTCATGCAATTTTTTCGGATGTTTTGGGCATGCAACGTGTGTCAGCGAAGTTTATTCCGAAACTTCTTAATTTTGATCAGAAGAACGGTCGCATGAGCTTCGCTCATGAGCTCTTGAATGACGTCATTGATGATCCTGAATTGATCAAAAGGGTCATAACTGGTGACGAATAACTTGTCCTCTTCCCAAAACTAAAGAGACCTATGAAAGGATGGAGATTTGCATCGCCATCACTGGAAGAGCTCAAGGCTATACCAAAAAGTGCTTATGACAAATGCTGGCACAAGTGTGATCTGAGGGTGATTAGTTTAAAGGGGACAACATTAATACTGATGAATAAATAAATAAAGTCAACTTACTTTTTGAAGACACCTCGTATGTATGAATGATATTTTGAGAAGACCGTCATTTTAATGTCTCAACTGAAAATGAACAGTGATTGCAATAACCCCTCATGCTATGACGAACCCAAACATATTAATTTTGCTTAGCAAAAATCATTATACTATACGTATCATTAAAGACAATTATTTTCAGGTAATATGTGTATAACTGTATACTCGTACATACATACAAATGAAAACATCCCAAAAACGTAGGTCCTTAGAAATAACAAAAGCTAAAGTCGACTCTAAAGTCTACTCCAGTTAGTTGGCTCTGAACCTAAATTTAATGATTCGTAGAAATAAACCAACTCTATCTAAAGTCGACTTTAGCTATCTATTATGACCTATACCTACAATTGTGAATGACAGTTCGGGAATAAAAATGACATTTGACTTTTGAATTTCATTGTTCCGGATAGCTTTTTTATGTGAATTAATTTTAACAAATTAAAAAAGGACTTAATACGAAAAAATGGGAAAAGTAAGTTTATTCGGTTTGAGTGTACATTCAAAGAACAAAGAACAGAAATTAGAAAGTAATTTATTGATTTTCTAATGACGGGAAATAGAGCGGAACTGGACACTGGAAGAAAAGGAGATTTTGAAGAAAACTGTCAAGCAATATATCAATATAGTAGACTGGAAAATTAACAACCAATCATTGATTGTTAAGAAGTTAAAGGCGTGGAAAAAAATCTGCAAGGAACTTAAGTCGTACGGAATGAATTTTTCGTTACAAAAGATAAAAGCGCATTAGGGACGGATGAAAAATTATGCCCGCTCACATATTTCTACCTTCCGAAAAGAGCAATGCGCAACTGGTGTTGGAAATGAGCCCAAAGAACCTGATAAGCTTGACTTCGCGATTCAGGAGCTGATTCCAGCTGAGTTTACAGGTGATGTAGCCGAATTCGACAGCGATGCACATTTTATCAAGGAAAAATTTCAAAAAGAAAATGTAAATCCCGAACCGAGAACTTCAGCTAAAATAACTTTATAGACACAAAAAAATAAAAGGCAAAAATGCATTTAAAGAATATTGAACAAATTCAGTTAGAAATACAGCACGAAAATGAACTGTTCAACATAGAAAAAGAAATTAAAGAAAAGAAACTAATGCTCATTAATTTTAAAATAAAGAAAGAGGAATGTTGTAATTTAACAAATTTAATTGAATTCGGTTTCACGACATGAGCGTTACTTTCTTTATTTCAATTTCTTTACTTGCTCACTAAGTCTTAATTTTTGCCTTTTATTATGTTTTGTTTTATTTGTTTTTGAACGATATTTTTATTGAATGAATTAGTTAATAGGTTTCTAAGAGAGCTATGTAAGTACTGTTGTACAAGTTTATGTAAAATTTTATAAAATGAACTGAATTAATACTGTAAATATTTTAAATGTGAACTATAATTAAATATTTGAACTGTGAAAAAATGAGTTTAGCAACTATATGTACTTCAATTAGAAGTGAAAAATTATATTTCTGTTTCAAAAGTAGCTTGAAAAAAAATTATTTCTAAATTGTCTCCCCGCGTTCAAATTCGTCTTTATAGCTTCACGGTCTTCATTTGAACTAGCTTCAAAGCAAAAAAAGCTGAAAAAAGTAAATAATATGAGTTGGTCACTGGATATTATATTCTCTTTACTTGCAGGTGTTAGATGAATCTTCTATGAATTCCGCATCTGTGTATTGTTCAGATGGATTTAATCTGTTTTTATAAACTTTTCTTTTTCTAATTTGCTCCACATTCTTTAAAATATTAAAATCAAGAAAAATACGTTCGTCTGACATTTATTTTTCCAAATAAGTTTTCTTGAACTGTCACTTAGGACTTAGATAGCGGTGGGTCGAATCTTAACTTTTTCCTAAGATAAAGTCGACTTTTGTGAAAATTGCCTATTATTTCTACGAGTTTAGAGTTAAAGTCGACTTTAACACTAAAGTCGACTCTAAATTTAATTCTCTATTCCAATATCTCTTAAGGCAGAAATTTTCATGATAGCAGATTTGAAGTTATATGAGCGAAATTTCATATTAGTAATATAATACACGAGTATTTGGTAAATTGAATTTATTGGCTTAAGTGTGCTAGGTTACCAGATTTTCTCCAGAATGTTACCGAATATTAACTAAAAGTTGCCCACTGTTCGCAGAGCGCATGTCATAGATACTTCCCCTAAACGGTAGCACATTCGGTTCTACATGTACAATGAAGTTGTGCAAAAAATAAATTACAGCGAATTTAAACATTTTTGAAATAACGTACACCGACTTTAATTTAAATTATTCATTTTAGTAACTTAATGGGAAACGTTAACAATATGAAATTTCGATATAAAGAAGTGATTGGTATAAATTTGCTATTTTAAGATATTTTCTCCATCTATAAGACAGAAGAAATTGTTACTGCGGAGGAAAATATGTAACATACATAGGTATAATATGCATCTTTCAAAAATTATAGGAAATTTGTGAAAGGGCTCACAATTTTACAAAATCATCTAGATTACAAAAGAGTTAAACATGAACATTGCAAACAATGATTTGTTCAGCATTAAGTTTCTCTACTCTCTACTTTTTTTTACATCCACAGCCATTCAAAATATTTTCCTTTCCGTCGCTGTCATTTTTTATACATCGTCCAACATTGTGATGCGTATATTGAAGCTGAACGAACGACTGTCATTATGTATAGTATGTAACAAACCCTTAAGTTCAAGCATCGGAATTTCTTAAGTAGTTAATGACAGAGCCTAATTATTTAAATTACCCGCACTTTGGCATAATGTTTCCTTCTAAATGCATGTCAAAAGGTTAGGTTTGCTGTTTCAGAAAACGGAAATGAAGATATTCGGCCTTAGTACGACTGATTCGTAACCTGCTTCTAGCGTCTTTCCCCAATTATTAAGAGTTGTCGCATATTGAATAAAACATTTTTGGCTTATTTACGCCTGTGTGGTAACAAATGGGTTATCGTTGTACTCGTGTTTTATGAGCAAAGAAATATTAAAAATAAAGTACCCACACCTTCATGGCTTACCTTTGACTGATATTGTCGGTTTGGACTAGTCAAAACTTCTTTTTCAGTATGGACAACGTTACCGATAAACAATCACTTGAATCTATAGAATCTATATAGATATCACCGTACAACAGGCGTGACTTAATTCGAGGACACAGAAGATAATAGTTCTTACCATCTCACAATCCGAGGGTATGTCTCAAAATCGACCACTGATCGTGCAGTTCTCCTCAATGACCTGATCTTAAAGAAAAAAGCCGAAATCAATTGACAAATGTTTCAATTGACTCAGAGGATCCGATATTTTCTACTCCAATTCAATGGCAAAGAACTGGCCCCAAAATATTTTATTCGAGTATCGATATTTACGGTCGACGTTTTTAAAATCTGATATCTCATATCATGAAATGCTGCATGACAAATCGTAAACACTTTGGCATTATTTTCTGGGTACGGCTTTATTATGTTGGCTGTTTGTTGTTTGTTTGTTTTCTAGTCGTTGGTTCTTGCAATTTATAGCAAACCGTTGCTTCAAAAAAAAAAAAAAACAAAATCTATTCAAACAGATTCTTATTTAAATAAATTTGATCATATGTTATAAAAAATTACAGAACCAAAATCATATCAGGGAAAATGGATCAATGTTTATTATGGTGAAAGCGAGTTTGTAAAACAAAATAAGAAAAAATATTATTAAACCTTTCCTCATATAAAGATATGACTTGATTTTATAAGGTATTAAGCACGAACCTTATTAAATTAAGAGAATGAGAAAATGTTTTTTTTTAAGAACGAAAGATGTGTAGCATTAAAAATGCCATCTAATCTACACAATCGCATTCACTCCATTTGTTTATTCATTTTTCTTCATTTTCGTCCACGACATATGCTAGACATGTTCTCAGAAATCGGAAACCTAATGGCTCAATTAATATAAACGTTCTTCAAAAATCACAACTTTCTAGAAAACAATGTAAATATGTACATTTGTCTTTATAGCATTCAAACCGATGCAGATATGAATGATATTTTGAAATAACAACCGTATTCTTTAAACTTATCAAAACTGTAAGTTTTTATACTTTGAAGACCCAATCTGTAAAAAAATTGAATTACGTAGAACCTTCGAATCCTATTTATTGTACATATGCTTACATAATTATACATATGAAAATGTTCAAACAGCTTACTTCTCTAGTGAGTATGGGAAATATCACGAAAATCAGCGGATAATATCTGATCATGAATTACAAGAAATACATGGGCTGAAAAGTTCTAAGAGAGGGCACCACTTTAACTAAATCCATACTATTTTCAGTTAGTACCAACCTTCAAAAGATACGTGTATAAATTTTACAGCTGCCGGACGATTAGTTTTCGAGATATAGCGTTGTGAGTGAAGCAACTTTTGTTATTGTGAAAAAAATGGATTCAAAGCAATTTCGTGTGTTAATTTATCATTGCTTTTTGATGGGAAATAATGCAGCCGTTGTAAAGAAATGGCTTGATAAGTGTTACCCAGACTCTGCACCAGCCGAACGAACCATTCGCAAGTAGATTGAAAAATTTAAAAGTGGTCATACAAGCACCGAAGATGATGCACGCCGTGGACGTCCAAAAAGGCTGTTTCAGATGAAAACACCACAAAATGATTACGAATGACCGTAAAGTGAAGTTGATTGAGATAGCTGAGGCTCTGAAGATATCAAAAGAACGTGTTGCATATATCATACACGAATATTTCGACATGCGAAAGCTCTGTTCAAAATGGGTGCCGCGTTTGCTCACAGTCGACTAAAAACCACAACGTGTTGATGATTCAGAGGAGTGTTTAAAGCTGTTCAACCGCAATAAAGCCGAATTTTTGCATCGGTATGTGACAATGGATGAAACTTGGCTCCATCACTTCACACCAGAATCAAGTCGGCAGTCAGCTGAGTGGCGAGCAGGCGACGAACCTCGTCCAAAACGACCAGCAGTCGGCTGGCAAGTTTATGGCATCCGTATTTTGGGATGCACATGTAATAATTTTCATCGACGAAAATCGAAATCGGAAAATTGGACGAAATCGCGTAAAACGGCCGCATTTAAAGAAAAAGAAAGTGCTGTTTCATCAAGACAATGCAGCGTGTCACAAGTCGATGAAAAAGATGGCAAAATTGAATGAATTCGGCCACGAATTGCTTCCCCACCCACCGTATTCTCCAGATTTGGCCCCCAGCGACTATTTCCTGTTCGCATACCTCAAAAGAATGCTCGCCGGAAAGAGATTTAAGACCGATGAAGAAGTAATCGTCGAAACAGAGGCCAATTTTGAGGCTAAATCGAAATCGTACTACAAAACTGGTATCGAAAGATTGAAAAAATCGTTTAAATCAGTGTATCGCCCTCGAAGGCAACTATATTGATAGATAAAGTTGAATTTTGCAAAAAATTTGTGTTTTACTATAAAATGGCACTGAGTTTTCAGCCCATGTGTTATATTTCCGAACTTCTGCAGCACTAATTTCTTAATAAGATGTTTGGTAGAATTGTATACCACATTATTATATTACTTGGGGAAAATTCAGTTTAATAATAGGTATACGAGTATTTGGTAAATTTAATTTATTGGTATAAGTGTGCTAGGTTACCAGATTTTCTCCAGAATGTTACCAGAATATTAACTAAAAGTTGCCCACTGTTCGCAGAGCGCATGTCATAGATACTTCCCCTAAACGGTAGCACATTCGGTTCTACATGTACAATTTATTAACGTAAATGATGGAATGGACTGAGCAAGAAAAACGAAAAAAACTGAAGTTGTGCAAAAAATAAATTACAGAGAATTCAAACATTTTTGAAATAACGTACACCGACATTAATTTAAATTATTCATTTAAGTCGACAACTTAATGGGAAACGTTAACAATATGAAAATTCCAAGCATAATGTGGAGAAATTTCGATATAAGGAAGTGATTGGTATAAATTTGCTAGTTTAAGATATTTTCTCCATCTATAAGACAGAATAGGAAGTAAAAGTTAGTATTCGGTTCAATATGTACACATGAATGTCCGCATGCATCGGAAGAAATTGTTTCTGCGGAGGAAAATATGTATCATACATAGGTATTATATGCACCTGTCAAAAATTACAGGAAATTTGTGAAAGGGTTCACAATTTTACAAAACCATATAAATTACAAAAGAGTTAAACATGAACATTATAATGATTTGTTCAGCATGAAGTCTCTCTCTACTTTTTTTACATCCAAAGCCATTCAAAATATTTTCCTTTCCGTCGCTGTCATTTTTTATACATCGTCCAACATTGTGATGCGTATATTGAAGCTGAACGAACGACTGTCATTATGTATAGTATGTAACAAACCCTTAAGTTCAAGCATCGGAATTTCTTAAGTAGTTAATGACAGAGCCTAATTATTTAAATTACCCGCACTTTGGCATAATGTTTCCTTCTAAATTCATGTCAAAAGGTTAGGTTTGCTGTTTCAGAAAACGGAAATGAAGATATTCGGCCTTAGTACGACTGATTCGTAACTTGCTTCTAGCGTCTTTCCCTAATTATTAAGAGTTGCTTGAAAAGTTATCACATCGTTGTCTATGATAGCGGTATCCTTGGCAGAAATCAGAGAAGTTGTTGATGTGCTGCTTTTAGAAAAACTTGTACTCCAAATTTAACTTTAAATTCTCCAGTTATTCCCGCTGTGTATTTAATGTCTTTAACACCATCTTACATATCGCGTATCATTTCTACATACATATATGGCACATTCTAACACATGGGCTGAAAAGTCAGTGCCGTTTTATAGTAAAATACAAAATTTTTGCAAAATTCAACTTTATTTATCAATATAGTTGCCTTCGAGGGCAATACACGGATTGAAACGATTTTTCAATCTTTCGATACCAGTTTTGTAGTACGATTTCGGTTTAGCCTAAAAATAGGCCTCTGTTTCGGCGATTACTTCTTCATCGGTCTTAAATCTCTTTCCGGCGAGCATTCTTTTGAGGTCTGCGAACAGGAAATAGTCGCTGGGGGCCAAATCTGGAGAATACGGTGGGTAAGGAAGCAATTCGTAGCCGAATTCATTTAATTTTGCCATCGTTTTCTTCGACTTGTGACACGGTTCATTGTCTTGATGAAACTGCACTTTCTTTTTATTCAAATGCGGTCGTTTTTCTGCGATTTCGTCCTTCAAACGCTCCAAAAACGCAATGTAATAGTCGCTGCTGATAGTCTGCCCCTTTTGGAGACAGTTGATGAAAATTATTCCATGTGTATCCCAAAATATGCATGCCATAATCTTGCAAGCCGACTGTTGAATTTTTGGTCGTTTTGGACGAGGTTCGTCGCCTGCTCCATCACTCGCCAGTGATGGAGCCAAGTTTCATCCATTCGGCTTAATTGCTGTTGAACAGCTTTAAACACTCCTCTGAATCTTCAACACGTTGTTGTTTTTGGTTGACTGTGAGCAAACGCGGCACCCACTTTGGACAGAGCTTTCGCATGTCCAAACATTCGTGTATGATATATCCAACACGCTCTTTTGATATCTTCAGAGCCTCAGCTATCTCAATCAACTTCACTTTACGGTCATTCGTAATCATTATGTGGACTTTTTTGATGTTTTCATCTGAAACAGCCTCTTTTAGACGTCCGCTGCGTGCATCATCTTCCGTGCTTGTATGACCACTTTTAAATTTTTCAATCCACTTGCGAATGGTTCGTTCAGCTGGTGCAGAGTCCGGGTAACACTTATCAAGCCATTTTTTTGCATTGGCTGCATTTTTTCCCATCCAAAAGCAATGATAAATCAACACACGAAATTGCTTTGAATCCATTTTTTTTTTTCACAATAACAAAAGTTGCTTCACTCAGAACGCTATATCTCGAGAACTAATGGTCTGACAGCTGTCAAATTTATACACGTATCTTTTGAAGGTTGGTACTAACTGAAATTGGTATAGATTTAATTCAAGTGGTGCCCTCTCTTAGAAACGGACTTTTCAGCCCATGTATTATGTATGCAATCACTTGTAGAATTAAGAAAACAGCATGAGAAAGAGACCTACCATAAGCAAGTACATATACAAAGGCCCAATTATTTAACACCAATACTTAGCCAAACAAAATGCAACTCTATTCCAATGCATAATCTTAGAATCCTACTATTCATTTGCTTGGCCAGCGGTTTGAGGTGTTGCGAGTACTTATGGTAAAACTACTTAAAGGTAAGCTTTTTCATTTTAAATCGCGATTTTGCCAGCCATTTTAGTGCAGAGACTGTTTATCACAGACAGAAGAACTACACACTTGGATCAAAAGATCACATAGCCAAACAGGTAGTAATCGAGTGGCGTCAAATCGCATGATGTCTGTGACCAATTCACAAGTATGGCTAACAAAATAATTTTGTCGTTGAATGGAGTCTTCAAACCTATATTGTTTGTATTAATATCGTCTATAATTTCGAATAAAAAATGGCTCATACGTAGTTGTCCGGCACCGCTGATTATTGCGTATATCGCGAGTTCAAGCATAATATCAAAAACATAACAACCGATGACGCTTTCAGCGTGGAGACACCAACTTTTGTGTGTGTAAAAGAGTCTCATGTTCCTCTTCCAAATAATGTTTTAAACAAGACGTGTAGAATTTGTTTTTTAAATAAGATGAACAAATGTTGAAATTCCTCTGAAACCTTTATTTTCCTATAAAGTACACACAATAGGAAAAATTACTGCATCTGCAGTAAAAAAAATATCCACGAGGGATTCGCCAGGTGCCTATGCACCCAGAACGAGTACAAGTTTGCTACGATTTATAGACCGCACTGAGGCCGAAAAAGCTATTACGGTCAATGAAGCTTGCTACTGAGGCATAATAAAGAATTTGTTGGAGCCGGAGTACGAGGATATGGATACGGATGACCTTCATATAATTTCAACAGAAAGGTGTTACCCAACGCACAAGTCGCTAAATAATCGAGTTAACATATTTCGGAAGAAGTTTCCTGACCACGTAATTTCGCGTTACGGGGACACATATTGTCCGCTATATTAAAAGCAAAATCTACGCCAACTCTGAAAGCTAACTCTGAAAGTGAACTTTGAAGCCCCCATCGCCAAGATGCCCCAATTATGTTAAAGGCTGATTGAAAATTTCGAGACAAATTCAGTTGGAAGATTTATTAATTAAAAAAAAAAAAATATATCCTTTTACATAGAAAGGGAGATTCCTCAGAGCGTCTAAAACAAAATTAGGCAATAGTGTGGCTAAAAGGGTGGCCGTATCTAAAGTGGTAGTGTATTGATTGGGAGGCGCGATATGATGTTGCTCGGCAGTAAAATCAATTTTGGTGGTTTGCTGGAGGAGAGGAGACTTGTCGGATTCCTTTAGCACAAGGTAGCTCCATAGGAAGCAAAGTTGGTTAGACTAATTTTTTAGCCATGGCCGGTTACATAGCCTTACGTGGAATTTAATTAGATTTAAGGAAAAAAAATACAAAAAAATAACAAAAGAGATGGGAACTTCTTCTTCTAAAATAAGGAGTAACTATACAAAAACAAAAGAAATATGATAATTTTATCATATGTATATACAATAAGTTAAGTTAAGTTTTATTTTTAAGTTTCATATACTAAGTTTTTTTTAACAAAAAACATTTTCTTAATTTTAATAGTAATATATATAACAATATAAAATAAATATGTACTGTAACGTTGAAAGAAATAGTTGAAGTATTATATTTAACTTAGATTGCCTCAATGAATAAGATAATTTTAAGTTAATTAGCTAGATTTTAAGCATTTTTTTGTCTAGCATATAAGAATTAACTGAAATAAAGATAAATTTAAAATGAAAACGAAAAATGACAAATTTAATGTATTGGCTTCCCAATAGGACTCCTCGGGGTTCAATAACAGCCGTGCCCGAAAGATATTCTTTTTTTTTTCAGGCAACTATTGACAACAAGTCAATAATTTAGTCTCTTCCTATTAAATGTTGGATGCCATCCTTGAAACGAAATAGCCACTGAACCGCAACATCTTTCCTTGTCGTTCTGTCCCATTTTCCGAAAAACTTAATACGTACTCAAGCACTTTAAATGTAGTCATACCCACTTGAGTGTTAAGTTCTTTTAAAAAAACTAATACATACCATAATGCTCCTTGACTATTGAGAGAAGATTAGTTGTGGTCTGACAAAGCTTATATATGTACTCGTAGCTACATGTCCCTTGATCACGGCGACTATTTATTCTAAAAATATTACTGAGTAAACTGACAAGATATGTTATCAAAAAATTTGATTTAAAGCGGTAACTTAACGTTTGAAAAATGACTTTGCGCCGGAATACCTAAACCTT
Organism: Volucella inanis; assembly: GCA_907269105.1. Lineage (NCBI taxonomy): Eukaryota > Metazoa > Arthropoda > Insecta > Diptera > Syrphidae > Volucella > Volucella inanis. The sequence continues at coordinate 115,076,928 of OU026156.1, forward strand.
AATACATAAACAAGACAATTTCAATTTTATTTACCGTGATTAAAATTTTGATTTTGCCAAATTTAATTTTGGAGTTATAATTACAAATGTGTACAAAATTATTGTTAATCAAAAAGTGAAATTATTACTTATTGTATATAATTATTTAATGTAATCAATCAATCAAAGCCCCTATGCAGCGTGAACAAACCATTCTGTGGAATATGGTGAAAACAGCAGTGCCATACGAGAATTGGTATTATCATACCCGTGTACATATATCCAAAGGGCCTCTCTTTTTCGCTGGTTTCCAACAAAAGTAATCAGCGTGCAAAACAAAAAAAGATGCTCGTAACCATTTCTTGCTGCTATACTTGCGAATGGTGGTCTTTCTTATTTTGATATACCGCGGATTTCATTCATCCAAAATCGCTCATGTCAACGGACTCGCCACACTGAAAGCATCGATTCCCACTAGATCACCGAAATCAAGCAGTGTTGGGCGCGGTAAGTACGTAGGTGGAGGACCACATGGGAACTCAGTACTCCGCGTGCTGTTGACAAAACGCGCCACATGGGCATAGTACCCCGGCGTTAAATCCCGGACCCTACAAATGAATTTGTATCGTTCCCTTGATAATAATAATAATAATAATAAAATCGCTCACACATGCTCCATTTATAATTGGAAGAGACGTTTAGAGAGAAGTTCGAGTTGCATATTTAGACCTCCAAAATATAGAATGGAAGGCAGGGACTATAAACTCCAGTTTCGGTTCAACTAAAACCTATATATAAGGGAGCAATTTTTTTTTGATAAAAACGCAACTTTATTGCGAAAAAATGGTTACAAATGTATCATTCAAAGTATTGCCCATCGGTAGATACAACTTTTACCCACTTTCTGGCAGAGCTCTGATACCGTTATGGTAAAAGTGTTTATCTTTTGAGGCTATCCACAAATTCAAGCCATTTTTTGACGTCTTCATATGAGCGGAACTGCTAAACATCCAAACAATGTGTCATCGAACGGAACAAGTAATAACCGGAAGGCGCAATATCTAAAAAATATGGATGGAGTTAAACTTCCCATTTGAGCGTTTCCAGATAGGTTTTAACGGTTTTGGTAAAGTGAAACCGAACGTTGTCATGCTGTACTATAGAATAACTTTTGTGTGCCTCTGCTCTTATTGTAGCCGTTTTCGCGTAGTAATCGGCTCAATCGCATCAATTGTTCATCACTGTCGCTGTGTTCACCAAATACACAACGTAAATTGTTGGCCGAGCCGAGGACGTAAAAGCCTGACCGGGCAGTCCCAATGATTTCCTTCTCTTTAAGTTGCTGTAAGGAATCCATTTTTCATCACCAGTCACAATGCGATTAATGAAACCCTTTCTTTTATACCGCAGAACAGTTGTTCATAGGCGAAAAAACAACGCTCAACGTCCCCTGGCTTCAAATCATAAGGAACCCAAGTTCCTTGATTTTGAATCATTCCCAACGCATGCAATCGCTTGGAAATGGCTTGGTGGGTAACACCTAATGCAATGTCTCCAATTCAGCGTCTTCGAAGGATTTTGGCCTTCCTTCACGCGGACGGTCGTCTACATCAAAATCATCGTCTTTGAATCGACGGAACTAATCACGGCACGTTGTTTCATTTAGAGCAGCATCTCCGCAATTCAACCGCTGTTTTCTTTGAATGAAAGAAGAAAATCAACGCTTTTTTACGATTATTTGTCACAAAATTAGACATTTTCATACAAACAAAAGTATATGACGCCAAAACAAAATCACTAATGTATCAAAACAGTTTGACACCACATGTCTAAACCACACATATTGTATTGCTCTATTTTCAATTTGTCTTTTTCCAAGTTGGTCTTGAATATGCTCTTTAGAAGTTCTCTGGGCGCCTAACGAAGTCGCTGTACTCCTACGTTAATGAAACAGGTGAACTTCAATACTTTCTGCTACACAATATTTGGTATGAGCACCGTTTAAGTTAATTGGAATTTCAACAAAATTATCAAACTCCTCCTTATGGTATTTCCGTTCAGTTTTGTTCGAATCTCTCCTCTTGAGCTGGGAAGAGTGCTGATGATCCGATGGTTTGACATGAACGTTCCCAAGGAAGTTTGAAGAAGTAGTAGTCTCGATTATTTGTCCTCTTTTTTTATAAAAAAAAACTTTCCTGGGAACTAACATTTTTTATGACCAACTCAGATATTATGATATCAAGTCCGGTTGATAGCTATCACTTACGTTTAACGTAATAGGGTCTTCTTCCTTAAATCAAAAATTCAATGAATTCGTTTACTTTTGTGGTGCCAGTACTACCGAATCATAATTAATTAAGCTCACAAACGATGACAAACTTACCTTATCCTTATTTTAAGATATATTTCAGCATAACAAGAAAAAGTTTCTGCGAATGATATGAAACCCTACAAACTTCCAAGACACAAATGCGTTTTTTCTTTAACATTGGAGTAACATTGTTTAATCTCTAGTACTTTTGTTTGATTGCTGTTTTTTTTTTTCTTTTTTTTTTTTGCTAATAATGTCAAATTAAAATTTGATAAAAATATATTTTTCATTACTGTTCCATTTTTATTTTATTTCAAGCTTCAAACAAACGCCTTTCATTGCCCAGTAATTTTAACCCATTGGAACCTTTGCTTCTTCTAGCCTTAAATTGGATTAAGTTATGATACTTATGTTATTTAACAGATTCCCGATCTGTTTTAGTTTTTTGCATATATTGCCTTTTTATTCCACGTTTTTAATTTTTCATTCATCGAACAGCATTATTCATCAATAATTTATTTTATTTATGTGGAGTCGTCTCAACTCATTCTTGTTTCCTCACTCTTTGAATATCGCTTACATTCTTCCACATCCTTTAGTTAAAGTCAACTTTAGTTTAAAGACATCTTTGTTAGTTTTTCAGTTTAGACTTTATATTTTTCACTTGTGAACAAGCTAAATAAAGTTGTCGAGATAGATCCGGGCCAATAATATTGTATTATTCCTCGTCTCGCGTCATTTCAGCATGGATGCAACCCATCTGAGTTTTGAATACGCTGCTGCAGTACCAAGTGCCGCTCTTGTTATATGTTAAGCCCCGTACTAAACTAAATATGTACGAGTATACCACCGAATAACTTAGTTGCGAAACAAAACTTTTGCCTACGTTTTAGTCCTTGTGTTCATAGTAAACTTTCCTGACATGCCCGATGAAGTTATACTAAAAATAAAATTGAAATTGGGCCAAAATATCTGTATTTATTTTAACTTTTGCGCCGCGAGCCATCTGTTCCAAGTTGAAATTTGAGCTATCAGTGTTATGATCATTAATCAATCCCGAATTTTGAATACAGTTACATTTTCTAAAAAATTAAAGTTTATTTACTTATTCAATTATATCCATGATGCTTTACCTCCGTAAACCATTGGCTTATTATGCGGCGCTAGTGCGCAGCTTATGTTGCTCCAGCGATATTGCTGGACTATATTGCAGACTACGTATGCTCTGCAAGCCTGTACCTGTAATATTGAAGTGTATTCTCGGTGCATGTGTTCTAACACCGGCGTAAATGACCTAACCTCTTTTGAAAAACTGTAACCCCAAGGTGGAACAGAAAGCGCCGAGTGATGAATGGCTAAGTGAACTTTGGATACCGGGCGACTTCCGACTTAAATTCCTAGTCTTCCATTTCGCAAAATGGGTTCTGCTGGTGACTTTTCTATCCCGATTACTCATGGGAACCACAATTGATCCACTGAAGGATATAGTTATACAATAGATACTGATACCTTTTTAAAAGCTTCAACTTCTAGGGACGCTAGAAAATCTTTCGGTAACATTATGTTAGACTTAGACCTTTGTAGAGGAGAGGGTTAAACCAGCCTTGAAACAAGGTAAATGCCAAAATTGACGGCACAGAGGCTAAACGAACTCGATCCGATGACTCCAGTTTCTGGAGAGAAATCTCGTTCACATGGCCTTTGCTATTGCTATACTTACAGTGTGATGAATTGGATCAACGACCTAAACGATCATGTCACGTATAGTTTCAATAAGTTGAGGCTCTATCGAATATGCTCTAACAAAACTCTAGCTCCTTAACAAACACCACTAGTAGTCTATTTTAGAGACTACAAGCCATAGCCCTTAAAACGGCTGCAGCTGAGGTTGATAGAGAACATGAGCTATTCTAAATTAGCAATGAGGCAACTTGCCGGTTACCAGAAGAAACAACTACTCTAGATAGACCTAAAAGTGGAGTTCCTGTACCCATACCGAGGAGTCAAGAGGCAGATAACGGAACTCGTACTATGAGAGTGAGATCAGAGAGCCCTCCCTGTGCGAGGTTCCCATGCGGCTAAGAGACAACAATAAATCTAACCGCATACGGAACACCGTGTAAAGCCGCAAACGATAATGGCTACACTCAAATTGCTGCAGGGAAACCTGTAGCGCGCTAAAGGTGCATCGGACATCTTTAACCAACGATGCACAAGAGAGAACATCGCACTAATTCAAGAACCTTGAGCTATTTAGCGTAAGATTTTTGGCCGCAATAATAACGAGTGAAAATTAGAATTTGCACGAGGAGATTTCAAACCAATGCTTGCTCATTTACCACCCGAGATTACAAGAGTTCGAGTGGGCCTCTACCTATAATTAGCATCTCGTTCTGGGATGCTATGCCAACGCCCACATTAACATATGGGTTAACTGTGACAACAACAGAAGGGGTGAGTTACTTTCAGATTATATTTATATTGGGTCTATAACGTGCGGTTTGCTAAGAGATGGCGTAACTTGTATTATTCCAATATTATTATTCCGTTGGAACATGCGTAACGTCATTTCAGTATATGTCATTCATTTGAAGCGTAAACAACAATAATTATTTTTTTACTCAAATATGTCGAATTTTGTGCATGAAAAAGTGTTTTTGCGGGGAGTTCTTCTTCATTACTTTAATATGTAAGTAATATGTAAGTAATGAAATATGTGTCACTCAAGCAGCCGTTTCAAAACGTTTAAAAGGAAATTGGGTTCCACATGAACTCAAGCCGAGAGACGTCGAAAGGCGGTTTTGTATGCCCGAAATGCTGCTGGAACGCCACAAAAGGAAGTAATTTTTGCATCGGATTGTTACTGGTGATAAAAAATGGATCCATTACGACAACTCCAAGCGCAAAAAATCATATGTGAAACCCGGCCAACCAGCCAAATCAACGGCAAAGCCGAATATCCATGGCGCGAAGGTAATGCTATGTATTTGGTGGGACCAGATGGATGTGCTGTATTATGAGCTGCTAAAACCGGGTGAAACCATAAATGGACAATGGCCGAAAAAAGCCCGGAATATACGACCAGACACGAGGCAATAATTTTCCATCATGACAATGCTCGGCCCCACGTTGCTATTCCGGTTAAGAACTATTTGGAAAACAGTGAATAGGAAGCCTTACCCCACCCGCTTTATAGCCCAGACCTTGGCCCTTCTGACTACCATTTGTTCCGGCCGATGCAGAACGCCCTCACTGAAATACGGTTCACATCAGAGCAGAATATCAAAAATTTTCTTGATTCATTCTTGGCTGTCAAGAAGGCGCAGTTCTTTTGTGATGGGATTCACAGATTGCTAGAAAGATGGGAAAAAGTCATAGCTTCAGATGGGCAATACTTTCAATAATACTATTGTACATGTTTTCTTAAATAAACGTTCAAATTTTGAAAAAAAAAACCACACGAATTATCTTGATAATGTCTGGCAAATCTATTTCTTTCAATTCTGTTTACAGTGCTGATGCACGATTTCTTTCGGGGGACTCTGCCATGTAGATTGTTTTTTCGCAACACTACTCGAATCGTTTCACGATTTACCTCTTTATGAAGGTCATTTTTTACTTCTGCTGTTAGATTTAAAGCACTTAAACGGGGATTTTCTGAACTTGCTTAACAATTCATCATTCATCTTTGTCAGTGATCTTCCTTGGCCTCCCAGATTTTGGTAAATTGTTTAATAAAATTTGGGTTTTATTTATTTTTTTTTTTTTTTGTAATATCTACGTTAGTTTTGTGGCTGCGATGAATGTACAAATGTTCTTTAAAAAAAAAAATAAATAAATTCAGGTTTCAACCACACAGGTACTCGTAGAATACAAAATTAAGTTTAATATCTAGGACAATGTACCGGGTAATTTTAAAACGATTTCAGACGAATCTGTGTCCCAAGTCGCCTTACAGAAGGCGATTACAGTCCATGCCCTACTATAAGAACGTTTCTGTTTTCTGATGAATTCAACAGGATGAAGTTGTTGTCCGACGATATTTCCGACGATATTTTAGTGAACAACAATGATGCGGATTCGGAATTCATACCTCCAGTACCAATCCAGTGTCAGTTGTAGAGGTCGCAAAGGCAAAAGTGTGTATTGAGGAATCCTAAATTTGTCCTGTATTAAAAAATGAAAAGTACATTTATTCTTCAAATGAACTGCAATGAAGACATAGCTACCATCCCCATTACAATAATTTCAACAACCATCTCTACCAGTTACCATTTCCACTGGAACTACTTTATCCACCAGATTCTCATTATCATCATAATTCCACCCTTTGCTTTGGTTGAGTCGGATTGGTTCTTAGCGTTTCTTAGGCTCCTGCGGCCATCGTATAAGATTCCATCTTGAAAAACTTTGCTTGAAAGGCTACTAGACACTGTAGGGGGATTACTAATTGATGGATGAAAAAATAAAACCAACACCCACAATGTTCTTATAATAATAATAACAATCACCGATGAAAAAGTGTTCGTTGAGTGTTATGACTTCATCAATATGCGTACAATAATCATACCGTAAATTTGTTGACAAAAGAAATTGCAACTAAAATGCTCAATAAATATGTGGTTAAGGTCCAATGATTTTTTAAGAGTCATTCCTGTTTCGAAAAGGAAATAATTGACTGGGGAGGAAAATGGATTAGCTTGTCAATAGATGTTCGATGGTGGGCCTATAAACAATTTCGTGTACTTTTTAAGCCACCTGAAAACCTTACCAGCGCAAGATACTGACAAAAAAATCGGCATCGATGTCAATATCCAGTATGCAAAATTATAAATAAGTGTCAAGATGATTGATGATGAATGAATGAATGATGAAAGGCTTTTTCAATTCGTGTATTAGCGGCATATACCTTAAATCCAAGATATGTCAAATATTTATCTTTGGCACAGCGAATCGAGTGACTAAGCTAAACCTAACTTGTTGATGTTCACCATACATACAAATATTAAGTTTGCAGTTTTTTATTTTAACTTGGAAATGACAATTTTCGTTATTTTTGTGTGTTTTCATTGTCCACTTGCTGAAAATTTAAAAATTCATTTGAAATTTAATATTTTCTATGATGTAGCACATGTAACAAATGTAGATAATAGATGAAACAAATCGGACATGCAGTTTATTCGAATAACTCGTAATTAATCGAGTAGATTAACTCATGTTATCTACTCTACCATCTCTGAATTAATAATGAAACTAAAAATGCCTATACAGCAAGTTCTACCTCCGCTCTAGTCCTCTGCAACTATTCTAACTCTGCTTGACCAACGATATCCACTAAGTTTTCAGCAACCAAATATCGTAGAACTAAAAATGCCTATACAGCAAGTTCTACCTCCGCTCTAGTCCTCTGCAACTATTCTAACTCTGCTTGACCAACGATATCCACTAAGTTTTCAGCAACCAAATATCGTAGAAAAACTCAACAATAAGTCAGCAACAAAAATCTTAACAACTTCTTAAAAGTGCAAACAAGATCAAAATTAAGGAAGTTGTACAAGCATAGCAACAGTTTAGTTTTACGCGAAATTCATATTAAACCATTTTTCTTTTGCTTCAGCTGCCTGTGGTGCTCCTTCTGCAGAATAACTGGTTAGTGAGTTAAGTCAATTTATATATATACTCGTATATTGCCAAATTTCTAAAATGGGCGCTGCAAAAGAGCTAAAAAAAATTAAATTGAAAAATTCACTTCCAGTTATTAAAATGGATTGGATCCCAGCACTGATTCAAAAAGGTCTATATTCTCTGCACTGTAATCGGTATTTGATTAGAATTGAAAATCTATCTTCTGGAGATTTTGAGAATTTCCCCAAAAATTAAAATTTCTCTAATTATCGTCATAAAATTCATTCTGCAGTTTCTGCATGCAACGACGACATTCAGTTTCCTAAATAAGACCTATTTTATATAGGTGATATTGAAGGTGGTAGTGCCCGGTTAGAAATCCAACCAGTTTTGAATTTTAAGGATTATTTAGATTTGTTGTTGAAGGGGTTGTTGGCTCTTTTACCCTGGTGAAGCCCCGAGATGTTTTTCCAATGGCATAATACATTTTGTTCTCCCAATTCTTTATTGTTAAAAGTGTAGTAACGGGTAAGCAGATAGAAATGATAGTTTTTTTGTTATGTTTAAGCAGCTGTCAATGTTACTAATGACATCCAGCTGTCAAAATATTCAGTCATTTCATCATTCCGCTCCTCCAATTCCGCAGTTTCGTTGGCAACCGTTATTTCGGTGCTGAGATGAACACGCAATGGTTACTGTCATGCATGAAAGTACGTTGACAGTTTGTGGTAGGTTGGTTACTGTGTTTCAGTTCTATTCGTGTGTCAGATAGCAGGAGATCTAGAGAGATAGGACATATGTCTAGGAAATGACAGACTATGTGCTGCCTTTAAGCCGAGTCTGTGCATTACACTGTAGTGACCACACCAATTGAGTAGTAGGTTCCCTCTAGTATTTGGTGTATTATTTCCCCAATCTCTATGTTTGGCGTTGAAATGTCCACTCTTAGGAGTCAAAAAATAGTCTCGAACTCTGAGATAAATAAGGTAGATTAGGTAGCCTTAGGTGCATAGACAGACACCATGTAGAAATGCCTTCCACTACGGAGAAGGATATACACGATGCATGCTTGCGACATCTGAAACCTGCACAATCTTTTCTTACAATTTTTCTCACATGATCAAGAACAGCGGATTTCGGTTAATAAGATCTATCTCATAATTACTGATTTGACCCGCTTATTTATAACTAAATGAACATCAAACCCGTGCTTTGATCGATTTTTCATTTCGAAGTTATTTATCGCACTTACCGCACACTCATTTTAGAGTCCTTACTATTATCTGCAGTGTTTTATTCTTTTTAATATAATTAACACTTGTTTGAGCAAAATTTACGGAGCTAAATTGCAGCAATCTCTACTCTACACTTAACGGTACTTTCTCTATTTGAGATCGAGAAAGCTGAAATGTAAGTATGTCTCAATCAGAGTCTTTGAACTAGTTGACAGGGATGCTCTGGAGGGCCTCTGAAAAGACTACACTTGGCAAAGTAAGAAAAATTACCTCTCATAGAAAAGCTATATTATGGTACAAATGAAAAAAAAGATGTAAGAACTATATATTCACATGTATGTATTTACATGCAAATAGATGACTTGAGATCGTTCAATTAGGAAATAATAATATTTTTAAATACCAGAAATTAAAGGTGTCCTAATACACATCCGAAGGGATATAACACATAGGTAGGAACAACAATCAACTACATACATACTCGTATTGTTAAAAGGTTTATTTGGAAACACGGATAAAATAAGGATAAGAAAATCTTCAGCCCATAGTTTTGGGTTTGCTAATATTTAAATTATTGTTCAGGAGGCTGAAATATTGGCCACATCCGGGTAACGACTTCAGGTCGTAACAAAATTACAAATTGTTTCTTCGCACTACGCCATCGCCATCTGACAGCCAGTAAACGGAGCAATTCATTTTCCTGAATTCTTTTAATCAAAATAAAACAATAAATTGACATTAAAACATAATCTACAAAATGTATTTGGCATACAACTATATTTTTCTATCACAAGTACAAGTCGATCGAATTTGGCTTGATGACTTAATCGAAGTCGAAACGTTTAACAAAACAAGTCGAAACAAAGATACATGACGCCGATTTCGAAAATGGTCAAAATTTCTGATCGTTTCAAAAAACATATTGTAACTGGTATGTTAATTTTGAACTCCAGTTTAAACGAAAAAAATTAGTCGGTTATTTGACAACCGTTCAAATAAAATTACTGCAACTGCCGAAAAAATGAAATAATCCACTGGTGAGATCAGAAGGATTTAAAAAAATATATATTTGAGGGAGTCAGAACACAAGGGGTCTAACTGCAGATTTTACAAAAATAGAAATAAGTGCGTAAATGACCACTTGAATGCCATTATTTCTTTGGTGCACAAAAGAAACAAGTGTGGGCTTAAATGGTAGTGGAATCTATCCGGAAAAAGGATAACTACTCATCATTTAGTAGTCTTTTTTTAGTTAAACAAGGATTTCTCAAAACTGTGCTACTTTTAGTTAGACCCCTTGTGCACTGATCCCCTCTTTCAAAATTTTCTTTTATATCATTTCCTTGACATTAGGAAATAAATTTCCCTTTGTGGAACGCTTTGTTATAGATGCATTCAATAAAGCCAACAATATATGACACCTAATTAGCTTTAATTTAGTCTTATTTTACCTCTCGTCTATGGACTAATAAAAACTATAATAAATAAAATAAATAATTAAAATCTATAATTTTAAGTACTTTTTTCATTTCTTTCTTTATTTTATTTTATGGAATACGAGTAATAGATTTTTACAGAACAACAATTTATATTGCGTGGTGTCACTCCCCACATTTTATTACGTAATCAAGTCTTTCTTGCTCGTTCTTAAGATACTTTTCCTTTGATTTAATAAAGGTTACAAACTAAAAAAATTAAATGAAGACAATGTACATATGTTATTTACTCTCGAATTTAATAACAAAAAATATACCCCTAATTTTTTAAAACCAATTTCACTAAAAATTCATTTCTAGCAAATAATATAATAGTTTTTTTTAATTCCTATTATTATTTATTTATATCCACACTTACATAATTGTATAGGTTTTTTTTTTTTTTAAGATAATTTTAAGTATCATTGATATATGTTAAGCAGTTACATCTAACTTGTTATGATTGTTTTTTTTATGGTAATTATTTCTTATTTTAGGGTGAAGTGTAAATAATTAGGCAAAAAGGCACTATACTACAGTAATATATTTTATTAATAATTTGGTTGGAAAAGAAGACATTTTTTTAAATCATTCAAAATTTTTGTAGACGAGATTTAAATTTTTAGGGAAGAGCTTCACTTGAACTATAACTACAATATTGATCTTATGATCTTAATAAATTTCGACTGAAATGAAAAATTATATAATACGAAATATGTATGTGCATTCATAATTTTTAATTACAGGAACAATTTATACTAAATTTAAAGATCATAAGATCATTTCTTCTTTTAAAAGTATTTGAAATGCTGTTTTTAAATTTATTTATGTAAATAAATAATAATAACAATGTTTAACAATTGGGATGTCAGAAAATATCTGGGGTTGTGAAAATTATTATATGTTCGCAAATTACATCGCAGAGGGTTAAAAATATTAACTTCTTAGACTTAAGTATAAATATAACTATAAACTAAATATACATATTTACATACATAGCGTTTTCCAATAGGGACTTGACAACTTTGAATTTAATTTGTGAACACACTCTTTCAGTAATCATCAAACTGTCACTGTCAATTTATTCAGTAACTCATCATGGTAAAATACACTAACGAGCAACGTTTGCAAATTATAAAAATTTTCTACAGATATTCGGAGTCGGTGACTGCAACTTTAAGAGCGTTAACTCCAATTTTCGGTCGTAATTCTCGCCCTAGTAGACAGGCAATAACAAGTTTAGTGCAAAAATTTGAGTCTACATATTCGTTGTGATGTGATGTTGCCGTGTCAGTGAGACAACGGGTTGGTAGAAGTATCGAAAATATCGCTGCCGTTCAGACGTCCGTAGCAAACGATCCAAATCAGTCAATTCTACGGCGTTCTCAAGGATTGGGCATCGCTGAGACCACATTATGGCGTATTTTGCTTAAGGATCTTGATTTACACCCATACATGATCAAGCTGACTCAAGAATTGAAACCGATGGACCATTTGAAGCGACGTACGTTCTCCGATTGGGTTCTGGAGAAGATGCGCCAAGATGATGAATTTCATCGCAAAATCATCTTCAGTGACGAAGCTCATTTTTGGCTCAATGGGTTTGTCAATAAGCAAAATATGAGTTATTGGTCAAGTGAAAACCCACATGTGCTTCAACAATCACCACTTCATCCACAAAAAAGAACTGTTTGGTGCGGTTTGCATGCCGGCGGCGTTATTGGGCCATATTTTTTCGTCGACGATAACGATCGTCACGTTACTGTGAATGGTCAGCGTTATCGCGCCATGATCACCGATTACTTTTGGCCCGAATTGGAAGATATAGACTTGGAAAACATGTGGTTTCAACAGAATGGTGTCACAAGCCACACAACACACGCTACAATCGATTTATTGAAGAGTAAGTACGGTGAGCGTGTTATCTCAAGACATGGGCCAGTCGATTGGCCGCCTCGTTCGTGCGATTTAACGCCGCTTAACTATTTTCTGTGGGGCTACGTTAAGTCATTGGTTCATGCCAACACGACGACGACGTTGGAAGAGCTCAGAGCCAACATTGAACGCGAAATAGCGGCCGTTTCGGCCGAAATGTGTGGCCTAGTCGTTAAAAATTGAGTCCAACGAATCGACCGCTGCAATCGTACCCGCGGTAACCATATGAACGAAATCGAGTTCCATTCATAAATGTTTTGATTGTACTTCAAGCCAATAATAAAGTTTTTGAAATATCTCAAATGGTTTGCCTTTTATTTAAAAAAAAGAAAAAAAAGTTGTCAAGTCGTTATTAGAGAACCCTATATTAATATAATAAAAGCAAAATCAATCAAAACAATTTCGAATTCAATTTTGTTGTCGAATTGTTTTTTTGAAAATTTTCTAATGAAATCTAAGATTTTCAATAAATTTCTCGTCCGGAAATAATTTTAGACATTGATGACGATCTGATCAAAATTAGAGAGCTCGCATAATAGGTGACATATTATCAATGCAGATTAATGTGGAAGAAGTATATGTGTAATATTATTTCATTACGAAATATGTTTTTGTTGTCAATTCATCTCTTGATAAGAGCTGGTTTTAAATGTTTGAGGGTTATAATGACTGAGAAATAAAGACTTCTGCAGGGCATTCCATAAGCATCCGTACGTAGGCTGGATGGTAAACTGATAAGCATTCATAGCGAGCCGGTTGAAGGCTTGAAGGGGTGGAATGCTACCAGCAATTTAATTAGGGCATTGGTAAGGTAAGAGACAATATGTCGGTGTTCAAGTGTGTAAATTGCTTTTGTAATATTAGCATTATCTTTTAGGTTTTTCGCTCAGTTTAGAATTCTACCTCGCAGGTGCAAAGATGATTTAGGCGCACTTGACCAGATTTGGACATTGTACTCCAATTTCAGACGGATAAATGCCTTATGTATTAAGGTTAGATCAGAGGAGGTGAAGTATTTCTAAAATCGCTTGAAGAAACCTAGACATTCCGCAGCATTTTTGGTTACATCAAATATGTGGTGATTCCAACATAAATTTTCATTGACACACATACCAACATTGGAAAATTTTTCAGTTTCGACGATGCAAGTGTCATTCGTAGATAATAACTGAGTATTCAAATTTCGTTTTAACGACCGCAGAAAGCATTGTTTTTTGGACATCAAATTCCATTATGTTGGAAATTCCTCATTTAGTAATGCTGTTTATATCTTAATTTAATTTCCGTGAGTCCGGCAATGAATATTAAAACCAGAGTACTGCTCTTTTGCTGGGGTGCAAAATTTTGCTGATGTTCCTGAGGATGTGTTGTTCAAACCTTAAGAAATCATTGCTGAACATGTCCTCTAGAAGACAGGTGAGGTCATCTCTTTTCTTATTTATTGCCTCTTCAGTTTTAATGTCATGTTCAAAAACCATCTCTTCAAGATGAAGAAGAGCGCACTTATATCTTAATCACTTCTTTTACATTTTCTTCCTTCTTGGATATTACTTATATTGTGTGTTTCCTTGTTGCATAAACTCCATCCATGGTCGGAAGAACGTATAATTGATGAAAAAACCTTAACCTCGTTTGAGCGATCCAAAAGAAATGAGATTCTTAAGCTGCACCAAACATAGACGCATCAGTCCCCTTAACATCATTTTCAAACCTGCCGTATTATGTAAACTCCAGAAATCATTTGTCAATGGCCTGATTATTCCCTATCAGTCCGATTTCAGGCACGTTAAGCCGTAATAGAACAAATATTTAAACAACATGAAATCCTTAAGAAAACTTAAGAACTTCAGATCGACACGTGCCATCTCTTTATCGATTATTAGGCTACATACGACACCATCTATAGAAATGAGCTATAAAAAGTTGTTTAGTCTTGGCATCCCTCCCAAACTGCTTAAATTGGTGCGTTAAGATCCGAAGCTATCTAAATGCAATATTTTGATGTCACGTGACTTTTTTAACATCATACATAAGAAAATTGTAAATACCCAAGGCACCTTTTTTAAACCTTCCATACGCCGATGCCCTTGACATTATTGGCAGAACGCAGCGAGCTGACAGTGATGTTTTTGCAAATAATAGAACCAGAGCACCAAAAATGGGTTCAGTGAATGAAGGCAAAATCAAGTAATTCTGCCAACACAAAGGGAAACGAATCAGTCAGAAAGTCACGGCAGACCGCTTTAACTTAGAGGTATTCATAAATTGCGTGTATCTCGGTTTTGTTAACTCGAAACTCGTCGACAGCAACGAAACGAAAAGTTACACTTTCCATTCGTTACTTCTTCGGCTTAAGAAGACACTACCAGCTGTACGGATCGAATTAATCGGAAAAGTGAAAACTAGTCGCCTTGAATGGCAATATTATGTCAGACAAAACAGTAAAGAAAGTCAATGGCTTAAGTAGCGTGCACAAGTAAAAGTGGACCTCTTAGAGTACGCAACTAAAATTTTTCTTTCCTTTTTTTTATAATTAGCGAGCGCTCAAGAGAAACTGTTTTTGTGTAAGACCTTCCTTTAAATCAAATTCTAAGTGTCTACCTCTACGGGAAGTGACATAATTTTGACGGATGTCAGTGACCTTCCAAAAAATGGAAAATCTGGAAATCGTATAATGTTATGTAATAAAATAAAATAAAATGAATAGAACATGAATAGATTGATTCTCAAGAGCACGTCTACTCCAACTGGACGTTGCTTTCGGATGTTGCGGGCACTGAAAATCACGCGATACTTTGTATATCGTACCGTGAAGTTATTTAAATAACTTATTTAGTGGAATAGTCGACCATACAAAATCCGACCGCCCGCGCACTGTGCAAACGCCGTGCCAATTTGAAATCGTCGAAATCCGCTGCGCAAGGAGAAAATCATTTCTCGAGAGATGGATATCAGCAAGGACAGCATATCGCTCATCTTAAAACGTGGTTTGGAACACAACGCATACAAGGGACACACCGGCTAATAATTCACAGAAGCATTGAAACGGATATGTACATAAGTCAAAATCGAAAGCCTTTGCTCGCTAGTACGCGAAGAACGGTCACAGACGAATTCTTTTTGCTGACAAGCGAGAAAAATTTTCAAAGTTGAAGGATCGTTCAATAAACAGAGAAATGGTGTATGTTCTGTCATCACAACATACGTCTGTACTCATCCCTACCTACCTTACCTACCCACCACCCAACTTCTGTGATTATTTGGTGGTGAGTCGCCTACGATAATGCGAGAATGGTGTCAAATCCTAGGCGAAAGTGTATCAACAAATTACTATTCGCAAATAAACTGTGGAGCTTTCAACAAGACTCCAACTCCAACTCATAAGACAAAAACGACTCAAACATGGTTCGAAACCCACGTTTCGAACTTGATTTCCACGGATGATTGCCCATCTTGTAGCCCAGACCTTAATCCATTGTACTAAAAGACTATGGTTTGTTCTGGAAACTGTAAGTATTGAGCTTTGTAGCAGCATGAGGTGCGTACTGCAATCGATGAATGGCCAGACCGACTTCACCGTTGTTGGAAAGCAAATGGGGCTCATTTCGAATAACTTGTTCTAAAATTGTAGCCATTAAGTGATCCAATAAATTGAAAAAATAAGTTTTGAAAAATATTCATTCGTTTTCATTTTATTGTATAAGCAAAAAAAAAAAAAAAAAAATGTACATTTGCCAGTATAAGGTTAAGGAAAAAGTATCGGGCCTTTTTCTGTTTAATTGATTTTGAAGTAGTTATGATACTTAAAACGGTTATTTGGATCTGTCAACTCTTTTTGTTTGACAGTTGACAGATCATCTGGTTATTGATGAATAATCTTATTGGTATTAGCATGTTGTATGAAAATTTAATTGAAAGCAAAAATGAGTGAAATTTCTGAAACAATTTGGTATATTTTACAATTTTACTAAGATAAAGAGAAAAATGCGGCGCAGATGTGTGAAAACATTTGTGCTGTTTATGGTGAAGGTCACTGAAAATGTTGAACAAAACCAACACATAAGCAGTCATGACATCACATGCTTACGAAAATATGCTCAATAACCAAAATTCCATATACGTGTTTGTTGAAATGTAACAAAATGGACCTATTTTTGAAGCGAATGGTCACACACGACAATGTTGTGCGAAAGCTCCACATACGGTAGCAAGTTTCAACAAAGATTCCCAGAAATTCTACTCTGATGGTCCTAGCCGAAAAGTGGGAGAAAAAGGTCGAAAAAAATGGACAATATTTGGTTCAACAAATTTAATTTTGGATATAAAATATAATGATCTGAATTTTTGATACAAACACCTAATGATTTTTCACCAACCTGCCTAGCCGAACTTGGTTTGTGAACTTAGATAATGATTCTGTACTAGGAATATCCGTCAAAACTGCTATTATTTTTTAAATTGAAGCAAATTAAAGTATACACACATAAAAAGAAAAAAAGTAAAATAATAGTTTTTTCGTAAATGCTTAATAGTTTCTTTTATTTTCAACATAAAAGCAAAGAAAAAACGCAACAACAAATTATTTTTCTTTTAAATGAAGCAAAATAAAACTTAAAATTAAAGAAAAGAGACAAAAAATAAAAATCATTTAATAAAAGTATAAATTCATGCAAGTTGTTGTTATAGTCGCTATAAACTTAGCAGCAAAATAAATAGATTTCATGTACATATATATAGCTGATATCGATACTTCTTCCAATAATCATTATACATTTAAATATTGTTTTCTCTTTTAGACCAGAGTTTGTATACTCTTAATATAAATAGATTTTTTCCTCATTATAAACAAAACAAAAATTACGGGAAACTTTTAAATATAATGTAATATATGTAAATAATTCATTTTATAAATTAAAATCTGAAAGTCAACTTTATAATTCATTGATTTATCTACTCATTCTAAGTTTTATTTAAATTTAATTTGATTTGTTTGTTTCAAAATATTAAATCACTACATTACTATTTAGACACTCGGTTCAATTTTTTGCTAAGATTTTGTTTTGATTACTTTTTCCTCGAAATGTATATTTTCATTCACAAAGAACAATCGTATCTGAGAGAAAATAAATATGTATTGTATATATAATTTTTTTTTTTAATTATTGAGTACAATATAATATTTAATATATATGTATGTATAAAGAGTTACATTTACATATAGTTGTGGTGTTTTCTTATTCATTCTATTTAGATTGTTTTTTTGTTTTCTTTTACAGAATGCCAGTTGACATCCTTAAATTGGAGTTGCTCTTTTTTTTATTCATTGATTTGCTTATTTTTGTTTAATTTTATTAAATACCTATTCAGTGTTTTTATTTTTCCTTTTTTTATAGTTTCTTGTTATTTTTAGGGTAATGGAAGTGGATGGATGTATTATTTCTTTTTATTCGATGTTATTATTGACATATTGCGATTTGGTGTTGTAGGTCGTGAGCAGTTTGTTCCACTATATAGATACTTGGCTTTCTTTTCGGATGGTTTTAAGATCTGAAAAAGAAAGAAAATTTAATATTAATATTTGAATTTCAATGAAAATTAACATTTCACTTAATAAAAAAATAAAAAAATAAAAAAAAAGTGACACCTTTGCTTGCTATAAAATGAAACATTTCTTAAATAGTGGATTTAATGCAAACCTATTCCACAGATTCAAGGGTTTCGATTGATTTAAATTAGCCAGATTGTAAATTATTTCCTCCTTAAATCTATCTTGTATATAAGAAATATGCCCACAACCTTTTATTTTTCTTAATTGAAAACTATATGTATGTTTATGTAAAATTACAAGGCGATTGGTTGATTTTAAAATCATTTATCTTTAGATCCTTTACTTATTTTATTGAAACTGGAAAATCGGTTGAGACTGTGATATACGCCCTGTTCAATAATCCGAAAGGATAGCAAAGATGAACATAATCGTACAGGCGAACGATAACGAAAAAAACTACGAGTATACTAGGTGGAGTGAAAAGTAACATCCTTGGGAATGAAAGAAAAAAAATTAAATGTTTTTTTTATTTTATTCAATATAGTCCCCTTTTAGTTTGATACACTTATTCTAGCGATTTTCCAACTTCTTGATCCCCTCCGAAAAGTAATTTTCTGGAAGGTCTGCAAAATACTCCTCCGTGGCGTCGATGATTTCCTCGCGTGAGCTGAATTTTTTATTGATGAGCCATCTTTTGAGGCTTGGGAAGAGATAATAGTTCCAGGAAGCCAAATCGGGCGAATATGGTGGATGCGACAGCAATTGGAGCCGTGGTTGCGATGCTCTTGTGCGCCGGTGCATTGTCTTGCAAAAACAAAATTTTTTTTCGCTTCATGTGAGGCCGTTTTGCAGAGATTTCGGCCTTCAATCGCTCCAATAATGCACAGTAATACTCGCTGTTGGTGGTTTTTCGTTTTTTGAGGTAGTCCACGAAGAGTATGCCATGACAATCCCAGAAAACCGACGCCATAACCTTTCCGACCCATCGAACCTCCCTCGGCCGCTTCGGAGCACTCGTGCCGGCTTCAGTCCATTCCTGGTCACTCATTCTGTTCTCTGGTGTTCAACAGTTACCAATCCAAACACTCTTTCGAAGTGCTCTCGCGTTCGTGTTTTTGATCAGGATTGAGTATGCGCGGCACCCAGCGGCAGGATTACTTTTTCATATGCAGAACATTGCCCAAAATATGGCATGTGCGCTCAGTACTCATTTTTGTGGTATCCGCTAGCTCGCACACCTTCACTTTCCGGTCAGCCAACACCATTTCATGTATTTTTTTGACATTGTTCTCTGTAGCCGCATCGGAGGGCCTGCCGCTGCGGACTTGATCGGTAGTTGAGTTGCGGCCACCACGAAATTCTCGAAAACAATAATTGAAGGTGTAATCTGACGGAGCATTAGCCCCATAATATTTATCCAACTTTTCTTATATTTCCTTCGTCATTTTGCCTCTCAAAAAATAATGTTTTATGATACTCAACATGATGCCAAACACGTCAACAACAATCAGCTGTCAAAACAAAACTAAAGACAGTATCGCACTGAAATTTATCATGTCTATCTAAATATGAACGGACTTCAAGGCCACATAAACTCTTTTGCGGTCGCAGCGCACTCTAGCTGTCAAGGAGGTTACTTTTCACTCCACCTAATATGTAATAGCTACACGAAACAATAATTTATTTATTTGTAGGATGATCATTACCATGCTGCGTCTGAAATCCAAATGGACGAGATTACAAAGATTTTAACATGACCAATTGTGAAATAAACGGCAATAAAAAAGCTTCGAGTAACGTTACTGGCTTGAGTGAATTATTCTAACGTTAAGAAATATAGGTCAAATATATGTTTGGCAAAATAAGAGATTTCAGAACACATAGTGCAACTGCAACAATTTAGAATTTACAAAGTATTAAAAAGATTACAAAGATTAAAACGTTTTTAAACATTTCGCCGCCTTTGAACAACCTAGAAAGAAATGCGAAAGTGTTATTAATTAAGAACGGCTTCGATCTGTGTCAGCAACGTATAAAGCTGTTTGGACGTTAGAATGTCTGTTCCTATGACGCGGCGAAGGTGCTGTTTTAAAGACTTCACGCCTGTCTCCCACAAACCGCCGAAATGTGGTGCCGAAGGAGGAATGAAGTGCCACGAAATTCCGTCACGTGCTAGCGATTCTGCAACTATGGAATTGTGGTTTTCAGACATCACTTGTTCATGCATTTCTGATAATTGGCGAGCGACTCCGCGGAAATTTGTGCCATTGTCCAAATAGAGGTATGAAGGTTTACCATGACACGCGACAAAACGACGGAAGGCAGCCAGAAATGCGTCTGTGGTTAAGTCACTCACGAATTCAAAATGTATCGCTTTCGACACAAGGCAAACGAAGAGCGAGATGTAACCTTTAGAGAACGCAGATTTGCGAACCGATTTCACTTTCAGCACTATTGGCCCGGCATAATCACAACCGCAATGGGCAAACGGTCTGGTTTATTATTATTATCTGTGAAATGGTAGCCTTTTGTTGGCGAAAACACCGAATACAAGTATGTGTTATCTTGCAGATTATATTACGACAACCGATTATCCAAAATTCTTGGCGAAGTAGCGCAAACAGAGTTGATATTCTCGGATGCAAAAAACGTATGTGCGCATCGAGAACAATTAACCTTGTTATAGCATGACCCTTGGGAATGATGATCGGGTGTTTTATGTTGTATGCAATGTTGGCCTGTTGTAAATTGTATAAATTTAGTATCTTACAATCAACGCGGGTTTTATTCTTGGATGATAAGTTTCCGGCTAGCACCCAACCGAAGATGGTTCTTTGGGCTATCGGATATCCATGATTACTGTGGACCACACTTCCCTGTAGGATTTCCCATGCTTTATCAGCTCCTAATAAGATATAAACAGAATTTGATTCACTGCAGAAAGGATCGGCTAAGTCCAGTTGAGTCAAATGATCCCAATCTTCGAAGCTAAATGAGTTAGATGGCAAATTCAAGGTGACGCTTGATAAAATACATGTATCGACCAGGATACTAAATTGATCACAGCGTGACGATATATTGAGCGAAAGGAGGCCTCTGGATCTTCCGGCGGTGGTCGACCTAATGCCGCTGATCAGTGTGCGAGTATTTCTTCGTTTGAGTCCAAGTTTTTGGACACAGGACTCAGCCACGAATGAAATCTGCGAGCCTGAATCGATTAGGATACGAACCTGTTGAAATCTACCGTTGACATCTAACACCTTTCCGATAGCTGTAGGAAGTAATGTGTGTGGTATGTGACGTGCGATGTTGACCGAATGGTTGTTAACGACGAAATTTGTTGCTGTTAACGGAATCGTCTTAAACCAAACTATGGTGATGAGTGTTGCAGGTCCTACAACGAAATTTGGAATTTGGAACAGTTGAAACAAACTCTATTGGATTTCACAAATTCTCTCCTGGATTTCACGAGCATGGCTAAGAAATCCGAACATTGAGAGAGACCATGCGAAGAATTACATTTAGGACAAGCAAAAGACGAAGAGGCATGCATACTTTTGGCTGATTGGATTCTAGTTTTTGTGTTACAAACGGTAAGTTTACAGCTTTCTAAGGCTTCACAACGGTGTTCTAAAAAATCAATAGTTGGATAATCTTCCAAAACAATTTCTTTGGACCATACTTGGCTAGTGTCGAGGTCCACCTTATTTATTAGGACGTAAATAAGCCATGGGTCCCTATTGACCGAGTTGATCAAAGATAATCCTCGTATGACTACATCGGCTCCATCTGCTATTTTTCGTAGATGCATAACGTTGGCATTAGGAGACGATGGATGCTCCATGAACGTTTTTATGTAGTCATTAATCACAAAACGAGGTCTAGCGTAACGCTTTTCAAATCTCTCCCAAGCCTGGTCATATGTTGCGTCACAAATTTCTATGTCGTTAAGAAGACTAAAAGCTCCGTTCCGAAGACAAGACTTTAAGAAGTGAAGCTTTTGAATAGGACTCAGATTAGTTTTGTTATGTAATGCGCTTTGAAAAAATATCACGAAAGGCTGGCCAGTCCTGATAGTTGCCAGTGAACGGTTCGATACGAATCGAGGGAAGGAAACAATCTAAGCCTTTAACCGAATTTGATTTATTAAGCGACTCAATTAAAATTTGCTGTTGGCAAATTAAGCGACTTCTTGGCGCTCCCTAATTGCCGATAGTAAAACTGATTTTAACATTAAAACCTTCGATTCAACTTCTTCAAAGTCGGGCATGGGATCATTCGAGAACTCATATATTAAGTTCTAAGAAGTATTAAATTCATTCCACAAATTATCTGCTCTATTTAATTTGATTATTTATTATTATTATTTGATGGATTCTGTATAAGTTGAAATCTTTGTTAGGGAACCTTTGATATGGCCACGTGCCATACGAAGCGCAGAAAGAGATACTGTCGAGCTAAAATTCTAAATCACGACGAATACACGTTTAATATCTTGGAGTTTTAACACAAAGCGTAGACTAGATTTTAGCAAATTTATATTGTATACACTTTATGTATATGTAAATTTAACATAAGTAATGAATGTCAATTAATTATTATATAGCGTGCAGATACGCAAAATTTAACTATTTAATTTATTTAATTGTTAACGATGATTTAATCGAAGCAATCAAGCATAAATCCGGCTCGACTGTTACGAAAAAGACTGCGATATATCCCCTGTTCAATAATCCGAAAGGGTAGCGAGGATGAACATAATCGAACAGACGAACGATAACAAAAAAAACTACGAGTATATGTAATAGCTACACGAAACAATAATTTATTTATTTGTAAGATGATCTATACCATGCTGCGTCTGAAATCCAAATGGACGAGATTACAAAGATTTTAACATGAACAATTGTGAAATGAACGGCAATAGAAAAGCTTCGAGTAACGTTACTGGCTTGAGTGAATTATTCTAAAGTTAAGAAATATAGGTCAAAAATTATAATGTTTGGAAAAATAAGAGCTTTCAGAACACATAGTGCAACTGCAACAATTTATAATTTGCAATGTATGACTGTGAAGTTTAATTATTACATTTTAAGAAATCAATAGATTGATTAACAAACTATTAAAACATTCCTAAACACTCCCTCTCCTAAAAATCATTCTTTTACAAGCAGTATACAAAAATAGCTTCCCTTGATATCGAAAGAACTTTCAACAAGGTTGACACAATCTCTTTAAAAACTTGATATAAATTTCTCAAAGATGGTTTCAACAATCCTGACAACTCCTCTATTATAAATTCTTTTAATATACTAAATGGTATAAACGTTTGGTTGCCTGCACTGAACAAAAAAAAATTTATTTTCCCCTTTTAGATTTGAATGTTGATCTTCGTGTATTTTGGTGCGTTGATTACGAATATGTACTTGGAGGTTTCCTATTTCCCTCAGTTTTTTTTTTAAATCCCTTTGTGTAAATTCGCAAAAAAAAAGCCAACTTTACTTAGTATTTTTTTTTTTTTTTTTTTTATTAAAATTAAGAAACAATTACATGACTTTAAAGCATCAAAAATACATTTAAGGGACAGTAATAAATAAATCAAAAATATTACAATAAATACTTTTGTGGTATTTAGCTTTTTTTCACCGAAGCTCCGATTGTGAGATTTTCGCTTGAAATTCCGACTTGGATTAATTTGGTTTAACAGCCAACAATTGTCTGCCATTATTCTTTTATTCTACTTTCCGTGATAGCGACGTTCCATCTTTTTAAAATCCTTGTGAAATCTTTCGCCTTACTTTTTACTTACAGCTAATAACTTATCGGGAAAGTAGCCCAAATGCGAATTAATGAAGTAAAGTTTAATGCTTATCGAATATCCCATTTTTCCGAAATTTTAAATCATTTTCTTCACATTTTCCCCATAATTTGAACTTGAATGATTTCATAGAAAATATCTCACTACTTTCTTAAAAGATTTCCAGGCTTCTAATTCAATTTCACTCAATTTTTTATCGAAAGTTGTATGTTTCATCACTTTTCTTATGTCCGGGTCATAGAAAATACCTTCTTTCAATTTAGCTTCAGGCAACTATGGAAAAATTTGGTGTAGATATTTAAAACCTTCTCCATCTTTGTTCAGCGCTTTCACAAATTGTTTCATCATCCCCAGTTTTATGTGTAAAGGGGGTAGCAAAAATTTTTCTCGGGGGACTAAATTGTCTCTCACAACAGTCAGACTAGTTCAGTCACTGTCACTGTCCTCAGTTTGCAGTTATTTTAAGTATGGCGGTGATGGTGGTCTGTAGTCTTGCAGCAGGAAAAATGACAGTCCTCAGTTTGATTCTGAGGTTCTCTCCATAACACAGGCGATAGGAGATTAAAGGTATTTAATCTATTTTTCTTCCTTTTTGACCATTTTCCAAGTTCACGAACGCATGTCGTACAAACTTTATGTGGGACTCACTGTTAATCTTGATTGGCTATTGTTAGGCCGAAATACATATTATAAACGTTACTTATGAATTTAGTAATGTTATGCTGCTGTTTTCTTAACATAAACTGCCCAAAAATGTAGCAATAATTGTCCGGAGAGTTTAAATACTTTCGCGATGACATTTTTCAAGTGAGGATTACGAATTGCATGGAAGTACTGATTTTGTAAAAACAATGATGGAGCTATTAATACAAAAAAAAATATTAATCTACGTACATTAATCCTTTTCTAACGATTTAAGTTAGTTTCTATTAAAAAAATAAAAAAAAAAAACATTAGGTCTTCGAAAAATCAGGTTTTAAGCAAATGACTTAAAAATCCACTTTTTTTTATAACAAGTGTATGTTACTTAGTTAATTAAGTTATATTTAACTAATTATTTATGAGCAACCCTTTCGTGTGTTTTTTGTTTAATAAGAAACGATTGAAATAAAATATTAATAACTACGAAGGACTAGATAATTTTGGCACAAAAAAAACGATGCTAAATAACTAAAAATCCTGACGTGATGAAATTTTTAAATTTTTTTTCCCGTAATCAGCGCCCCAAAATCTATCCAAATCAATCATCAAAACTGAAGGGGGAAAACCATTGCAGACCTGTGTTATGAATTGAAATTTATTCCTTCGGTAAAACCAATCCTGTTTGGATGGTCTGTCTAATGAAGGCGAACTTTTTGACCTTCGAAAACATATAAAAATTTAGAACAGGATAATTATTTGGAAATAAGAATACGTAACATCTCCACTTATTTAGTTCTAATTAACATTATTACCCTAAGTTATCTATTAAATAATCTAAACACAGTCGAACTTATAATTGGTGACTTTTTTGAAAGAATAGAATTAGCAAAAAATGATTTTGTGAAGGAGGCGAATTCAGCGCTAATCAACATAAATCGAAAATCTAAGGATGTTTTATTGAATTCCTGCCCATTTGCCTTTAGAAGTTACATTCAAGATTTTTGGTGCCCACACCGAAGAAAATATAACGCAAACAAGACTCCTTTCAAATTTGATATAGAAAAATGATAATAAAGATGCTTACAACCAAACCCTACAAAAGGAACTCGAAGAGTTACATGAAAAAGTTACTGTAACTAGGATTATCAAAAAAGCTGTACCAGCAAATCGGTTGAAACGCTCAAGCTATAAAACCTACAAACATAAGTGGTTTGAAAGCGGATGTATATGTGCTAGAAAAACTCGGATGAATTCCTGAATTCGCCATTTTCCGTCGCAGAAGTAGAAATTGTGATTAGAAACTCAAAGCAAAATATGATATACTGCCAGGAAATGATCGTATTCCCTTTGAATTTTATAAAAATAATTCTCCAGAATTCTTATCAGCTTTTACAAATTAATTCAATAGAATATTTGCAACAATTTGCAACAAATTACAAAGTGATATCGTTCTTAAACTTGTCAGCCATGTGGTTCGCCAGTTTATTCTTAAATAGAATTACGGATTGGGTAATAAATAAGATCATACGTGAGTTTCAAGCTGGTTTTCGCTGGACCTATTTTACCGAAGATCAAATATTTTTGCTAGTAAATATTGCAGAAAATAAAAAGAAGCATCTAAAGGTACATAGATTTTCGTACGGCTTTTGACACCATCTCGCGTAAAACGCTTTATTACATATAAGTTATATAATTATGGAAGCTCGTCTCAAATGATAAAGGTTTTAAGAGCTATATACAAAAATAACAAAGATTGTCATGGGGACGCTAGAAACTTTGAAGCTCCAACGAGTGTCAAACAAAGTTGAATCCTAAGCTCACTACTGTTTATTTTATACATAAATAACATAACCCGAAACGTTAAGGGTGGGATGAAGTTCAGTGGAACTAAGATTCCAGCACTTATGTTTGCAGTTCACAACGTCTTTGTGGCTGAAAAAATAGCCACCACGTAGTGATCAACAGATTGAACACGTATTGCAAAACATGGAATCTGACTGTAAACCTTAAAAAGTCAGAAATGATGATATTTGAAATTTCAGTTCAAGGCAATCATATCGATATACGTGGAGTTAAGCACTATAAACATCTTAGAGTGTTATTCCTAAGTAGCTGCCCATCATTATACATACGAGTATATGCTTTACTTGGAAAGTAGAGCTGAACTTTTGTTGCTAAGCTCATCGTAAGTTCCATTTTCATTGTAATGGGATAAGCCTGGAAAGAATTTTGAAGCTAGTAAATTCGCAAATGCTACGTAGTTAGGTAAAATATGTATTGTACAAGAGTAAAATTGGGGATTGTAGCAGTAACTTCACTTTTCGATTAACCGAACAACATACATGATTAAGATAGAAGGTAATCCACCTATTGAAGAAAACTGGCAACAAAATTTATGACAAATTTATAAGTGAAACGCGTTTATCAGAACACATAGCTTATAATACCAAAATGTACCAATGCCTACAAGAGAGGACGTACGGATATGTGTTGAACAACTATTCGACAAACAAGATAAACACTATGCTGAAAGTAAAATGCGAGCCTCTGAAAATTAATTTTATTTCAAACCGTCCAGAGCTCTCAATTTAATGTGGTTTGTGCAATCTCAGAGAGCCTGAAGATGTATTGCATTTCATTGCTAAATGCCCAATCTTTAATGAATTCTACATCAAATTTTTCGGATCTCGGGCACTTGGGCTAGGAGAACCATTTCATGTCTTGAAAAGTGGCAGAGGTTCGGGCTTACTTTAAAATTACACAGTAAGCGTTCTTCGCTACAGGAACTGCATAATTGGAGAAAGTATCTATAAATAAGGACCTAATATTACAAACATTGTTTATTTTAAATTCAAAAATAATATAATAATCAAATGATGTACCTTACTTTGGTTGTCAATCTGGTCGACGACCTATAGGCCAAACCATACATATGTAGATTTAGAAACATATTTATATTCTTTATAAAAAATGAATATTTGATATAAAATAGTCTAATTAACATTTAACTTATTAGAAAATCTTAACACTAATAAATATGTTTCGCTCGAGGTCTAAGTCTTACCTGATAACCCTAAATCATATAGTCACATAATTTTCTAATGAGGGAAAATATATATATAGGGTTTTCCAATAGGGACTTGACAACTTTGAATTTAATTTGTGAATGCACTCTTTCACTTATCATCAAACTGTCACTGTCAATTTATTCAGTAAACTCAAAATGTTCATCATGGTAAAGTACACTAACGAGCAACGTCTGCAACAGATATTCGGAGTCTCAAAATCATCCTCAGTGACGAAGCTCGTTTTTGGCTCAATGGGTTCGTCAATAAGCAAAATATGCGTTATTGGTCGGGTGAAAACCCACATGTGCTTCATGAATCACCACTTCATCCACAAAAAATAACTGTTTTGTGCGGTTTGAATGCCGGCGGCGTTATTGGGCCATATTTTTTCGTCGACGATAACGATCTTCACGTTACTGTGAATGCTCAGCGTTATCACGCCATGATCACCGATTATTCTTGGCCCGAATTGGAAGATATGAACTTGGACGACATGTGGTTTCAACAGGATGGTACCACAAGCCACACAGCACACGCTACAATCGATTTATTAAGGAGTAAGTATGGTGAGCCTGTATCTCAAGAAATGGGCCAGTCGATTGGCCGCCTCGTTCGTGCGATTTAACGCCGCTTGACTATTTTCTGTGGGGCTACGTTAAGTCATTGGTTTATGCCAACACGCCGACGACATTGGAAGAGCTCAGAGCCAACATTGAACGCGAAATAGCGGCCGTTTCGGCCGAAATGTGTGGTCGAGTCGTTGAAAATTGGGTCCAAAGAATCGACCGCTGTAAACGTACCCGCGGTGGCCATATGAACGAAGTCGAGTTCCATTCATAAATGTTTTGATTGTACTTCAAGCCAATAATAAAGTTTTTGAAATATCTCAAGTGGTTTGCCTTTTATTTAAAAAAAAAATTGCAAAGTCGTTATTAGAAAACCCTATACTATATATACTCGTATATATATACTTATTTACTTATTTTGTTTTAAAAAAAGTTACAAAAATTCATTAAAAATTAGTACAAGATCCAAAATAAAAACTTCTAAAATAAGAATAAATAGAAAGCTATTCTCTTCTATTCTAGTGACGGATGACCCTTCCACATATCTAGAAAATAAAATGTGTGGGGTATACACAATGATATTTGAAAGAGAAAAAAAAAAAAAAAAAAAATTAAAAAGAAATAATAATAAATATTGTACAATATATGGATTACAAAAAAATAGTAAAAACAGATAAGATTTGTTAGATTAATTCTACGAACAATTGTTTGACCCTTGAACTATCCCTTGAAAAAAGCCAGAACTCTACTTTATTACAAAAGAGGTTTTGCATTCTTAAAATTCGTATATCATATGGTAATTGATTGAAAAGTTTTGGTGCTGACACAGTGAAAAAAAATTGTATAGTGAGTTTTATGTTAAGGTAACACATCAACAAAATTTCTAGTATTAACTCGTAAATTATATTTGACAGAGCTTCTTAGTGTATAACCTCTTCGCAAGAGGTCTTAAAAGCAGAACACGGAGACGATTAAACAGACTGCGGGTTTCAGAAACCATATACCTTTTTTAATCCCCTACATGCGCTTTCCAAAAAAGATTCTTGTTTATTAAAACACCAAGGTACTTAAAGCTTTCAACTGATTCTATTTTAAATCAGTTTTCTGTACATGTAGCAGTAAATTACCTTTACCGCAAGTATGAGAAGATAAAAACAACTGTTCATATGCTGTAGTGAAAAAATATGTTGCAGTCAACTTGGTCTGAATCCATTAAACTAAAAAACATAAGCTTTGTGTTTTGGCTTATTAAGAGCTGATGCTTTGCAAACAATTGCCTTAGGATTTCTAGGACTTTTCGCTGTTTTATTGCTGATTCAAACAAAGAGTTGTTAAAATGCTGCTGAAATATGGAGTTCACATAAATTTAAATTTAGTATTCAAAACTTCAGTAACTTCTCAAACAATGGTTAGAATAAAGACTATTGCATTGAAAATCATCTGCAACTACTTCCAAAAGTAAGTCACATTCGCAATCACTTTGTGGGGGTTAGCAAGGCTTTAATTTTGAGGCAGTTGATGTGGAGTATTTGTTGAAGTTGTTAGCAATAACTTTCGGGTTCAAAACACATACATTATAAATTTTTAATTTCTAAAATACTACATATCTTTCGTTTCCTATTTATTCAATATACTATTTACAACTTTCCATTCTTCTTTTATGTTTCTCTTGCTTTTCTCTTTCTCTTCCTTTTTCACAACCTGACACAATTTAGCAAAATATTTCCGAAGTTTTAAGTTTTGAGGGTGTCGCTTACACCTTTTCCGTATATGACCCATATATATTGGGTCATGTAAAGTCTCCGCGGTTTTTTGTCACCAGATGGTGTTGGTGTCCATATATCTGGAAACACTAATCTGATTGTGTCAAAAGAATACATGTTTGAAAGGTGACATGTCAGACTACATTTTTTGATAAAGCTGTGTAATTAGTTGCTCGTGTTAAATGTATACTGATTTAAATATAAGTGACATATATGCGATGCTTTTTTACTATAAAAAAGGGAAAAACGCTGCTGAAACGTAACGAAATGGAACCATTTTTGAAGTGATTCATTACGAGCGATGAAAAATGGATTAAATACGAGAATATCCACAAACGACTTCAAAGCCTGGATTGACGGTAAACAAGGTTATGTTAAGTATTTGGTGGGATTGGAAGGGAATTGTCTATTATGAGCTGCTAGAACGTGGCGAAACGGTCAGTTCGATCCTCTACTGCGCACAACTCGACTGTTTAAATGAAGCTTTCAAGAAAGAGCAACCAAAATTGGCCAACAGAAAGGTTGTTGTTTTCCATCATGACAATGCTAGGCCACACACATCTTTGATGACCCGGAACAAATTGAAGGAGCTTGGTTGGGAAGTTTTGATGCATCCATCGTATACTATAGCTCGGACCTTGCACCCTCATTTGTTTCGGTCTTTACAAAAGTCTCTTGATGGTAAAAAATTGGCCAACCGAAGAGCCGCTGAAAATCACTTGGCCAAGTTTTTCGCTGATAAACCACAGAAGTTCTACACCGATGGAATTACGAAGCTACCCAGAAAATGGCAAAAGGTCATAAATAATAATGACCAATATATACTTGATTGAAATTGATTTTTAATAAAAAATTTTTCTCCAAAATGTACCAATATATATTAATTTAAGTAAACCAGCCCCAATCCAAGACCTAAATCTTTTTACCCGTGGCACCTCTGACAGAGTAGCTCTGGCATTCTCGACATATTGTTTGAATAGCTTTAGGAAAATGTCGTACGCTGATGAAGGATCAGTTTCGTCAAGAACTTGACTCCAAGACTCAAATTTGAGATCCGCTTTTAAAACAAAGACTTAAAGTCTTATTGTAAAAGAAATGTTCTTTTTGCTACTAGTATTATTATCAACCAAATGCTTAACATTTAAATTTACTATGCAGTGATCTATGATTTTAAGGTCAAGCACTACATTAGTTACCCAGTGCAAGTCATTTTTCTGAAACCTTACAAAAATGTGGTCTATGCATGTTTGGGATTGATCTGTTAATCTTGTGGGTTCACTATCAATTGATTAGAACCCATAATAAGACAAAAGAAGTAAATACTACCCAAGGTGCAATTAGTTTCCATTATATCTGCACTATTCAGAATATAGCACTTTACTTATTCAAATTGATACTACGAATCTTTTACAAAGACTAAGATACCACCTGAACTATAAGAATTATTGAATTGCTCGAGAGCTCAGGATTCACTGAGTTCAATGACGAAAATATTGTCATCGCCGATGAGAGGGAACTACCTCCGTTCATTTTGAAGGAAGAACTCCAAACTATATTCGAATCACTGAGAAGTATGATATCAGTGGGAACCGTTGGCATACCTAACGTGCTACGACGTCTTCCACTAGAAGCGGTGAATTTTTACACCACCCTGTTCAATAATGCTTTGAATAATGCCTATTATCCAACGTATTGGAAAACAGAGGTGGTACATCCCATTCCTAAAAAAAAATAAAGACACGTTCAATGTGGCAAATCTTCGGTCGACAAGTCTCCCTCCGAATATCAGCAAGGTATTCGAAAAGGTGACCAATAGAATACTGACTTACACTGCTGTACATTGTTTTTGATATGCTCTCGAGTAGACAGTTCACCGTGAAGAATGGCGATGTGACTTCTGCTGGAATATTTAACATCAAAAATGGTTTGCACCAAGGTGTGGTCAACTCGCCGACCCTATTCAACATCTACACAAGCGATCTTCTGAGCTCGCTTCACCATGGAGACAAAGATCGAGGTCATTAATACTCTCTTGCAACGCGAATTCAATAAGCGATACTGCGATGACTAGAAGTTGAAAATTATCTTTCAGAAGTCGGAAACCATTCTTTTTAGGACGCCTTTGTTTAGGCCTCTGTGGATACCAGAAAGAACTGAAAAAAGTTTTCGATCGTGGGACAACGCGAGCAGTCACTTGATTGTCCAAATGTAGTCAGATACCTTGGGATTTGGCTAGATCAATATCTGTACCATATTTTAATAAACATGTAGATGTTGCCTTGGCCAGAGCAAAAGGTGCTTTTGTTATTATTTTTTTATTTATTTTGTTATCGATGCGAGGGTGAAGGTAATCTGCTACATGGCCCTTATCCGGCCTCTGCTTGTATTTGGATGTCCCGTGTGGTTCAACGTGAGAACAAGTTGAATGGAAAAGATTCGGGTGTTTGAGAGGGCCTGTCTTAGGACTTGCCTTCGCATGTACAAAACACCAAAATACGAGTACATAAAATATTATACTAACGAGGTCTTGTACAAAAGTGCGAACTTAAAAAGAGTGGACAATTTTGTAATTAAGCTGACTCAAAGGCACATTGCTAGAGCAATGGCCTCGACGAACAACCTGATCTTCGGGGCTTATTAGCCTAATTATTTATATCACGAGAGCGTGCGCCGGGCAGATCCAGGACAAATTAGCGGTGCCGTTAATCCCCCACGTTGCTCGAACAGCTGCAGACAGGCGACTAATCTACGACAGAGACATCGCACCTGGCAGTGCGGAACGTGCGGGCGATAGGGAGTCGTGATTTGAGGGATGTTGCTCAGTAGCACCATGAATTTTGGTGGCTCAGTGAAGGAGCCACGTCGTTTCCTTGAAATTCGGGGTGACGTCATTAGGACGCAAAGTCGGTACGCTTAATTCTTAAGAAATGGCCAGCTTACATAGTTTAGGTAGTTAAAGGTAGACTTAAGACTAAAATAAAACAAATAAAAAAATTTAAAAAAATAATAAAAAGGAGATGGGTAAATTAAATATTTACGTAACATAGCTCGAGATAGTTCTTTATATATATATATATAATCCCGCGCGTGCACCAAGAGGATATGAATACCCTTTTACTGGCTTTTCTCCAGGGCGCGGGCGGGTGGTGTAGTAGTTTGAAAGATATTTTTCCCAGAGGTGGTTGTCAAACTGGACGGGACGAGCCGTGCATCCTCAACAAGTGGGTCTTAGTACGTGCTAGTTGTAAGTTCGTTAGATTTTAGCCCAGCCAGCAACAACTCCAAAATCAATGAATTGCCTTCATATCAGAGTTGACGCCGACGGGATTTTCATATAACTATGTATATACATACAAATTCTATGAAAAGACCTTTTCAAAGGATTGCCTTGCATGGGATTCGAAACCGTGACTCTCTGCTTGAGGAGTCTATGCATATACCATTACACCACGGCCACCAATAGTATTATTTTGTAAGTACTTTTAAGTCTTATATAATAAGCAAAATGTCCTTTCACAAAGTTTTTATTAAAAATATTTGTATTTTCTTAGTCTTAAATTTAGTTAAATAAAATAGAGATAAAAAAATTAAATCAGTTAGAATACGTCGAAAGGCATAATTTTAAGTATTAGGTTTAGCTTAGAGCGCCCTTATAGGGCCTATAGGTAAAAATAACATAAATCAAGTTAATTCGACTAGTTTTTAAGCGTTTTTTTGGTTAACTTATAAAAATCAATAAATGAATTCCAATAATAATGCAAAAAAAAAAAAATTATTGCAATTGCCATATCGTTCCTTCCCCGGAATATTGTAGTTGGATAGTTCAATATCGTCTACCCAAATTTCAGAGATAATAAAAAAAAGCTTACAAGTATCAGCTAAACCATATAAACACGTAACTCTTAAACGGCTATTACTTCTCTTTTATTTAATTGAGCCTCGATCTTTAAAATATACACGGAAATAAGAAAAGAAATAAAAATTTAAACAACTCAATTGACGGCACCCCTCTTACAGACAAATGCATTTGCAAAATATCGGTCACCTTTCAATTGCATTCAGTATATTGACCTTGACTTTGTTATTCAATTTAAACAATTTCACCAACCGAATTATAAACACAAGGTGATTGATTTCCAGATACCATTAAACGCCTACAAAAGAAAAAATATTCGCTGTTCTCAATAAAAAGTTGTCTCACCACCTTCAATGTAATTTAAACAATTACTCATGTTCTATTTAAGTTAACTTAAACTCATCAATCAACCTACTTTCTATGAACCCCTATAAACAATATCACTAGTCAAAAAATAAATAAATAAATAAATAAATAAAGGATCTAAGAAGTAAAATTCTTGATAAAGAATAAAAAACCCAGATAAGAAAGTTCGAAAACACCAATCTTATGTAGTGATAATGACTACCAAATTTTGTGGACCCCACCAAACGCCTACTTGCGTTTGTTGAAATGAAAACATGTTTGACCACGCAATAAATCAAAAAATATATATACATATACATATGTACATATATATGTTCTGTTTCACATTTCAAATACGCAAAACAATCGAAACAATAACGATATTGAATGATTCCCTATCAACCAATGTTGTCATTCTATAGCTAAAACAGATTTCAACGTAGACTGACTCACCTGGAATGAACACATTAGTGAGTCATCCACCGTCATCATTCCGCCAGCATTATCGAACTCCCCACAATAATTTGGCGCAGAAAATAGTGTGACTAACTGACGTCTGGCAAAGAACTCATACCCATCTTCAACAACCTATAACAAATACAATTATTTCCAGTGCAATGAAAATACGTGTATAATTATAGTTTTAACGTACCTGATGTGCCCGGCAAATCAAATCCAATTCATGTTTCCGTAGGAATTTCGATACCACAGTTGCACCAAATGTAAAACTAACACCTCGATCGTTTTCACCCCATCCTTCTACATCTTTATCTGGATCACTCCAAAGCAAGTCGCACAATAGTCCTGTATCCGGCACGTCTGTTGGTCGCATCAAGCGCCTAATTTGTTCCATATTTTGAAGATCAGGACTTAGCCCACCATGACAACAAAAGATCTTTTCGTCAATAATCGCTGCTATTGGCAGACAATTAAAACAGTCTGTAAACGTCTTCCACAACTTAACGTTGTATCTACGCTTACATTCATCATAGAATCCTTAAAAATACAACCCATTAACACTGTCATATATTCAAGACAAGTATTCTTATATACGGATATGTATATTATGTAGCTAACTTACCATAGATTCTGTTAATACTTGCGCACTCATGATTGCCGCGCAAAAGGAAGAAATTTTCAGGATATTTGATCTTATAGGCCAAGAGCAGACAAATTGTTTCCAAAGACTGTTTACCTCGATCCACATAATCACCTAAAAATAAGTAATTAGCTGCTGGCGGGAATCCCCCATATTCGAAGAGACGTAGCAAATCTGTATACTGTCCATGAATATCCCCGCAGATAATGAGAGGCGCTTCAAGGTCCAGCAAAATAGGTTGCTGTAGGAATATTTCACGTGATTTTAGGCACAGACCACGCACTTCAGCTTCGGACATTTGTACAGGTTTTCCTTGCCGACATCCTCGCACTGCAGGAAAATATAACAAATAATAAATTTACATTAGTTGATGTATGATACTTATTTTATTATTTATTTTTTAATTGATGGACGAGCATGTATACAACATAGAGAGCGTGAAAAGGAATGTTTTATCGAGTAGTGTTTACATTGTTGAACTATAACGTATGGTAATGTTTCATGATCGAGTGTTTTATTTGACATTTACGCATGAGTAAATGGGATCCAAAATCAATTGCATGGTGACAAAAGAGAATTGTATGTAGGATCTTGACATCAAAGACGTAAAACTGAAAATGTTTTTAATTACAATGAAGAAAACAAAGAAAAATGAGAGAAAATGATAGTGGTTGAATACGCTGCAAAAATAGTGAAAATAACTTATTTATACCGTTGTTTCTCTGAATATAAGGAGTATAAGGTTATTTAAGGGTTTATTGCAACTATGAAGCCAACTTACTGCCCTGTGCATAGAAACGGATTTTGCTATTAAGTACAAAAAGGGTAAATACGATTTTGGTTAGTAACATTACGTGAATCAGGTTATACAGAAAAATAATGTATTGTTTAAGGTAGAGGAATTAATAGATGTTTGGAAATAATATTACTGCAAATAAAACAAATTAGAATCGGTCAATCAAAAGATACAGCATTTAAAATTATGTCCACAGAAGTTCACAGACAGCAACGATTTGGACGGAGGTCAGGGGGTCTTTTTGAACGCAGCGTAAAAACTGTAACGATAAAGTGAGTTTTACAGAATAAGAATATCTTATTATAAAGAATATCTTTTTATCTTTTAGTAGAGCAAATATGTTCTTAATGTTTGCTTTTTTTGTTTAAATGTGGTCAAATACGAAAATTGGATTGCCTTCTTAGCTCAAAAAGAGACAGTGGCTGGCAAGTTATTATACTTTTTATCTATTCGCTTGTACTTCTGCCTGGCAGAGTCTAGGTAGACAGAACCTCTAAATATTGCATTCGTCTACTGAAATAATCTGTTCAACACGTCACCACGTTCACCGTCAATTCCATCAGAACGCTGAGTTTATCTTATGATATCTATATCTGTAGCTTACGCAAGTAGTTGCCGGATTTCAAAAAGATTGTGTCTCGCATGCTTGTTTGTGATTATTGCATAATATTATAACAACTATATGACAGCGTTGCACTACTTTTTTGACATAAGATATGTCGCTCATGTCGCTACTGACCACAACGCATCAATGAGCAATTGATCGTTTTGCACAGGCCAATAAGTTTGACACGACATGATATTATACAGTTCTTCTCGTTAGAAAATGCGAAACGTCACTGAAATCGGTAAGAATTTTTTCATAATCTGTCAAATATCTAGCGATAATAACTTTCTATAATTTCTATAATAATAACTTTCCTATCCCAAAAAAAAGGCATTGGGCCTTACGTTATTATAGGTTATAATTGATCTTAATACCTCATTACAGTGTTGAGATTTCCTTCACTGCACATTTTTTTCCTCTGATAATATTTTTTCAGAAATAATTCAGCACCTGAACCAGACAGTTTCGGCTCATTCAAAATGAAATAGTTTGTCATATCTGGCAACACAAAGTTGGTCATTATAACCGTTTATTAATCTGCAGAAAAGTTTATTTTATGTTGTTTGATTCTTCGGGATCGGCAATCGCCATCTGTCGATTGTCTTCGATCGCACGCTTCTCACACGAACAAATATAAAAAGGTATCTTTTCCCTATAATCCCTTGTTTTTACATTGGAACAATAAAGGATTACTTGAAGACTACCGTATAGATTATTTAAATAAAAGTACGCCTCTGGACTCTGACTTATATACCGTTATTACAGAAAAACTCAAGTAGGGTGCGTCAGATAATTATTGCGTTTTAAAGAAATGATAATCTTCTCGACTATGGCATTTGGTTGACCATATTATTAGCAGATTTCGAACTACAATAGAACCAAATAACTTCCACAATTAGTTACAGCTTCAGTCTGAAGGTCATAGATGAGCTAACATACAGTAGTGTGCAAAAAATTTGCAATTTTTTTTTTTTCAAATACAATAACATTCTTTATTAATTGCTCTAAAGAAAGAATTCTAATGAAACTTTTAGTCAAAAGTATTACTTACAGTTTAATATTTAAAAGAAAACAAAAAAATTCCAACACGTACTCTTGATATTTTCAATCTTCGATTGACTCACGACCACTTTTGAACCGCTCGTGCCATTGGTAAACGAACGTTTTCTTTAGAGAATCGTTGCCGAAATACTTTTCCAACATTTCCAACGTTCGCGCACCATTAAATCCGTTTTTTACGCAAAATTTAATACAAGTTCGTTGTTGCTTGTTTGTAATTTCTAAAATCGTAAAAAATCGCCAACACACACAGAGATAGATGTACTCTTAGCTACGTAACTTTTGCAAATGTTAAGCTATGACGCTAAGATTTAGAGGGAATGTTAACAACAGATGTACCAACTTAACAAAAAAAAAAAAAAAAAAAAAAAAACAGAACTCAAATCGGAACAACGGGAAAGCTACACGATGGTTATTAAATTTTTTTTTTATCAAGGTGGTACTCCTCCCCCAAACATTTCCTTTGTTTTATATCTATCGAGTCTATGAATCTTTAGCAAAGGTAGATTGGTCCTGAACAACTGAATTTGTTGTTGGGGAAATCTAACTTTAAAGTTTTGGTTTAAAATAAAATAAGTCGGAATTACTTACCGAACCAGTGGTTTGTGGTGATACACAGTCACGATATTCCTGCTGGAAGTATTAACACTAAGACTCGAGGAACTTACGGTGAGCATAATCGACCTACTGAAACCACTATTGCCAATACCATTCACAAATTTGAGTCCCAGTTTACATTAGATTGATTAGATGATACTCGACCGGTTAGACCACAACCAGCACGTAGTGAAGAGACTAAAGCAGCATTAGCTGAAAGTGTACGCGAAGACCGTAACGAATTGATTCGTCGTTGTTCTCAGCAGCTTGACTTGGCGTAATCGGCAACTTGGCGTATTTTACGTGAGTATATTGGCCTAAAAGCGTTCAAAATTCAACCTGTGCAAGAATTGAAGCCAGGCTACTTGAATTTGCGTCATATTTTTAGTGAATGGGCTATGGTAAAACTCATTGAAAATCCGGTGTTTTATCGTGAAATTTTGTTCAGTGATGAACCTCATTTCTGGCTCAATGGATCCGTTGATAAACAAAATTGCCGTATTTGGGCTGATGAGCAACTCCAAGAGTACCAAGAGCTACCATTACATCCATTAAAAACAATGGTATGGTGTGATTTATGGGCTGGTGGAATCATTGGTCCATATTTCTTCAAAAATGAGGCAAATCAGAATGTTACCGTCAATTGTAACCGTTATCGCGCCATGTTAACGGACTATGTGCTTCCTGAAATTTAAGCACATGGTCTCGGTAAGCTCTGGTTTCAACAAGACGGCGCTACGGACCATACAGCGCGTGAAACAATGAATTTGTTAAGAAATCATTTTGGTGAGCACTTAATTTCACATTTTGCTACGGTAAATTGGCCGCCTAGATCATGCGATATCACACCTTTGAACTATTTTGTCTGGGGATATGTAAAGTCTCATGTCTTCAGGAATGAGCCAGCTACAATTGACACTTTGGAAGCCAACATTACTCGTGTTATCCGCGAGATAGCAGTCGCTATGCTCGAACGAGTCGCCCAAAATTAGACCTTCCAAATGAACCACCTCAGACGTAGTCATGGCCAAAAGTTACATGATATCATTTTCAAAAAGCCAATGCCATGAATTGTTCTTTTAACCGATAATACAAATTTTAAGTTCACCTTCAAATTTATGATGAATCACCCTATATAGTTATGAGATCTATAAAACAGTATTATTAATCTAATTGGTTTCAAGATTTCAAGGTCACCAAAGTTGATACCTGTAATGTGTATGATTGGGCTTAGATATTAAAGTTATATCCATTGAATTACTTTACAGATATCATGTAAATCATTCAAATAACACTTTTTGGAGTTGTTATAGAGTACAAATGTTGTAACTCTTTTTTTCGGCAAGAGAGTAAAAAGAATTTAATACAAGGCTTATTCCGCTATGAAGTTTTTTCACGTTTCCATTCGTTATTTTTTACACAGTCTTCAAAAGGAAATCTTTAGGAGAATATGATAAAGGCTCTTTGACACAAAAACACACTGTTATTTATGCGTTAAGAAAAAGGAAGTAGTCATGTCTAACCCTCTACGAAAAAATAATTTTACTTTAAAAAGTTCACGACATCGTCAAACCTATTACCAGCAAAATTATTACCGCTTCCATGCTCACTCTGGCATCCGCCCGATTCCTGAACAAAATAAAAAATCGAACCTAGAGATACCTTCCGTCGACAAAATATACAAATTAAGCACAGATTGTAAGCATCAAAAGGAATGCGAATACATCAATTTAAACACTTTTACAACAGGGTTTATTATTATTAAAAAAAAAAAAAAAAAGTTTAAAGGACTTTCGTGACTTTCATGTTTGCCCGAGTTAAACAGTCTCAGGAAATATTTGCTCCTTATAACAAGCGCCAGGCATTACTCCTTTGAAATTTAATAAACGGTTTATCAGCGGAAAGACAGGACAACGGTGAATATAGATATTCCCCCAATGTGTGAACAAATATAGAAAGTAATTTCAGAATTTCCAAAGGTCAAGGAATACCACACTAAAAAGTGACATCACATATGAATGCACAGTGGCATACATAGTGAAATAGTTTGCCAATGCGAGGAAATACATTTGGTACTAATTCTATATGGAAAAGTATATTTCATAAAGTATGACAAGGTCAGAGGAAGGGTGCTACGCTACGACAGTTATTTGGCTAATGTATTATTTGGGGAGCAAAGGCAACAGCAAAGCCAACAGCAAAGCCAACAGCAAACGAAAATTTACATATTTGGCTGAAAGTCGACAATGAGGGCATGACATAGGCACTTAATATAAAAGAGGCTAAAGGACTCATAATTTTTTTAAAGTTGTATTAACCTTGATGGTTATATATAAGTAAGTCGAATCAATTTTAGAACTGCCAGAAGAAAAGGGTGAAGAAATGTGATCAAAGGGAAGTTTCTAAAACTTGTAATGGTAAAGGATAAAGAGTCAATAGATTGGAAAATTTCCTGAAAGGATAAAATTAGACCTAAGAAAATGTAAAGTTGTCGAATTGGTTCTTCATTTAATATTATAGATTATATTAACTTTTAGATTTGATAACATTTCAGAGTTTACTTTCACACTCTATTGATGAGAGCTACACAAACATATGCGATCTGATTTTGAAAATTAATCTTCAAATAAATACATACATATTGTGATATGTGATATTTATTAAAGGGTTGTTAGGACCAATTTTATCATGTACACTGTAAGCTGAAAACTTACATCGCTGAAAAACGTGAACTAGTTTACTTTTAATAATAGGGTTAACATAAGATTCAAATTTAATTTAATTAGTAACATAGTCTGATACAGAATAAGATATCACGAATTGACTGATTTATAAATACCAAGTATAATCATGGACTGACTAATTTACCAATTTGCAAACATTTTTAATCGAATGTTTCGTATAAGTATCTAGGATTGAAATATATCAAAAAACAATTGTTTCAACTTTACGAGTATATATAGCAGTATACTCGTTAGATTCATGACTTCCAAATAGAAATCCAACTTCTTGCCATGCAGATGGATGATGGGAAATGCCGACCGATTGTTCCGTCTAGGTCGTTATGAAGCATACTAACATTTTCTGTCAATGTCAATGCGTCATACTGAAAGAATTCTGTTTAAATTCAAAACAACAGGGGTGACAATTTTCGATTAACGCTTTCAAATGAATTTCGGAAGTGCTTGGTAAACAATTCAGGACTCCTTCTGAAATCGAAATACTGTTAAATTCATACTATAATATAACAGATTTATGTGAGCATAACTAGCATATTTGAAAAGTTAAAACCACATCTGATGTAAGGACCACAAAGATTATAAAACCGGATTCTATGACGTAAGGGTTAAAACGAGCGAACCGAGCAAGGAGTTAAGTATAGGAAAATCAACATGTGACTTAAGCAACAACTTAGCTAAATAAGTAGTTGGTCTTTGTAGGCAGAGTTGGACGCTAAAGGGAAAAGAGTGAAGGCTTAACTGTAATCACAGGTAATATATTCGTTAAATAGATAATTTAACATAAACAGAGTAATTGGCTAAAACATATGCTATTTTTAATTATACTATTGATATAGAATGATTCATCCTGAGGTTTGATTTATAATGTAAAATAAATCACATACAATTGAAAATTAACTTTAAGTTTTTATTATCGGTTAAAAGAAAAATTCATGGCATTTCCTTTTTGAAAATGATATCATGTAAATGTTGGCCACGACTACGTCTGAGGTGGTCCATTCGGAAGGTTCATTTTTGGGCGACTCGTTCGAGCATAGCGACTAGTATCTTGCGGACAACACGAATATTGTTGGCTTCCAAAGTGTCAATCGTAGCTGGCTTATTCCTGAAGACTTTATATATCCCCAGAGAAAATACTCCAAAGGTGTGATATCGCACGATCTAAGCGGCCAATTTACCGAAGCAAAACGTGAAATTTAGTGCTCACCAAAATGATTTCTCAACAAGTCCATTGTTTCACGCGCTGTATGGCATATGTATGGTCACCGAGACCATGTACTTCAATTTCAGGAAGCACATAATCCGTTAACATGGCGCGATAACGGTTACCATTGACGGTAACATTCTGATTTGCCTCATTTTTGAAGAAATATGGACCAATGATTCCACCAGCCCATAAATCACACCATACCATTGTTTTTAATAGATGTAATGGTAGCTCTTGGTACTCTTCAGGTTGCTCATCAGCTCAAATACGGCAATTTCGTTTATTAACGTATCCATTGAGCTAGAAATGGGCTTCATCACTGAACAAAATTTCACGATAAAACACTGGATTTTCATTGAGTTTTTCCAGAGCCCATTCACTGAAAATATAGCGCAAATTCAAGTCGCCTGGATTCAATTCTTGCAAAAGTTGAATTTTATACGTTTTTAGGCCGAGATCCTCACGTAAAATACACCAAGTTGTCGAATACGCCAATTCAAGCTGCTGAGAACGACGACGAATCGATTCGTCACGGTCTTCGCGTACACTCTCAGCTACAGCTACTATAGTCTCTTCACTACGTGCTAGATGTGGTCTAACCGGTCGAGTATCATCCACAAGTGTAATGTAATGTAAGTTCCTCGAATCGCACGAAAAACATTTCTCACAGAACGCTGATTTTCGTAACTCAGCTGAACAATTTGGAGCCGCTGTTGCGGTGTGAGTCTTTCCATGATGACTTGCCAAACGATACTGAACAAAAATAACAAAGCAGTTTGATAGGAGTTACGCGTGATCTGTCAAAAAAAAAGTCTATTGAATATCAAACCTTACGATGAATCACCATATACAAATATAAATTGTAAGACAACGCCACCGCATATATTACACGGTCTAAAACACTACCACGATAAACCACGAGAAGGTTTTTGACAGGTGCTAACTGCAGTCAATATGTAAGAATTGCACGAGAGAGGGCAATTTGGTAAGATTGAGGATGTTTTTTGTTTGTTTGTGTGTTTTTTTTTATTTATTATTTATAACTTATTATAGCGTAACGTGTATTATTCCATTGGAACATGCGTTGGAAAACTACTTTCATTGTACGTGATTTCAGTATATGTCATTTATTTGAAGCGTAAACAACAATAATTTTTTTCACTCAAATATGTCGAACTTTGTGCCGGAAAAAGTGTTTTTGCGGGGGGTTTTTCTTCATTACTTTAATATGAAGAAAACCGCTGCCGAAAGTCATCGTATTTTGGTGGAAGTTTATGGTGAACATGTTTGAAGATGAAGAACTGGAAGCATTACTCTATGAAGATTGTTGCCAAACACAAGAAGAGCTCGCAGAATCTTTGGGTGTTACTCAAGCAGCCATTTCAAAACGTTTAAAGGCAGCTGGATATATTCAAAAGCAAGCCGAGAGACGTCGAAAGGCTGTTTTGCATGTCCGAAATGCTGCTGGAACGCCACAAAAGGAAGTCATTTTTGCATCGGATTGTTACTGGTGATGAAAAATGGATCCATTACGACAACCCCAAGCGCAAAAAATCATATGTGAAACCCGGCCAACCAGCCAAATCAACGGCAAAGCAGAATATCCATGGCGCGAAGGTAATGCTTTGTATTTGGTGGGATCAGATGGGTGTGCTGTATTATGAGCTGCTAAAACCGGGTAAAACCATCAATAGACAACTCTACCGAACACAATTAATCCATTTGAAGAGAGCAGTAGCCGAAAAACGCCCGGAATATGCGACCAGACACGAGGCAATAATTTTCCATCATGACAACGCCCGGCCCCACGTTGCTATTCCGGTTAAGAACTATTTGGAAAACAGTGGATGGGAAGTCTTACCCCACCCGCCTTATAGCCCAGACCTTGCCCCTTCTGACTACCATTTATTCCAGTCGATGCAGAACGCCCTCACTAAAATACGGTTCACATCAGAGCAGAATAACAAAAATTGGCCTGATTCATTCTTGGCTGCCAAGCCGGCGCAGTTCTTTTGGGATGGGATCCACAAATTGCCAGAAAGATAGGAAAAAGTCATAGCTTCAGATGGGCAATACTTTGAATAATACTATTGTACATATTTTTCTTAAATAAACGTTCAAATTTTGAAAAAAAAACCGCACGAATTAAAATATATACCCAATATTTTCCAAAAAATAAGCCTGGTGTAAGAACCCACCAAATGACTCGATATATCCGGCACAAATTTACTTCAGCTTAATATGGCATTATTATTATTATTATTATTATTATTATTATTATTATTACTATTATTATTTAATGTGTAATTAGCGCGCGCTCAAAATTGTTGCTGACAGCGCGGGCAAAGGTAACTTAGGAAGGAGAAAAAGAGAGGTACCGATATGCATTGGTTTTAAATGATTGCAAGTTATAAAAACTAGAAAATGAAAAGTTCGGCAGGGCATTCCATAAGCGA
Source organism: Volucella inanis (assembly GCA_907269105.1). NCBI lineage: Eukaryota > Metazoa > Arthropoda > Insecta > Diptera > Syrphidae > Volucella > Volucella inanis. The sequence goes on from OU026156.1 coordinate 115,121,656, forward strand.
GTTGTACGCCTTAGGAACTAATCACGATATTTTGGAGTACATCCGAAAGTGTGCTTGAGAGTGTATTGATGAATATTCTATGATGGTGCAAATTGCGATAGAACAAAGTGAGACACGAGACATTTCATCGTGCCCATTGTCTAAATGATATTAGCATCACCCGTGAATTTTATCGCACGGTTTTGAATTATATCTAGCAGACCCAGAGATGCTCCAATTTTGAGCTGATAAATGCCTTATACATTGAGACCAGATCAGAAGGGGCAAAGTATTTCTTACATTGTTTGAGGGAACTCAGACATTTCGCAACATTTTTGGTGACATCGAATATGTGGTAATTCCGACGTAAGTTGGCATTGACACACATACTGAGAATGGAATGTTTTTCGGTTTCGACGATGCAAGTGCCATTCATGGTAATGGTTGGGTATTTAAATTTCGCTTTAACGTCAGCAGACAACATTGTGTTTTGGAAGCATTAAATTCCACTCTGTTGATTGTTCCCCAATTGGTTATGATGTTGATATCGCCATTTAATGAGCTTAACATACGCTGCCGTTCCCGTTCTACAGCCGAAGAGCAGGGACGTAAGTCCACGAACGAATATAAAAAGCAGAAAGTATTGTCGTCAGCAAAGGAATATATTGGACTAGGAGTAGCAGACAGGATTTCATTGAGGGAAATTAAAGCGTGCATACCAGCATTTATTTTGTGAATGGAAGACTTAAAACCATACAAGACAACTTGAATTGAACATTCCGAAAGGTGATTTCAAGTCCATGGAAGAAGAGAGTCATCGATCCAAAAAATTCGCATTTTCGATAAAAGAGCCTGGTGCCAAACTCTGTCAAATGCCTTAGAAATATCAAAAATTTCGAGATATTTCATGAGCTGACGGTTTATCAACGTTTCCATGGCCTTGGAAAGAAGTGATGTAGATGCAATGGGTTGTCGGAGGTTAGAAAAGAAGATTCGCCTTTATAGGGATGGGCTGGAAAAATGCTGTTTTCCATCTGCTCGGAAATAGTCCTAAAGAGTAGGATTGATGGAAAACCTCACGCAGTGGTTTTGCCAGAATGAAAGGACAGATATACCAATGGACCAGCGGATTTGTATATGTTCAGATCTTAAGATTATGATCTTTAATGGCGTCATATTACGAATAGTAGATCATTAGCTACTGAATTGTCAAGTTTAAAGACATTTTGCCATGACTTTTTTGCATATTGATGTTTTTGCAATGTAATGAGTCAGAAGCTTTTAAACGAAAAGTCCTTTTTTCCTATTCTCATAGAGATAGGCTATCCCATCACCAGATCATCAACGTTTTTAAAAATGCAATTATAAATTTGATAAATGAAATTACATGCGAAATTGAAATTTGCTATTCGAAATGGTAAATATATATAACGAACCTTAAATACCATAAATCACCGGAAACAGGTAACTGCCAAGGCTAAACAATTTCTTCACCTGCTATGTTTTTGATTCAATTATCACAGTCTAAACTGTAAAACCAAAAAGGAACTACTATTCGTACAACATTGTCGTCAATCACACCCTCTTTGACACAGCGATTACGAGTGTCGGAATTGTAGCAGCCAAAAGTATTTCCATAATGAGTGGAAATTATCATTTCATCCCTTAGAAGTGACAAGTACTTGTAAAATGTGAAATTTTAGCTCGTAACATAGATTGAAATGGAAATGAATGGTTCTATAATTGCTATATACAATAGCTTCAAGATGTTTAATAAGAGTGGCATGGCGGAGTTGCTGCCTCACTTTGTGACCAAGCTCAGCAACGCCCAACGACCACATAAATTACAATAAACACTCTGACTTTTTGGTTAATGGAAACTCACCTCCTCTTTTACCTAATCCTTGGCAGTTTTTTTTTTTTTCTGTTTTTCCGTTCTTCAGGTTCTTTTCGTTTCATTTTATTTATTTTTTTTTTTTTTTTTTTTTTTCGTTTTTCATTTGGTTTCTAACCTTGAAAATACACATTTCAAACAAAATGCTTGTACTCCCTTGCGTGCCAGCCACAGTGGTAGTTTCTAACCTCTCCTTACATACTATTCCACTTTATCCAAATGCGGTCTTCACTGCATTACTTTAGAATCGGAGATGGGGCATCAGCAGCAATGAAGCAAAGAATAATCGTATTGTGGTGTAATAGGGCATTTTTGTAGCCCCTTCTGTCTGACTATCGGACTCTGTTTTGTAAGGAAATAATTAAGGAAGTGCTTGCACGAGTACGAATACGAGTACCCCAAGGTATGAATAGGGTTACGACTACAACTATGTTGATGCGTCCTTTTCGACTTGTAACGATAAAAATAGAAGACGGTGCTGAAGTCTGTGGATAACCTTTCAAAACAGTGACTCAAATTGCATATACGAGTCATACCCGTGCTTGTACAAACTAAGTTTGGGAAGGAGAAAGAAGTGGAGTGATTCCATTTTAAGAAACTAGGCCAAGGATATCAACGAATGAGGAGCAGTAGTAAATGCCATTGTTTATAGTTCAATAAATTTGTTGAGTTTCATGTAACACGTTAATTTCGATGAAGTGTAAGACAGGATATGTATTTCTGTTACCTTTATGTCGAAATGAATGTTTAAAAGAATGTAATAGGAAGTTGTTGCATGATTTGGGTATATAAACAAACATTTACTGAAGGTAAATGTAAGATAGAATAGATACACTGGAGGCAATTAAAATCTTATTCCTCTGCACGAGCAAAATGTTTCCAATCACCATTGTGAAAGTGATTTATAGTGGAAAATCTTTTGTTTACACTAACTATGGTGTGTCAAAAAGTTAGGAAACACTTAACATACCATACATGAGGGTGGTAGTCAAAAAATATATACAAACATAAAAATGACAGGCTGTCCCAGTTTAGGTTTTCGTCCTGATAGCTGAAGATTCCTGAAGTGATGCCGAACAAAAAATTGTACAGGACACCCGGTATATGTATATATCCTTCAAGTCTCCTCTTCGATGTACAAAAATTCCACCGTAAATTTTTAGTAAACATCAAAACGTACGTAGTTCCTTAAAATGGGGGCCCAGCGCATGCAGCAATGAATAAAAAAAATAGTAAGTTAGCTCAAATGAATAATAAAACGAAAAATTTAATTTCAAAAGTATTTTTATTAAGCTATCAGTTACGTTCCTTGCGCCAAAAAGAAAAATAATACCGCGCCGAAATAAAAGAAAAAGATTAAAAAAATGAATAGATTCATTAAATGTTCGAATTGTAATAAAATCAAAGAGTATGTTCACACACTTGTTGAATGCGTTCGGTTGATGAATTCTATCAGATTTTACAATGTTGACTTATAAAAATATTTTATTTTATTCAACACTTGCCTTGCACAGGAAGTGTTTACCAGAGAAAAACTATTTCCAGAATTATTACGATCGAAATATTCGAAGAAATTTGTCCGAGGAATTCAAAATCCAAGTGGTATGAATTTTTTTTTTTTTTTTTTTTTTCAAAAAAGAGAACTTATCCCAATATCGCAAGAAAGCTATAAAAGTAAGTAGTTTGTTGTCTACACAAGTGATTGCTTAATCACATTTGCAAGACTCTACGAGAGAAAATGTTAGGTTCCTATAGGTATCGCAATTTAAAGACAAAAGCCACAATGAATGGGAAATATTCTTTATGTCCCATAGAAGGGATGTACACAAACACATATATGTAAATACACTGAATACGTAAAAACTGAAACCACAAATATTATAGAACGATTAAAAAATTCGAGGTATTCCTGTACTATGCCTTCCCACCGAAGTGGATTCGAAGATTCTCCAATTCAGAGCGCGGATGGATAAGTCATTTTATTTGGATTCTTGGATTCTTTTGACTAAGTTGATGTCCCTGTACAGCCCAAACAGTTCTTCTTTGTACTTTTTACAGGACCGGAAGTTTATTTATCACCAAATCAGAATTCTCAAAACAACCTAGAGCGCGCATTCCATTCTTGACAAAATCGCTTCGCTTTGTGTAATTCCTTATTTTGGCATCAAACGTCTCGCTAAGATCTTTATCAACCTTGATGGGACAATTTGTTCAAACAAAAGCCAGAAACGTTCAGAACTACTGAGATGTACTTGCATGCGGGAAAAAGACATATGCATTTTAAAACGTTTATCTACGTTTGATGAATTGATATACATGAGAAAAAGTGTAGGTTTCTAATTATATCATTGTGGAAAGCCTTCGATAAATGACAGAAATACCTGTTGTGCAACTGACAGCTATATCTTTGTCAACTCAGAATTATAATATTAATTTTTGCAATGTTGAAGCACAATATATGTAATTGTTTTAGTGATATCTTAACCTGTAGTTTTTCTAACAGTAAAGAATAGTTTAAATGCAGCAACCGCTGTTCTTATCTTCACGAAAATAGCTTTTTTTAAACACTTTTGACAAAATAAGAACATTTTGTTAATACGATTGTACAATTTTGAAAATTGATGAAAATAGAACTATGTATTATAAATGTATTATAAATCCAAATATTGTATGTAAGGTAAGGTCATAACAGTTAAAGCTTGTACTTCATATTGATATATTTACCTTCAAGACAAACAGGTTGTTACAGACCTTTTAAATACGTAAACAGTATCGCGTTTGCTCATTTCTTTGTTTAACCAGAAGTTCCAAATATATTTGATTGCTTTTGTTTTAAAGGGCGGCCATTACTATTCAAAGAGCTATGATTTGTTTTTTCAGAAAAGTAAGTTATAATTTCCCGAATATATAATAGTAAGATTGACAAATGTAGAAATGTCGCTTTGGCATTACAATTTGACTTCATTTACATAATCGCACATTGAATTTAAACACACAAATATTTAAATAAATCGATTAAAACAAGTTGACAAAGAATTTTCTTTACGCCATCTTATCTGCAGCTCAAATTAATTACTCGCTGGGGATTAATCCTTTGTTTTATTTTGAGATCATTCCAAGATGCACATTCAAGTGACTGTATTATAATTAATTTTATTCCGGTTGAAGGACGTTACATGATGGTATGAGAACGTCATTACATAGTCATCATGCAAATAACAAAACCGACACGTACCTATGTATCTGCATACAGCTGTACTTGAGGCACTTCATTACATTAGAAGGAAAAGCCGGAAGCGGATATGGAAAGGACTTGAATAGCTTGATTTAAATCAAAAAAAAAAAAAAAAAAAACTAATATAAAGTATTCAGGAGATGAGAACAGTAAAGTGAAGAAGTTTTAAAAAATTGTCACTTCTGAAAAAGTGGACCATGCATATGTATTTGCTTTAATACCAACATAAACAAATATCATATGTACGATTAGATGAACTAAACTCAATGAATTCCTGATTGGAATGGAAATGTTTTTTTTTTCTGTGTTTAATGAAACAATCTTGATTAAGTATTGAATTTATCAATAAGCAAACCGAAAACTTCAATAAGGGTTAATAGTAATATCCACATCACAATAATAATTTCGTTTCCAGGGAGTTGAAAAGAAATGAAAAAAATAATTTGAAATTTCAAATGAAAGAAAAAGGTTCAATTTTCAATATTCATTTATAAGGTACTCAACATCTTGGCTAGAAAGAAAATAAATATTTTATGCCAAGCTATCAATATGGGCAGTTCTTTGATATTTACATATATTCAGTATTTTTTTATTTTTTCAGAAAATAATAGTAATCAATCATTAACTTGATAGTTAGTGTGGATTAACCACTAAATCCGATGGGTTAACCATTGGATATCAAAGAATAAGTATAAAAATTCATAAAAAAAATTGTTTGTATTGTTTAGGAAATTATCATCAACAGACAACAAATAGAAAAAAGCGTTTGTTTCACTCAAACTTGTTTTGAAAATCGGTTTTCAATTCGCAAAAGTATGTAAAATTACGTAATTGATAACTGATCTCGTTCCCATATATTGGTAGATAATAACATAAACAAGCCAACTTCATCCTTGACTTTATTAAATGCTGGTCTAAGAAATTTCCAACCCTTATATCACTAAATCCTTTTATATAACATTTGTCTGTCCTGTTCTTGAATACTTCAGTTCAGTTTGGTTATTTTAATATACTACATACATAGCCCGGCTAAAAAGTGTACAACGAAGATTCTTCCCTGGACTGATAATATTAACTTCCAACCTTACATGGGTCGACTGAAGCTTATAGACTTACAGCCTCTCACTGTACGTCGAAATGTTGCTAATATAATCTCTTTGTTCATCAGGTTTTATCTTGTCACATTGATAGCCCTCTTTACCTTTATTTATTTCTTTCTTCATACATCAACCCACTTAAACTTAAGTCTGTACTCCTTTTTCGATTCAATCCTTACTAAAAATCATATTTAAAATATAATGTCACGAATACTTTTCCTAATAAATAAAATTGTTTGCTTTAAAATCGAATCCTGTTGTTATTATGTTTAAAAAAGGAAAAAAAATATTTTTAGATAAGCTTTATGTTAAGCTTATCTGTTATGTTAAAATTGATTTTCCATTTTCTTCAAGATACACCAATCGAAAAATCACGTCAATTGGTACAGCAGATGCAGGGATATTGATACCTAATGCAATTTAAAGTCAGATATAAGAAAAAATACTATGCGTGGTTAAATTTTTGGCACCTACATATAAAGCTATGGAGAAATAGAAGGCTTTCATGGCCGTGCGTTGTGTCAGGAAAACGATAAAATCGTATAAACATAAAATAAAATTTTCCCCGTGTCGTCGAAAAATGTGGGAGATATTTTCATCAGTGCCATCGACAAAATGGTTAGTCCGGGATGTAATGTTTCCAGCCACCTCGATCTTTAGCCCGCTGCCCCAACTTTCGCACGGAAAGTTAGTTGAGGTCCCCTCTACTTTACTTGGTCTTCCTCTACTACACTGTTCCTCAGGGGCTGGTTCGAGGATTTTTCGGACCGGTGCGTTTGTGTTCACACGCTCTGCATAACCCAACCACCTTATTCGTTGGACCTTCACTTTTCTGGATAAGTCGATGTCGGTGTACAGCCCGTACAGTTCGTCGTTGTATCTCATCCTCTTCTGACAATCTATGCACCAGAAGAATTTTCCTTTCAAAATAGCCAAAGTAGACTCATCCATTTTTTATAAAGTCGATGCCTCTACGCCATAAAACAGGACTGGAATTATTAAGGTCTTATATAAGGTCACTTTGTTGTTCGAGAAAGGGTTTTGCTAGTCAATTGCTTTCTTAGCCCAAAGAATTAGCGACTGACAATAGTTATTCTTAGTTGGATCTCAGCTTTGGTGTCGTTGTCGACTTAACTACCTCAAAGTTATATCTGTCGAGGATGACGTTCTGTCCGAGACGTCGATAGTAGGTTTCTTTTATTGTTGACACTATTTACGTAGTCTTTTCCTCATTGACCGATAATAGTATCTTTGCCACTACCGCGTCAGTACTCGTGAAAGCGACACTGACATCACGCTGCTTTCTTCCGATTATGTCAATATCATCGGCGTATGCGAATAATTGACTTCTTCCAAAAAAAAGTACATCTTGTGTTGGCGCGTGTCTTTCAAGAATGACGTGAAATAAATCTATGTATAAATCTAAATAATTGTCTAAATCGTTTTTTGACATCAAAGGTCTCGGTAAGAATCCTAATGGAGCAGAGTGAATTCTTCATAGACATACGAACGGATAAGTTTGGCAGGGATGCCATATGCTGTCATATGCGGCCTTAACATAAAATCGATAAATAGGTGGTGTGTATCGATTTGGAGCTAATAGGTTTTTTCAAGGTCTGCCGTAATGTAAATATGCCTTGAAGTCACACTGATATGAACTAATCAGGTTGTTGACGAATGCCTTCAGGCGTTCACGGCGTTCAAGTCTGATGTCTCTATATTTACCGCAATTCAGAGGGTCTCCTTTCTTGCGGATCGGACAAACCATGCTGAGGATCTTTTCAGCCGGCATACTTTCGTTCGACCATATCTTAAAGATAAGTTGGTGTATGTTCCTTTAAAGAGCTCGGGTGAGGCAATCTGATCCATTAGCTTTGTTGGACTTAAGCTTAGATATGGCCATCTTCATCCAGATCGGGTGGACGGAATTGTTGGTCTACATCGTCCAGTTTGAAAGGTTCATTTTGCCTGAGAGCGGTATTTGGTTCATTATCGCCGTTATACAGTCTACAGAAATGTTTTTTTTTTAAAACCCTCAGCATCGACGATTATGGGAACACAGTCGCGGGATCATTACACTGATTCATCAAAATCAATCAGCTAACAGAGTTGCAGAGTTGTTTATCTAAGGTTTTAATCCCGACTTTTGTTTAAAACCGTTCTTCTCTTCACATATTCGTTTACCATATACTGTACTCGTACTTTTTTTAATATAACAGTCTGATTCAGAACAGTAAATAGTATCTGATGATTACGATCTTTATCACTTTCCACCGACTAACTAAACAGTTATTATTATAGGCATTTGTGTATAAATTATTCTTTTCACAACTGCTGCTATTCGTCGGATTACTATATATGTACTCGTACATATCTATATTATAACCCCATTTAACTATCAGAATAAGTATGAATATGCTTATGACTAAGACAATTTTCAAAACAATATCGTTTCCTATGCTTTCTATTTATGGAGTCATCCTCAAGGGATGTGCCACACATTTAGAATCTACTGAGCTTTAATTAAGACAAGAAAAAAATATAATAAATAAAAAACAAAAAAATAAATATATACAGGAAAAATGCAATCAGGTCAAAATATATGCAACTCCCTTTCTCCATTAAACATAAGGATACCAGATGAGAAAGAATCTGCATCATGATTGTTCGACACGAATGAATCTTTAATGATGCATTCCAATTTTGTTACCAATGATGAAACTGAGCTTCCGCTAGGGGTTCTTCATAATAACCGCTGTGTATAAAAGTACCCGTTGTTTGTGTACCGTCGGAGCAACTTACTTTAGAATTCTTGCAACGGATGACATGATTGTGTCACTAACTCGGAATAGGGTCGCAAACAAAAACAAATTTTAATTTTATTCCACAAAACACAAAATACACATAGTGCGCGTTCCATTAACTTACGTACGACGACGCTTATATTGAAATTTTCAAGAACAACCTAGAAATGATAACAGACAATGTCGGTCTTTTGTGCTTAACTCTGATCTAATAAAAATGATTTAATTATGCAAATATGTAATTTGTTATGTTTCAGTGAAATTCTGTGAACTAATAGGGCTTCTATTGGGTTGTTGAAAAAGTTATTGCGTTTTTTTTTTTTTTGCAATAGATGGTTTTGTCCGCGTTTATTTGTATCTAAGTGTGACATGCTCGTATATGTCCAACCTAAACAAAAAAAAAAAAAAAAACAAAAAAAAAAAAAAAGCGCGAGTTAAAAGAAAATCATATGACGAAGCGCATACATGTCCAATTCTTGAAGCGTAAGATCATGGGCGACGAAAAAACGATTATCTACAACAATGTCAGCCGAAAAAAAAGTTGGAGTAGACAAGATGAAGCATCGGAAAGGAAAAAAAACGCAATAACTTTTTGAACAACCTAAAAGAAGAATATAACAAAATAAATAATATATAGGGGTAATTGTTGTTGTTATCCAATTATAATACATACTTAATTCTAATTTCTCAGATACAAATTCCTACAATTTAGACCAAAGTTACGTCTAAAGAGTTTTATTCAAAAAACTATTTAAAAATAAGTGTGACAACTTACAACTGCTAACTGACAACAATATAAGCAGCAATATTTGAAGAAAATTTAAAAAATGCCTAAAAGGGATTTTCTGGATCAATAAATTTGAATAGAACAATCATGCTTGTTTATTTATCGGGAGTATGTAGGTTCCTTGTCTTTACATAAAACAAAAACCCATTGATATAATTTTAGCGGAAGCACCTTTGTGTTTGCCTTTCATTCTGAAAGACTCTACCCATCGATGAGAACGAAATGTTAAATGGATTAAGAGCATAAGGAAATTAGACGCTTACATGCATTTTAAAGGTTTGTCTGCCGATGTAACTGGCTCCAAATATAACGAAAATATACCTATTCATGCGAATGTTCAAAACATACTTTGTTGTAAGAAACTTAATTGAAATTTTTCGAGTGTGCATGCGTACGAGTATACCATATTATTGGTTTAAATGGTTGAAATGTCAGGAAAAACCAAAGAATTTTTCTGTATTGCTGAAGAAAATTATTTAATTGACATTACGACATGAAAAGCACCTTATTATCAGCATTAAGAATATAATATTACCTTTCAAAATTAACTAAAAATCTTTTTGAACCAAAAGTAATAGTAACAACAACACTGAAAAAAATGGACTAGTTATTTGTCTAACTATTCCGTTCCGAAAATATTGTGAATTACAATATATGTACATCATAAGCAATTATAGTATTATATCGTAATATTTATTACACATACAAAATGTTAGACTTGTCAATATTATTTTTTACGCTGAATTGTTTAATGGGCAGAAGAAACATTACATGGAGTGGATACATCATGTTATATTAAACTTATAGCTATAAAAAAAAAATATGCCAAATTTTGTTTTTATGAGTCGGAAACCAGAACCAAACTGCACTCTGTAGTATTTCCTCAGTTCAGAAAGACCCAGTCTAGTCAAATGATATCTATTATCCAGTATATAAATTTCTTAGAAAACTAATAACATATATGTATTGATCTATGTGCGATCTCTGACTATTGAAGAAAAATTAATAATTGTCTCGTTTGTCTAGCAGAAACCTCCTGGCTCGTCAGTTAGTGCAGCACCTAAAAAATGCATGATGCTGCAAAATGCTGAAGTCTTCGCTACAATGTGTGAGCCTAACGGAATGTGAAATTAAGCAGCCGTGCAGTTTCGACATACGAGGTGTGTTCAGAAAATAACGGGAGAGAGTCCGATTGTCAACATTTGTTTTTATTATGTTGGTATATATTTCATGCCCCTGGAAGTATGATAAAATTTTCAGCTGTATTCATTGTTAATTTGTCTGTGACAGCCACTAAGGTTAGACATGTTGGGAGATAAGCTGGGAAATTTTCAATTATTTTAAAAAATGGAGCATAGATTTTGCATCAAATTTTATACAGAAAATGGAATCAAGTGCTCTAAAACACTTGAAATGTTGACAGTGGCATACGGTGAGTCTGTTCTAAGTAAAAAAAAAATGTTTACAAGTAGTACAAACTTTTCCAAGATGGCCGCTAAGATGCCAATGACGAACTTTGCTCTGGACGCTCCAGCACATCAACAAAAGATGATAACGTATAAGTTGTGAAGAAAATTGTTTTGGAAAATCTTCAAATTATTATAAGAAAAGTTGCTGAGGATTTTGGCATAACGGTCGGCTCGTGTCATGCAATTATTTCAGATATTTTAGACATGAGACGTGCGTCAGCGAAGTTTGTTACGAAACTTCTTAACCCTTATCAGAAAAACCGTCGCATAAGCATCCCTCAAGAACTCTTGAATGACCTTAATAATGAACTTGACATGCTCAAAAGGGTAATATTCACCGAATTGGGCCCCACGCGACTTTTTTATCTTCTCAAAACAGAAACGACCTATTAAAGGACAAAGATTTGGAACGATTGAGGAAATAAAAACGTCATAACTGGAAGAGCTCAAGGCTATACAAAAAAGTGCTTATGAGAAGTGCTTCGAATGGGGACTATTTTGAAGGCGACAAAATTAATGTAGACGAATAAATAAATACTTTTTTCAAAAAACTAAAGTTCTCGTTATTTTCTGAACACACCTCGTATGTAACTATGAACCAATTGCGATAAATAGATGCTGTACACAAATTCAAAAGTAAATTTAAAACATGTTCCAGTAGTCACATTACTCCTCTAAATACTCCTGGAAATAGCGCTTGACAGAGTTCACAAAGATCTTATTTGAACAGTGTTGAGATCTTCAAATACACCAGGAGACGTACACTTGCGGTCATAAAAATTGCACCACCTAATGAGTCCTCAAAAAATCCTAATTACATCAGATCGTAAGGGTTTTTCCCATACTAACGAAGGGTATTCCCCATAGCGGAGTTCGGCCTCGTATTCAGTGCAAAAAAAAAATCGGTTTGAATTGGTTGTGACGGTGACAAGTAAAAAAAAGTGAAATGTCTGGTAAATATCATCAACTGACTCGGGACGAAAAAGTTCAAATATTGACTTTAGTCGAAGAAGGGCTTGGCTATCGTGAGATTACGGTTAAAATAAGATGCTGTCATTCAACTATCGTACGACTGATGAAGAAAAAAGAAAATTTGGATCCACTGGAAAGGAAAAAAGGCTCGGGACGAAAACGTAAAACAACCCAGAAGACGGACAATGTATTACAACGAATTAGCATGAAAGATCGCTTTAAAACTGCTGTATAAGAGCAGAGCTGAGTGAATTTCATCAAGTTGATCTAAGCGCCGAAACCATACGCCGACACCACAAAAATGAAAAAAGGTCGCTTGACGTGGGCAAAAAAGTATGAAGATTGGACGCAAGATGATTGGCGATGTGTGATATGGTCCGATGAAAGTAAATTTAATTTGTTGTGTGCCGACAATTTGCAATACGTACGACGGTCAGCAGGTGAAAGGTTCAAGGACGAGTGAATAGTCAAAACAGTGAAGTTTCCTCACAGCCAGATGGTTTGGGGATGTTTTTCTTTTTACGTTTTGGGCCCTTTCCACTTTGTTAATGGAACTACGAACGCTCAAAAGTATGGAGAAGTAGTAAGTTAGTTTTTGGTACCAGCAATTCAACAGCATCATTCGTATACTGACAAGTGCATTTTTCAAGATGATTCTGCACCTTGCCACCGCGCCAAATCCGTAAGTAAAGTGTTATAAATCAACATCTAGATGTCTACTTTATAAATAATAAACAGACAAGTAACTAGAGTCTTTCAATAATTTTCAGCTCAAGACAACGTTTGATGACCTCGGATTTACCAGACTAGACTGGCCAGCTAATTCGCCCGATTTAAACCCAATCGAACACCTGTGGCATGTAATGAAACGTAAGGTGGCTGAACATAAACCAGAGAGTAAAAAAAAAGATAAATGAAGTTCTGGAACATGTATGGAATACTGAATATTTACTGAAGGGATATTACTGAACTTCTAGTAAACTCGATGCCTTTAAGAATAAAAGCGGTTATAACCGCCAAAGGAGGAGCAACTCGGTATTGATAATTTTTTGGTAAAAGTGGCATATCTAAACATCTTATATACACATACATAAAAAATGTATCTTTTGATTTTGTTAACCAATGACTATTAAAATATTTAAAAAAAATAAGAAAATTAACTAGTTTTTCTTTCTTTGTTAATATCTTTTTTCGAATATTAAATAAACAGATGGAAATTAGATAGAAATACTTATAAACTACTGCGGAGTACTCAACAAAAATTTCATTTCATTATAAAAATTATTATCGTAGTTATTAACAATTTTTCAATCATTTTGATATGGTGCGGTTTTTATGACCGCAAGTGTATATCTTGAAAATTATAGCTCATGATCTATCATATATGTCTTATCTAGCAAAACCGGTATTCAATTAGTTTCTCGTTCTTAAAAATTGTTTTTCTACATTATTAAATAAAAGCATGTTATACATATGTACGAAATCTCCAAACAAAGCTTTTCTAAAAGGCAAACGTTGTATTTTACTCAGCTATTGTTCAAAGACTTTCCAGTTTTTCGAACACATTTTTATGAACATTTGTACATACTTTATCTAATCTTTAAATGTTTTAAATTCGCTCAAACACATTTAAAACACTTTAATTGATGGATCAATTCGTGATGACAAAACCAATGAGTTATTTACTTAACCTTCAAAATAGAAATAAATCGTTTGAGGATGGATACATTCAATCATTTATAAAAGTTGCCGAAATTAAAATCACGAGTGATGAACGACAATCAAAATCAATAACATCGTAGAAGCTACAAAACTATTATAATATCGTACTTTCAGACATACTATATTTTTATGATCTTTAGAATGAAAAGAAATCAAGACAAATACGATTAGATAGTTTTCTATATACATTTTAAAACCTAAAAAGTGTCTGCTATTACAGTCACTACTTAATTCAATGCTTAGTCTATCTACGTAACTTTAGTTCTACGTGTAACATACACTTAATGCACATACTCGTTTGTACGCGCTTTTAATTATAAAATTCGACTTGCAATATTGGGGATTCTTCTGATCAAAATTAAAACAGTTTCGTAACAAACTTCGCTGATACACGTCTCATGCCCAAAACATACGAAAAAATTACATAACACGAGCCGACCATATGCCAATATCCTCAGCAACTTCTCATATGGTAATTCAACGATTTTCCAAAACAATTTTGTTCACACCTTCGACATTTGTTGATGTGCTGGGGCGTCCAGAGCGAAGTTCGTCATTGGCATCTTATCGGCCATCTTGGAAGTGTTTGTACCACTTGTAAACATTTTTTTTTACTTAGAGCAGACTCACCGTATGCCACTGTCAACATTTCAAGTGTTTTATGGTAGAGCACTTGATTCCATTTTTTGCACAAAATTTGATGCTATAAAATATATTGATGTGAGTAACACAAAATTAACCGATAGAATAAAAAATTTTTTTTTATAGAAAAAGCTGATTTTTAGGTACTATACTCATTTTTAAATTTGGTGAAAAAATCTGAGTTCAATTTTCAATTCACTTTGATTGAAATTTTTCAGCTGGTGCATTTTTTAAAATTATTGTCAGAGTATTTCTACAAAACTTGATTTATAAAAACTCATTTAAACATATTTCTTTTGCACATTTCAGTCCTATTTGTATTTTTATAGCATTTGTATAACATATCTACATAGAAAATATGATACACTTTTTCATTCGTTTCGAAGCTATATAGTTGTATATGTTACATCTCGATGTATACCCCCTCCTTTAGACCGCAGTCACGAGCGAACGGTTTTTGTGTATATATCCTCTCTTTTCTGTTTATATATCATCATTTTATTTATACTAGTATATGCTTAAAAGCATGAAAAATATCCAAAGCCTTCTGCTATTATTTTCCGGGCATCTACGTTTCGATGCTATCAAATTCGTAAAATGGCGGATAGTTATTCTCCGGATTAGATGGTCTAATCAGCATAAATCTTTGTGCATTTTATTTATGGTTAAGTTTGACATGACAATACACCTCGATTTAGCCAAAAACATATTAGCAAAAAAATGTGCATACAAAATAATACGAAAAAAAAAACTTTTTTTCCAAAGTGTATAATTTCTTTTTGTTAAGAGTTTTTTGAATATCTGAGGTATATTTGCATGTTAAGGTATTTATATTTTACAATGCCATTGCTGTTACTTTTTTTTTATTTCAGATTATCCAATTCCAAAAATAACTGGCTTCCATCTGAACATTTTTTTTTTTTTGCTAGTCTGACTACTAAGCGTCTTCTTTTATTATCCATATGTACAGGGAAAATAATTTTTTTTTTTTCGCTTAGTCAAAGACGTCTCTTATAAAGAGGGAAAGGACTTCAGAATTAACTCAAAAATCAAATTCCTTTTTTGTTTCACTTTTTTTTTTTAACCTGGTATAAAATATGAGTCAAAGTGGGGAAGCAACGCAACGCTCCCTCGCTGACCACGAATCCCATTGCCTCCAATCTGTTAAGTTTCCTTCCAAGATATGACTATTTCTGTACATTGAATTCGTTATTTTTATTTTTTTATTTATTTATTGTATAACAAAATTGGAAAAATTTAATAAAAAGGAGATTTTTAATTTTTTTTCAATAAAAAAATACGCTTTTAGCCTCTCCTCCATAGTATGCTTTTTTTTCACATTTGCCCCAATTTACTCAAAATTACAAATGCTACAGTTCAGATTTTTGTGTAATTAAGTTAGTTGCATCACTATATTTTGTGCTTGCTTAAAATTCTGCATCATCTGTAAAATGGGTTGAGATCGGTCTAGCAATTTCTGAAGTTGAAGACAAACATATATGAAATACATGTAAACACGCCTCACGTCCTTACCCTTTTAAGAACGAAATTTGTTCACAGTTGTGGTATAGTACAGTACAAGTTGTTTGATAGCGATCATGAGGGTGAGAGAAAGACAAATTTTGTAAGTGTTTTTAGTCGTGCTGATTTCCTCTGTTTGAAAAATTGACCAGTCTGCTCGTTTCTTCTAATGATTCGATGTTTACAAAATGCTTATAAGAAACACTTTTAAATTTTATGGTAATTATTTTATTCCCCGTTCACAGTTTAGACTACTGATCTATTATTATTACATATTTAAACAAAAAAAAAATGAATCCTTTTAAAAAAGAGATGGACAACTCTTATGAAAAAAAAACTGTTCATTGTCTTTTTCCTCGGGATGAAAAGATAGACCGAATTTAGCAAACGAATAAAGAAAAACTCCACATTCCAGAACCAATAATGAAACAAAAGCACTACAATCGTTTCCTGGTCATTTTGAATATACAAAAGAGAGAAAACCCTTTTTAACTACAATATATTAACAAAATGGCCTCAACGTTTCATTGGTATACTCGTATATAATTTTGCTTGAGTCTTATTAAAATGTTTTAACGAATTCAACAGTAAACATACAATTACTTGTCAATGAACTCCGCGTTCTTAACCATAAATAAATCTGACCAAATTGTACACGTTTTCCTGTTTTCGGTTGCATTTGTTAGATAGTTTCCTTTTGCTGTTCCAAATAAAAAAAAAAAAAAAAAAAAAAAAAAAAAAAAAAAAAACTATTAACTACATTAAATAGCTTAGGCCTGAGTATTTTAAATCAAAATGTACCTATAGAAATAGTTGCTACAAAAATTCTGACTATCTACCTATGTAGATACGCTTGCTCATAAACGTATTTCAACAAACATAAAAAATCACATTCTGGGCCGTCACATTGTAGATATTTTTAGAGGCGCATTCGATTCGAAGCTAAGCGCGAAACACTTTTCCTATCACACGTTTGCATACCCGTATGTGTTATACCGCTTTTGTTGCTACCACTAAAATTCTCACAGTATCTTATTTTTGACAACCACGTGTTTACCATTCAGGAAAATCATTATTATTATTATTTTATTATTGTTATTGTAATTTTTCTTCCGGATGTGGAGACCACCATATTGCAACCGTGTCTAATATCAGCAATGCAGGAGTAGCATTTGAACTTAGAGAATCTTTTTAGAAATTTGGGGATACATTTTTTGTCGAGATATCAGAAATAACTAAGACATATGCTGTGAGATCATGACGAATCTACGGAATTTGTGAGCGTAGATATTTTTTTTTTTTTTTTTTATTTTTTATTTTTTTTTGCATCTTGAACACTACAAAAATACTCGCAGCACGATTTTGAATGTTCAAAAGCTTATTACAAAGCAAATAGAGACATTAAAACATTTATGAGTTGTTTTAAGGTTAATTATGTATGGTAAGTAAACTTAAATGACTATGTAGCAGTGTTATCTTTCTGAAAAGTGAACATTGCGCCATTCGTATTTTAGAGTAAAGTAAAAGATACTCTTCAAATAGGGATTGCATTGCTAGTAAATGAAATGGAATCTATAGATTAAGAAAGTTTAAAAACAACACTTGAAACATTACAACATCTTGAACAACATCTCCAGCTGGACATTTGCCATCTGACTATCAATGGGTCGACACATTGATAGACAAAGCTTTTGAATTAGAAAAGGTATCGCGTCAAATTGACACATTGTTTTTTTAGAGACTAAGACCGTTATTGTGAGTGTCGATTAGCAATCGACACGATAACTGTCCATTATGTCGATTGATTTTGAATTTGGTATTGGTAACTCCATCAACAAAAAAATGCATTATTGTGAATAATAAGTATATTATTGTGACTGACATTATTTTGTTTACGAATTCATTTGGTGTTGATTTGATTACATTGTAGTTAAATTTTATAAATGACATCATCTGAGTTGTGGTCCAGTAACCCTGATTCTGAAACAAATAGATAATAACCTTAAAAACAAAGGATAATAACTCATTGGAATTGGAAGAAAAAATGTAAGTATATAATTGTAACTTTACAGGTTTTTTTTTTTTAAACACTTCCGTTAATTTAAGAAGCAATTACTAAGTTGAAGTACAACGTTGTACAAAGTACAAAGTTCTTGGCGTGAGTGAGAAATACATTTATTCCAAATGTTGTTTAGCTTGCTACCGATTTGCGATTCCGTGCCCATAGTTGGCTACCAAACACAATTGTGCGTTGGGATAGTGATATCTGCCGTTTCTTTGGTCTTAAAAGATGTCTTCGAAATGCTCGAAATTCCACAACTTATTACGGACAATTTTTCCCAGCGCTTTTATGCCTGCGTTTTGATGCAAATCCTTTTAGCGATATCGGAATTTGCTTCCATATATGCCACTAAAAGTTCCATTTGTTACTTACTTTGCGCTAAAAGTGAATTATTTTATTTTTTGTTTGCATAAATATTATATTTTTTTATTAAAGAACCTAAATTTCTGCTGGAAAAATCTTTATTATTATAATTTTTTTTTTTCGAAATAAACCAATGACCGCAAATTTCCAGTCAACTACGAACGACTGTCAAATCGAAAGATGTCGTTCACAATCAAAATACAATACCAAAATCTACAATCGACTTTCGTCACTCACCATAATGGACTATATATATATATATATAATTTGTAAATTTTGAAAATCTATTGTCATGCTCATTTCCCGAAATCAAATGAACTCCAAATTTTTATTTTGTTCACCGTATGGCATGTAGAACCATCATGGCCTTAGCTTATCGGTCGGGTCGCTCAATTAACGTCAAGTGAATTCGATTAACCGTAAAGCGACCTTAGATCTAGTCTTTTGTAAGAAATAAAGCCTGGTGATTCCACTAGTTGAATCTACAGCGGACATTTTGTTTATGTAGTAGGATATAAAAGCGTTCTTTTAGATTGATCTGACGCCCGTATGTGACAACTTTGCTTGTGAGGGTGAATAAAAAAAAAGTGCATACTTTTTTGAAGCTCAATCCCTGAACCTTGAAAAACACAACTCCACACCATCAACTCCAATCTATTAATAAACAACTGTCAAATTTTCGAGCAAGCTGCGTCATATAACTTGTGTGCGGCAATCATTGAAACCCGGCAACCGCGTGAATTTAAGCAAAAAAAAGTTATTTCATGTGACAACTCCCAAGGAGTGTTTGTATTCATTCCGGACGAGTGTTTGCGTCGCTTCATAACCGTGGACGAAACATTGATCCACGTTAACACACCGGAAACCAAGCAGCAGTTAATACAGTGGGTTTTGCAGGACGAATCGAGGCCGAAGATAAACCAGATGAGTAGGCTAAAGAGGTCGGCGAAAGTTTTTTTTTTCTGTTTTTTGAAGAACGCGATATAATCTACATAGATTACCTTCAAAAGGGAAAAACAATTAACGGTTAAAATAATGTCAACTTATTGGAGCGGTTCAACAACGTTTTAAAGGGAAAATGACATCGTTTGGTCAAGAAGGAAGCGTTCAAGGCAATAAAATTTCATAAATTTGAACGCAAATTGCTCTCTTATCCACCATATTCCATGATTTAAGACCCAAATGACTATTTCCTGTTTCCAAACTTTTTTACCTTCACATAACCAACCCGTTTAACCTCATCCAAATCGGGTTATAGCTGAATAAAATGTTTCCATAGAACAACGGGTCAATTTGCAACTGTTTTAGAGCGCAATTAGTAAAATAATAGCACATATAATGCCCTTGTGCTATAAATGAGCGATATCAGCAACTTTGCGCAAAAATTTAGAAGGATAGAGTACAAAACAGCTCGGTTATCGTAAGTTCGTTTTTAGCAAAAATAGATAACAAAATTTGAAAGTGATAATTTTAAAAATCTCAAACTCATTTATTTTCTCGGACCGTCAACTTTTGAGAGGCTTCTTTTTAGAAGATTTTCTTGCAATTAAAAGTGTGCCAAAACCAAATGCTTATTATGCTTATTACAGAAAAAAAAAATAAAAAATTAAAATGCCAGAGAGATTTGTGGTTTTGTATAAATTTGCTCATCTTTTAATTAAGTCTCTGCAAAACAAAAGAAGAATGATTTCACCAATTCCTAGCCATTAGAACTATCAATTTCTGTTCATTTATTGCAAAGAATTTATTTTTGTTTGCACAAAAGGAATGTTATTACTTCAAATATGAAGAACAAACATAAGCATAGAGGATGGAGAAGGTCGGGATTTTTTATGCTCCTGTATATAAGGTACAACCACTTAAACAACATCAAAAAGGATCTCTTTTTAAGGATATTATTACACACTACAAAATGCAAGTTTAGCCATTTTACAAGTGGAAGGATGTTGTAATGGGACTGGCTAATGGTTCATACTATGTGTAAGTTAGGGATATAACTGAGAATGAAGTAGTTGTTTTCTTGTTTTTTTGGTTTGATTTGTTGATTCTAAATACCGAATTCGGCTACAAAGAAATCTCTCAGGCGTAGCTTTCTCTTCTCGTCCTTGGGATGACGATGTACTGTTATTTGATCGCCTTCCGCTGACACAAGTGTCTCAGTCGATGGCAATAACCATTCTGTGTTGTCCTGCTGTAGCAACTTGAGAGCTTGTATCTCTCGTTCTCTTTCCTTTTTATATGCTTTTGATTTACACACAAATTGACAAGTATGGTGTTATGTTTATTTTTAAAATTTGTGATGTAAAAGAAAAGTAAATATATGTAGGTATATATATATATAAATAACATTTTCTTTATAAAAACAAAATCAATAGAAAGTCGTTTAAAATAAAATAGAAACAAATATAACATAATTCTAGCGTTTACAAAGCAAGAAATATCTTAATACCATTCACACACTAAAAAAAAAAAAAAAAAAAACAACCACACACAACTTACACATATGAAAAATAAAGTAAACAAAAGAAAATATGGAAAATGTAAATAATTAAAAAAAATATATATATTAAATAAAAGTTCAGAGAAAGCGCATGAATGAAACCATAATAGACGACATCATGTTTCTACACGTGAAAGGCTCTGTGACTGAGCTCTGAAAACTGTGCATTTTCAATTGAATTTAATTGCTTATGTCACCTTACATGATAATCTCATTGCCGATTTCATTTTGTTAATTAATTATGTAACAACGAAAATGAAAAATACAAAAAAACATACAAAAAAAAAAAATAACGGACTATTTTTAAAATTCACAATTTCCGTATTAAAATCAAAACAATAAATATTGTCCTCTTACTCAATATAATTGAACTACATTGCGAAAAATAAAAAAGATAGATCTCTGACAAAAAGAATAAAAGCCCTTTACAACAATATTTAGATAAGGAGTACGGAAAAAATGTGCTGGCATATCTTTGTATGCTTTGTGTTAAAATTTAGCGATGAACCTATGTTATTGTTTATCTGTATCATTTGCATTATATTTATATATATTTTTATATTTTTTAAACTACGTAGAGAGGTGAAATTTTAGCCATAATAACAATTTTTATATGATTCTTATAAATCGATAGATGTATCTTTACAGAATTTACCCTTAAATTGTCTGCATAAGGCTATATTGAGCGGAATAACTCATAATGATCAATTATATATAAATTGATAAGCAAATGTTATACCACAATGTTCGTCGAATAGACAACATGTGGCGCTCTCGTTTGAACTATTCGAATACGATTTTTCTTTCTTCTTGCTATGTTGGCAAACTGTCTTTTGACAGTCCCACCAGATTTTGCCGTTAGAGCATGACAGTTGTGAAAAGTACAGCGTTGTGTTTACATCGATTTTTGAAATTGATACAAAAACTGAACAACGAATTTGCATTAAATTCTGTATTTAAAATTAAATTAATTGCAGGAAAACATTAGGAGTATTGAAAGCCTTTTGTCAACCATTCATATTTTTTGCAATGTCCATACTCTATTTTTATTGCAGAAAATTTAAGTCGTAAGAGACTAGATTAGCAGCAAGACAAACCCAAATGATTGGCAAAGCTGTTGTGAACGGATTCATTCGCGATCTCTGCTAACTCGATTTGCGGTTTACGACCAATAAATCATTAATTCCATCCATGTGTTCCTTAATTGTTGATTTTGTTTGTTTAGAAGAACGTTGACCACAGTAAACGGACCTCACGACCACTTCTGAAGCGTGCATGCCAATCGTAAACTGCTTTCTTCTAAGTTACTAAACACACGAAATAGTGTGCCCACCACTGCGTGTGGTCATCACATCTTTCCTACACGGTAGATTACAGGTTACTATTATTAACCTTCTGTTAAAGCTTGCAGGTTATGCCTTCTAAATGTACGGGTATAGTATATATATATAGAAAGCCTAAAGTGAGTGACGACAAATATCTGTCATATATTGCCAACGTCAAATTAAGTGTGTCACAATGAAGATATTTTAAGCAAGCTTTTAAGCAAAACAACGAAGGCAATGTAGCTTAGACAATCGAAAACAGAGATAAACCATATGAGATCCAATGACTTTATTACTCGAAAATAAGCCCAAATTCACCAACAGACCCTTTATAAAGATATTTGTAGGACTATGCTAGACGTTTTACTGTATGGTCAGTAATGCAAGCGGGAGTCAACGATTAAACGAAGAAAGTTTGTGACAAAGAAGTCACGCAGCTTAAGCTACAAAACTTTGATTCATTTATTCATTCTTATCTTATGCAAAAAATAATGATTGTTACAATTGTAGAATTAAACTGGCTAGCTCCTGTTACTATGTTTAGACAGAGTCACTACAAATTGTTTTTGGATTAGCTTTTTCGAAATTAAACAAAAATGCAGCCTCAGCATAATATATATATATTAGTGGAAGATTTACTTTCACGGAGAAATATCATAAGAGATTTCTTTATGGAAGGTATCAATTAACACTAGAGCTTTGAAGCGGGTATATTTTTTCAAACATCATATCTCACAGCATTCCGGCAAACCAAAGTTCATGTTCAAGAGCTCCATCAAAACACTTGCACTTAATACCCAATCAAATTTTTGCTCTTCACAACTCTAATAAGTGGCGCTGGACCTAAGCTTAATGTAGCCAATGAAAATAGCAGCTCTGGATTATCATCCAAAAACGTGGAACTCAGGCCCAAAGGATGAGTTTCTGTACCCTCTTCCACTACAATGATGTGAAAATATAATTTTTACTAAAAAAAAAACACTCACTTGTGATAAGCAATAACTTGAACAAATCTACACAGCGATGAGAGATCTTGTTTTGTATTCAGGAGCACTGGATTACTATCAACAAAGGGTATTGGAAGTTAACATTTGGCAAATCTCAATTAAGCCAGATTTATGTACAAAATACTATACTAGAGGACTTACTAGTTACACAAGGCAACCAGCCATTTATTGCAATTGAATATTTGGATGACATACTTCGTTACCATGAGAATGAAAAAGCCTGGAAGAAAAATATGCATTGTCCAAATATGTTACGAATAGTGTTTGACAAGGCTCTTTAACCGGTATATGCTAATGTTGAAGCAACTCTTCCAAACTTATGTAAATAAGCAAAACAAATAATACAATAGAAAATCATGTCTTCTTGATTGAAAACTGCTACTAATAAACCTACTACTGCTAAACTTGCTACTAATACTAAAAGTTTAAAAATTAAATTTCACTGCCGTAAAAGTATACATTTTCCGCATCTTAGAATCCACAAGCCCACACACCGGCCTAGGCACGACAAGCCAGATTGATAATATTGAAATCGTCGAAAGTCAGTAATCCAGATGTCCGCACATTCACAAGGGCCAGCCAAGATCGGCACAGACCACTGTCAAATAGTAGTTAAAGTATGTAAGCGGATAGCAAAGGAAGTAGAGCGGTTGGAAAATAGTTTAAGAAAACTTGTCGCACGGCTATGATCACAAGGGATCGACATAGCTGATCGCGTTTTCCACGACCTCTTTCAAAATTTCGCAAAACCATTGAATTCAACAAACCAGTATTGATGCTGTCAGAAAACTATCAGAGATGCTACCGTTAATATGATAGGTTTTACAAAGTTATTGATATACTCGTATATCAGCAAAAGAGAAAAGCTTGACACAAAAACTGCTACGAAGAAAGAAGAGGTAGATTGAGTGATACTAGTGTGAGAATACCATTCATTAAAAGTTCCCGATACCTGAACGAGAACATCGTAGTAGAGACGCAGTCGGTTCGGTAATGATAATTTTTTTTAACTTGATAATATTTCAGCATACAAAACTAAAGAAAACAGAAAATCACCGTCCACCTAATAAAGTAAAATAAGAATAGCAATATCTAAACTCTAAAGCTATTCAAGCCTGCTCGGAAAAGCACATGTTCGATGAATGTTATCTCAGATTCATATTTGGTCCTTAATAAAAGAAATACCTTAAACTACGTCAATCACATTATAAGCTTGCTAATTACGCATATATTATACTCGCTCTCAACGTACATTATCTGAACGCCAACAATATTATTACTTAATAACAGTGCATGTTCGATGTGGCAAGTCCGCCATCGACCAAATATCAATTTTGCGGGATATCTTTGAGAAGAACCTAGAGTGCTAAATCAATACACACATCCTCTCCATCGACCTCAAAGTTATTTATAAAAACGCCTAAAGAGACGAACTATAGAAACACATGCGCAGGATGCCAAAGGAAAACTCTCGTTGCTCTGTCAAAGTCAAAAGAATCTTTTGATGTCAAAACAAGATTTAGCCATTTATAATATTTATAATATTACCTGTTTTAATGCTGCTTCTTCAACATCGTTAAAAGCAACGCACAAGCCAATAATAGTGTTATAATTTTGCAAAAGTCTGTATAACTTCTCGCATATAATGGCGATATTAAAATAATCGGTAGAAATCAGAGGACTACGGAGCGGACATAAAATATCTCGACTGGTTTGAGCAAAAGATTATTCATGTGATCTTCGATCCCACTTGTGTCAATGTAGTATTGCGGAGTAGGTCGAAAGGCTACGCTTAAAGTCCGTAGATCATTTAGTGTGTATTGCTACCACATCTTCGAAGTTTAGCTAATGAGACACAGCATAGCACAGCACTGCGTTTAGCTTGACTATATATGTATATATACCCTTAGTCATCTTTTAGCACTAGACATAACTTACGAGTATCTACATACAGCTCTCTTAAACTACAAACTTTTTGAAAGTGAAAGCTGAAGCTTTAGCCTTAAAAGGTGTCAGTGATACTGGTAGATTTTTTTCTACGTATTATATCAATTGTGTGTATATTTAATAGTCACCAATTCCATATTTGGTTACTGACATTACTGGACAGCACCTTGAATTCGTGCATGTACTATATTCTGCTACCTCACATGGGTTTGCTACATTGTTTCTCGGCCTGCAAATTTATAGAACATAGTGCAAACTACGTTCCATAAATCGAAGCATCTCCCACATGCCACCCATAAACAAAAACGAAAACAACACCTTCAATTGCACAACAACTGGCCAGAATTTTTTTTCTCCCGTTTTGTTCACTCCAACATTACATTTACGACATTATTTGCAATCAGTTGTCGAAGCTCCTATAAAAGGTTCTTACATCAGCTACGCCAAGCAATAAAGCAACTAAAAAAGGGGAAGAGTCAACTCTTTTCGACGCAAATATTGAGCAATCGATTAGGAAGCGTAATGAGATCAATTTTATGATGTACTATAACTGCCGAAAAATTTGTTTTTGAAATCTGATTGGTAACCAGCTTCTCAAAATCGGAAGAGGAACATTTCAAAAGAGTTTCACAACGCTATTCGTTCGTTTTGCATTCGAATTCTATTTAAAAGGCGAACTTTCGTTTTAAATATTGGATTAAACGGAGCAGAAGTAAATGATACACATTTATGTATAAACAAAGAATCAAATAAGTTGCATTAGGATCATTCCCCGATAAATCTCCGAAGCTATATGGGGAGCTCTGAACGACATCCCTCCGATTTGGCTGAGAAGTGGTAGAAATACTCATTGGAGTGGTACGAATCATAAGGCAAAAAAGGTTTACAGAATTCGATATAGTTTGCGTGTAACGGAACTTCAAAAACTGGCAAAAATTCAAAATTTATGCTTTCTTTTACATTTAATAAAATCGTAACTTTGGCTCTGCTCATCAGAATTTGATATATTGGGTCTATAACTTAATTCGCTAAGAATAAGCGAATTAAGTTATCTCTAAGCGGTTTGCTAAGAGATGAGCGAACGTGCCAAAAGTGGTTTGCACGATTTAAAAGTGGTGATTTTGGCTGGCAAGACGATGAACGTCCTGGGCAGCCAAAAAAGTTTGAAGATGAAGAACTGGAAGCATTACTCTATGAAGATTGTTGCCAAACACAAGAAGAGCTCGCAGAATCTCTGGGTGTCACTCAAGCAGCCATTTCAAAACGTTTAAAAGCAGCTGGATATATTCTTTTTTTTTTTTTTTCTTTCTTCAATGATTAGTAACTGCACATTTCCCGTTCTTGAGGATTTTAGAAGTTAGGCTTTATTTATTTACACTCACTTGATGTCAATCTGTCGTGAGCTCGGGATTTATTTTAGATTGTATCGTAATAAGAGTTGTGAGTAATATAGTATAAATTTATAATGAGTGCTTTTGTGTGGA
Organism: Volucella inanis; assembly: GCA_907269105.1. NCBI lineage: Eukaryota > Metazoa > Arthropoda > Insecta > Diptera > Syrphidae > Volucella > Volucella inanis. The sequence goes on from OU026156.1 coordinate 115,148,466, forward strand.
AAACGTGCTGCAATCCTTTGGATTTACCACCTCATCAAACCATGGATGGTTACGATGCAACCAAAATTGAACACAAAGTTGGTAATTTGCTCTACGTGTAAAAAATTGAGTCAGATCCGAAATTCTGATACAACGCCATCATTGCTAGAGGTTGAAGATCAAATTGAAGTTGATGAAATGTATTTCGATAAAGACATTGAATTCAATTTTAATAATGAATCCATACAGTATATTGGAGAAGATACATTCAACAAGAGAAGACTTAGTGACTTAAAATATGTGCAGTCAAAATTGAAAAAGTCTATGTTGAAAATTCCAGAGAAAGTTTCCTCTGTTACTATTGATAATGATGAAGATAATTCCAGAGAGGAAGAATATTTTGTAGGGAAAATAAAAGAAAATTTCCATAAAACTACAAGGAAAGACACCAAGCTTGTTTTGTTGTCTTTACTTTCAAGAGAATGGAGCGTCGACAAGATTTTAGAAGAGTTTCCAGGATCGACAAACCATATGATCAAGAAATCTAGAAAACTTCAATTCCATCAACTTATAAGAAAAGCTTAGATGCTGATATCAAGCAATTGGTAGAAAGTTATTACTGTGAAGACGATATCAGCCGTTTAATGCCAAAAAAGACTACGTATCTATAGGGTTTTCTAATAACGACTTTACAACTTTTTTTGGCTTGAAGTACAATCAAAACATTTATGAATGTAACTCGACTTCGTTCATAAGGCCACTGCGAGCACGTTTGCAGCGGTCGATTCATTTGACCCAATTTTCAACGACTCGGCCACTTATTTGGGCCGAAACGGCCGCTATTTCGCGTTCGATGTTGGCTCTGAGCTCTTCCAACGTCGTCGGCGTGTTGGCATAAACCAATGACTTAACGTAGCCACACAGAAAATAGTCAAGCTGTTATCCCATGTCTTGAGATAACACGCTCAACATACTTACTCTTCAATAAATCGATTGTAGAGTGTGCTGTGTGGCTTGTGGCACCATCCTGTTGAAACCACATGTCGTCCAAGGCCATAACTTCCAATTCGGGCCAAAAATAATCGGTGATCATTGCGCGATGACGCTGACTATTCACACTAACGTGACGATCGTTATTATCGACGAAAAAATATGGCCCAATAACGCCGCCAGCATGCAAACCGCACCAAACAGTTATTTTTTGTAAATGAAGTGGTGATTCATGAAGCACATGTGGGTTTTCACCCGACCATTAACGCATATTTTGCTTATTGACGAACCTATTGAGCCAAAAATGAGCTTCGTCACTGAAGATGATTTTGCGATGAAATTCATCATCTTGGCGCATCTTCTCCAGAACCCAATCGGAGAACGTTTGCAGACGTTGCTCGTTAGTGTACTTTACCATGATAAAAATATTGAGTTTACTGAATAAATTGACAGTGATAGTTTGATGATTAGTAAAAGAGTGCGTTCACAAATTAAATTCAAAGTTGTCAAGTCTCTATTGGAAAACCCTATATAGAGGTAACAAAAATTTATTTTCTCAGGTTCAAAAACAAGACGTTTTGCTTTTTTGTTAGATTGAAACCAGAACGCCTGGTTCTGGCTAACCTTAGAGAGATAAGTTCAAAGAAGTTCATAATAATGTTAAGATTGGATTTTCCAAAATCGCGTCGTTAAGAATAAAGAACTGCATTAGGAACTCATTCCGTGTGTGTTTGCACCGCACCATCCATCAAAATATCAAACTCATGTTTAAGGGTAGCAATATATCATGGCTGATAGAAAACGAAGATAAGCATCTCAATGACAGCAGAGCCTGCTTAGCTCTGGTATTTTGTAACCCTCCTGATATAAATTGTTACTTGGGCAAGTGCCTTAATTGCCCAAACTATTCTAAATTAAGGAAAGTATTTGACACTGCTTTTGGTAATCACTTCATATCAGACGTAACATATTATCATTGGACCCACACAGACCGATCAACTGTTTTATAAATGATCAACAAAACAGGTACATCAAGGAAGACAAAACTCTCTTAACAAAAACGGACATACTTCTTTTATGCCTGATAATCTGTACCACTCGAATGAGTATTTCTACCTTTTTTCAGCCAAATCGGTGGAATTTCGTTCAGAACTTCGGTCGATCCTTCATGGAATGACCCATTAGCTTTCTTTTTTTTTTGAAAAAGAAGGTCAAGAGGATGCATCCCTCTATACTCGTAGATAATTGAGCCGGTTTTTGTCATTAATTTGTTTTTTTTTTATACATTTGCTTCGTGAAGTCTCTTTTACAAATTGTTTATATAGCTTCATACCAGCAACTCTAATAGCAATACTGTTTTGTAATACTTATGTTCATTCTTCTAAAGTGTGTTTTTTTAAAGATATTGTAAAAACATTGAAATAAAATGAAATGCGGGGAAAACTGTGGAAATGGTTATTATATTAACTCAACATAATTCAATTTTTACTTTTCGAGCAGCAGGGGCTGTATTGGCGCTAACGCGTGGAATGTTGGCTTCCAAGTCGTCGACTAGGAATTTCACATACTCCCACAGAAAAAATTCGAAAGTGTTAAATCACCCGATTTTGGAGAAAATTTTACAGATTTATTATGCGAAATCATGCGTAGTTAACGAAGTAATAACAGTGATTTAATTTACTTACCTAGATAACGATTTATATTAATTGTATTTTATAAAAACTAAAAAATGAAATCCCTAATCACAGATCTTATACCTATTTAGAAATTGAGCTTGGCAAAAAATTCCATAAGTATGTTGTGCGGCTTAGGAAGGATCACGAAATTAATTTCAGATATAGATTTCAAGAGGTGGAGCTGACTTCTTCTAAAACATGGCATCAAATCATTAACCTGTTGCTGAAACAACTCTCAATCATTATGTAGTGTGCGTGCCTCGATATATCTTGTAAGCTATCGGTTTATAGGATTTTAACGACCTTCGAAAGAAGAATCGTAAGTGCAATGGTTCTGTAGTATGAAGAAGAAGCGTCTTTCTTAGGCACAGGTAAAAAATTTTCAATTTTCCACCTGCCTCGAAAAATTTCTTAAGATTATTGAAATAATCTTAATCTTAATCTTAACCAGGCTGGAAGCCCGGCTCATCAGAAAAAAGAGAGTTGTACTATCTTGGACATAGATTTTCTTTCACAGCAAGAGAATTTAAAGATCGAATGCGTAATTATATTGGTTCTTAAGTGGCAAGTTGTTGCCCCCAAGCCTTAAACGTTGAACTGGCTGTAGAAGGAATTGACAGGATGAAGGTTGAAATAAAAGTCATGTTTTATTTTTTTTGACAATTTTTAGTACCTTTGGGACATTGAAAATATTCCTGAACCTTTTGTCAAAAAACTTTCTTCGGTGTTTCTTTGTCCTTTTAAAATAGTAATAATAACATAAGGGCAAGTTGAAATTCCTAAACCAGCTGTTAAGTCCGCTCCAATTAGATTACTTACTTTCTTCCTAACTGTATGGTCTATAAACATATGAAAAATAACCTAACATTACACAACAGTCCAAAGCCTCAAGGAGACAATACAATATTTCAATATTATATTTATCATGGTGAGAGGTTAAAAACAACTCAAATAACTCAACTGTATCCCATCTGCTTTAAAAAATAAAATAACTTAATATAGATTGTGTGGCATATTCAGGTATTCAGATCAGAGCTGTCTAAGCGGTCCGGCCATGTTGCTATCCGAGTTTCAGTTACTGTTAAGCCAATTGCCATATATTACACACGTAGGCATATACAGAGGAATGATAATTGTTACGCCTATTCTTAACTTCCGAGTCAAAAAACACAGATATCTAATATTTATATTAATATATACTTAAATTAAAAATAAGTATGAACATTTTTAGAACCTTTCAAAGACGAGCTCTAACGTGCATTCAAAGCAATGGTTTTACATGTTTCAACAAGTTGAGATATATCTTGAAAACTACTACTCTGAGAAGAAATGACCTGACCTTTGTAAATAGTAGGTACACGTTTGAAAGTTGCAAAAAATGGGGGTTAATAACATATTTAATACCCCCTGGAAGGGATTGAAACATCCTTACTTAAAAACTATTAGAGTACCTATTACATTTGGAACTGCCAGTACCACTTCACGACAACTAACAATCCAAATTGTTCAAAGTTATCGATCGCTGAAAGCTTAAACAATCTTCAATTCTCGTCGATTTTTAAACCTACGCAAGGCCAAAGAAAAACCATAGAAATCATCACTTGACTTTTAATTTGTTCTAAGGTAACCGCCACCTTCACCTTGCTGAGCTGAGCTATACTTTACATCGATAAATACTAATAAAGTGAAATAAAAAAAATAAAAAATAAAAAAAAAGAACCATTTCAAAATATAGGAACTGAAAACATGAATTAAATCGATTAGCTTTTATTACAAATTTACAATCGATTAGTATGTTTAGTATGTTGCATTACCTTTAGTTAAAAATATATCAATATTGTGTTCGAAAGGTATGGTAAACAGATTGTGAACGATGGTTTCTGATACCACCCATTTGGTTTCTGACTAATAACATTTGGAATGTCATGAAATGCGGTCCGACTTAAATTGACCGGATTCTGGTCTTTGCAGTAAATGTAATCTGTTGAAATTCAGATCACTTCTGTGTTATACGGTTTAAAGTTTGAAATGTAAAAAAAAAAAAAAAAACATCTCTAAACCTAAGACCTTCTTCTAATCCAATTATTAAAAAACATTTACGCATTTTTTTTATCGATAGTAATTCGCACTCAAAATTAGTTAGACTTTCCCCATACAAGAAAGATTTAAGTCGACTCCTATGTATTGTTTTATCCTCGTATATTATTTTAATTTAGACGATACATCGATTACAGTATTATAAAATGCTAGCTTATACCCGCAACTCGTTTACGTTGGTATAGTTAGTAATTGATAAAATTTTTTTAATGTATAAGACTTTTGGTGGGTATTCGTGGCGCAAATATTAATGTTTTGGCTTCTCAATTGGTCGGTCCGGCAAGGTCCGACTAGGGCCCAAAATATAAACAGTTTTGCTGGCAACTAAGATCATGTAAGATGTTTATTTTCAGCTTAAAAGGTTCTCATATCCTATTGAGAGTTAAGTACTTAAAACAAAAAATTAAAAATATATATTAAAATTAATTTCATGTTTTATATAATTTTTATTGAATTTACATTAGTATTATTAATTCGTTGGTTCTAGGTTTCGGTTTGAATCAAAACAAACCGAACGGTTTATATTTAACTTTAAATTAATGCCTCTCTGTATACTATATAACTTGTTTGGTAATCGGAAGCGTAAATGATGTGATTCGAGAAGCCCATGGCACTCGAACCGGCGACGTAAAATTGGCCGTAGGAAGCCAATTATTAGAATATGAAATTAGAAGCAGTTTTTTAACAAACAAAGAGACTATCTTTGACGGTTTTTCAAGGATAACAGACTTCTTAACAGCTCGGTATGCCCTCAAATTATTTTCTATTGCACGTCTACGAACTGTGCTTGCATCGATTGACAAGTTGAGGTCCTCAACAATTGAAGTTGAAGACCGAAAGGGGTCTCGCTGGATAATGTTTATAATTTTTCATTCCTTTGCCTGTCTGTTTTTCGTGGACGACCACCAGAATGAAGAGTTGTTATTGATAAATTTTGTCGGAACTTTGAAATTATCCGGGAAACAGTCGATTCGTAAATCTTGAATCGTTGAGCTATATTTCTTTGCTTCGATCCGTTTTTAAAAGCCTCAATTACCAGCTCATTTGTTCGGGTATCATACTTGTTTCCAGCCATTTTTTAAATGCAAATTTAGTGAAAACTGAATAAAAAAAACTGCCTTTGAACATTATTTATTTGATAAGGAACACTATTTTACTTACCTGATCTGAAATGAGGGAAAAATTAAAAACTTGCATATGTTTTGCAAAGCTGCATATTTGCCAAGCTAACATTTTTCACTGGAATAACAAAACTAACTGTACTTTTTTCCGTTTTTATTGCTGAGACCTAAGAATGTACTGTCAGTAACAGATTTATCTTTCAATTTTTAAAATATTGTCCTTCTTTGTACAGTTAATCAAAGAAAACTACAATAGAAAAAAAAACTTGCAAATTTTTTGCACACTACTGTACGTACAACGAGGTTGCTCTTGTAAAAAGTAGGAGCATGAAGAGATTGTTGTTAGTCATTTCTCATTTCATACAATCTGATTGCTACAGTCACACAGAAACGTCCAAACCTGGAAGTTGAAAGGAATTTCATTGCGATGATGCTGGCCTTGGGTCTGTTAGGACGCTCAATGTAAAAACCGACATCATAGCGATTATCTTCAAGACAGCATATGTCTTTTTTTCACATCAGAATTTCATGGATAAATGTAACGTGGTGATTCGTTCTATCAGCTGTGGGTCTTCTACGGCTCTAGCCATTTTGCTTACAACTGAAGCGCTTCTTAAATGTTTTTTTCTATATATACACATGCATATGTATTTGAAATTCAAAGGTTCCGCCCACATACGTATATTTTTCTACTTAAACCTTACAGTCATAGAAAATTGCAAGGGTGTGTTCCTTGAATTGAACATCCAAGAAAAGCTGAAACGCAGTTGTGTTTAATCATAGATAATTGAATTGACATTTATGAGAGGATATGTGCAGAGTTAAGAACTATCAGTTGACATACTATATCTGAATAGTATTCAATTATATTCAGAATACGTTTTTTTTGCTTTCTATCATCTCATGATGAACAAATTTCAATTATAAGTCATTGATGGAACTAAAAGTCAAAGAAAAGTGTAGAAGTAAACGAAAGTTCGTTTATTATAAACCGAAAATCAACTGAAGTAGCTTGAAATTGGTTACGTTATGTAGGAAGCATAGATACACTGCCCGTATTGTTTATTCCTAGACTTATATTACAAGCCGCACATAAACTTATAACTAGTTACCTACTGCCAGTAGACATTGCAGCTTACACCTATTCATAACTCAACTTTTATCCTAGTAGAATTCTCCTGTGCATTTAATTTTATTTATTGGAATACAAACAGCTTTCAGCAATATTGATCTTGGGTTAGTGCAACAAATTCATTCATAATTCGCACTAATGAAATGAACTGCCATATATGAATATGTAGAAAAACGATGGAAAAACATGAGAATTTAAAAATTTATATATACACGTACATATTTATTATAGAGAATGGATCAAAGCAAATAGTTTGGAAATCTAGAAAAAGGAAAGTAATTTTTATTGAAATCAATAACGAGCCTCTTTTGCAACAGTTTGTCTGTGACCTTGCAAGCCGCACTTGCAGTAACAAAAGATGTTTCATGAGTTTTCTAAAAAGAACTTAAGATTTCTAGTTCAAAAAAAAAAAAAAATAAAAATTCGGAACCTTGGATGCCTCTTATCAGTGAAGAATTAGTTGATCTCAGCCACCAGAAAAAAAAATCTATATTTAGCTTTTCGGTGTTTAAAGCCCTATACATTTTCGGGTTCGGATAGTTTTTTGGGCTCTACGGTGGAAAGGAAGAGTAAGAGAGTGATTCATATTATATATATTATCATATTTGACATTGCCCGCCGAAAGGGTGATAATCTCAACGAAATAGATTATTTGCTCAACTTTTTGTTGTTGCCATTTACTCTCTTATCTACTGGGTCGTAAAATATACATATATATAAGCAGAAATATAGTCAGCTTTTTTGAACATTATTATGTTATATTGCTGACACTTTTTATACGAATAATATTGCGATAATAATACAGAAAAATATTAATTCGTGTCACATGAAATGTTCGAGGTAAAAATTCAAAAGCCAATATTTTTTTATAATTTTTTATTTAGTCAAAATGTGAACCATTAGCGTCTACAATATAAAATTTTTCCAACATGATTCGAAGTCCATTATTCCTTTTTTATAGAAACCTTGATTTTTGGACTTTGAAAACTTTTATAACCTCTGTTCGATATCGGAATACCTTCTGCCGACAAAATGACTCCAAACTGAGGGAAAAAGTGATAGTCCATGGAAGAAACATCGGGAGAGTACGGTGGATGCAGAAAAATTTCAATTCCCAAATGTAGCAGATTTGCACTGTTACGCGTGATGTAAGGAGTCTAGCATTGTTATGCATTAGGATCGGACCATGCCTATTTGCCAACGCATGTTACATTTCAACCAATTTCGAACGCATTATGACTATTTCCTCACACACAATATTTGACTGCATTTATCATTTCCCTTGGTTGAAAAATTTAAAAGTCAATTTGTCCTTTTTGAGGGTGTATTTTGGTTTTTCTTCTGCATCCAACAGTTGCCCTAATCTTTTACGGTCGTCATACAAAATATACACAACGGACCGAGCGGTTAAAAATCACGACCCATAACAACGATATGTAAGTATATATGTATACGTTACATAACGTTTTACCATATACACAAGATATGACAAATCAGATCAGATCGAAATTCATGAATTTTAATCCTATAAACGATCGCTTGCTTTCATCCGTATACGAGTAAATTTTTTCAAAATAGATCTTGATGCCATGATAAAAATAGTTGATGACCCTACCATAAAATGGCCCACTTAGCGGTTAGGATAGCTCCAAATGATTGAGTAGCCGCCTGCTGATCAATGAAACACATACTTTCAATATGCAAGTACTAAACAACCCTTTATTTATAAGTACAAATGTCGATTCTTACAACTTTTTGACACGACAATGTAAATGACGAAGTAAAACACTTAATGCCTAGGACGACCACAGATGCACATAGACAATATGAGCGACAGAAAAGTTAAACAAACTAAATATAAGTAAATATTAACCCAGCATATAATAACTTAAAGGAGATCTGACAAACACTGGCCCAGCAAATCGTTCCTACTTTGATTTGCGAAAGAACTGGTATACTACATCGAATAGTATAGGCACCACACCGATCAAATAATCAAAAGTACTCCATGCAATATATTTCTAGTCTGAATGGGAGAAAGCAGTAAGTAGAATCGAAGCAAATTGAAGATGGATATGTCTTAGGGATTGGGATCCTAAGTCATTCAAATTGCAGGTGATTGAATATATTCTGATTTTAATTGTAAAAAAATTACTTCTTATTGTACAATATTACAATTAAAAAGATGTCATTATTTTAAACGAGATTGTGACAAAGTATGGTATATTAAGTATTTGGATTTTAGTAGTAACTGTGTAGGTGATTAAATAGAGGGAAGCACTGCAGATTTTTGGCTGACCTTTTCCATTTTTTGCGGTTATTGCTCCATGTTTAATACTATCAAACTAATTACATTATCACCTCCACCCTTTTTATCTTAGAAAACAGGGTGGGATACCTATAAATAGATATACATTTGTATTTTGAAAAAAAATAGATCGTATGTTTTGGATTTCAATGGCCTCGCTGCCACCCCTGGAGCTATTTAAAATAGCCGTCGATAATTGCCAATTAGTTTCCATGAAATTCAAATATTCTCTTAAAAACATTTTTTTGTTTTGTTTTTCGCGCCAGAACTTAGAACTGTCTGCGTTTTTTTTTTTTTTTTTTTTTTTTTTTTTTTTTTTTTTTTTTTTTTTTTTTGTTTCTTTATATAAAAAACATAGATCTAAAAATATACTTGCCTCAGATTGTGTTGAAATGATATGAAAATAGTGCTTTTGCGGCCACCGCCATAGTGGGCACGCGTTGTACAGTTTACGTAATTCAATAAGATTTGACATAAACATAATGTTTGCTAAATGCCATTTTTCAGGGATGAACAATTGAAGTATTTTAAAAAGGCCCTAATGTATCATAGATAAACAAAAAAATATTAAAGGTGATCGTAGGTTATACGAGCATATGGTTTTCAGTCAACTGTCTTAAAACTGAAGTTGTTTTGTTTACGATTAGGTACAAATTGATTGTTCCTATTAAATACATGCTCGTCGTCAATCGGATTTCAAACGAAGACAAGTTGGTAGGTGTTTTCTTCTTATAAATATGTTGCATCTAAACTTGCCAATGAGCTGTCAATTTTCTGTCTGCATGGAGCTTGTTTCCAGAGATGAACCTACAATAAGATATTTTATACAACACATAAACACATTACAACCGCTTTAAGCAAACTACAAGGAGCAATCTGTCTCGGTTCCATTTTCCGAATAAAAAGATGTATCCCTAATATAATAGCTCTGTAGTTTTTTTGAATATTATGCCTCTATCTTATGGACTTGTAGTCTGAAGCACTGAAATAAGATTCACGGCAAATGGAGAAATATAAAATGCAACCACGATTATTTTACCGTTCCAACCGTATGTCTGCTCTCAGCCACCACAGCAAAGAACTACCATATACGGATCGTATATTATAATCATCAAGTTGACAAACTTTTAGGCTACGTAGAATTCGAAATAAAGTTTTACAAATTGTGTTTACATTTAATCGTAATTAGGTTTTTTACCCCTAATATGGCAAAAAGAATGTTACTAAAAGAAGTGTAACGTAAAATTTAAAGTAACGATGATTTTGTAATTAAAAGTGATAACGGTTGTTTTGAAGATATACTAGTGATTTTGATAGTTATATACATAGTTTCAGTGAAGCGACGGATTACTCGAGGACTTTCAGTGCCCCAAAACCGCAAATTTTGTTTGCTCCTGTATCCACATAGCTGGAAATAGAAGCTGCGCCAAAATCACTGACGAATTGTTAACCAAAAACATCCGGAAAATTATTCAGCGTTCTTCAGGAGTATGAACCTCCATTGCTTATTCACAAAAATTCTAATCCTGTTTGCTTCACAAATGTCAAAACCGAATTGACATTCGACGAAATTTATGAAATCGATATCACTTTCCGATATGGTCATACAATATGCCCCACCTTGTAAAAGAAAATGAGAATAGTGATAAAAATTTGGTATTGTTTGGAGATTGTTACGCGCAAAGACTAGTCTCAATCAAAAACAAATTTTTCGACGGGATCTAAGATTGTATCAACTTGCTACAGGACACCGAATTCCCAGGCTGCTCCCTATTCACGATTAAAATTCACGGTTTGATTACAAGAGTCAAGTTTTTTTGGGCGCTGCATAGCTTCAAATCATACAAGTTCGCTAATTTGCACGGTATAACACCTACCGAACTTCAAAGGTCTTAAAATACTACTATCCTACCTACGATACAGAATTTCATGAGGAGTTGCGCAGAAAAGATCAATATTCCACTGTCATGGAGAGAAGTTAATGTAGTTTTCTTTCCCAAAGCCGAAAAATGCTTTCATATGTATAGTGTTTTCAGATCTATAAGTCTATCATCTTTCCTTCTAAAAACTCTAGAACGAATGATTAATACCCATATACCTAAATTTGATCTAAAATTGATTGAAATGGCTCTGCATTCACTGACAGGCCACATCGAACGATCGATTATATAGATAACTATGGTCCGCAATAACCGCGCTGCCAACTCTGCAGGTAGATGACTCACTTCACTTAGGGAGTTAATCAGTCTTATGCTAAATAGCAGGATAATCAACTCCAAACTGGATGGGACTTCTGCTAAAAGATGTGTCAGCAGAGGTACGCGCAAGCCGACACCCTTTCACCCTTTCTCTGGAAATTTGTGATTAACTGCTGATATAGATCGAAGCGGGTAGTAGCACAGTAATTGCCTATGCGGATGACGTTGCAAAAGCCGTCTTTGGTAAGCTTCTTAATACTATTAAAGAACTCCTAATCTTAACAGATAAATCCGTTGGGAGAATCGTTGCGGATTGGGAGTAAATCCAATAAAACTAATCTTGTCATCTTTTCCAGGAAATAAAAAGTCCATAACTTACACCCTCCCTCAATCAATGATACCAGAATATTCTTCTTCGCTACAGAAAAATATCTAGGTCTCATTTTTAACAGGAAACTTAACTTGAACATTCAAGATAGGGTCAAGAAAGCTACGGTAGCTTTATTTTCTTTCAAGAAGGGCATTGGCAACAAATGTAACTTTAAACCTCGCATAACCCACTGTCTGTACGTTTGGTAGACGGCCTTAGACAATGTAGTCACCTGCAGCAAACTGAGCAAAGTCCAAACAGCAGCACGTCTGTGCAGCATAAGTAGCTGCGATCGCAGCTATTCGCCTTAAGGCGACTACACAGTGGTCGGAATCCTTCCAGAAAACATTGATTACACTATACCCCAACATTGGTTTGACAAATACTTTCATATAGGCATCCCCTCTTTCTGAGATGAAGATTCTTTTGGGAGGAAGATGCTTTAACGGATGATAAGTCAATCACTTCTATACAATTTGTTACAACACCGATAGCGGGTTCGGTGGCAGTGTTTTCTGAGATAAGTTTAATCTAAGCCTCTCCTTCTGTCTTTCAAATCACTGTAAAGTGTTCCAGGAAGAAATTTGGGTGATTAAAGTAGTCCTGTTCTGGCTGAAGAAAAACGTGATATCTGCAATGGTTATCCGCATCTTTTCAGATAGGTTGGCCGCTATCAAGTCCCTGGACTCAATCTTACTAAATTCTAGAACCGCCCTTGACTCTCAGGGAGATGGCAAATCAGTTTATCAACCGGATTCCGGGCCAGCGATATATTCTAGCCAATTGTAGTGCCAATTGTAGCCTATTTTGATCGTTCAAAATAGGAAACATCTCAGCGCTATCATAGCTGTCTTACCATATAACTGCACACTGCCTTACAGGCAAGATTGCAAAAAGAATTGGCGTCTTTAACATGCAGAAGCTGCATGGACAAGAAGGAGGAGACACTCCTTCACCTACTCTATACATACACAGCTCTCTCTCAAAGAAGGAAACTCCACATAGGAGACTTAAGCTATAGACATATTTAGACGTTAACAGTCTCCTACACTTTATCATAAACTCAAATTGGTTCCAATAGTAGGAGGATCTCAGATTCACGTGGCATCACAATGTGCCTAAGCGGGTTGCTCACTCCAACAGCCACGCTTACCTAACCTAACCTAAGATTATTGGATCACTATTACACGGAACCTATTGATTTTTTCAAACTATTTTTCACAGATACTAGAAACAAAAATATATGCCAAAAATAAAAAAGGCCAAGCAAAGCAGAATAAAGCAATGAGAAGCATAGTAGGATGCAATAGAATCACACCAATAAGGCGTATGCTGGATGCACTTCAAAAGCTGAGAAAAATTGGAACCCAACACGCTGATAGCAATCTAAAAAAAGAAGCACCAAACTTACATGTGCAATAAGATACGTAGGTGAATCACAGCCGTACTAATTGCGCATCTGTATTGATTACAGAGTTCACTTCACAGAATACTAGGTCCGCTCAAAACATACTCTTGCGTAAGGGAATACTTTTATATAATTCCATGCCAAGCAATGAAAGGAAATAACAAGAACAATTTTAGACTATTCAAAATAATGTGTATTAATATTCCTAAAGTAAATGATTGAATTACTGTAAAAATAACTACAGAACCAAGATTGACTATGTTTAAAATAATATTATAAACTATATTTATACCTGTACTTGTATTTATAAGATTTTTCAAAGTGTTATTATACTAATAAATGGAATACTGCTACTACTACTAAAATTCAAAATCTTGTCACTTACAATTTGCAATAACGGATTATCACCGTTTGTATACTTAAATATATGTTAAGCAATTACTATAAAAACATTTAACCTTAAGACATTTTGTTTTAAAGTACCCGGAAAACCGTGTTGTAAAGCATTCCAACCGAATGCTCATACTCACTACCTAAGTTTTTTTTTTTTACTGCTTTTTTGCTTTCAGCTAATTCTCTGATAAGATTAGAAAATTGTATCTTGCTTTTTCTAATAATGAGACAATACTACTTGCATATAGTGCAAATTTTCTAAAGATCTTATCAAAAAACATTCGAAATAAAAAAAAAAAAAAAAAAAAAAAAAAACAAATAATAGACCAAAATAAAAGCAAACACCAACTATATCTGGAACATGTCACAGGAACTTGTAAGATCAAATGTTGATAGTGATATAGACAAATTCAATTACGGTCCTAAAATAAAAAATTTAACCGAATATTAATGTGTTAACTATGTTGATGTTATCGCTTTTTTTAAAGATAAGTAAAAAAATCTTATTTTTTATTATATTAAAAAATAAACCAAGAAACAAAAATCATTCATTGCGTTGTAGAAAATTGATTTAGGAAACAAACGACACATAATTATTTAAAACATAAACATAAATCGTATGAATACGTTCAATTTATTGAAAACTGCAATGCATGCGAACTGGTAACTTCTAATCATTCAATACTTGGATTGGATGAGTTTTTACACGAAGATTAAAATTGCAAATACAAACGGTCTACCGTTAGAATTTTGCGTGATATATTCGTTAGACGGATAACACGACGTGCTAACTCATCGATGGTAACTTCGAGAATTTTACTATGCTTGGAAAGAAAATTTGTTTCTAAAATCCCACATAAATTCCATTTCCATGAAATCTGAACGTGGCTTTTTTCAGTGCAGCTTTAAGCCTTTGGTGGTTTATTCTCTCAACCAAGAAACGTCACTGTCATGCTGCAACTTTGCAACTAAGGACGAAAATGAGAATGTTTTAAGGAGTTGCAGTCGAGTTCATATCTCAATAGGATGTTGAATTACGGGGGGCGTTAGATAATTCCATATAACCTCTAAAGATGAAAGTGTAAGTCTCGAATTGACGGTCGTTTCGTGATATGATCGCAATAGTCACAGACGATCGAAGAGATTGCTAAGGTTGTAGCAATTTCAAATGATCGGGTTCACAATTTAAAAAGCCGAATACGTATAGATAATGTATTATGAATACAATTACCGAAGTTATTGGACAAATTAAACGAGGAATTAATAATAAGACACCCTCTCTTGAGAAAGAAGACAACTTCGTTTCACAATAACAATGTCTTGCGAAGCAAGGAAAAAGAGTCTTGAGGAAGAATCAAATTTTCTTATGAGGATCTTATAGATGTCATACTAAAATGAAAGTAGAAGAAGTCATTTAATAAAATAGAACCTCTTTACCCTGGAAGAAGAAAAAGTGAATCTAGATCTCATGGTATAGAATAATTGAAGAGGAATTACGGCAAATAACGAAACGTTGACGGTAATTAATGCTCATAGACGGAAGTGATTAAAAGAAAAACTAGTATCTCTGGCTTTGTAAAAGGAGCTTCACATATCAAACACTGGACTTATGTTTCTGTTACCTATACATATTTTAAATGTTAAATTCAAAATTATATTGTTTAACTATAGTACGCCTTAAACCTATTCACGAAATTTTGTATATCATCTATGTAAAAGGAACAAATAAATTTCATCTTGTAACCAATATGAGGTAACAATCAAGAGGGTCTCAACAAAATCATCACATACTCCAGCCTTACCCCTAAACTTGTATAACATGTCCAATAAAAAATTTGACTGAAAACTTGTCATTGGCATTTATTTGTGAACGAACGATGTATGAATATACCACACATTAGTTGCAAGTCTCCCCACACATACATATGTGAACCGAGAATAGAGCGCAAGTTTTCAATTCAATTAAATTTAACCCCTCAACCCATCAACTGGAATGGAATGCATGTTTCCTAGTTCTGTCCCATGAGTGAAACAAAAAATAAAATAAAAAAACTCCAAATAGTATTGCAATACTTGGGTACAAGCTACCTGCTCCTGAACCAGTTGAACTAATAATAAATTAATTGCCTCTGGAATTGTTTAGAATATTGCCATTGCTGCTTTCGTTGAAATACTTCTCCAGCGTTTGGTTCACGTTCAGGTTTTGGCTTTTCCCCTTCGATGGGCAAAGCCAATTATAGTATAAAGTAACGTTCTTGTTCAAGCTCCTAATAATTGTAATGCTGATGATGATTGAGAATAAAGGTGATGACGATGTGAATAAAATAGAATTCAATTGCAGTAGGTAGTTTCCGGTTGGACAGACCTCGTGCCTGTATCACGTTCTGTTGTTTGCCAAGAAGAATGTTTGCAAGTGCAGTTAATTTGATAATCACATCTAAGGCTGTTTTTTGCCCATTAGTGCATATTGTATATATTCTTCATCATAGAAAATTAAGAAAAATAAAAGAATTGACGACTTGTAAAAAATTAACTGCTAGATCTGATAGTCAATATAATAACGTATATCTGAATTAGTGCCAATTTAAATAACAATGAACAAAAGCATATCTGTAAAAACTTTCAAAAATTTAATGTAAAAAAACACAATTAAAGATCGCATCTTTTGGGAGTACTGCTCTTAATTATAGAGATATAGAAAAAGTTCCAGTTGTGGCACATAAAGAAACTGAAATGTTTGCTTGTGCATTCCATTTATTTATTAAATAAGCACTTTGAGAAATCATTGAGTACTTCTGGATGTCGCTACTGATATGATCACGGACACTATTCTCTTTGCAATGAAATCCATTATCCCTCACCCAATGAAATGTTTCTGGTCTGGTACCGCTCAAGCCATAAAGGGACTCTAATCGTTAGAATACTGGTTTTCCGTCTTGCAAGAATAAAACCGAAAAAAAGTGATGACTGGAATGCATTTCTCAAGCGTGTGAAATTTTAATACAATTCAAATTTAAGAAAAAAATACTACAGCGTCACAAAAGTACCAAATGTTTTTTGTCGTACGTGAAAAATATTATAATATCTACCTCATGCAATTGTCGGGTCTGCATTAAGCCAATCTGTTGGCTGATTCCAGATTGGTTGTCAAGTCGCCTCTTATATTGTAGCAGAGAGCGCCGAAACATTCTACAGAATGAATCCATTTTCGCACTCGCGTAATAGCAAATGTACTTATATCTATCATAGATCTCAATACGCACAAAACCGCTGGTCCAGATCCTTTTTTCAAAGAAATTTTCTTCACTGCGTAAGTTTAAGAACTGTTTTCGAGTAAATGGAAAACAGTATTTGACCACCTATTGCACTTAGATTCCTTCTTTCCAAGGTAGTAAACTATTAGCTCATGAAATATCTCTAAGCGCTATAACTTGTCAATGACCGGCAGAGCGATTTTTATATAACAAAAGCTCCACTAGTAATTTAATGGCATATTTCACCGAAAAGTGGAATCAAAGTCTGCGAAAACAAAAAACA
Organism: Volucella inanis; assembly: GCA_907269105.1. Lineage (NCBI taxonomy): Eukaryota > Metazoa > Arthropoda > Insecta > Diptera > Syrphidae > Volucella > Volucella inanis. The sequence continues at coordinate 115,165,675 of OU026156.1, forward strand.
AAATAGTTGTACTTGATAGAGTAGGTATTTGACAGAATTTGATAGAATTCGACACTAGGCTCTTTTGTCGAAAATGTGTGACAATGGAGTAAAGAAATTTCTCCTTCAATGGGTTAGAAATTACGTCTCTGAACATTAAATTCTTGGATGCTCTCAAGTCTGATACCCACAAAATAAACACTTGTTAGTTCACGGTTAGTTCACCTGTTCTATAAATGTAATGTTGAAGCTGTTACTGCATTTTTTATACAGTTTTGAATTGATGATTCCTAATAGTACAATTTCATGCAGGCATGAATTAGTTTGGAATTGTTCTCACGCACTAAGACGGACGTGTAGATTCTTTTGAACGATGTGGTGAATTCTATCGTCATTCTATCCAATGTGCACAAACACGCCAACCATTAAAATTTGTTGAATCATGTTTTATACTAATTTTGTTTTGCTTTATGACACCCAATACTCCTATATGAAGCTTAAGTAACTATATTGGTATACGTCCACACCATTTTAGAGTTAAAGCCCTAGGTATATTTTTTAATTGCCCTTAAAAATTTCGCTAACCTTTAAAATTTTGTAACTTCACAGACTGTTAAAATTTTTAGTGTTTCCAGTTTTATTCTTTTGCTAAAGACTACTATGGTAAACTTTTTACGGTATCTTATACTATATTGGAAATATATTACATAAATTGCTCTTACTGTTACATTTATTTTACTTGTACACTGGTACATATTCCTTTAAACGCAGATACCTTTTTAAACATATTTCTTAATTAAAAAAAAAAAATGCAAGAAAACCTTTTTTTATTATTTGTTTTAATATTATTTAATAAACAAATTGAATTTGTGGCAAACGTTTATTTTATTTTTTTTTTTTTTTTTGTTAATTTATTTTTCTACAAAAGCAAAATGGGAGGCATGTTCGTTTAAACGCACTCACGAAATCTTTCAAAAATAATAAAGTTAATAACTTGTAGATTTTCCATCCTTTTGGATCAACTCGAAAATCCTGTTTGGCATCGATTTAACAAGGTTTTGGAGGATTTCGGTACTAATTTCATCCCAAACTTGCTTTATTTTGGTTTTAAGCTCCTTTACTGTTAAAAAGCTACCAGTTTTTTGTTTTTCCGCGTATATTTTGCGCACCATGATACCCCATAGATTTTCTATGGGGCTTAAGTCAGGACTGCAAGTTGGCCATTGCAAAAGCGGGATATTTCGCTCTCTAAACCACTCCAAAGACGCCTGTGAGACATGGATAGAGGCGTTGTCCTGTTGGAAAATGAGGTTATCTTCCATTTTATTTTCAATAAAATTTATGAGGACGTCATCCAACACATTCGTGTAAGTCTGCGAATTCATTTTTGTTAGTACAAAGCAAATTGTGGCCTTCCCTCGGGCAGAGAAAGCCGCCCACACCATCACACTGCCACCTTCAAAATTTCGCTTGGACATACAGGCCTCTTTGTTTCGCAAATCATGCCAATAACTTGCCATCGAGTCGGGACCATCTAAATTGAATTTCTTCTCGTCCGAAAATATAATTTTATCCCACAGAAATGTCCAGTGCATGTATCTGCGACCAAATTCCAGACGGGCTGCAATATGATGCGATCTTAAAAAGGGTTTGCACTAAGGCTTCTTCCATTTGATGTTAGAAGTTGATCGGAGAATATTTGCGATGTGTTTTTTTGTAACAGAAAGATTGTGTTTTTGTTTTATTTGACTGGAGTTAAGTTTATTTTCTGTTGCCTCTCGTTTAATGATTTCAATTTTTCGTTTGTTGAGTTTTCGGTTACCTTTCGTTGGCTTTTTAACTTCATATTTTTCTTTTTTCTTCAAAAAATTACGAATAAAACATTCTGATCTATTAATGTGACGCCCAATTTCTCGATTAGAATAATTTTTCTTATGCAGAAGATCAATTTGAGCTTTTTCAGCATCGGTAAGATACTTTGCTTTAGAAATTTTTCCAATAACCTTTAAAAAAAAATAAAACTTATTTCTAATGCATCTTAAATATTAAACAAGACTTAGTACGCACTGTTAAGTTATTAACCGTCAGCAGATCAATTTCCACAATCAAAAAATTACTCAAAATTGAATAAAAACTTCCTGAGTTTAAACGAATATGCCGACAATTCGTTTACTATAAAGCAACTTTGTCTGTTTTCTTTCGTGAAAACAACAGCAGTCCTTATCCTTATCGCAGCTAAAAACCGTTACTCCGTAAATAAAATTTTTTTTAACAAAGTTGCCAACTACGAAGTATGTTAGTATTAAAAAGTGTAAAATCGAAAATCATAGTTGTGCGCTTAAACAAATATGTACCAGTGTATAAGGCAACTTTTAAACACACTGACGAATATAAAACAACGGCTGCATTTGGGCCCAACATTGTTTAACAAAATAAGATTGCTCATTACAAATATTTTGTATCCTTTGCTAGGAACGTGGTTCGCAGCTTGTACAATTAGCCATAGTGAAACCCATAAACTTAAGAAAGGTCAAAGACTGACTACGTATACAGCAATATTCAGATGCCTACCTAAGATCACTAGAAACACCTTCACCAAGCACAACACTCTACATTTTCTCGTTAAATAAAATCTATTTACGTTCTAAATATTTAATTAACTCTGTGAAAAAAATCCAGAAAAAAGTCTCAACGAAAAGAGAAGAGTGAACTACCATATTTTATACCATATATTTTATATATTTTACCAAGGAAATAACCAGGCAATTGCAGACCCTGGCCTTTTGCTTTTCAATGTCGTGTGAGATTTTTTTTATGGAAGATGCTATCAATTATTATAGGACGCTTGTTCTTCTTCTAGCTGATCGTTGGTTGTAGTCCTGGAAGTTACAGTACTCCGATAAAACCGGATCTGTGTATTGACGCGAAACTGAAACGTCAACTCCAGATATCTATTTAAAAGGAATATTCATCCGAAGTAATCTTAAAATCTCAATTTTTAAATTTAAGAAATGAATATAAATGATTTAGCTTTAAATTATAAAAAAAAAACACCGGTTGGATTTTACTCAGCCACAAGGGAGACCACCTTGCTCTATTCTCGTAAATCCACTTGGAATCAAGCGAAAGTATAGCGTTACGCTTGGGACGATCCCAAGAGCGGTCTTGACCTCCTAAAGAGTGCGAAATACTATCATATGATAGTATCACCAATTTTTATTCTTATGTTATGACAGTATTGCAAGTATTTCCGTGAAATATAGTTATTACTATATATCGTATTTAACAAAACACCCGAACGTGCCATCGGTCAAAGAGGTATACATTACCGAGAACACATTGCCCAAAAATCGTATGGAAAAGCAGAGCAACGCGGTTCAAAATGGCGATAGCATAAGATAAAAATATTTTTGAACTCGCCGCTTATATGTATCACACTATCCAAGCACAATGCCTGATATAAAATTAGTTTTATATGACGTTGAGAGAAACTGCAGTAACATGTTTTGCATATCAAGATTTAATATGCTAGTCTACAGATCACTTTAGGACGCCAACAATTTAATGACATATCTGAACAAGTACATAAAGACTTCCACTGCAATGTTGTCAAGCGGACTTTTACAGCTAAAGCAGTCAGAAATGGGAAAAGCACGCCTTGGCTCTCTGCAGAAACGTATATTTAATTCGAAGAACGTACGTTGCTTAAAATACCAATACATTTTCCGGAAAAAAGCAACGTTAATATAATAATTCAAAAATTCAAGTAAAAAAACTAAGCGCAAGAGGTTTGTGAAACAATTACAAGGAAAAATGTAAGAGTAGTGCAAAAATCCTGCAATGTATTTCAAAGACCTGCTCAACATAAAAAAAAGAAACGTAGTAGTGAAACAATAAAACGAAAATGGTGACCAAGCAAAAAACAGATGGGAACTAAATACAGCGTAAGTACTACTAAAAAAAAGACTGTAACTGAAGCTGAACTAAAATTATCGAGAATTAAAAAAGGTACAACTTTCAAGCAGATGACAAGTGTTAGAAGGGCAACGCCGAAACAGCCTAAACAACCTAATATTTCAATTTGCAAGTCGGTAGATTTTACGGAAGTCGAAATTGTCAAACCTATAAAAAAAAGAGCTTGGGCATGCAGTCGGACGGGATAACAATCCTTCGGATTGAGATTTTTTCCAATAAAATGATGAGAAGCGATCGAATGCCTAAGCTGTGAATGAAGAGCTTTCTGAGTCGACTATATAAAAGCAAAGGCGACACTAGAAATTGCACCAACTACAAAAAAAAAAAAAAAAAAATTAATAAAAAATTCTAGACGTTCGACAACGGAATATTATTGAACTCCATGGCAGCCATTGCGGATTTTTGGGAGACACGATATGACGCGATGCAAAGTTTACAAATAATGATGGGAAAACGTCGCGATGTTTCGAAGGGTCTGCATGCCGTTTTGGATCAACGATTGCATCGACTTAAAAAAAGCTTTCGACATTGTTCCCAAAGTTCCCAAATCGTATTTGAGACATATAATACATGGGCTAAAAAGTTAAAGTTTCTAAGAGAGGGCACCACTTGGATTAAATCCATACCATTTTCAGTTAGTACCAACCTTCAAAAGATACGTGCACAAATTTTACAGCTGTCGGACGATTAGTTCTCGAGGAATAGCGTTGTGAGTGAAGCAACTTTTGTTATTGTGAAAAAAAATGGATTCAAAGCAATTTTGTGTGTTGATTTATCATTGCTTTTTGATGGAAAAAAATACAGCCGATGCAAAGAAATGGCTTGATAAGTGTTACCCGGACTCTGCACCAGCCGAACCAACCATTCGCAAGTGGATTTAAAAAATTTTAAAGTGGTCATACAAGCACCGAAGATGATGCACGCAGTGGACGTCCAAAAGAGGCTGTTTCAGACGAAAACATCAAAAAAGTCCACATAATGATTACGAATGACCGTAAAGTGAAGTTGATCGAGATAGCTGAGGCTCTAAAGGTATCAAAAGAGCGTGTTGGATTATTATACACGAATATCTCGACATGCGAAAGCTCTGTTCAAAGTGGGTGCCGCGTTTGCTCACAGTCAAACAAAAACAACGTGTTGATGATTCAGAGTAGTGTTTAAAGCTGTTCAACCGCAATAAAGGCGAATTTTTGTGTCGGTATGTGACAATAGATGAGACTTGGTTCCATCACTTCGCACAAGAATCAAGTCGGCAGTCAGCTGAGTGGCGAGCAGGCGACGAACCTCGTCCAAAACGACCCAAAAACTCAACAGTCGGCTGGCAAGGTTATTGCATCCGTATTTTGGGATACACATGGCATAATTTTCATCGACTATCTCCAAAAGATGCAGACTATCAACAGCGACTATTACATTGCGTTGTTGGAGCGTTTGCTGTTTCATCAAGACAATGCACCGTGTCACAAGTCGATGAAAACGATGGCACCGTATTCTCCAGATTTGGCCCCCAGCGACTATTTCCTGTTTGCAGACCTCAAAAGAATCCTCGCCGAAAAGAGATTTAAGACCGATGAAAAAGTAATCGCCGAAACAGAGGCCTATTTTGACTTTCGAAAGACTGAAAAATCGTTTTAATCATTGTGTCGCCCTCGAAGGCAACTATATTGATAAATAAAGTTGAATTTTGCAAAAATTTTGTGTTTTACTATAAAACGGCACTGACTTTTCAGCCGATGTGTTATGTGTATATATGTTATGTAAGAACGATACGCAATATGTACGATGATGTTAAAACGAAAGAATAATGCAAAGCGGGAATAACTGGACAATTTAAAGAAAATTGGAATACACCAAGGCAGTGTACTATGTCCGTTGATTTTTGATGTCGTGCAAGATTTTCTATTAAAGCAGCACAACAACAACCTCTCTGATTTCCACAGTTGATAGCGATACCATATGCAACGTTGTGCCAGCTCTTTAAGCTACGCTTAATAATTGAACAAAGTCTCTAGAAGGGTTACAAATCAGTCGTACTAAAACCGAGTTAACTGCATAACGGTTTTTCCTAAGCAGCAAGTTCAAATCTTGACATCTATTTATAAAGAGCCATCGTGCTCATGTGGGAAAAATGTAAATACCTGGACACTGTCCGTAACCAACAAAGAAATTGAGATGACGATGTCAAACATAGAATATAAAGCTGATTGAATTCCGCGAAAGCTTTGCTATATTTTGTGACAAAAAAAATACATTTAAATTTAAGGGTTTGTTATATACGGCAGTCGTTTGTCCATCTTTGATATGTACACCCATCCCAATGTTGGACGATGTAAGAAAGATATAAAGGAACAATTACAGCGACAGAAATGAAAATGTCAAGAATGTCAGCGTATATAGCAAAACATGATCCTTGAAGTACCCGCATCCGCGAAACTGTCCACATTAAGACTGAGCAAATCAACTAATTAAAAAAAAAAAATAAAAAAAAAATGGATTACAAATGTGAAAACACCCAACAAATTCTTAGCCTCATTGATGGGGTGATCCAAAATAGTGTGCCTTGTAGGATCTAAGGTCCGCAAATTTAACAAATCCCACAAGAGGCGCAGTAGCAATGAAAATACCTTAACGGTTAATAAAAAAAGGACGAAGTGTGAACATTAAATTATTTTCCTTGAAATAGTTTGATTTTTTCTTCTCCCAATCGAAGAACATTATGCACTTTCAAAGCTTGTAGAATTCAAAAACTCTATGTAATAGTTATCATCAAGGAAGTTTTTGTTTTTACTGCTTTTCGCTAAGAGGTAGGTATTTCTACACTATTATAACATGGCCCAAGTGATAAGGGCTTCCTTACTTCAACGAAGGCCATCAATTTGTTTCATAAATTAATATTTAGGCCTGAACAAACAATAGTGGCATTAGTGCTTTTCTATTTTGTGTGCTAGTTTTAATCAGAGAAAGCTCTGCAGTATACGTTTTTTTTGTTGTAGATCTTTGACTGAACATTTATGCCGTTTCATTTGCATAACCTTTCGGAGATTGATTTTGAATTGCCTAATGACCAAAATATCAATTTCGTTTAATTCGACAAAAGAATTTCACTTTACTGTTCAGAATCGTCAGACTTTCATAAGCAACGTTCTTCACCTAAGTTGAAGCACAGATATCTCAATACTTATAGTACATTCCACTGAACGTAGAATTGCATCAAAAAGATTCTAATATGGAGAGAACTTCTGACGACAAACAAGTGCTAAAGTAAGGTGCAAGATAAAATAGAGCGCAACGAAATTAAATACATGGAGTCCAGATATATGAATTTAGCATTGCTTGCCAATTCTTTTAGCGCCGGTGTTATTTTGTTGCATCAAAGAAATGCCAGCACCGTCAAATGTTATATAATTGTTAACCCTATGTAGAAATTAAATCCATTTGAATGCAAGAATAAATTAAAAATTTAACACAAATCAAAAAAAAAAAAAAAAACTAAATGAGAGCGCAACAATCAACTAAAAATAAACCAAAGCGTCACGTCAATGACCAATCAGTAAGCATTCTCGAACTGCATTTTGCGTTCGCATTTACACACATTCGTATTTTTCCTCGCTTGGAACTCAATAAAAATTATAAAAAATAAAAAAAGATAAGTATATTAATACTAACAACAAATAAAATATTCCTACAGGGACATAAATTGTAAACAAGACATGGACCTGTAGAGGACTTACTTTCAAGGAGACGCTGGATCAAGCTGTCCACATTCAGGTCAAAGTCAGCCATGCTTCTCGATTTGTTAATTGATAAAAGCTCGCTTTTATAGTAGCAGCAGATCGAATATTTTGTTTTCTTTTATTTCTAAATTAATAAATTATATACGAGACTATTTGTCTTGTCGTGTATTCCTTCACAATTTTCTTTAGGAAGCACTTAAGCGAAATGAACAATGAAAAAAAAAAACAAAGTAAGAAGTAAACCCAAACAAGATACACTTTCACAAATGGCACACCGTAAAAAGCGGGGAGACCAGAAAAACTCGGTAGATGTATATTTTCGGAATTGTATGCTTTTTTTTTCTTTTTTTGTTGAATTTGTAGAGTAAAAGTGAAATGAACAGAAAGCAAATGCAAACTATTTTTCAATTCTTGCACAGTGGCACTTGGCACTCGAAGAACAAATGGAAAATCGAGAAAAATTAATGAAAAACTCAAAATAGTGAAGAATTCAGTTGAAAGTTTTCATCCTATTGTTGCGCGACAAACAAATGCACTTTTCATTTCTGCAACGTTATCCTGGGACATAATCGTCTGCCTCGCGCACGAGTTTCTCTGACGCTGGTAGCCCTTTTTTTCTCTTCTTTTAATTTAAAATAATTAGAATTTCCTTACTTTTAATTTAGGAATTTGCATTTACTGGTGCAATTTGCGACAGAAATTATTGTTTATATACTTGGACAAAGCAATTTTTACTACCAAACATGGCGGCCACAAAATGAATACTGCTGTGTTGTTGGATGAGAATGACGGATGCCAGATGTGTATATTTGTGAAAAATTGGAAAACAAAGAGCAGCATTGGTGGAGAAATGTCAAATTTTTTGACATTTTCTTTTGACTGTATTTGAGATGGAAGTTTGAGGTAGTTTCAATTAGTCGGTTGTACCTGAATTGCAGCTCTTAGAATGTAGATCATAACGGGTGTTTCGTGATCGGCGATTATTTTTCACCGAGAATAATTAAAATGTCACTGACTTGAAAAACATCAATATAAATTATATACCCTTTATAAGAGTCATCCAACAAAAAATGTCACTTTTGCGCCATTGTGCTAGGGACGAGCAGAGCATCTATGACGGGTATGTTGCCAATGCTTAGGAGCTCCTCCGTTTTAGTACCGCTATTGCGAACAGGGATCGGATCGATGCCGATAAACAGTACACCGAATTCTGGTGGCTTCTAGAAGGGGAGATGGTGTGAGCTCTCCTGGGTCGGTACGTTAAAAAGGTAACATACTCCCCTTGGTTATAAGTTAGATTAAGGATAGTTAGAGGGGCGTCTCGTAACAAGACCGCGTTCGTTAACATGAAGTGAGAAGTGACCGGCGGTTTATGGCATTGGTTAAATTTCAGCGGTGGGATGGGATGGTGACCACCCAGGTTATAGATTATTTAGGTTAAGTAGCTTGGGTAAGTTAAGTAAAATAGGGCCATGGTTTTAAGTTTTACACATAATTCAAAAGATATGGTTGTTACTACCGAAACAAAGAAAACACAATTTTTAATAGCAAAACTTTTGACTTTATTAATTATTCAATTATTTACCGTAGGTTTGTGCGCTACCACACTCGGCTGCAGACTATTCGTTGCAATGTAAAACAATCCATAAAGCAACCAATGTATATACATCAAACCTTACGAATATGAGACCAGTTAGGCAAAGAGTTTAACAAATATTTAAAGGAACTAACACATAAATCCTTAGCGTTTAAAATAAAATGAATAGCATTATTACATTTTCTCCCTCGTAAGCATGCTATGATAGAAAGAGCTTGCTTCATGACCTTACCGACATCTATGACAGCAATCATACACGGAGGACGCTCCAGCGTTCCAGTTTGTGTACTCCAACAACCACATTCGCCAAAACGTGTTCGCGAATACTTGAGTATTCTCAAGTTGCCGAAGATCCGGGTTATAGTGACAAGAAAGTTTATCGCCACTTGACGATCCTAGTAATAAGTGGTTCGGTGTAATTGCCTTGTCGTCACAGTATCCAAGCGATATAAAGGTAAGCGGTTGGGAGTTAATGATGAACTCGACCTCCCACAATGCGCATCGTAAGCTTTCGTCGTTGAAGGTTGTCGGCGATATATTGTATAACACTTTCTTAATCGATCGCACGAGCTGTAACCAGGCTCCACCCATTGCAATGCTGCTGACGGATTAAATTTTCATTTAAATTGATCGTAAGTCAATTTAAACATAAGTGGTACTTGATGTTCTTAAATTCCTCGCGTACAATCTTCTTCGAAGCTTTGAAGTTTGTACCATTATCGGTATAGATTTCTCTGGGCATCCCACGGCGTGGTATAAAGTTTCGTATTGACATGATGCATGAACTGGTATCCAAGCTATGTGCCACTTCTATATGCACAGTGAGACATGTGAATATGAAGACCCATCTTTTTCCGCGTCTGCTACCAACTATGATGGATATGGAACCGAATAAGTCAATATGAACATACGTGAAGGGTCGTTCGTTACCTCGCTGGGGGTAACGCAGCCTTTAACATTAGGTCTTGTATAATAGTTTCTACGTTGTTGACAACTTTTATGTACTCTTCTATATTGTACAATACGTGTAGCTGTGGCATGAATAACATACCTCTTAGCTAATTGATCGTTGTTTCATGCGATACGTAAAGGTGACTTTCGTGGCAGGAGTGTACTATCAGGACGTCTTTTGGGCAATACAATTACGTCATTATTGTTGAGATGTTGTGCCCTACTTTGCGTCCTCAAAACACCGTCATGTATGTATTCAAGGATATTAATTTTGAACTCTTTTCAATGTTCTTACCTCGTTTTAAACTCGACCGCTCTTTATGGTCCTATTTCGAAGGTAAGCTCCTATGGTTTTTCTTCATTTCTGACTTTAGCTTTTAGCCTTTTGATGTACAAGAGAAATATTGTGTATTCAATGGAAGGCGGACAGTCGTTTTTTTTCCATTTGCAGCAAGTGATGTCGTACTTCTTAAACATCAACATTAAACAAGGTCGTCGCATATTGGCCAATTAACCGGTTCGGTAACTAAAGAATTTGACCAGTTTATCCATGATTTAGTGTGTATTTGGGCCGATAATTTCGTTGCGAGGTCAGCAGTGTTTTGCTTTGGGGTAGCCCGCCTCCACTCTGAGAGCTTCGATGATTCAATATTTCGACACGAAACATGACAAATTGCTGTAACTTTCTTAGATCCATACCCAACCACTTTAATACGGTTTTTGAGTCCGATCACCAAAATCTTAATTTGATTGATAAGCGATGAACTTCTTGGCCTTAACTGCAAGCCTGGCACCCAACACGACTGCCTGAAGTTCAAGTCTTGGTATTGAAGCTGGCCTGCGTCGGTATCAATTGTGACCATTTTACGAAAACATTTTCAGAGAGTTCATCATCCCAATCGATGCCACACCACCAAATTTCTTGTAAAAGTACTTTTAAACCGACGGTTAAACAAGATATGAGCCCAGAACGATCAAAAATTTACATGAGCACCTAAAGAGTTTCTCGTTCCGTTGGTCTTACTTCCTCGTCCAACACGTCGCGCTTAAATTTATTGAATCTGAAAATATATTGGAAGCAATCGTTATTAGGATCCCAATACATACCAAGGACCTTTTTAGTAGAACCCAACGACTTCGGTTCTTGGATCTTTGGGACGTTTTCATTCAGCTGATTAACAAGCCCAGTTACGGATATTAAAACCGGTTGAAAGGTGAATTAATTTTACTTCATTCGCCAAGGTGAGAGCATCTCTCTCTTTGTCTACACTATCAATGAAGTCGTAAACATAATGGTATTTTTTTTATAGCTTCCACGGCTTAAGGAAAGTGTCCTTCAAACTGGTCTGCATTCCTATTGTGAATATATGTTAGTGCGCAATGAAGCGTTTTTGATGCCGAAGGTTAAAGCTCTCATAATATACGTATCTTTTTTTCGCCCCTTAATCTGGTGGAACATCATCTCGTTCAAATTAATTTCTAAGACACAACAAACGTTGTAGTGCATTTTTGCGACTATTTGTCATTTGTTGGTTGGGTAAATCAAATAAATAAGAGTAACGTCGAGTTACTTCGTACATGCTAAGCAACTGCGTTGGGAGTGAGAGATTTTTCGCTGTGTAAAATACAAACAAAGCATACCTGATTTTGCTCCTTTGGTTAGAAATCTCGAGCGAGCCCAACATATGCACAACAGTTCGCCTGACAAACCTAGGCCTTCGAAGATATCACGTTCCATCAAACTCACCGATGAGCCTTCATCTAGAAATACAAAGGTATCAATACAGTTCTTTTTCTAATGAATGCGAACAGGGATTATGCGAAAATAGAGTTTCTCCCCCTCGTCTACACCGCTGTGAATGTTTACGATTGCAGCTTCATTCGAATTCATTGAAATTTTATTTGCACTTATTTAATTACTTATTAGTGAGATCGTTTTGTGTAGCAATGGATGGTGATTTGCTTTACAATCTCGGGCACTACATTCTTTGTTTATGTAACCTCTGCGGCGGTGTGAATTGAGGCACTGGCGAGACAATCTGTTAACCTTAACGATTTCTCATTTTTTGTTGTAAGGCAATTATTCACACTCTGAACATCGCGAAATTTTGTGGCCGGTTCCCTTGCAGATGATGCACTCTGTCTTTTTTCCTCTTCAATCAATTGTATTTGCAATTCTTTTTGTTTGTTTGCCGAAATGTTAAAACCTTCTAATGTTGCTTGGTTGCTTGCTGATCCTGGATATGCATGTTGCGACGATGTTGCTAGGTTAACTATCAGTTCTGGGTATGAATTTTGTGGTGATGTTACGTGCAATATTGACGGCGAATTTTGATGAGACGTGATCAGTTGTATATTGGGACAGATGTTGCTTGCCGACCATGCTGTCATTGTAGATGTTAGTGCGCAGTTATTAATTGTGGATGGAATACTGCTCACACAATTTGGTCGTACGCATGTGTGTGATGGGGTGATGTCACTTACCAGATGTGATGCCATTACGTTCTGTGTTGCAAAAGAAGATATTGCCGAGACGACTGGGACAGCCAGTTGTTTCGTCGTAAATAGACAGCTGGAAGCTTCCACATAAGGCAGTTCAACAGTAGTTTGATTTTCAAGCTGCGTTGTTACGGTCGTGGTTGGCGCCTGTTGGATTCTTGTTCTGTCAATACCTTTTCTGATTTGTGACTGTTTACTCTTTGGTGACGATGACTCTTGTGCATGGGTCACAAAATCGAACATGAGACCAATATTTTGCGTTTCGGTCGGAGGAGTAGCGGCACTCGAAGTGGTTATGGCTGATCGTGGATTGTTACATAGCTCGCAGCTTCAGCTGATATCAGATATACCACCGTTAACCTCTAAGCTGTCGTAGTTCATCTATCATAGGCGTCACATTGTACACATAGTACAATTAAATTCACTAAAAAAAATTTTGAGGCACTTCTACCGAGAGCGTTTTCGGTTTTTATTGAAATAGGTTTTAAAATCGTTTTTAAAGATTTGTTACAACCGAAAAAAAAACACAATTTTTAATAGCGAAACTCTTGACTTTTTTAATTATTCAATTATTTACTGTCGAACTTGTTTGTTTGCTTTAAAAACGGCTTGTGCTTTACCACACTCGACTCTCGACTGTTCGTTGCCAATATAAAACAATCCACAAAGCAACCGATGTATATACAGCAGACCTTACGAACATGAGTCCAGGTAGGCAAAGAGTGAAACAAATATTTAAAGGAACCAACACATAAATCCTTAGCGTTTAAAATTAAATTAAAGGCATTATGGCGGCAACAATGGTAACCATCGTAAGATAGTTTTTAAGGCCAAAAGGCAAACTTCATATGAAATTAAGAGTTTAGAGCGTTCGGTAAGAGCCAGTAAGCTAGAATTAGTAACTGTTGTTGACAAATTAGATGTAATCATTTTTGTCTATGAATGAATGAACTTTTAATGAATTTAAAAGTTAAGGTAATGTTTAGAAAAGAAAGTGGCACTTGATACTTTCTTGCTAAACAGGATAAGTGAAGGGATGCAGAAGTAGTTTACCAAAGGCTATTCCAGAAGGATTTATTTATAGGATTTATATATATGACTATCATCCGAGGTGCTAGTATCTTTCAACATTTATCGTGCCCAACCAGAACACGCCAGAGAAACTGCGTGTAGTATGAACAGTGTGCTGTTGAAGGCCTAGATGAGCTGAGAGTTTCACTGTGGATTTCATATGCGACGAAAAGCTGTTGCTGTTGCGAAGAAATGTTTCACCAGGTTTCACGGATCAACATTTGCAGTGGTTCCTTTGACGCAAAGGGGATTCAAGCCGTATGCCATACGTTTACATGATACAAGTTTTGACATTCGAAGCCTCGTGCTCACCAAATATCGCACAATATATCAAAAAATACAAATGCAAGGGAATTCACCGACACTATTTCCCAAACATCAGATATCATCATCCAACACCACTACGTAGACGATCTGCTAATAATGTAGATCGAGGAAGCCATTCAGCCAGCCAATTGTTTCCTCCCCATCAGCAGGCTGCGATCATAATGTATGAGTTGCTAGACCCAACCTCCAAATTCAGCTGTTAGATGTTGATGATGTTGTTCAATTTCAGTTCCGTCAGCAACAAGGCCGGGGCTCGAATTTCGGTCAAAAGTTAACGTTATTGGACAATGCTCATACTATTATTCCATTGAATATATGGACAACCTTGATCCAGCGCTACATATCCATGAACTCATTGATTTACTGAGGAGTCGAAACAACGACAACATTGTACGAATATTGTGAAATGGACCAGTGAATCGACCACTGAGGCCGTGCGGTTTAACGCCACTTGTTTACTTATTGTGTGTTATTGAGATGATTGAAAAAGTGGCTCAGCATCAGTGGATGATCAACGCTTTTTCAAAGACATTCTTTATAGCGAATAAATATTTTTTAGTAAAAGGGTTGAGATAAGAGTTTAAATTTTAAACTATAACTCTATTGAATAAAGTGATTGTGTTGAAAGAAATAAGTTCTATTATTTGTACCCACACAAACATTTTACAATATGTTGTTTTATTGTGCCAATATGAAAGGCATTTTTATTAGCTCCTATGTATGATTTTCTTATACTATCATATAAGCAAATTTGTTTCTTATATCTGTAATCCAGTTAACAAAAAAACTCAGATATAAGAAAAATATTTTGTAGATTTTAGAATTTTTTAATATCCGTAAAGTACTGATTATTTTTTATATTTGTCAAATTTAGTAGATGTTTGAAACGAGTCATGGGCATACATAATGCATGTATAAAAAAGTAATCGTTTAACATTTTCAGCAACTTCTTGCTCTTAATTTAAAGTCGAACATCATTTCTTTAGTAGCACGTCGCCATGATTAATTGGATGCTTTCCTTGCTTGCCGCTATGGTGCTCATGACACTGTCAGATCCTTTTACAAAAAATGATATAAAGGTAGTGTTTGGGACATTGTTGATGTGTTTGATCGTCCAGCACGTAATTTGTTTGATTGTAAGTAGGCCTTCGCTAATTTACTTACTGTAACTGGTATTCCAAAATAAAATCATTAATGTGGAAAAGTTCCTCATTGTCAAATTTATATTTAAAATCCTAAAAAAACTCATTCAAAAGGCAAAAAAAAGTGCTATAAAACAATTATAAGCAAAAGTACTTAAAGATCTTAACATACAAAAATCTAGATGGTATAACTCCCCTTTTCTGAAGAGGTGTTTTTCCACACTGGTAAAACCTGTCCAACCTGTCCCTGAAAAAAAGGCTAATCTTTTTTTCTCTCTTATACAGACCTTTTGCACTTACGTTCATTCTTTCCAAGGTTATGGAAACGTCAGTTCATAAAATATCTCGAAACACAAAAACTTCTCAATGACCGGCATTACGGTTTTCGTAGCAACAGTTCCGCTGGTTGCTGGATGGCATGTCTCACCTAAAAGTGGAATAAAAGTGTTTTCTGGCAAAAACAAGATAATTGCACTTGATATTTCTAAGGCATTTGATAGAGACACAAGATTCTTTTGTCGAAAATGTGTGCATTTGGGATCGATGAATCTCTCCTTCAATGAATTAGAAACTATCTTTTAAAACGTTCAATTCAAGCTGTCTTGGATGGTGTCAAGTCTGATATTCCCTAATCCAAAAAATATTGGTGTGCCCCAGGGCTCCGTTTTGTCTCCGACACTCTTTTTAATTTTCATTAATGATCTCTTGTCTGCTACTTTCATTCCAATATATTCCTTAGCTGACGACAATACTCTCTGCTTTTCATATTCGTTACCGGATGGCAGCGTATGCTAAACTCATTAAATTCCGATATAAACAACAACATCAATTGGAGAACAATCATACATCCGGCCAAAATTGAAGTGCAATGACCATATCTAGACAGGTGCTCCTAAAATCTTTCTGCACCTGCTAGATAAGATTCAACACTATCGCATCACTCATGGCTTATGCTAATGTCACCGAATCAATTGTCTACCTCGAACACCGCCGAAATGTCTTCTGTCTCACCTTGCTCTCTCGCTATTATCACCACCAGTGCTCCATTGAAATTGCCAGTAGCATTCTGCCCCTTTAAACTTTTTACTGTAACACCTGTCTCGCTATGAATGCTCATCGAGCTCTTTATTTCCTAACCATTATAACCTTCAAACATTCAAAATAAACGTACATATGTTAGGTACCTCTCTTTCTTTTCTTCCTAGTTTTTTTTTGCCCGTACTGCATTTTATTCGTACTTATTTAAAAGGAAAGAAAAAAAATTCCTCAACAACAATTGATGGTTGCAATAAGTTTTTAAATTTTATATCATTTGTCATTTTTCCCATAAACAATTATTATATAATATTATTAATTTTTGCAAAATTATGGCTTTTTCCAAAGAGCTTCTCCCTCCACTCTAGAAAATGCTTTTACTCAAAAACAACAAAATTATCACATTTTAAACAATCGACGTCTGTTTTTACCGCCTGAACTCTGGCAATCGTATCTGTTATTTGCTGGAGGTAGTTAATCCACAATTTAATCTTAGTGATAAGAAATTTATTTTTGACAAGTAATTTTTTCTCGCGATTGAGATAGCAGTTTTGTTATACGAAGATCGTCGGTTTGTGTCGTTACGAAGTGCTTTGATTATTTTGAACAATCTTTTTTACAAATTAATATTTTATATATTTTATAAGGCAAAATGCTCGTTCAAACTATCACCAGACATATTCCTAAAGTCGCCAAACCTTTGACTGCATCGTTTTCGTCGTCAAAGTCATATAGTGCGTCCGAATATAATTGGAGAGATCCCTTGAATCTGGAGTCACTTTTAACAGAAGATGAAATCGCTATACGTGACACATTTCGTTCATACTGCTCAAAATCATTGCTGCCGCGTGTAACACTTGCCAATCGCCAAGAGATCTTCCACAAAGAGATCATGGCTGAGTTGGGTCAACTTGGGGCTCTCGGCTGTACCCTAAAAGGTTATGGATGTGTTGGAGTATCAAATGTTGCATACGGTCTACTAACCAGAGAAGTTGAACGCATCGATTCAGCTTATCGATCAGCTTTGAGTGTCCAAAGTTCTCTTGTGATGGGCGCTATCTACGATTTCGGAAGTGATCAGCAGAAAGAAAAATATCTTCCTAAGCTAGCGAAAGGTGAACTGATTGGATGTTTTGGTCTAACTGAACCAAACCATGGTAGCGATCCAGCTGGAATGGAAAGTCGGGCGAAATATGATAGTGAAGCAAAGTGTTACATATTAAATGGAACTAAAACATGGATTACAAATGCTCCTTTGGCTGATATTGCAGTTGTATGGGTTAAAGGTCAT
Organism: Volucella inanis; assembly: GCA_907269105.1. Classification (NCBI taxonomy): domain Eukaryota; kingdom Metazoa; phylum Arthropoda; class Insecta; order Diptera; family Syrphidae; genus Volucella; species Volucella inanis. The sequence continues at coordinate 115,183,276 of OU026156.1, forward strand.
GACGACAAAGTTCGTGGGTTTATCATTGACCGAGAACAATCGCCAAAAGGATTTTCTACGCCAAAGATTGAAGGCAAATTTTCACTGCGTGCATCTGCCACTGGGATGTTAATTATGGAAGACCTTCCAGTGCCGGAGGAGAATCTATTACCTAACGTAGAGGGATTCAAAGGTCCATTTAGTTGTTTAAATAATGCCCGATATGGGATCGCTTGGGGTGCATTAGGAGCAGCAGAGTCCTGCCTTGAAATAGCAAGGCAATACACTTTAGACCGAAAGCAGTTTAAGCGACCATTGGCGGCGAATCAACTGATGCAGAAGAAAATGGCTGATATGTCTTCGGAAATCGCTTTAGGTCTGCTGGCTTGTGTACAGGTTGGACGTCTTAAGGAGCAACATGTTCATAATCCTGAGATGATTTCACTAATAAAAAGAAATAATGCTGGCAAAGCTTTAGATATTGCTAGGGTGGCAAGAGATATGCTAGGCGGCAATGGCGTTCAGGATGAATATCATATTATCCGACATGTGATGAACTTGGAAGCTGTAAATACTTATGAAGGTACCCACGATATACATGCATTGATTTTGGGCCGTGCTATAACTGGAATTTCAGCATTTGCTTCCTAAGACAAAATGGTTTTTAGTCCAAATAATGTGCATTTATAGTTTGAAATTATACCAGTTGTTTTAAATATAAGATTGCAATGCTTAAAAATATATTAAATAAGAGAGGAATTCTTTGTTTGTTTCGGCTTTAGTTTTGTTCTTTGTGTCTCCTTTCGTTTACTTTGATCTATAAAAGAATGTGTTTTTATTTCTTAAGCAATAAAATTTTATCAAGAAGTTCAAGATCGTAATTATATAAATGGGACGATTACTACGCCTAAATTTCATTATTTTTTCACATAATTACTGAACTTCATATCAGCTCTTCACGTCTCAACCAAAAAGTATTTTATTAGTACGGTACGGTGTCAATTTTAATTATAATTCCAATGCAGTGTTGACCCTCTAGGTTCGAAACTGCAAGCAGAACGTTGGCATGCAAATGTATATACCTTTTACATTCCTTAGCCATTTTATTTCGTGTGTAGACTTGTAGTTTTTTCTAAAATCTTAGTGATTACATAACTTGCGTTGCATTACTGAATTTTTTTTAACGTTAGACGTAAGGTCGTAACAGGTACAGGTCATCGTTAAGCAACAAATATTTTACGATTAAACAAACTGTCTTATTTTATAAACCGTTGAAATATATAACGCGTGTAACTACATTAGTCTCAAGTGGTGCGAACCTTATTAGTTATTACTATTCTACACACAGCCCTGCAACTTATAACTGGAGTCTCTAATGCTTTTTGGACCGGTATTTCCGACGTGGTTTGTTAAGGATAATGTTTTTTCACTATCAGTTTTCTAATACGGAGGTTCCCCGAATGAGCGCACTTCTTATTAGGTCACGTTTTGTCGCTACCGCAAAATTTCGTAATAATCGTCATTGCAATTTTATTGGTGTTTAGCGACAAAGCTTCAATATTTGAATTGTTCGTGCTTCGTCACAATGACTCTTAATTCAAGTCAGGAGTTGCAGGTATTCTGTTTTAGATTGGTTCACCAATTGGAAAATTTTGCTATGCGATGGCCTAGACGCAAAAATTACGCACAGCTTAAAATCACATAAAAGATTGATCTCTCCTGATTACTAACCGCAAAAGGGAACAAATCAGAATGCACACTTCGAATTCGTCATTTGTATTTGTAACCCAAACTCAATAAAACTAATTTATAACGTGGGTTGGAGTAATTTTTATTCTTACATGGGAATGTATCGTCCGGGATACATTTAATCAAACTAAAAATTTACCCAATAGAAATCTAATACAGCCCGATTGCTTTTTTTTTTTTTGCTTGTCGATCGTAAAACTTGATTTTCGCAAAATTTGGCTTACACGTGTGCAATGAGGGAAATTCTAATTATTCAGTATGTCGAAGTGCGTAGAACAAAATAGGGCAAAACATTATTAGGTGATAGATAGATAGAGAAATATAAGAGAAAAAAAAGTTGTTGCGGAAGAACGAAATGAGAGTCAAGAGTCTTCCTCCTTGCAAGACGTGTAAAGCTTAATTCAACAATTTAATGGTCACAACGATTTTGGTATTTTATGTTTGGTGTTTTAGTGGATATCGAAAGTGCAGTGGATTTAATTGAGTGGTCACCATTGGAGATTTCTTATTTGTAAAGAGGTTGTTATAAGGGTCACCAGAAATGGTCAGGATTAAAAACGTGAGCAGATTTAAAAAGTTTTTTAATAGAAAAATTCAGTGAAAAGTTTTCAAGTGCCGAAGTTCATACAAAACTGATGACTCGTAGGCAACAACAGGGGGAGACTACTGCAATATTTTTTAAAGATGAAGGTATGGTAGAAAGGGGAGGCCTTCTCACACGAGTGTTCCTATGCAAAAACCGTTGCTCGAACCAGTCCAACTCCGGTATAAAAGATACTCATGGTTAGACACAAAAACCTGTTACGTATTTAGGCGATGTCTTAAAAAAAATGTGACGACATATTCGGAGTTTTTAAAAATTAAAAGTATTTTTAATTGCATTTATATGTTTCAAGAAAAAAAAATTATTGGCATTCCTGGGTTAAAGCAATAAAAGGAGAATACGACTATAATAAACAGGAGATTTCAACTCTGTAGTTGCTTTTTACTGTTTAAAGTACAGAACTTTTTTAAAATGAAATATTCTGAGAAGACAACCGACGAAACAAATATGGTATCAGATGTAAGCCAAATAGTTAAAACACCATCAAAAACAGGTTAAAAATATAGATTAAAAAGAACCACCAGTGGCCCCAGCGACTCCTTTTAATTCTCACTATTTTAAACTAAATTTTAAACTGAACTGCTCACAATGGCCTAGGAATCTCGTGTGAGCGTTCGGTATGACAGTTAAAAAAAAAAAAAACAATAGTCTTGTATTTGCAAATTCTCTGAAGAGAGGGATAAAGCTATTTCAAGGTTAAAACGATTCGAAACTTGGTTTAAGAGAGCTGCCAACAGTGTGGAAGAAACAATTATGTTACCAGAGGCCGCCCTCTTCATCTTCCCGAACTTATGCGTGCTTTAATTCAATCAAGTTTATTTTAAACTATTTTGTAATTGAATTCATAAATTTAGAAAAATGTCACCAAACCAGAGTATATGCTCTCAAATCAAGTGAAAGCATATTTTAAAATGTGTTTCCATTTGCATCGTTGGCTCACATATTTATGTATGTATGACTTTGAAAGAAGGATTGTGTCTGAATATGGTATGTTCTACTAAACAATTTAAAACGACCAGATAAATGAGACGTGTAAAAACAGTTAAGAATGGATAGACTAAAACGTTTCAGACATAAGTTTCAGCAAACGGAAATTGCTATGATAGCATAACACCAATTTTTGGATTCTCCAAAATGGCTGTCGACGTATTTTCCAAATTAAAGAACGTCTATACGAAACCTAACGCTGACCTCTGACCAAATTTACAATATATGTAACTGAAACTGGAATAAGCGCTGTGCTTGATTCTCCAGCTTACGTGTTCCCTCGCAAATGAATGAATGCTAACTTTCTCCGAAAAAATCCATTTCAGATTCATTACCGCTTCTACCTAAAAATGGCTGGATAAATGCCGAACTGTTTGTTCATGTTCTCGCCCATAAAAAAGTCACGCTCTAACGAAGATCCAATTTTGCTTCTTGTGAATAACCATGTCTCCAATTGTGGACTAGACAGCACATTAAACTGTCGTGATAATTGAATTTGTCTTCTTTCATTTCCTCCATAGACATGGCAAAACCTACAGCCATTGCACATGTCGGTTTTTGGTTTTTTTAAACAACATTCAATAATTTTTCGGTGCACAACTCGGGAATGAAAGTCTATGTTATTGATATTGCTCGTCTTACAAAAACTTAATTTATGCGAGCATTTTCACCAGACAATATTACCTATGGATTCTCTGCAACTGGAATTTTTTCATTTAATAATTTAAATTTCCCTGAATCGGATTTTTCTCAAACTGAAACCGTAGATAATAGTCACGTTGACATTGCATCTGGAACGAACTCTTTTCAGCCTGATAATTCCTCAGAAGCTTATGGATGGCATCCTGTAAGAATTCAGAACTTGGTGGAACAGTTATCATCATCTATCGCTTCACAACGAGCATGCTCCATCCATAAATGTTAAAAGACCAAATCAAATCGAGAATTTACACTGATTTGCCAAAAAGGACATGCATACAAGATCTTCGAAATAACAGAAATGATAACGTTCAACAAAAACACAGTTTTGGGAAAACCACTAGATCATCGAAATCAAGCAGTGGTGCCCATCACTTGGTAAGTACGTTGGTAAGGGACCACATGGGAACTCAGTACTCCGCGTGCTGTTGACAAAACGCGCCACATGGGCATAGTACCCCGGCGTTAAATCCCGGACCCTACAAATTGATTTGTATCGTTCCCTTGTTAATAATAGTTATAATAATAATAGTTTTGAGGAAAAGGAATATGAAACCAAATCACAGGAAAAGAATGGCTTCCGATTCACCTTCTTTCTTTAAAGAACTTAACACTCAGGAGGGTATTACTATTCTTAAAATGTTGGAGCAAATTGGATAAAGGGAGAGAGAGAGAAGGATGTTTCGGCTCAGTGTTTATTTATTTATTTATGAGTGGCATCCAACATTTAATTGGAGATTAAATTATTAGTGGAAGTTAACTTGTTGATTTCTAGTCAACTACTCAGGTATTTCTCGGACAAAGAGCAAATACATTTTTCCTATAAATTTAACTTATATGCTCGCTGAGTGCATTTTTTTTTCATGTTTATTACAGTTCGAACTTCCAAACAAAATATGCTATGTCGTGTTGCATTTATTTAACTAGTTTGCTATTCTTTATGATTAAATAGAGAGCGTTGGCTATGGCAATCCCAAGTCCCAACCTATGTCAAATCCTCCCTACAGATTGAAAAAGTCTCCCTGCCGAAAGGTTGTTTCGACAGATTCCTCATAATTCGTTTTCAAGTCATAAATTGGAAAGATGTACTAATAACTTTTTAAAACTTTTTAATATCATAACAACAAATCCTCCACTTCAAATGAACGCAAGCAGAAATAAATATCTGGTTTCGTTAAAAAACTAAACTATGTGCAAAAGTTGGTGAGGTTTCAATCATACAATATGTGAAAGATGGCATCAAAGAATCTCTGGTAATAAAACTTTACTTTATGGAGCCATCAATTTTAAAGAGTTCAAAAGAAAATTGAAGTCTTTCGACATTTTGCCGAAAAAAATTAGTCTTCAAGTTTGAAATTGTAGAGCCGATAATACTATCGACTATGCCATTATGTAAGGCCAAAGTGTCAACACCAGTGTCTACAAGATGTTTTAATTGTTCTCAGTACGGACACATATCTACAGAGTGTCCAAAGTTAAGCGAACAGCTGGGTCGTGTTGTTGATGTAGTGGGAAGGTGAAGGCTAGATGTATTATTGAATTGTTGAGAAAGTAAACTAGACCTAGTAATTCTCCTTACGCATCGCATACACATAGTATCAGTGAACAAAAAGAGTGGGGACATTTGAATGTGCATTGATTATAGAAACTTTAATAAAATCACCATAAGAAACAATTATCCTTTGCCCTTAATCGAAGATTGTTTACAGTATTTAGGAGGGAAGAGATATTTTGCTCTACTAGACTTGAAAGGTGGATTTCATCAAGTGAGTATGGCGAAGGAATCAATAAAGTTCACTTCTTTTGTTACACTTAATATGCAGTTGGAGTATGTGAAAATTACGTTTGGCCTTAAGACTGCTTCGTCGGTATTCCAAAGGTTTATAACGTTCATTCTAAAAGAATTTGTTGATATATTTGTTGATATAATTGTTTATATGAACGATATATTGCTAGCATCAGTAAATTTTCAAGAACATTGCAAGTAGTTGAAATTAATTTAAAAGGCGTAAGCGAAGCAAAGACTTGAGCTGAAGTTCTTCTATTCTCTTATTGCCAAATCCAATACCTAGCTTACAATGTTAATGATAAAGATTTTGCACCGAATGCACGCTACAAGGAAGCCATAGCGAAGTATACGATATCAACTCATATGCAGTTGCAATCATTGGAAGGTTAATGCGCCTATTTTCGTAAGTTTGTTCCCCAATTCTTGTGCATCGCGAAACCATTGTATGATATGTTGAAAAAGGATAGTAAAGTCAAGTTGTATCAAAAATATATGGGTGCTCTAGAAGAATAAGAGAAGGAAATGAGTTGAGTCTCCTCTGGTATGTATATGACCATAAGAAAGATACCGAACTGCATTGCGATGCACTCGCTTCTGGATACGATGCAGTCCTGATGCAGCGAAAGTCTGATGGAAAGTTCCATCCAATATTTTATTTCTCTAAGCTATCTACTTAAGTTGAGAATCGATATCACAGTTTCGAATTAGAAACTTTTGCGATAATTTATGCACTTAGGCGATTTAGAGTGCGTTTAAGATAGTTCTACGGATGAGTTGGAGTAATATGGGAAATGTCAATGCGCTTAGTCGCTGTGTGGTAATTTGCACCATTAGTGAAGACGACATTGAGTTCCAGCTGTGCACAGAATTCCTACTCTAGACATCCAGATGCAGTTCAACATCGTGATCAGTTAGAGAATTGGGATGTTATGACCTATTCATAATTTGTATGTATAAAGTGTATAATGTATTCAACATCGGTACGAATAAATCAAAAGAGTTTACATAGCATTCCCAAGGAGCCAGTGCCTTGCCACGATTCACTTAAATCACTTAGGGTCATTGCCTTCTTTAAGGTCTAAGAGGAAACTCTTATTAGTGATAGTCGATGGCTTTACTAAATACGTAAAGTTTTATAAAGTGAACTCTTCTAGTTATCGAGTGTCTCAAAAAATACTTCCAATATTATAGCCACCCGCGTAGAATAGTTTCCGATCGTGGAACTTGTTTTACATCGCTGCAATTCAACAAATTTTTGTCGGATAACGATATAGGATATATAAAAGTAGCAGTAGGATTTCTCCAAGCGAATGGTTACGTAGAGAGGGTTAATCGCGTCTTAAAACCTATGTTAAGTAAACTGAGTGTACCGTTAGAGTAAAACTAGTTAGAGTTGAATTTGTAATAAATTATATCACTCATTCTACTATCCATAAAATGCCTGCCTGTTTACTTTTTGTTGTGGAACAAAGAGTTATTACGGTCGATTCTCAAACCGGATTCATACAAAATTCTAACGGAGCACAGAACTGTATTACGAAGCTTAGCAAAAGGGGGCAGAAAAATACTAGAAATCTTTGTTAAAACTGATGAAGCTGTTTTCGAAGAAAAGATTAATTTCCTTCTATACCAATGATTCTGGGCCAGAATGCTTAAACCCTAATAGTATTTACTCCCGAGGCTGTAGAAGTAAAAAAACTTGATAAATACTCAACTCTATGACGATTGGCGCAGAGAATAATCTAGATTTTGAAATAGAAAACTTGAATTATAGAAAGAATGCAGAACAAATCCATAACGTATATAGGCGTGTAAAAAAACGGAATAACCATTTTAAGATGAAGATTATCTTAAAAGACGAAAGACCTAATTTTCAACACCTTGGTAAACTTTCACTCGTAGAAAAAAAAAAAAAATTGAAACAGAATTCGAGGAGTGGCTAGATAAAGGTATCACACGACGCAGCTTGTCAGAGTGCGCCTGTCCGATCCAATTGTCTTGGTTTCAAAAAAATATATATATATCTAAACGCCTTTGCATCGACTATCGGCAGTTAAACAAGTAAAACGATTTCCATTCCCGCTTATAAAGGACCAAATTGACTAATTTTGTGACGCTCAAAAATTCATTATTAAGGATTTTCATCCGCTAATCAAAGAAAAAGTAATCATAATTTCTATGGATGATTTTATTGTAATTACAAAAAGTTACGAAGAGGCATTAGAGAAATGAGAAATTTTTTCGAAATAGCTAGCTAGAATAGTCTTTAATTTAACTTGGAAAGCATCACTCTCTTTGTTCGAAAATAGAATACGTATTCTATCAAATCACTAGTACATTAACCCGTTTGTTGGTAAACATAACGCAGTTAAGAATTTTCTATAGCTGAAAAACATCATGAATTAAAAAAGTTTTTTGACCTGTCAGGATATTTTAGAAAATTTATCACAATTTATGGTATTCTGGTGAAACTCTTGAGTGATATGTTGAGAAAGTTGAGGATGTTAAGATGGCGCTGACAGAAAAACCCACGCTCATGATTTTTAATCAAAAAGCCCAAACAGAGCTACATACCGATGCATAAAAAATCGACTTTTTAACAATTGTGATGCAAGAGTCTAGTCATAACAATATGTTTCATCGCATTTCTTGCTTTAGCTAGAAGACCTCTCCTATTCAAAAACTTTATAATAGCTATTTCAATTCATTTTATTTTATTTCATTCATTTAATATATTCTTTGTTCACATAAGATATGCACAACCTTTTAAAAAAGATAACAAGCTAATTATAATTGCAAACACTTCACATCCGTAAAGAATGATAGGAAGAATAAATGATTTAACAAGCTTCATTTTAACCTTAGTTGGAAGATATTTTACAGTGAAACTTAGTCCGCAAAGGGCACCATAAATTTTGGAGACGGTTTTGTTGATATGAACGTCCCAATTAAGACTACTGCTAAGGTAAACTCCGAGATTTTTTATATCATCCACAAATTCTATAGGAAAATGATCAAGAAGTAATGAGGAAAAGAATTCTTTATTTCTTCCTACATTTAAAATCATTTCTTTTGTTTTTGTGAGATTTATTTTAAGGCCATTTTCTGAAGACCACTCACAAATATTTTCTAGTTCCAGATTTAAGTTTGCAACTGCTTCAATTTTCCAGGTTTTTGGAAACAGTGTACATATATACCTGGATATTATAAGCACATATATGGTGATTACAGTTTGTGAAGCATTCGGAAATGTCATTGATAAAGCAGGTGAATAAAAGGGGTCCTAAAACCAAACCCTGAGGAAACCCTGCTGGAACTAAAAGGAGAGATGATACTTCATTTTTATTGAAAACATACTTTGACCTGTTACTTAAATATGAGGACATATGTTTACATAACGAGCTGCCGAAGTGGAACTGGTGTCTTAGTTTTTTTTTAACAGTATTGGATGATTAACACAGTCGAAAGCCTTCGAAAAATAAAGATAAAACAATTAATCCCAACATGTCACTATCCAAACCTAAACGTAGATCTTCACAAATTTTGTTGAGTGCCGAAATACAACTTAATTTTAAACGGAAATCAGACTGATATTTAGTTGCCATTTTATTAACATTGAGATGGTTTTTAATTTCTTGGGTAACTATTGTTTCAAGAACCTTACTCAAAAAAGCCAAGATCGCTATTGGGCTGTATTCTGTAGCAACTTGGTTTGGTGTTTTTGGAAGAGGTATTACTTTTGCAATTTTCCAGGGTTGAGGATAAGTTGAGGTTGTTATTATTGTATTGAAAAAGTAAGTGATTTGGTGTAGGATAACTGGGAACAGAATTCTAATAACCTTAGGTTGGATATTATCTGAATCCACTGCATTTGATTTTACACTTAATATTGTGTTTCCGACAAGAACTTGATCAATACACAACAAAGAAAGAGTAAACTCGGGGTTTGTAGGACTTTTTAAGAAACCAGCAGTGTTAAATGGATGGAATATTTCACAAGCAGAAACAAATTTTACATTAAATTCTGAAAGGCTCACGTTGTTTGAGAGCGGGATTTTTTCTGATTTAAGCCCCAATTGACGAATATTTTTCCAGAAGTCAGAACCTGAACTGCAAGATTCAAACTTGCTTTTATAAGACTCAGTTTTAGTTCTTCATATAGAAAAGATACAACATTTCTAATAGTTTTGAACTCTCTTTGAATTTCCAAACATTTGTAACGCCTCCATCTGAAATAGAGTAAGTTCCCAGCTTTGATTAGGTTACATACTTCCTTGGTAAACCCGGGTAACTCCACTTTAGTTGTCTTGTCGACGAGAGCGAAAGAAAGCTTAAAGCAGGAGGTTTGCAGTTTACGGTGTAGCAGAGATGATGGAAGTTCGTTTTCAGATTTTTTAGGGTAACTGCGGCACTCCGAAGAGAATAGCATCCCTTGACAGCTCTTTTCTTTCCAGTGTATCACATCTATTATAAAGTTGCACAATAGTGTCGTGAAGAATAGACAATTCACAGAAGTTGGTTTCCAATTTTTCCACACGCAACTGCAAATCGGTTAAAGACTGATTAAATTTTTGAACGTAACGTGACCAAGTCTTTTCAAAGCTGGATATTTTTTTCCAGCCGATCAATGCGAAGGTTGTTTCATTCAGTAGAGAAACGGCTGATAATATTTTCAACGTAAACAGTGAACGGTTTTGTTGCACCAGTTAATGTACTTCTAGATGAAGGGTTATGTTATGTCCACTCTCTTGCTTTTTTTGTAACCGAGTCACTGGTCTAGGGTTAAAGTTAAAGCTTATGATAAATCTTTAACACTCGACAGTTTTTACAACACGATATTTTACAATATTTATTTGAACTTCTTTCGTAAGCAATTTGCGTAAAAGAAGAAAGATCTACAACACTGTGAAATTTGAAATTTTTAACCTACTTGGAATTGAATATTTTACCGGAAAAGTCCATATGCACGTCTGTTCACTCTGACATCAGACTATACCTACTTATAGTTAGAAGTTTTAACCATCGTTGCTGCCTTCCTAGGGTCTAGTTTTAAAATCATCACATAATGTGCGGCTTTTAAAATGACGATGCAAAAGAAGGAAATAGGCCAGAGAATTACTGAATGGGCACTTCTTCTACAGTATAACGACTATCAGCAGAAACGTCGCTCTGGTTAGTCATGATAGTGCATAGTAAACTAATAGATAGATTGAAAGCCGAGCATAGAAAGTATGAAAGAATATGTGTTATTTTAAAAATCTTACAACATGGGGCCATATAAACAAAACCAAGCATCATGGTTTCCAACCAGCAGTAAGGCCTCCCTACCGATATTAGCAATCTCAGGAAACTTTATATAAAGTATCAAGAGATTATCAATACGCCTCCCTAAAAAGTTGCAGAAAATCTTGCCGTTCTTCGAAACTATGTACACTCAAAAGGAGTTGCACACCTTCAACGCAGCCGATTTGACTACAATACTTTTTTCGAACCTAAAAAGTCATGCACAAACTTTTCTCTCACCTTCTATCCCTTTAAATCCCATGACATTTTGCGTCAATCATTGTTTCCTATTTGATATCTACGCTTTGACTGAAACTAATCTTATCCCCAACATAAAAAACCAAGCGTTATTCAGTCTTTCTTTTAATATTTTTCGATATGATGATCGCACCCCCTCCATGATTGACTCTCCTTGTCGAGGTGTCCTACTGGTCATTTACAACAGCTTTGACTCCTCTCTCGTTTTAACTTCGTCTTGTTCTAAGCTCGACTTTGTGTCAGTTAAAATAAAGCTTACTCGTAGATACTTGTATGTAATGTGTTGTTACATTCTTCTGGCCCAACCTATCGAATTCTACCAACTTGCTATTGATGCAATTGACAATTTGATCGCTTTTTTGAACACGAACAATGTTATCATTATCTTTGGCTATTTTAATCTGCTTTAGCTGAAATGGATTCCATCTGAAGACCTTTCTTTTTTCATCGCTTCTAATCCCATTTCTACTAAGGAATGCATCTTCATAGATCGATTAACCGACTCTAGTCTGTGTCAAGTCAGTGGCATTTCCAGCGCTAATTCTTCGCACCCACTCTTCTTCCAACTATTTAAACTATCTACAAACACATCTTCATTTTATCGAACTCTACAACTCTCTTTATCAGCGCTACCTGGATAGGTAAATGACCCCAAGTCCTTTTTTCAATTTGTCAATCGCGATTACATTTACATTTCATTTTTCAAACATTACATTTACATTTTTCAAACAATAATTTGCGAACAACTCATTCGTACCAGATCTGTTTTATTTCGTTAGTCCCTTTCACATTTAAAATGTTGATACTGGAGTTATTAAACAAAAATAAATAAAACTTAAAGATGAATTTCTACCTGGCCCAGACGTTCTCCTCGCCGTTTTTCTTAAAAAATGCTCCTTCAACCGGTCTCCACACCTTTTCTACTTATTTCGTTTATCCCTTACACAGAGAAAATTTCCTCAGATTTGAAAAACCTTTTTATAGTCCCGATAACCAAAAAAAGGGATCTACCTCTGAAGTTGCTAATTATCGTCCAATTTCTCTGGTTCAGTCTTTTCAAGACATTGGCATATTATTGAACTATGATCTTAATTTCCGTTCACATATCGACAAGGTGATCCTTAAAGCCAACCCATCACTTGACTTTATTAAACGGTGGTCGAAGGAATTGTGATACAAATGATAGAACTTATTCCCTTCAATACAATCACTTTATTTAATACAGTTACAATTTACAATCCAATCGTTTATCTCAACCGTTTTTACTTTTCTTTTTCACTACTCGTAAACTACATTTCAGATTCCACTTTAAAACTGACTTGCATACCTTGAGGGATGCTGATATTTATATTTATATATTTGTACTCACCTAACATATTTCGAGAACAATATGTCTCATCCAGTGTCCCATACAATGACCTTAGACAATTGCTCATTCAAGGTACTTTTGAATCGCTCGACCAGCGTGTGAGAGGAGTTTTCCCCTGGCGAAGTTGCACTGCAAAGTCGTTGCTCTGCAATTGCTCGATCCATTTCGCAATTTGGCCTCGAAGGTTCTTAAATTGGAATAGCCAGAGGCAATTTTCTGAAAAAGTCTTTTCATAAACTTTGTATGTAGTTATATAAAAATCCCGTCGGCGTCAACTCTGACATAAAGGCATAACACTGATGTTGGAGCGGTTTCTGGCTGGGCTAAATGTAATGAACTAACAAATAGCACGTACTAAGATAACTGGTTGAGGATGCACTGGCTCCAGTTTGACAACCATCTCTGGGAAAAATATTGAAACCTAATACACCTGAGTTTCAAGCTACTACACCACTCGCCCGCGCCCTAGAGAAAAGCCAGTAAAAGGGTATTCATATCCCTTAGTGCTCGCGCGGGATTATAAAAAAAAAGCTACGTAGCCAGAATCAAAGCCAGCATTTAGCGCGGAGGCGGAGTTAGGTACACAGTAGTTTCTTCTTTCAGGTCTAAAGAGTACCTTGCCGTTATATGCGACCACTTTCTCTTCATCATCATGAGCTTAAGAGATCACTGATCAGACCTAAAAATTGCTAGCGTCTGCGTCCACGATGAATAACCATAATTCAAGTGGTAGTAGACTGGCTTCCAAATTGGAAGGTTCGGTGTTCAAATCCCAACTGCGCCCGAAAGGCATTCATTTTTTTCAGTTGACAGCAACAAGCCAACTTCCACTAAGAATTTAGTCTTCCCATTAAATGTTGGATGCCACTTATGGAGCGAAATTAATCACTGAGCCCAAACATCCTTATTCCTTTTTCTATCCCATTTTCAAAAAAAAAAAAAAACTAAGCACATTCTGAGGCATTATAAGTGTATTCAGACCTACTTAAGTGTTAAGTTTATTAAAAAAAAAAAAACATTTTTCCGGGTGTGGGGTTAACCAAGCATTGCTCCCAACTATAGTGTAGTACGTGGCATGTCCCAAGTAGCTTCTTAGTTGGTGTTTATCTTTGGGGGCAGGACAAGTTCTCACAGCTTCGATTTTGTCAGGATCCGTGCTTATTCCTTCCGAACAAGGCACACTTTTTGGGTTCAGCTTCAAATGAGCACTTCGTAGCCTCTTATATATTTCTCTTAGGTTTTCTTGATAGTACTTGAACGTTTTATAATGACGATAACGTCGTTCAGATACACTAGGTAGGTTCTCCACGTGATACCTTTCAATAGTCGTTACATTAGTAACTCGAAGGTGGCTGGATCGTTGCGATGTTCAAGTGGCATCACTGTAGTGTAGAGAAGGCAGTTTTCTCCCGATCCTTACGATTAATCCCTACCTGCCAGTAACCGCTCTTTAAATCAAGAATTGAAAACTGTTTTGCTCCAGAAAGCGTATTTTTTTGTTGACATCTTTGAGATGTCGGTAGTCTACACAAAACCTCGTGCTTCTGTCACGAGGGCCACTGGAGAATACCACGGACTCTGCGATTCTTCAATCTGCCCTCCGACTTTTATCTTCGTCATCAACAACTTTCGTTTGCTTTGCCAATGGAAATTCCTTGACGTATTGGTTGGGCGTATACACTCGTCGTATATGTCAGCCACCAGAAAAACGTAAGAGAAGGCTATTCCGGCTAGGTAGATTTTTATGCAGACTTCACCATATACCTTAGTCGTTTCTTACGTAGCTGTTCTCATGCTGAAACTGCTGGCGTTTTTCAACTAAGATCCCTCATGATAATTGAGAACGTGGCACCGATATCTATTATTGCCATCCATTTCTCGTCACCCCTGACTACTTCTACCAGAAGACTTTTATTGTCTCGTTTTGTACGCGAGACTTGGATGATGGCCCTGGGACCCTTAACTCCTGCACCTGGCTTCGGGAAGATTAACCGGCTTCTTGCTTTTTTGCCGTACCGGTGTTTTACACTACCTCGTCTATCAAGTGGAGTATCTCGTTCCTCGACACAAAGTCTTGCGTGTTCCCTTAGAAAAATGATTGGCTCCTCCCATTGCCAGAGAGAAAGCAAGTGCTTCAGCAAGGGTTCTTTTCCGGGCCATTCTTATTGCTGACTGTATGTGCTGACATTTCGTCGATAATTTCTTGTTCTGCAATGGTGTATGACAAATGTGTCAGTCTACTCTCGTCTGCTTAGAGCTGTTGCAGTGTTTCTCCTCGTTGCTGCATTCGGCTTTGCAATTGGACCTTGTAAACCTACTGCGAGTGGCTACCGTTTCTCGATAGCGCTTCTCCTCATTGTTTCAGTTGTTGGCAGGCATCCATTTCAAACTGCGTGTTATAAGTAGACCATGAGGTCTGACCTTCAACTCTTTTTCCTTGGATCACTTAAAGAACATTCTCGAAGCTTCTGTTTTCGCACTGTTTCGAGCTCTTTTGCCTGTGGCTCAACTTTTCTGTCTATTTGTTCAAATTTTTTATCAACATCCTTCTCTGTTCTATCATATTTGTCATCAAGATTCTTTTCTATTCTATCAAATTTATCATCAATTTTTTCGAACTTTTGCTAGAAAACGTTCTTTTGTTCTTCCAGATTATTTTTTGAGGGCCCTACAGGCTGTTTTTTTGTTCGTCTAGATTTTTATTTGTTTGTCAAGACTATTCTTCTGTTCATCCATTTTTTTGTTCGAGGCTACTATTTTGTTTTTTCAGATTTTCCTTTTGTATGTCGAGAGTTTTTCTGTTCGTCCATTTTTACCAAGTATGTATGCATCATCGTATACATGTCATTGCCGGTATTTATCTGTTCTTCCTCGCCAACATTATGTTAAAGGAGTATGTATCTGGATCATAGCCGTCATTGTTCAAAGTGTCCTGAAGCTGGATAACTAAGTCGCTTTTTTCTCCACTGGTGCTGTTCTCTTCTTCAACTCTTGTTTAACTCGGATTTGAGTTGGACGAGGGTGACTGCAATAGTTTTCGCCCCATTATAGCTCTTTTAAACAATCAAGAACACTTTTTTTTATACACAATAAGTCCTATCCTACTTCTGACACCAATGTAAAATGTTTGTGGGTACAAATGATAGAACTTATCCTCTTTCAATACAATTTCTTTAATAGTTATAATTCACAATCTAATCGGTTATCTCAAACACTTTTAATTGAACTGACTTGCATACCTTGGCGATGTTAATATTTATACTCCAATGACACATTTCGAGAACAATCTGTGCCACCCAGCGTTCCATAATAGATAAATAAATATAAATAAATACTTTAGCGCGACAACCCGGTTTGGGCCAAGGCCTAGCTTCTCGCACTCATTTGCGTTTCTTATTTTGTGAATTTTTACACTCCTTAGCAGGGCTTATGTTTATTGTTCCGAACGGTTCTCCTGTGAAGCTTTTTTACAGGCAGAATTTGCCTTTCAGAGGTTTGCAATTGCCCGCCGAAAGGGTGATGAAGAGCTGCTGTGCTCCTACCGGGACTTGAACCCAAGTAGGTGGCTTGACAGCGTTTCATACAATTTTTTATTTGGTAGAAAATTAAATTCTACTCTCCATTCACTAATGGTTGATACTTCTGCTAGGGATACATAGCTGACGTTGCTCACATTCAAATGGATATCACAATACCAATATGTGGATACTAATATCAACAATTATAGCTGCCGAATTGTACAAAGCGTACTAACACATGTCATGTCAAGTTTTGAACCTCTTCTCAAACTACTCGTATTTAAGGCAAACCAATGCTTTATCAATTTGATTTGTAAGACCGGAGAGAGCTCAGCCGGGGCACCTATCCACCCGAAATTATATTGCCATATAACTAAGTATGTAAGTAACTGTATACAATTTATTTGTGGCAATCTCGTTGTATCTTCAAGTAAAATTTTTGAACATATTCGTACTTGTGCAAGATTCCTACAGTAGTACAACAAATTGATTTCGAATACGCACTTTCATGCCCATTGCTTTTTGGAAAAGCCTGTCATTTTTGTATGTTTCTTTCGTACGCTTACCGGGCAGCACCCGCCATATTTTGCTTTAGAAGCAAGTTTTTTATGTTGGCAAGCAGGAATGCTTTATAAAATCAAAATAGTCGACTGAAATCTGAGTGACTTTTTTGATAGCCTGGCAGTAGCTACATTAAACCCAATCGAGAAATCTTGGTATTGGCAGTCGACGAATTTCCTAGCAGTCTCTTGCAGCAGATAGGCTTTCGATACCATATTGTCTGCGTATATTATACATTTCTAGTTGAGCGTGTCCGCCATTGATACTATTGCCGTAATAAAGGGTGACTAGATAGCAATGATAGTTTTTTCAAATGGTAATGTTTCAGCAGCTATCAAAGTTATCAATGTCATCCAGTTGTCAAAATATTCAGTAAGGTTTGCCATTTCATCATGCATTGGTTTACGCTTGCCGAGCGTGTTAAAAATTGTCATCGAAATTCCGATTCAATTGTCAATACGGAGCGTGAATTTCGTCTTGAGGTCTGTCGGCATCATGGCTGCAGTCGCACCGTCTGAACGTGAGTACATTATTTGGACCACCAACCAGACAGAGATGGGTGCGAAATGTAGAAAAAATAGCCGCCGTAGCGGCCAGTATCGTAATGGTGATCATGTGGTGTACACCACTCGATTATTTTCTTTGGGAGTACGTCAAGTTGTTAGTCTACGGTTTGCCCTAGGCAAACATTCGGCACTTTATTGCCAGAATAACGCCGCATATATTGAACCGACCGCTTGAAGCACTCCCAGCGAAGCCGAGGCGGACATTTGAATGATGTGCTATTTCACACATAATGGCATGAACGTAGCTTAAAAAAAAAAAATCTAAAATTTAAATTTTTTGTTCCTATCTTTCTTATCTGGTTACCCTTTAATAGTGGCCGGAGCCATTCTTGGACTCCTCGAGATCTTAGAAATCCACAATAACAAAAGCGGTCTTTACATCGGTCGTATTGCGGACAATTTACCTGAGTGTTTACTGATTCGAAGACCGCTTGCCTGCTTAATTTGCGTACATTTGGTGTAACAAAGAGCGTAAATAATGAAATAATGATGTGATCACTCTACATGAACGTAGAGCTTATATATCCTTATTCTTCATTATGAAAAAATTTTACTATTCTGGTTGATATCAATAATTAGAAATAATTAAGACAGATGTTTATTTTAGAAATCCAAATAATTTATTGAATTACGCTTTCTTAGTCTTCTTAAATAAAACATTACTTGCAGTTTGTTTTACGAAAAATAATTCTTCCAAAAAGGCACACACACACAATTATGTAATTTTACATGCGCTGTGCTGCCATATCATCTGCATCAATGCCTAGCATTGCCAAATCATCAAGTTCTTCCTGTCTTCGATTTTTTTCACTTTCCGTTGGTGATGGAGGCTGATCAAGGGGATCATCTAATTTATAAATTTCAAGTTCCTCTGGTGGAGTGGGTGGTTTCTCAATGTTTTCAACTGCTATTTCTTCAATTTGCTCAACAACGGTAGTGTCTTTATCAGTTTCTATTTCGTTTGGTTCTTCCTCAATTGGTGGTGGTGGCGGTGGAGGCGGTGGAATAGCAGCAACACAAGCTGCAACAGCTTCTTCCACCAAATCCATAGGTGGTGGAGATTTATCAATAGAATTTTCTCCACTATTGTTTCCCGTGGGTGTTGCGACAGCGGACGTAGGTTTATTGAATTGTAGTGGTTCATTCATACTCATTTGCGAGGCTTCGTCCATTCCAACAAGTGAAGTTTCTTCCACGGTCATCATGTGAATGCCTTCCTTAATAAGATCTGACTCTTGCATAACCGGTTCATCGGTGATAATCTGCGTTTCACCAGAAGACTTAGCACCTGTAGCTTCATCGTCTGCCTTTTTCTCACCGGGGAATATAATATTGAGAGCTTCTTCAAAATCTTTAGGTAAAGGACCTTTTCTTGGAATTGGAGCATCACTAATTGGTTTTGGAACAAATTCACTTTCTGTTTCATCAATACCAGGTGGTAGAATATCCTTTTCATCTTCTGCAGCGTACTGTTGGGGCGGCGGCTGAGAAGGTGGTGGTGGTGGAGCACCCATTAAACTCACAAATTGTACTGGATCTGGCATTAGATCATCATATTCACACATCATTGAAGGCTCATAACCGGCATGTCCATATGAATCTGGCATCATTGACATTGGTCCCATAATATGTCCCATTTCAGACGAAGGTTCACAGTCTTCTCCGTCTTTTTTGTCGGGGTTTTCAGAGTTTTGTGACTGTTTTTTAAAGACTGGCATGCGACCAATAAATGGAAGTTTTTTATTCGACTGTCCATTTGCATTAGATGAAGTTTTTGAAGAAGATTTCTTACGGTCTTCCTTTTCGTCATTAGTTTTAGTTTTAAGCTTTTTAACGTTAGTCGCTTCGGGTACCCGAGGCCTGAATTCTGGTTGACGAATAATTGGCTTTTCTATGCGATGACTACTAGAACGTGAACGTGATCTGGAACGTGATGATGAGAATCGACGTCTTGATCGTCCATATGATCGACTCCTGCGGAAAGAATTTGAGATTATTTGTGTGAAGCATGTTTTTCAAAAAAAAAAAAGAGCTTATGTGCAAACCGGTGGCTGCTTTAGTTGTAAAGAACCGAATTATAAACTGGTCAATAGCTTATGATTGTAGCTTTTATATTATCACTATCATCACCACTTCAATCTCAAGTTTAATTTTTTGTGGATACGGTTAAGTTTATTTTAACTGAACAAAGGCACAACCAACCATGTATTTTAGTGAATTGGCAGATATAATATTTACATAGGCACATGTGTACAGAGAGCAAAAACAAAATATTATTAATAATTACCTTCTACGAATTGAACGGCTTCTACGCCTTCTGCCGAAGCCTCTTGGTGAATATCTGCCACGACTTGGGCTTCTTCTTCCTCTGCTCCTGCTACGACGTCCACTGCCCCCAGCACCGCCACCACCACCACCACCTGCACCAGCACCTCGGCTTCGGCTTCTCCTTATTCGTCTTCTTGGGCTTGGACTTCGACTTCGGCTTCTTCTCACCGGACGACTTCTACTACGACGACGATGAGCACTTCCTCCCCGATCGTTCCCTTTATCCTTATCGACACGATCATCACCACGTTTAATAGGACTGCGGACTCGTTCTCGATTTTCTGTTGAACCCTTTTTCTCGTTTGCTTTAATAAACGTAACCACAGGTGGCTGTACTACAGGATTCTCTTCCTTTTTCTTTTCTTCTTCAGGTGCTTTATTTTTCAATTTACCCTTGAGCTGTTCCAGAAGTTTTTTCTCACTATCACTTATAACTGGTTGTACTATGTTCCATTGTGATATTAAATCATCTTTCTTATTGTTTTCACTAGGAAAAGTTGCACCGACTTGTTCAGTTGGTTGTTCACTGATTTTGGGTGGAGGAGGAGGCGCCGGTTCTTGAGTATCCATTACTCCCACATCTACTTTTTCTTTCTTCATGTTTCGCATTTGTACTCGGATCGAAGGTGCTGGTGGTCCTGCTGGCACAGGCGCACTACTTGGAATCGTATCGATCAGTATTTTCTTTGCAGTTTTTAAATCAGTTTCAGATGAAGAGCCGTGACTTGACGAGGATGTTGGAGAGGCGGCAGTCGACTTCTTGCGTTTCTTGGAACGCTTTTTCTTTTTCTTATCCTTTTTATCAGAGCTATAATACAAAAATAATTGGAAATTTACTTTTCAACATAACAGTTAGCAGCAAACCTCTTTTTCTTTCGTTTCTTGGAACTCTTTTCCTTGTCTTCATGTTTGGATTTACTTTTGCCTTCCTTGTGGTCCGAACCGGCAGTGGTCGAAACTGATGTTATCTGCGGCGGTGGTGGAGCAGATTTCTTCTCGTTTAATACTCTTTGCCTATCAGCTAACCAATCAACTTCAAAATGAGGATTTTTCTCCAAGAAAGCCTAGAGATTGGAAAAAAGAGAATTAATAATGTTTTACATTCACATTGACTAATGTACATTTCGTACAGATAGTCAATAAATAATCCCTTACGTTATATTTATTCGAATGAGTTTTCGATTTTAAATGCAACGACGCGCAATGAAGATCGCCCATCCATACAGAACAAAGTTTACAATACCAGGCAGTTGCTGGTACAAAGAATGGTAATCCACGTATTGGGGTACGTTTTGTAGGTGCTGATTCAAATATTGGATATTCCTGTTAAAATATTAGAAATGAAAAGAAGAATATATAGAAATAAGAATAAGAATAGAAATAAAACGAACATGTTAAAATGGAAGGCATACTTACATCTGAAACCATTACACCGTGCCATGGTGTCTCCATGGTCTCCATACGTTCAGCATGTTCCTTCGAGTGTAAATGAGTAAGGTAATCCTTAGCTGTTTTTGGAAATACTTCACAAGGTTTACACCAGTGCATTTCCGGATCATAGAAAACGTAGTTGATTTTTTTCTCCTCAGACCTAAAAAAAGAAATAAATCAAAAGAGATGAGTAAAAGCCGTTAGAAATAATAAGATCTTAAAGAATACGATATAGTCGTAAAAGGAGTAATATTTGGAACCCTTACGATGAAATCAAGGAGTAATCAAAAACCGATGCTGCTGTGGCCGGGTGGTTTCTGAAGTGAACCAAGACCTTAGCTCTTAAGTGCCGGACTGCAACATTCAGACCAAATAATTGAAGTTGTAATACTCACAAGGAGAAAAATACCCATACGGACTTCTCTCAGAGTTTCCTACTCAAGCAAAATTAAAGTCATTCGACCACCATTAATGCGTATTAGGTGTTCGTAGTGAATTTCCAGATGTGTTATAATCTTCGATATCCTACCCCCAAAAAAAAGACTATTTAGGTAATACATAATATAACAAGAGAATCCAAAATGCCCTCAAAACACACTCATGGCAGGAGAGAACTCACAAGTTGGCGTCTTACAGGGGAAAACGAAACATGACTCATCTGCCACAGTTTGACAGACGTTTGCCACTGAGAGCATTTGTACTTGGCGAAAGCCTTTGTTTGGAAATCGGAACAGTGAAAATCGTGCTTTTTCAAAAACTTTATTCTGAAAACTCTGTGAAATATTGGATTAGCATCTTAAAAAACTAGCGAAGTGAAGCAACGAAAAGAATTCTCTGCGATCTTCGACAGTTAGAATGTAATTTGAGTGTTAGCAATAGGTATGTGAGGCATGTGAAACATTGAGTCTTTTCATTCAATTTAAATTTTGAGATTGACAATAAGGAACAGGCAATACTTACCTGCGTGAGTATACAAAATATCCAGTAATACGCTAATAAATATTTAGCAACATTAAATCATCTTTCAGTGAGTTATCAGTTAACAAGACGACAAATAGTAGTAGTAGTAATAGTTGTAGCACCTGCTATATCATAGCATTAGCAATGATGCTGATACTGGTACAAATCAGCTCTTACCACTCAAAGACAGCAGTTGGAAAATCAACCAATAACCAACCTCAACTAGGTGAAGGAGACATTGCATTCATTCGGAAGCTATGAAAGATGACTGGTCAATTGGAAAAGGAGCGATATTTAGAACATTTCACAACACAGTGTAGTATTGGATGCTGTATCCTTGCGAAACTTATTTAAGTTATATTCTATCTTCCTAATTTTAGATATCCTGAACTTGCATGCATAAATTTAGACCATAAAACACAGGATTAAGTCTAGTTAGGATGCAAGATTCGAAGGTATATCGCAACCATTAAAGACATCCGCCAATTATTAGATGAATCCCAATATCAAGAAAATCTCTCATAACTCTTAATGACTTTACAAAAGCCAACCTACGCTTATTAAACCATTAGGCATAAAAGGTTATTTTGAGTATTTATTCATCAAATACTGGACTTCCATTAACCATTAATTAGGGGGTAGCCGTGGTGTAGTGGTATATGTATAGACTCCTCAAGCAGAGGGTCGCGGGTTCGAATCCCGTGCGAAACCCTGAAAGTCTTTTCATATAATTTGTATGCAGTTATATGAAAATCCCGTCGGCCTCAACTCTTAGATGAAGGTATAACGCTGATGTTGGAGTGGTTGCTGGCTGGGCTAAATGTAACGAACTAACAACTGGCACGTACATAAGATCCACTTGTTGGGGACACACTAGCTCGTCCCATCCAGTTTGAAAACCACATCTGAGAAAAATATCGAAACCTAATACACCTGAGTTTCAAACTACTACACCCGCCCGCGCCCTGGAGAAAAAGCCAGGGATTATAAAAAAAAAAAAAAAACGACGATGCCTCAAAAATTTATTGAATAAATATAGAATCTACTGAACACGTGCGTCGCAAGCATAATCCTGGATAAGAAATAAGATTGGAAGCGCAATATCCCAGCAAGAAAGGTAAAATTTCTTTTCTATTATTGAAAGACACTGGTCCAATTTACCGGCTGGTAAGCCGCTGTGAGAGCTATAATGATTTATGTTGTCTACTAAGTCTGGAAGATGGAATTGGACACAACCACCCATAAAACCTCTCAACAAAAAATTCGGAGACGTACAACGACAAAAACACTAAAATCAACATATTCTGCTGTAATTACTATTTCTTTTCCTTCCTGTTTACTTTATTAAGGGATTATACGCAGTTAGAATCTTCGTAATGTACATACCAGGTGTACCGGTATGAAGTGAGCGAAAGTAAAAAAACATTTTATTCAAAGTATTGACCATTGCTAGCTAAAACTGTTCGTCTTTTGAAGCAACCCAAAAAGTCACACAATTTTCAACTTCCTCGTAGTATTCAAAGTAATGCGTGTCCCATCGATGAAAACAAATGGTAGTCGGAAGAAGCCAAGTCTGGTGAAAAGCTCGTGGTACACCACACCTTTCTGGTCCCACCAGCCACACCAGCATTGTTTCTTGCCGAATCGATATGGTTTTGCAGTCGAAGTTGATGATTGTCCCGGATTAACCCATGATTTTTTCCGCTTAGGATTCTGAAAGTAAATCCATTTTTCATCGCCAGCAACAATTTGATGCAAAACTGATTTTTTATCGTGTCTTTGAAGCAAAATTTCACATGTGGTTTTTCGGTTTTCCATCTGTCTTTCATTCAATTCATGTGGCACCAATTTCCCAGACTTTTAGATCTTTTCCATAGCTTTTTGTTTCTGACTCAAAGTGTCATCTTCATCCAATATTGTTTGCAATTCGGCGTCTTCAAACTTTTTTGTGGTCTTTCACGTTCTTTATTTCTCACATCAAAATTGTTATATCTGAACCATTGAAACTACCTTTTGCATGTTGCTGCTGATAGAGCATGATCACTATATGCCTCGACAAGCATTCGATGCGACTCTGCAGAAAATTTCTTCAAATGAAAACAAAAAATTAATGCTTCCCGCAAGTCATCATTTTCTGGTACAAAACTCGACATTTTTAACACAATGAAAAAATATGATGTTGTTTGCTAAATTATTTAATGTATACTAAATATGTTTAAAAGGTGTCATAGCAATAAAACAAAATAAAAGTTAAAGCCCGTTCACAATAAATGTTCCCAATCGAGACATTTGTATCTTGACGCTCACTTCATACAGGTACACCTGGTATATAGGGTGATTCATCTTGAGGTTTGATTTATAATGTATTGTAAAATAACACATAAATTTGAAAGTGAACTTAAAATTTTTATTATCGGTTAAAAGAACAATTCATGGCATTTACTTTTTGAAAATGATATCATGTAAATGTTGGCCACGAATACATCTGAGGTGGTCCATTCGGAAGGTCCAAATTTAGGCGACTCTTTCGAGCGACTGGTATCTCGCGGATAACACGAGTAATGTTGGCTTCCAAAGCGTCAATCGTAGCTGGCTTATTCCTGAAGACCTGAGACTTTACATATCCCCAGAGAAAATAGTCCAAAGGTGTGATATCGCACGGTCTAGGCGGCCAATTTATCGTAGCAAAACGTGAAATTAAGTGCTCACCAAAATGATTTCTCAACAAGTCCATTGTTTTACGCGCTGTATGGCTCGTGACGCCGTCTTGTTGAAACCAGAGCTCACCGAGACCATTTGCTTGAATTTCAGGAAGCACATAGTCCGTTAACATGGCGCGATAATGGTTACCATTGACGGTAACATTCTGATTTGCCTCATTTTTGAAGAAATATGGACCAATGATTCCACCATAAAACACACCATACAATTGTTTTTAATGGATATAATGGTAGCTCTTGGTACTCTTCGGGTTGCTCATCAGCCCGAATACGGGAATTTTGTTTATTAACGTATCCATTGAGTCAGAAATGGGCTTCATCACTGAACAAAATTTTACGATAAAACACCGTATTTTCATTGAGTTTTCAAAGCTCATTCACTGAAAATATGACGCAAATTCAAGTCGCCTGGCTTCAATTTTTGCACAAGTTGAATTTTGTACGCTTTTAGGCCAAAATACGTAAACAAATAAATAAAATACGTAAAATACGCCATGTTGTCGAATACGCCAAGCCAAGCTGCTGAGAACGACGACGAATCGATTCGCCACGGTCTTCGCGTACACTCTCAACTACTCACTACTATAGTCTCTTCGCTACGTGCTGGATGTAGTCTAACCGGTCGAGTATCATCCACTAATGTAAACTGGGACTCAAATTTGCAAATGATATTGGTAATAGTGTTTTCAGTACGTCGATTATGCGCACCGTAAGTTCCTCGAATCGCACGAAAAACATTTCTCACAGAACGCTGATTTTCGTAATACAGCTGAACAGTTTAGAGACGCTGTTGCGGTGTGAGTCTTTTCATGATGACTTGCCAAACGATACTGAACAAAAATGACAAGGCAGTTTAATAGGAGTCACGCGTGATCTTTCAAAAAATTCTATTGAAAATCAAATCTCGCGATGAATCATAAGGACTATATTCCCTGAAAAATGGTCCGGTAAGTACTTTTCGAGATATACACATATTTGTAAGGACGTGTAAACTTCTTCCGAAACTTTAAACGCGTTATTCTCAAAACTGTTTTAAAAGTCGGTTATTAAGATTTCTAAGAAACAGCTCAACTGATCTGTCTGAAATTTTAATACAAACTTTTGATATATGTATTGCTCAGGTAGCGATCGAAAAAATAAAATTTCGGATAATTATTTCTATTTTTTTAATCAATTTTACGTGGCAATTTTGGTCGAAAACTCGATTTTTTTTACGAATCGATTATCTATCCACTAACATAACTTTTCGGTTTTTTTGATTTCAGATGAACTAAACCGGAGACATCATCGATCGTGAAGAAGGACCTTTAGGAGATCGTCTGCAGGAGCACACCAGGTCGATACTTTTACAAATCATTAGTTCCATTATAAACTTACTATAGATGTTGCCACTAAATGTACCTATACTTTTTGTTTTTGTAAAATAAAATATCCTTCCAGAAAAAAATCATAAAAAACGTCTCTTTTCGTCCTTGCAACTGCGTATAACCCCTTAAAAGCTTATTCTTTACAATATAGATCATAATTTTGAACTTTCAGTCAATAGTACTATTTCTAATATCTTCATTCACAGAACTTACTTAATGTAAATAACATACTGATCTGGATTTAAGAAAGCACTTCTTGTATGAAAAAAATGTTTTGGCATAGCTTTGGCCTGCATTAACATAGTTCTAAATATACAGGGTGAGTTTTTTAACTTGAGACATCCAAATTACTCGAAAAATACGCGACATCGCGAAAAATGTTTCAGAGAAAAATCACAAGGTTCTGAAGGGGACATAAGATGGTGAACACGAGTTTGACCTTGAGACCCATTTTTAAGGTCAAACGAAGGTCACTTTTGATTTTTCAAATGATAATTCCTGATTTTCATTGCTCAGTCGTATTCCTCAATGGGGCACATGACTTTGTCTCAAAGGTCTTATTCATTCAGTGCTAGATACCACTGCACTGGCAAGCCTTAATCATTAATCGGTTTCCAACGTTGTTAGGGTGTTAGAAGGTCGAGATTTGTTTTGAGGAAGTCATTATTGCCTCGATTGAAGTTAAAACTCAAAGAAATTTCAGATAGAGACAAATTGTCCTAAACTTATCTGAGAGTGTATGATGTGCACTATGCCCTTTTTTTCTACTTGAACGGAACTGTACTTCATTTAGAAGTTCGATATTTGTTTTGAGGAACTGATTATTATAAGTAACGTTTTCCAGATCAATAATGCGGGTTATTTCAATTCAAGAGAAAATTGAAATGATATCGATTTATGGAGAAAGTGGAAGGAACATCGATGGTGCTGTTGCTCTTTACGCCCAACGATTCCCAGACCAGATACGATCGCGCGCTTCCTTTTATCGGGTCATCCAACAATTCACTGGTGAAGGAAGTGTGCAACCAAAGAAAAGGAATTCGTCAGAAAGGGTGGCTGTTGAGGACAATGAAATAGCAGTTGCAGCTGCCGTTGCACACGATCCTCACATTAGCACTCGCCAAATAAGTCGTGAATCAGGAATTTCTCAAACGACTGTCTGTAAGATATTATATCGGCATAAATACCATCCTTATCATGTTTCAATGCATCAAGAACTTTCTAGTGAGGATTTTCGCAACCGGGTTTCCTTTTGTCAATGGACACTTCGGCAAATTGAACGAGACCCCCTTTTCTTCGTCAAGGTGTTATTCTCTGATGAGTCGACTTTCACCAATCACGGTACGGTCAACCGACATAATATGCATTACTGGGCTACCGAAAACCCTTTTTGGTTGCGATAAGTTGAACGCCAGCACCATTGGAATGTTAATGCTTGGGCGGGAATTGTTGGGGATAAATTAATAGGTCTATATTTTATTGAAGGCAACTTGAATGGCGAAAAGTATGCAAACTTCTTGTGGAACCATCTTCCAGTATTACTAGAAGAACTGCCATTGGAGTTGCGACAAACAATGTGGTTTCAACATGATGGTTGTCCAGACCATTATACATCCCAAGTATCCCGGGGCGTATTAAACAATTCTTACAATCAACGATGGATCGGACGAGGGGGTCCGAGGCAATGGCCTGCTAGATCACCTGATCTTAGGTCACTAGATTTCTTGTGGGGCTACTTAAAAAGTGAGGTTTACAGAAAAAAGCCAACAACACGTGAGGACATGAAAAGACGGATAGACAAGTGTATTAAAGTAAATGGTCACATTTTCGAGCATTTGTTGAAATAGTCTCGGGAAATAAACGTCGAAATGGGAAGAATTCAATGATTCAACAGTGGGAGGCAGGGGACCCACTCTATTTAACCACCCCGAAGGAAACAATAAAATACTGCTACGCCCACGTCGTTGTTTCTGGGTTATGCTAAACGCAGTATGTAAAAACAAATGACAAGCCTACGAGCAATACGACTGAGCAATGAAAATCAGGAATTATCATTTGAAAAATCAAGTGACCTTCGTTTGACCTTGAAAATGTGTCTCAAGGTCAAACTCGTGGTCACCATCTTACGTCCCCTTCAGAACCTTGTGATTTTTGTCTGAAACATTTTTCGCGATGTCGCATATTTTTCGAGTAATTTGGATGTCTCAAATTAAAAAACTCACCCGGTATAGAATATATCTAAAAGTTCACAAGGATACCTTTTTTCATCCAAAATACTATGTTTTGCTTATTCGAATTACATTATATTTCAAGAAAAAGAGAGTGCAATGGAAGTGTATAACATTTGAAGAAAACATCTTTAAAAGTGGTATGAAACTCACTGGTGTTAAATTAACAAATACATAATAAGTTCAAGACAAAAAAAAGCAAAAAAAAAAAAAATGGGAATTCGATTTTTTTTTTTATTAGTAAAACAACAAAACTTACTTCTTCGAATCATCCTTCACTTTTTTGTCCTTCAGCCCGATTTTTCCTTGCGTGTCTCTCTTATGCTTCATGCTCTCAATTGCCTTGTTCTTTAAACGCTCCGGCGAACTGTTATCTTCAGAATCTGAACTTGATGATGATGATGATGACGACGACGAACTAGATGATGAACTATCATCTGACGAAGACGATGATGATGGATTTCTCTTCTTTTTGGAATGTTTCCTTGGTGAAACGACAACATCATCCTTGGGTAGATTTTCCTGCCCAATGATGCCAGTCAGCATATCAATAACATTCTCAATGGTGCTCAGTTTCTTCTGAATTTGACTCTAAACAAATTAGGAAAAAAATACTTCGATTACTTTTCGTCAGCTCTTATGGGATGTAATTTTATATTTGAAATTGTATTTATTGTGATCGCTTGGACAGAGGTGATTTGCATTTGCTTGTGCGACAACGTGTATGAGAAGATCATCCGTTTAGGTTGGGCCTGCTCTGCTGCTCACTCGAGCCGGGAAAATGGACATCATATTAATGGTAACCAGCTGGCGGCATTATCCATGAACATATCTGCCAGGTGATGGTTTTACAGAACATTTACAATTTACAATACAATTTTTGAACATTAAACGCTAAAGTACAATTTGTTTACGTCTTGCCGTAAGCGATAAGAATTGCCTGCTAAAGTTAAGACAACACAGAAATGTAACAATGTGTACAAAAAATATAATCTGTGTTGTGCTTTCTTTAGCTGACAATGTACAAAGGAAAAAGTCTAGCTTAAACAAAATAGAATATGCTGGTTAGCTGTAGAAACTAACATCAATTCTCTTCGCCTTTCATCTCAGAATCACTTCTCCCGCTTTTTACGCATGTTGGTCGCATGTACGTGCATATGAAGGAACCCGCACCAAGAAACAAATATGAGATTTGCATCCTGGGCTGTTCTACTCCCCCGTTGAAGGGTATTTCTTTGCAAACACTTTTAGCAAATTGAATTGTCTTTTTTTTTTTACTGTTTATTCTTTTTTTTAGTCTCTTAAAAGACTACAATTAATTTGGTATGCTGTGGAAAATATTTAATATACATATATTTATGGTTGCTAAAGTCCTAACACTAAATTAATAACAAACATAAATAATTAAAGGAATTAAGTTGAAGTTGTAATTTAATTTACTTTATGCACGAAAAATGGAAATCCGCTAGAAGCTCCAGTATATAGTTTGTGGTATATGAATTTCAGAATCAATTAACAATTAACAGTCGGGAAACCGCTTCAGTTGAATGATTTTGTTAAAGAGTTGCCGTCTTGAGGTGCATTGAAACTAAGCTGGGTTCTCTGTGCTAATATATAGGCACCACTGAGATCATTAAGATATGGAAAAAATAGTGACCTCGTGTAGTGTCCAACAGGAAAAATGAACAGAAAGTATAAAATTGCTTCATCCCTCAACATTTCATAGTGTGGATAAGGTATGCATAGTACGATTTCCTGGCATTACATTACTATAGGGTTTTCCAATAGGGACTTGACAACTTTAAATTTAATTTGTGAACGTAATCTTTCACTAATCATTAAACTGTCACTGTCAACTTATTCAGTAAACTCAACATTTTTATCATGGTAAAGTACACTAACGAGCAACGTGTGCAAATTATAAAAATTTTCTACAGATATTCGGAGTCGCAAAATCATCTTCAGTGACGAAGATCATTTTTGGCTCAATGGGTTCGTCAAAAAGCAAAATATGCGTTATTGGTCGGGTGAAAACCCACATGTGCTTCATGAATCACCACTTCATCCACAAAAAATAACTGTTTGCATGCCGGCGGCGTTATTGGGCCATATTTTTTCGTCGACGATAACGATCGCCACGTTACTGTGAATGGTCGGCGTTATCGCGCCATGATCACCGATTATTTTTGGCCCGAATTGGAAGTTATGGACTTGGACGACATGTGGTTTCAACAGGATGGTGCCACAAGCCACACAGCACACGCTACAATCGATTTATTGAAGAGTAAGTATGGTGAGCGTGTTATCTCAAGACATGGGCCAGTCGATTAGCCGCCTCGTTCGTGCGATTTAACGCCGCTTGACTATTTTCTGTGGGGCTACGTTGAGTCATTGGTTTATGCCAACACGCTGACAACGTTGGAAGAGCTCAGAGCCAACATTGAACGCGAAATAGCGGCCGTTTCGGCCGAGTCGTTGAAAATTGGGTCCAACGAATCGACCGCTGCAAACGTGCCCGCGGTGGCCATATGAACGAAGTCAAGTTCCATTCATAAATATTTTGATTGTACTTCATGCCAATAATAAAGTTTTTGAAATATCTCAAATGGTTTGCCTTTTATTTAAAAAAAAAAAGTTGCTAAGTCGTTATTAGAAAACCCTATACCTTATTTGTTCTGCACTATTAAAGATCTTAAAGTGCGGGTTATAAGGCATTTGATAAGCCTTTGGCTATCGATATACATATGTATTGTATATGGTTATATACCCGTACAATATCTATCTTTTGGTGAAATACAGAACAACTATTTCTATTAAGTGGATAAGAGTGGATCTTCTTAAACGACCACTAAGTCTTGTTATAATTTGCAGATTGGAAATGGAAGACGAATTAGCAAGGTCGACCCCATAATGAGCAAGATAAATGTGACCAACGGTAAACATTTGAATAGGTGATTATGAAAATACTCTAAAAGTATTTTGTCTTGTGCACGTGGTTGTTGACCAAGTAGCCCAAACACTGGAACTATGCGGAATATGCTATATTGGGTAAAGCCTGTGCATAATAAATATGCAATCCCTTCATTCCGTTTGGATTCTGACTTGCGAATGTAATAAAGTAACTGACATAAAACAGCACTACACCTGACAAAACAACATCTCAACAGGGCAAAGGATCCATTGGCAAATAAATTCAGGAGCAACTGCTATACAGCTACTGGCAGTCGGCCCTAGGACAATGAATGGTCTGTTCAAAAGATGACGAGTGACCATTGTAGTTAAACTTTGAAGATATCCGATGTAAATTACAAAGAAAAAAGGGAACAGCAATGTTGCTCTACGAAAAATCTTCAACTCCGTTCCAGTGGCCAAACCAAGCCGTCGTCGTAAATCGATTTGAAGTAATCTTACTATTGTCTCATTTATAAATGGCATCCAACCACGAGTATAAATGTTTTTGCAGACAATCAATGAATTCGTGTTCGTGAAACCACTGCATTTCAAAGCCCAGCTATAACAATATTTAAATTTGATTTGTTTAAATTCACTACATCCGTTCTGTCAATCTTGCTACACGTATTCAAATTCACTAGAGCAGAAAGTTAATTAAGTTAAAAAGCTCATTATTCACACTAAAAGCTGATAAATTACTAACTATACAAATAAAACAGTGGAACTAAATCGGAAAATTGTAACATACACAAACACGATATTATCGCACAATATGTAATATTATCCTTGTTTACTATTCACTATAAACCCAACAAACATTAAGTGGAGCTTCTCGCAATCTTTCTTACTTGTTAACCGGATTAATACGAATTTTGTGATTACATATGTATGTATCTAGATACTTCAACAAAATTCTTTCTGTAATGCCTAATCCCGGAATATGCTCCATCATCTGTTCACATACCTGTAGTCGTTCATTTTCATCGAGAAAACCCTTTGTTGTTGGACTGTGTGTACCTTCTCCCCCAATCAATTCTTTACGTTGTTCCTTAAGTATTTTGAGTTCCTTCTTCAAAGTGGCCGTCTTTTTCAAATAGCTTGTCCGTTGTTTCTTCAATTCGTCACGTTGATTCTCTGCTTCCTGTGCAACAGCTGTTATGGATAAAAAAAAAATTATTTGGAAACAATCACTTGCTAATTCAGGAGTCAAAACGAATGCTTTTTTTCCTGTACCACCACGTCAGTAGAGGCAGCTGTGTGGCAAAGTTTTAGAGAAATGTTAAGCCGAATGATATAGAACTTTACAAATGTGAATGCTTTAAAATACAGAGATTCAGAAGTCATACCATCGTGAGTTGGATTGACATCACTTTTCTTTTCTGTTCCAATGACGGTTGGGGGTGGCACTAGTGTACCAGGTGGTTGTACAACAACTGGTGCCTGAGTAACAATTCCTGCTTGGGGTGGTGGTGGTGGTATTGAAGTTGGCGGCAGAGTGTCCGGTTGGGGCACCCAATTTTGCTGAGCGTAACCCTCTGGTGGAACTCCCCAAGGAGGCGGCGGTGGATATGCAGCCCCAAATGCAGTTGGTGGTGGTGCACTTACAAAGTCTGTCGGCCCATAAGCTGATTGCGGTGGCCCATACTGATTGTAGGCTGTATAAGCATCTGCGTACATTCCTGGTGCGGGAACGTTATACTGTGCTCCGGGTGGAGGAATTGGTGGCGAACTTGGCTTTTTTTTTGGAGACCATCTCCTTCTAACCGGTGGGCTATTACTTCGACTACGACTGCGACTATCACGGCGTCCACGAAAGCGATCGCGTCCATTTCGCCGATGGTCTAGCCGATCTCGAGAGCGATTTCGGATTGGAGAACGACGCATTCGTCCACGGTCGTTAAAGCGTCGTCGATCAGGACTATAGTCACGATTACGATTAAAACGTCGACGTGGCGATGGTGTACGACGTCCGCGAGGAGATCTTGGGCCTCTTGATGGGGATTTACGTTTTGATGGTGGAGGACTTCCCGAAGGTGAACGCCTACGCGATTTAGATGAGTCCTTAACAAGATTTTTATCTATAATTCAAAATCCTAGTAAAAAAAAAAGGAATAATATTCTTTATTTTATTAATTCACCATTACGCTTTGAATCGCTGTAATCGTCGTTTATTTCCGCGCCAGGTGGGCCTGGCGGCAGATCATTATTCTCACCGACTAGACGACGGTCGGCAGGCTGCTTGAGAATCATATCATCCTCCATATTGGATTTATTGATAAATTGTCACAAATTTTATATACAGGTTGCACCGTAAATCTTATGAATTCTAAAATAAATTTACTGTACAAGTGAAAGAAAAAGAATACACTTTTTAAAAACGTACGATTAAGGGATATTAGAGAAAATTGTTAAAGAAAAAACTGGAACAAAAATGCGGCAATATTCCACACTAAACGACTGATAGCAATTTTCTGCACTAATGCCGACTTACATGTCAAAAAAATTAATTGTCGTTAGGTTGGTAATTTTTTAATTTCCTTAGTCATGACGTTACTAAGTTATAGAAAAATGTATAAATGTTAGTAACACATGCTGCATACAGATTGATAGTCTACCTGCGTATAACACCACGTAAGTTGAAATAGAGTTGACAGATCCCATCTGCACTTTCAATGCTGAAATGGAGATCGTTTGGAACGTTCTGTGTGAGTGGACGTACAGCAATAACTCCCAACAAAATTAAAATAAAATAAAGTCAAAGACAGAATCCCAAAAAGTTTTTTGTACTCTTAATCTTGTTTTTTTTTTCATTCGACAAAACCGTTACGGATAACGGCACAAATCCAACTATTGTGCAGAAATCATCCGTTACCCTAGAAAAAAAAGATTTGCTATTTTAAGTAAAATATCATTCGAAAATTCTAAATTAAAAAAAAAAAAAAAAAAAAATAGATAAATCATCAATAATCCCGAAACTGACGCTTAAATCAAGCAAAACAATAACACCAAGTCAAGCAGCACCAACATCAACTGTACGAAGAGCAACAATAGCGCGACTTTAAGAAAAACCAAAAAGATTTTAACTTTAAAATGGTCAACTGTGGTGGTCGTTTTGAGAAAATTATACATATCATATACATTCCTATCTAAAATATAACATATGGGCACCACTTGAATTAAATGCATTTTCAGTTAGTACCAACCTTCAAAAGATACGTGTATAAATTTGACAGCTGTCGGACGATTAGTTCTCGAGATATAGCGTTGTGAGTGAAGCAACTTTTGTTATTGTGAAAAAAAAAAATGGATTCAAAGCAATTTAGTGTTTTGATTTATCATTGCTTTTTGATGGGAAAAAATGCAGCCGATCCCAAGAAATGGCTTGATAAGTGTTACCCGGACTCTGCACCTACCGAACGAACTATTCGCAAGTGGATTGAAAAAATTAAAAGTGGTCATACAAGCAGTGAAGATGATGCACGCAGATGACGTCCAAAAGAGGCTGTTTCAGATGAAAACATCAAAAAAGTCTACAAAATGATTACGAATGACCGTAAAGTGAAGTTGATCAAAATATAATACTCGAATATTTGGACATGCGAAAGCTCTGTTCAAAGTGGGTGCCGCGTTTGCTTACAGTCGACCAAAAACAACAACGTGCTGATGATTCAGAGGAGTGTTTAAAGCTGTTCAACCGCAATAAAGCCGAATTTTTGCATCGGTATGTGACAATGGATGAAACTTGGCTCCGTCACTTCACACCAGAGTCAAGTCGGCAGTCAGCTGAGTGGCGAGAAGGCGACGAACCTCGTCCAAAACGACCAAAAACTCAACAGTCGGCTGGCAAGGTTATGGCATCCGTATTTTGGGATACACATGGAATATGTTTCATCGACTATCTCCAAAAGGGGCAGACTATCAACAGCGACTATTATATTGCGTTGTTGGAGCGTTTGAAGGACGAAATCGCAGAAAAACGGCCGCATTTGAATAAAAAGAAAGTGCTATTTCATGAAGACAATGCACCGTGTCACAAATCGATGATAACGATGGCAAAATTGAATGAATTCGGCTACGAATTGCTTCCCCACCCGATGTATTCTCCAGATTTGGCCCCACCGACTATTTTCTGTTCGCAGACCTCAAAAAAATGCTCGCTGGAAAGAAATTTAAGACCGATGAAGAAGTAATCGCCGAAACAGAGGCCTATTTTGAGGCTAAACCGAAATCGTACTACAAAACTGGTATCGCAAGATTGAAAAATCGTTTCAATCAATGTATCGCCCTCGAAGGCAACTATATTGATAAACAAAGTTGAATTTTGCAAAAATTTTGTGTTTTACTATAAAACGGCACTGACTTTTCAGCCCATATGTTATATCGACAATCCTGATGTCCATACTTAGTTCGCCTCTTTTCTCGGAGGATGGTGAGTGATATAATCGGTATAAATTATGTTTTTAATTCGAAAGTAAGGTGGGAAAGATCCAAATCGGTTTGGGATGTTATACAGTGTAAGAAATGCAAAAAATTGTGGCAAAAATTATAAATGTGTTAAGTGCCTCGACGAACATCTCCCGAGTTTGTTCAGTCAAAATATCAAAAAATACTAAAGCATCTTGCATTAACTGTGGAGGTGACCATCCAGCTAACTGGCGTGGTTTCCCGGCTTACAAAAAGTATTTGGAATTCAGGAAAAGACTGGTAAGGGAGAATATAAAGAAGTCTAACTCTCTCACTAAGCAAATTAATCAAAGTACAGAGGTTTGTCCTAGTATTAGCTATGCTAGCCATTCCAAATCGATTCCCAGCCAATCAACCGTTATAACGGCTCCAAATCCCGTAGGCTTATAGGCAAACAAAAACCATAATTTCGTGGATCAATTTTTAAGTCTGGCCAACGAACTCTGCGGAGTCGGAGTTGAACAGCTGTTAAAATTGAACGTAAAATAACGTAAATAACTTAGCTAGAAATTAACAAAAGAGCAAGAGTACTTAATACTCCTAAACCAAATAACATCAAATATTTAATGAAGCTTAGCTTTCTTACATTCAATACTCAATCCCTAATAGACCATAGCCGAAGAATACGGCTTGCTAAGATGTTACACGTAAATGACTGCTTTGCAACCTTCATACAGGAGACTCACCTCCATAACAATCACAAAGTTCACTTAAACGAGTTTAAATTTATACTAAATAATTTCAATCAAGGCGTAGCTATAGCCCTAAGGTCCCAATTTAGGTACTGGGAAGTAATTATCCCAAACTCCAAATTTCTAAATATCTTTGTAAAAATTAAATTAGCCCTAAATCAAGTTACTAAATTCTTCTTAATTGGGCCAATGTACTTCCCAACTAACTGCTAGCAGCAACTTATGCGGGAGAAGCTAGATAATATAGATAGGCTTGCCGATTCTAGGTGGAGATCTCAATTCGAAATACACAATGGGGAGACTCAATAGTTAATCTAAATGGAAGAGCACTGGTGAATTGATTAAATTCAACACCGAACTTCGTAAACCTTACCACCCATTCTCCCACCTACCTCGGTATTTCTCGACCAATTTTTAATATCAACAAATTTTCATAATCCATGAAATAGGTAACCCAAATTTCACTATCTTAATCCTACCCACCTTCTCTGAACATTTTCCGGTCAAACTTTCCATTGAAATAACAGCTGCAGCCATAGACCTCGTTGACACCAAGCACTACATATTCTTCAAAAACACTAATTGAAACAATTTTAAAGCGGACCTTGATTTGAACTTTAACCGTAACAAACCTCCAAGCTTCGAGCCACTCAGTAATGGCGAAATTAACAACTATATTACCTTATTTAATACCACCCTAATTAATACTTTAGACTGCCACTCTCACAGACTAGCATGCCTTTCAAACAAAACACCTCTGGCGAAAGGGTCTAAAACTCATCTATCATCAAAATTATAATAGGGTTAGCAATGATTATAAGAACCTTCACAAAAATATATCCCTCCCGAAAACTGTTATCAAAGAGAAAACTAGGATCTGGCCCAATGAGCAACTATCCAACAAACTATCGAAAATTAAACCGGGGTCCTACGCCTTATTAATTAATTCTTAAATAAAAAAAAGTATATTTGCGAAAAAGATTTTAGTTAACGATCAACCAACTTAAACCACCTAGAATTTTGAACTTTGATATTAGCAACCCAGCTCTCAACCCAAGCCCCATTTTGTTTTACGTAACCGAGGTCCAAGAGATCATCAAAAATCTAAAATCCAAAAAATCCTCGGACCTTGATGGCATATCATAATGAATAATTTTATCATAATGAATAATTGTATCAGTAACGGATACTTTCCTAAGGAGTGGAAATTAGCAAAAGTCGTGCCACTCTTAAAAAAAAAACCCAAAAACTTCACTCTTAATAACTTCCGTCCCAATTCCCTTCCCTCTAACATGGGGAAAATTTTGGAGAGAACAATCTTGAATAATATGGAGCAGCATTCTGAGGACATAATAGAATTTATTCCGGCCCATCAGTTCGGATTCCGTAAATCACACTCTACGGTACATGCTCTCCTTAAAGTTTATAGTGACGTACATAAGACTTAGTGCACTACTGCTTGCTCCCTAGATGTTGAAAAATCTTTTGATAGTGTCCTTGACAATAGGTAATAGAAACATTGGTAATAGGTAATAGGTAAATGAGACATGAGTCCCCGGATAGCATTCTATAAAAAATCGCTTCACGAGCAAAATCGTGCCTAAATCAAGACACCCACACATCTCAACCCAGTAAACTCACAAATCTTATAATATAATGCTAAAACTTTGTCCTGGAGGGCAAAACCATCCTCTTCAGTATTAAAACCAATAGCATATACCAAAACAAAAAATTTAACTTAGTTTAATGTCAATCCAAAACCCGTTTTTTTTTTACTTAAGTTAATAAAGACATAAATAATTAACAGTTTTCAATTAGAAACCCGTCATAGACAAAAATGTAAGCCCTGTAATATGTGGGTCAATTTAATCCACAAGGAACTTTAAAATTACCTAAAATAAAGGACCGATGAAACAAGAATAAAAAAAAAACAGACTGAAAAATAAAAGTTAAAATAATATAATACATTTATTTATTTATTTATTCATTTATTTATTACTTTACTTATTTATTTATTTTTATTTGCTTGTTCATATATTATATTCCAATACATTTATATTTATTTACTTCTTTATTTATTTATTTATTTTCTCCTTCATTATCATTTTACCTGTTAGTCATTTTATTTGTGTTACTTCTCACAAATTAATAATTTTTATTTTTGAAATCAAAAGTTGAAACCGCTTCTGCCTTCCCACTGCGAATTTTGTTTTAATGAAGGTTTTTAGTGGCTTTTCCTTCAAATTGTATGTTAATCTGTGATATTATATTTAGTAAAAAATTGTATTGTTTATTTGTACCTTACCAAGCCAAATCTTTGTATCCCTAAAATTGTATCCTAAAAATTATAATTTCTTGCAAAAAAAGAACAATAACTCAAAGTAAAACAAAACATGTTTAAAAAAAAAAACTTTATTGTAGTATCTAAATGTACATATTCGGTTATTAAATAAATTTGCTTCAAACTAAAATAAAACTTGTAAAAAGAAAAAGTAACAACAATCACTATGTTAAAATCGTAAAGTTAACATCTCATAATTTTGAAATAAATGCAAGTCGACCTTATGTCAATCTACCAAGTAAATACCAAAAACGAAACAAAAACAAACAACTCGAATATAAAAAGAAACAAGAGATACCTCCTTAAATATAAGTATCTCACATAGAAATCTGAGAAAGGAATTTGTTAATAAATAAGATTATAGTATGATTATTCCATCCTTCTCAGTTTTATATAGTATTTTAAGTATAGTAAGTTAAATTAGGTTAAGTTAGATTATGACAATTAAATAAGACAACAAGTCTTAATGTTCTCTGTACAGCTCTGTGAGCGAGAGGACACGCCATGTTGGCATTCATTATACCAAAAAAGAAATCGAAAAGAAATGACCATACATTACATTAGAAAAAGACAACTGTATGTATTAAGTAAGAATCAAGCGATGTATATAAAAAGACTCAATAAATTCATTCTCCATAAACTCAATGCTCAAAATAGTAATTGAGAGCTAATTCAAGAAAATACAGTCGAATGTCGATACAAAAAAATCTCTTTAAAATAAATCACTTATTAAATTGAAGTTTTTCTTTGGTCCCTTGAGAATCTCTCGATAAATTAAAAAAAAAAAAACGTATGTATTTATCTACACTTGTTAATAAATTGAAATAGACGACACGAGCTTTGGATAATTTGAACTAACACAATGTACCTAAACAAAATAACGGAAGAATTGGTTGCTTGTTTGAAACTGTATACTTTTTTGAAAACTGAATAAATTTGTTCTCTACGTAAGTGCAGTGCAAAAAGAAGGTTCAGCCTCTAAAAAAGCCGTCGCGAAGTAATTTGTGATTCTTTCATCGACACTTACCAACTTACACTGAATAGGAAAGACCAGATCGTCGGATGGAAGAAAAGTGGATGTAGGAAAAGGTACCGGGAAGGTCAGTATCCCGGTCTAGAGGAATCTCTAGTTAAATGGCTTGGTAAGACTAGACTACAAAACATACCAGTTGAAGTTTTAATGCTGAAAGAGAAAGGCATTCAACATTTACTGCTAGTGTAGAGTGGTTGACCAATTTTAAGAAACGTCTAGGCATTGTTTTTTAAAAGATTTGTGGTAAAAGTACCAGCTGGTATAATACAGTGTGCTTAGAATGGAAGGAAGAACAACACCGCTTGCTGGAACACTATGAACCATGTCACATTCTCAACACATTTTCTGATTTTTAAAAATGAAAAATTCCACGGTGCCAAACATAGCAAACAGTATTGTTAGCAGTGAACATGGACGGATGTGATAAATTAAAACCACTGCTGCTA
This sequence comes from Volucella inanis, assembly GCA_907269105.1. NCBI lineage: Eukaryota > Metazoa > Arthropoda > Insecta > Diptera > Syrphidae > Volucella > Volucella inanis. Next base: position 115,223,600 of record OU026156.1, read on the forward strand.
AACCACGATGTTTCAACGGTGTTACAACCTAACTCTCAACAAAAAATCATGGATGACAAAGAATTATTTAATGAGTGGCTTCTAAATTTGAACGATGACGTGCTAAAACGAAAACGCAAAATTCTGCTATTTTTGGACAATTGCAATTTTCATAACAATCCACCTCCGCTTTCCCACATCCCACATCATGAGTGGCCGTGGCTCAAGTGGTAGTGTATTGGCTTCCTAATCGGATGCTTCGGGGTTCAATACTAGTCGTGCCCCAAAAACATTTTTCAGGCAACTAAAATCACGCGAGATGTATGGTTGCCTAAAATACAACAACAAGTCAATTTACACTACAATTTAGTCTTCCCATTAAATAACCATTGAGCCCACCAACCAACCAAATCAAATAAAGCAGTATTTGAGCACTACTTAAAACTTTATTATTTATTTATTAAGATCACGATTATATCGAATTAAAGTTTAAAAGAAAGAGCTAAATTTTGCTGCTTCCCTGCACGTAATAATTTTTTCCAGAATGAACATGAAAAATGGAATTTTAAATTGCATCATATTCTACCGTTAGTTTAAAGGAATGACACAGGACAAGTTTTATAAATGAAAAAGAAAGGGATAAATAAATATAATATAATAAGAAAAAAATAACACTTCCGCCCGAAAACGCAGCTGCTGGTCTGGTGCTGTTTACCTCATCTCATCAAACTGGCATCAAGTCAAGTCAATAACGGCGCTTTGTTCCTTCGCTTCTTCTCTGAATCACATATCACGACGCATACCCTCTTCGATATGCTTTGTATGAGTAAATCAATTCGTTCGTCAAGTAAAATCTCAAGGTACTCGAGAATCTATCTCTGCTAGAAAAGTGTTGCATATTTCTCACTCATCAACCAGTTTCTTTTGATAGCATCTTTATTGTGCACTGACTCACCACTTAGCTTAGCACCGTTGTTGAGCCCACCAAAAAATGATTGGGTGTAAGTGCTTCTTCGTTCTGGTCACTTATCGGGACATAGGCTAGTGGTCTAGAGTTTATTATAAATTTGACCTCTGCCATCATGCTCAGTAATAATTCATCCTTTGGTGTTTTGTTAATCATTATTTCCGCCAATGTATTTTTAACACTGCGTACTAACCGTTTCCAGTTCCCACTCATGTGGAGGGACGACGGCGGAATAAAATTCCACTTAGTAATCTGAAATTCTACCTTTATTGCTCTCTCGTTCAATATTTTCAACTCCTCACAGGCTCCTCGAAAATTGGTACCATTGTCTAAGTATATTTCTAGCGACTTTTCTCTTCTTGCTATAAATAAGGAATCGCTGGAAAGACTATAGGCTACCATATTTCAATGTGAATGGCTCTCAATATTAAACACGTTACTAGCATTCCCCATCTCTTCTCGTGGGCTAGGGGTAGTTCTGCCGTGATTGGTGGTTTATGAAGTGCATTTTAAATTTTATAATAAAGACAGATAAACGCGATTTTCTTAAGTTCCGTTCTTAGATATATAGAAAAGTTGTCAGACTTCATTTACAACGCTCTCATTGTGCATGTGGTACAAGCATTTGTGAAAATCTATAATGATGAGATTTGCCATGTAAGGGTCTTTTGACAAAATCACCGGTCTCTTAGCATGCTGTGGTATGTGAGTTGCGTTATCGATTCGCCCATGGATACGAATTATAGTACATTATTTTTATCAATATATGGTGACAGCTTATGTAACCAACTTCTTTTATCCACAATTGGTTTTCCCTCTTTAAGTTGTTAATATTCCAATAGAAAAGATTCTAGTTGACATTGTCGATACAAAAAAAAAATTCTGCTTTAACTACAATATTTCATCTGGCTCAAAGGGTTCTTGACTTTCGCTGTGTCTTATTCGTCGTATCATATTTGCTAATCGATATAGATGTGTTATAGTTCTCGTAAGTCTTCCAATTTGAAAAACGGATGAAATCAATCAAACTGAACGACTTATCTTCCGCATGTAAGAAACACTGCGATTTCGTATTCATATACATAGTATTCTTGACGGGAGGAACTTTGAGAGTCAATTTGTGGCCATTCATCTTCGGTGCTGTGCTATATGGTATAGAGAGTCCGGTCCTTTATACCATCTGCTTTCAGATTGAAACTCTTTTTTATCTTTGAACTTGGTTGCTACATCGGCAACGTTATCTCGACTAGAAACCTAACGCCAATATTTTTCATCAGTTTCCTCCAAAATTTCTCCCACTCTAAAAGCAACAAAGTTTTTGTACTTGCGATGTTTCGACTTAAGCCATCCCAGAACTATTTTTAAGTCAGTCCTGTAATATTTTGCAATTAATTTTTAGCGATAAGCTATTGCAAATGAACTTCGCCAATGTTGTACCTTATACTGCAGCTCCAAGCTCCATAAGTGGCATCGTAATAGGTTAAATCGGGCCGACCTTTGTTTTGCCACTAACTAAAATGCTCTTGACAACAGAACCAAATGAAATTCTTAAATATACCGCAGCTGCGTAAACAGGACCGCTGACATCCATAAATACGTATATACATGTAATTGAATCTGAGTAGTTGGTAAAACCGATATATTGGTAAAATAATACCGTTGAAATTTTATTCTTTTTATAGTTGGGATTAAATTCAGCCATTTTTTCCGCTTTCCAAAATGTTCTTCCTGTTTTTCTTCGTCGCAATCGACGAATATTCTGCAATATGACTTTCAAAATAGTTGTGAAATTAGCAATGAGTTCAAGTGGATCAAATATAAACATAAGTACTCTCAACACCTCTCTTTTGGTTGGAATTCGTAATTTGGAATCGAAACGTAAACAGGAATACATCCTCTGATGGTGACCACCATAAGCCAAGCAGTTTCGAATGGTAAATCCAGCTTGTTTAGTTGGCTAACTTTATGGCACCTTTTTCCGTCGCACCACCATCTAGAAATTCATCAACATAGTGATTTTCAATTATCGCTTTTACTGGAATGCTAGAAGTACCAGAAATATTCAACATCTATGGAAAACGAGAACTACGCTATGCTATTCCAATACTTATGAACAAACTTCCTCAGTCTTTGAAATACATTCCTAACCTTAGAAAACGAAAAAAAGAATTAAAAAAATTATTTATTTCGATGTACAATACTTTGTAAAGTAGAATAGTCACCAATAATGAATTTAGTTAATTGTATATCTTCTGGTGTTTTGCGTATGACGTATAGGTTGCAGAAATCTTTGATCATCTATATAGTGTATGAGTGTTGTCATCTGAAATATTGCGTTGGCATCTAAGACTTTAAAAGATGTGTAAGCAGGTCTAAAAACTTTAAATAGACGATGTTGAAGATTCAATATCTTATCAATATGGGTTTTCGTCGCGTTTCCCCAAGCCAGAATCCCATATCTGATTCTTGATTCTGCTAGCGAGTAGTACACTTGTTTCTGCACTTCAAAATAGGAATATATTTTAAGGTATACCATCGCAAAGAGCGCGCTCTTAAGTTGAAGACGTAGGGTATTTATATGTTATCGCCATAATAGGTGTTCATCTATAATTGTCCCGAGGTATTTCATGCTTCTAACTACTTCAATTTCTTTATTGTTGGCTGACAGTGGGCAGTGTTCGTTTCGGTGATATATTTTAACAATATCTTCTCGCTTAGAGGGGGTGCGTATATGCATTATTTTTGTCTTGGTCGCATTTATTAGAAGGCCTTTATCATGACACCATTTAGAGACGGTGTTAAATTCTTCTTGCAATATTTCCACCGCAGAGCTTAAACATTTGTGTTTTACCACAATTGCAGTACTTTTTTTGAATAAGCGCAAGAGTTTGTTTGTATAGATAGGTCAAGTTTGGAGCCTTGTGGTACACCGTATTCACTTGGTTTTTCCTCGCTCATTTTGTCTGAGACCTTAACTTTTATGGTTCTATTTTTCAAATAGCTCTCAAGCCAGTTTGCCATTATTCCTCTCAAACCTATTTTACTGAGGTTTTCTGCTTTTCATGCATTAGTGTATCGAACGCTTTACTGAAATCGATAAATAGCACGAGAACATAGTAATTTCTGTTCAGGCCGGCATTAACAGTATTGGTAAATTCGCCTAGTAACTTCCAGTACTTTTATTTTTCTGAAAACCGTATTGGTTTGGATGAAGTATTTGGTGCTTGGTTATAAAACTATTAAGTCGATTAACAACTACCTCCTCCGTACACTTTTCAACCACTAACAAAATTGCGATTGGCCTATAGTTTTCAGTGCTATTTTTGGTTCCTCCCTTGTATATTGGTCGAGTAATCGATGTTTTCATCAGATTTGGAACAATGCATTGATTTATACTTTAATTAACGATTGTCTTAATAACAGGAGCTAGATACACTGAATTTATTTTGAAATCAATTGGTCTTATATTATCGGCTCCAGGACATTTATTGCAGTTCAATTGATACATCATTTTATAAATTTCCGCTTCGATTGCTTCTTCTACGTACTTTGCTGTAGTTCCTTGTTTTCATGGTTTGATGTTCTTACATTACACACATGCATACTCTTTGTAGCCTGGTTGAGAATTGCTCCGCAAATTTCTTGGCCGTTTCATTCAGGAATCTGTTCTGAATATGTTCAGATGCCATTCGGGTTAAAAAACGCAACCGCTAACTTTCAGCGGTTCAAAGGGTCGGAGGCCCATATTCAAAATATTAAACAGTACTCGATGCCGAAGAATCAGAGTGAGTTACACGGATGTATGGGTCTGTTTTCGTATTTCATGCGATTTGTATCCTCATTCTCCAGGATACCAAAGCCGCTCTTGGAACTGTTGCGCAAGGAAAGCCGGTATGACTTTTCAGTTGATTGTATAACAACATTTCGAGAACTACGTGATAAACTTATCACAGAACCAGTACTAGCTATTTACAGTCCCGAAAGTGGAACTGAGCTGCACTGTGAACCAAATTGCTTGGGTTTTAGGTCAGTCCTGCTACAGCGGCAGGATGACAAAAAATTTCATCCGATGGCATACTTTTCCAAGACGGCCACGCCGGCAGAGTCAAGATATCATAGTTTTGAGCTAGAAACCCTAGTCATTATCTATTTTCTGCGACGTTTTCGGATATACTTGGAAGGAATACCATTTAAGATCGTCACGGACTGCAATTCGCCTACTCTCACACTAAGTAAAAATCAGATAAGCCCAAGGATTTTGAGGTGGGCGTAAGAACTCGAAAACTACGACTATACTATACAACTCCGCAGTGGAGCGTCGATGGGGCATGTAGATGTCTTAAGCCGCTGGCACGTAGTTGCCGCCTTAACAAGCGATGAAATGGATATTCAAATCGAAGTAGCTCAGAGTCGGGATTCGGAAATTAGAAGATACCGAGAAAAGTTAGAAGTAGAGTCGCTAGAATATTATGAAATGTAAGACGGGCAGGTTTTTTTAATATTCCAAAAAAGCCAGTCCCGTTTGATACGGTTCACGTAGACCATTTTGGGCCATTGCCCGCCTTGTGTTTGAAGCGAAAGCACATCCTGGTTGTGACTGATGCTTTTACCAACTTTGCGCGATTGTACTCAGTCAATTCTACCAGCACTAAAGAGGTGTGCTCCTCGTTAGACAATTACTTCCGCTATTATAGTCGCCCTCGACGAATGGTCACTGACCGCGGTTCGTATTTCACCTCACTTGAGTTTGGGAATTATCTACTCCGAAATATTGTGGAACATGTTCATGTTGCATTCGCTTCTCTCCAGGCCAACGGGAATGTCGAGTGGGTGTAATAGGGTGATTAAAGCTATGTTGAGCTTTATGAGTGAACCGATTAACCATGCAGATTAGGCCTCTAAGCTAACACAGGTAGAGTGCGCTATTAATAACACCATCCTCAGTTCAACAAGGGAGTCTCCAAGAAGGTTGCTATTCGGTGTAAGGTAGTATGGAACGGTTGTAGATGAGCTCACCGAGTATTAAGAAGATAATTTTGATCACGGACAGGTCCGCGATCTCGAGGCTATTAGATCCAAAGCATCAGACGCCATTAAGGGGTCCCAAGAAAACAATAAGAAATATTTCCTGAGGTACAGTGTGCCAGCGAAAATTTATAGCACAGGTGACTTTGTAGTGATTAAACATGTCGACACTTCTATCGGAACTAACAAAAAGTTTATTCAAAGATATCGAGGGCCATATATCATTTACAAAGTGTTACCGAACGACCGTTATGTAGTAAGGGACATTAATTGTTGTCAGCTGACATAGTTACTATACGACAACGCTATTGAAGCCGCGCGTATTAGAAAATGGGTTACACCAACGTAAAGCACCACAACAGCCAAATATTAGAAAGTGACACTAACCTAGTTATAAGTTTTAATTTGGTTAGTTAAGTTTATATTTAAGAGGCATGTTATTGTCATGATCAAGGACGATCATATTGTCAGGTCGGTTGTAGAAAAAATTTTATTGGTACGGCCATATTGTATTGCGGCGACCATCTTAATATAGGGTTTTCCAATAGGGACTTGACAACTTTGAATTTAATTTGTGAACGCACTCTTTCACTAATCATCAAACATGGTAAAGTACACTAACAAGCAAAGTCTGCAAATTATAAAAATGTTCTACAGATATTCGGATTCGCAAAATCATCCTTAGTGACGAAGCTCATTTTTGGCTCTATGGGTTCGTCAATAAGCTAAATATGCGTTATTGGTCGGGTGAAACCCCACATGTGCTTCATGAATCACCACTTCATCCACAAAAAATAACTGTTTGGTGCGGTTTGCATGCCGGCGGCGTTATTGGGCCATATGTTTTCGTCGACGATAACGATCGTCACGTTACTGTGAATGGTCAGCGTTATCGTGCCATGATCACCGATTATTTTTGGCCCGAATTGGAAGATATGGACTTGGACGACATGTGGTTTCAACAGGATGGTGCCACAAGCCACACATCACACGCTACAATCGATTTATTGAAGAGTAAGTATGGTGAGCGTGTTATCTCAAGACATGGGCCAGTCGATTGGCCGCCTCGTTCGTGCGATTTAACGCCGCTTGACTATTTTCTTTGAGGCTACGTTAAGTCATTGGCTTATGCCAACACGCCGCGTTGGAAGAGCTCAGAGCCAACATTGAACACGAAATAGCGGCCATTTCGGCCAACTGCAAACGTGTCCGCAATGTTCCATTCATAAATGGTTTCATTGTACTTCAAGCAAACAATAAAGTTTTTGAAATATCTCAAATAGTTTGCTTTTATTTTAAAAAAAAGTTGTCAAGTCGTTATTAGAAAACCCTATATATGCACTCCCGTGAAGTGAGAGGAACGACTTCCGCTTATTTTTTTGTACATATTGTTAACCGCGGAGTGAAATACATAAAGTACAAACACAGTAACACAAAACAAAAAAATCGTTTAGTTTATTTTGAATTGGACCTTGAATTAAACTAGTTCAGGTTCCTTTAATATCTTTTTGTCTATGCAATTGAGTTGGTTCTCCGCAATATTCCGACTATGAGGAAATGCTATGGTATCTGGTCAAACTTCTATAATAGAGGAACTGCATATTTTTCGCCTTCAACAATGGTTTTGCTTTCTACCATCTGAACAGCTTTTTCATCTTTTTCCAACTATTCAACTGATGATATTACTTAATCATATTTTGTACTGAATTATCAACATTTTCCTGACACTCGCATACGTGGAAACTAAAATTCAAATGATTGTTATTACAGACTCAAAATAAAGTCCAGCTAAGTCGATTTCAGATCCTTCAATTGTCTTCAATGGAGTTCCAAGTTTCCAATGCCGTAATCCAATTAACAGACATGGCTTTGCATCCTTAAATGAGTGAACCGGTAAGTTTCTCAGATGCTTTTGCTTCTTAGGAAGCACTGACATATTAATTGTTTGCATTGGGAGTTCTACAGCTTTGACCGAGTGAACATCTAGTAGAAAAAACCTTTGTTATTTCCTTTGACAGATATCTCCAAATTCATTCTTCGTGACGAATCTTCACTTCTATGTGTATTCGCAATCCATTTTAAGCATAGTGCATCTTTTTCGCTTCCTGGATGCAAGGACTTCGTAAGTTTTTCATTAATTAATGTAACAGACGAAAGATCGTCCCCTTGATTTTCTACATTTTTTGATCAGACGTCTCCGGTGTCATGTCCATATTATCCGTCCATATATACTCTGGACTTTTGCAATCAGTGTTGCATGACTCGTTTGCCTTGTGATCGATACAGACACAATAGGTACATATTTTCTCACTATCTCTATTTTTTCACCTTTACACTGAATGTCTTTGCATTTAGAATCCTTGAGGAACCATGTTGTTTTTAGATTCTTCTTGTGGGTGGCCGTTGCTCAAGTGGTAGTGTATTGGCTTTCCAATCGGACAGTTCGGGGTTCAATACTATCCGTGACTAAAAGACTTTTTTCAGGCAACTAAAATCTCGTGAGATGAATGGTAGCCTAAATACAACATCAAGTCAATTTACACTAATAATTTAATCTCCTCATTAAATGTTGGACTGGCACACATGGAGCGAAATAACCACTGAGCCCAAAATCTCTCTTTCTGTCCCTGTCCAATTTTCTCGAAATACTGAACAAGTGCTCAGGCACTTTAAGTGTGATCATACCCCACTTGAGTATTAAGTTCTTTTATAAAAAAAGGTCTTTTTCACAATTGCTTCCGACAAAGATTATAGAAATGATTTCGGCAGATAACGGCTTTTAATATCTCAATAATTTAATGTCTCCATGTTTCCGTATTTGAGTGTTTGTGCCCCAAAATCGACTAGTCAATATTATTCCATGAAATCGGTATCATATATCAGCCACCAGAAACACAATGCTTATTCCGGCAAGGAACATCACCATATATATTACCTTAACTATTTCTCCTGTAGCTGTTTGCAACCTGTAACTGCTGATGTTATGCAACCAAAACTTCTGCACAAGATCATTTTTGCTGATTTAGGCCGGTGTCTATTGTTGCTGCTCAGCTAAGATGGTGCGTAAGCATTTCCTCTGTGATGGCTTCAGATATATTGAGCGGCTTCTTGGCAACCGTTTCTTCCTGTATTAACTTGTCACCGCAGTGAGGTCAGCTTTTTTAGCGCATTCTTCGTCTTCTCCGCAAAGTTTTTTCATTCCTCGCCACTTACCAGTATTCTCAGGAGCATTCAACTGATGCTATTTCCCAGACGAAACGTGTTCTTCCATCGTCAGAGCGAAGGCAATTCACCCTGACGAATACTTTATATGCCATTTCATCGATAATTTCTTGGCCTGCGTTGGGGTATGACAAATGTGCCAGTTTACTGAAATCTGTTTAGAGCTGTTGCTGTATTCGGATTTATAAAACTATATAGTAAATTCATATAGTCTTTATGCTTTTCGATGTCGATTGTTAATAAGAATTCTGCTGCACGATCGTTCAAGGCTATTGTTAGGGTAAAGCACTTCTCCTCATTATCCCAGTTGTTCGCACAAGCAGCCATTTCAAACTAATTCCTATATGTAGACCATGCAGTCTTCAATCCTCTTCTCTTTGGACCGTTTAGAGAAAATTCTATTTTGTCAGTTACTCAACTTTGTTGGCAATTTATTCGAATTTTTCGTTGATTTATTTGAGCTTTCCCTGTAGAATATTGTTTTACTCTTCCAAACTTTTGATTTGCTCGATTAGGTTTTTTCAGTTCATCCAATTTTTGTTCTAAACTGTTCCTTTCTTCGCCGTTTTTTTTTTTTTTTCAAAGCTGCTCTTCAGCTCGTACAGATTTTTCTTCTGCTCGTCCATCTTTTGTTTTCCCAGATTGTTATTTTGTTCGTTCGTCCATTTCCAGTAAAAGGATTTGCATCGTAGCAGCCATGTCATTAACGGTACTCATCTGTTCTTCCTCGTTTACGTTCAAGGACAATGTACATTGTACATATTTGCATTATATCTCTTGTTGTTCAAAGCGTCCTGAAGTCGGAGCATCAAGTCACATTTTCTTTCACTAGCGCTATGGTTTTTCTTGTTCAACTCGGATTTGAGTTGGACGAAGGTCAACTGCAATAGTTTTCGACCCATGACAGCTTTAACACAAACACAAGAACACAATATTTTTTTAAACAATAAGTCCTATCCCATTTCTCACATGTATTTAAAATGTTTGTGTTGGTTCAAAATATAAAACATAATATATCTTAAACAAAATCGCTTAATTCAAAACCACAATACAATAACAAATTATAATTCAAACTAATTTAAACAATTTGTTTATCAATTTAATCCACCACTTTACTTTACTTTATTTTGAACCACTTTATCAGTGCTCTTATGGCAGAATTAAAATTTTGCTACGGGGTTTCATTTCAGAATTTCTGAATTTTATGTCAAAATGCACTAACACATATAAATAATTTTGTGTGTCAAACTAGATTTTTGGTTTTGTGCGATCGGTTGTGTTTGCGCAATTTATTATTCTGAGTGTTTAAATTGAGTCGCGAGTAAATATATTTAAAAAAAAAATACATGGAAAAATTTTGATAGCAAACCCCGAAGAAATTTTTGGTACTTATTGGAATCAAAATCGAAGTAAAAAAAAGCGTTCTGGCTGCCCAATCAAGAAATTAATTTCAAATTTAACAAGAACATATACATACTCCCTGTTATCTTTTGAGATGCGTTCTGCATCGACCGGAACAAATGGTAGACAGAAGGGGCAAGGTCTGGGCTATAAGGCGGGTGGGGTAAGACTTCCCATCCACTGTTTTCCAAATAGTTCTTAACCGGAATAGCAACGTGGGGCCGACCGTTGTCATGATGGAAAATTATTGCCTTGTGCCTGTTCGCATATTCCGGGCGTTTTTCCGCTACTGCTCCCTTCAAACGGATTAATTGTGTTCGGTAGCGTTGTCTATTGATGCTTTCACCCGGTTTTAGCAGCTCATAATACAGCACACCCATCTGATCCCGCCAAATAAAGAGCATTACCTTCGCGCCATGGATATTTGGCTTTGCCGTTGATTTGGCTGGTTGGTCGGCTTTCACATATGATTTTTTGCACTTGGGGTTGTCGTAATGGATCCATTTTTCATCACCAGTAACAATCCGATGCAAAAATGACTTCCTTTTGTGGCGTTCCAGCAGCATTTCGGACATGCAAAACCACCTTTCGACGTCTCTCGGCTTGAGTTCATGTGGAACCCAATTTCCTTGCTTTTGAATATATCCAGATCTTTTAAACGTTTTGAAATGTCTGCTAGAGTGACACCCAAAGATTCTAATTTTGGTACCGGACAGAACTATTCATGTATAGAATATTGTGTTAAAATTTCATTCAAAACGATCCTATAGATTTTTTTTTAATCACCTGGCCCGACAGATAAAAAGTAGTTTCGAGAAAAACGCGTTTAAATTTTGGAGTTTTGCCGCAGCTGTAAGGAACGCTATCCCCTTTAATTGCTGTAACTTTAGTGTATCAGTCTAAAGTTTTCACAGTATATTCTCAACTTAGTACACTTTGAAAATACCTATGAAAAAAATCGATTTTTTGAAGATGTAACATTTAAATCAATTAAAATTCCTTATTGGAATCATACGCACTCATCGCACTCTACCTTACCATTACCGGCACATTTTGTTAAGACGCACTCATTTATTACGTGGCCCGTCGTTTTGACACGAAACCTCAATATCTTCGTCAAATTCGTTGTGTTGCTTTCGTTAAAATATTCCAATTACGCCAACCATTAATAGTGGAATTATTCGTGTCAAAATTTCTATCCAAGTAAGTTCACCAGTTGGGGAAAGTTCAATAAAATCCCTTTGCCAACGATTATCAGCATTTATTTATTCAACTAAATGTAAGTACAAACTATACAGTTTTGCATTTTGATAAATCTTAACGAAGAACTTTATGGAAACCCGAAGATGAGTTGCACACATTGTCTTAGCTCAAATGTTTTTAACTCTGAATCTTGGTTGTTTATTAAGACAAAATGCATAAATTTACTAGAATGTATAAACGTATTTTGTGAAATAGCATTGTGCCATAGCTTCATTAATTAAAATGTAAAGTAAACACAGAATTTCCACAAGAGTTCACATAAACACCACTTTAAGTTGCCACGATGGCAAAGTGAAAGGCAGATACCTTTAAATGCTATCATTCACATTTTGTATCTTTTCAGAAAATCTCTGTCACCACCAGTCTAAATAAAATGGACAAAGTTGTCAAATTCTGCGAACCTGGTCGTCTTTTCGCCAAGGACTCCATCAGGCTGGTGAAACGCTGCACCAAGCCAGATCGTAAAGAATTCCAGAAGATCGCTATCGCCACCGCTATTGGTTTCTGCATTATGGGATTCATTGGTTTTTTCGTTAAACTGATTCACATTCCCATCAATAACATTATCGTTGGATCATAAATACAGTAACGGACGTAGTGCAAATTCCTTCATCGTCATAAGTTTTCTCTATGATTTAAATCTAGATATCGTTCTTTTTATGTGTTAGGTATAATTATCGTTGAATTCAAAGAAGTTAACATCTTTAGCGTATTCATGGTTCTTAAAAAAAAAAAATTAAATCCAAGCAAAACCTTGTAAATGAACATCATCTTCATTAATGTGGACGAATTCGCTTTTAAGAGTTCCTTTACCCATTATTGTGGACTTTAAATGTAACAGAGTTTATTTAAAATAATTATTTTTTGAAATACAAAAGAGTTCTTTTCTAAAAAAAAAGTATTGAAAGTTTGCAATCTTCTATTTAGAATCGGTTTTCGAATCTAATCTAAGGACTAACAATTTCATAGCGAAGGTTTAATTGCTTTAACATTGCCAGAATTGACAGAATTTTCCAAAAGAACAGGTACATATGTTGATGCTTTGCAAAGTTGGCACAAACTTGCGAGTTTTGTTCATTTAAAATGGAAAATGAAGAATAATGGCAATTGACCAGCATACACAGTAAAGATTGGTGATGTGGCAGGATGCATCGGCCAACAGGATAATAAGAATCTGTAGTATATACTACGAAATCTGCGATAAAAAACAAAAGCATCGTTTATTTGAGTGCAGATTTCTTGTAAGCGGATGGCAAAGGCAATAAATCGGGTTTTCGGCACGTTAGCGAACACATAATTCCGCATCAAGGCTTAATTGAGAAGCATCAGTCTGATATACTCTCCCGCATTTACAGAAGAAATCAACCACTACCACCAAACAATGTTTCCACAATCTGCGATAAAATCTGAAGGCAATGGCCTAAGTATGACGATAAAATTGCTTTATATGATTTCAAATCCAAATTAGGAAAACGATCACCTGTGGCAGCACAATCGCCAAAAATAACTTATACGAGACCTTCCTCAAATGGGCTTAGATTAATTGACTTTGCTGCAGAACGGAATACCACTATAACTAGCATATGGTTTTCTTATGTCAATATTTACACAGGAGCAAGGCGGTCACCAGATCATAAAACTGTCAACTATAATGCAAAAATCACTCCTTCAATGTTGTAGATGTCCGACTATTCCAAGTCAATATAGACTCGGACTACAAAGTTGCAACCAAGGTACGTCTACGGATATTTTAGAAACGACTAGCTGAAACGGAGATACGGAGACGGTTAATAGACTTAAGATATGTTAACTTAAACTTACCAGCTGCATTAAGTACTGAAAGCCACTTCTGGCATCAGAAGTCCGCAGCTTATATTCTGAGCCTTTAGAAAAAGAAGCAAAGGATATGGAAAAACTATATAGGTGAATTTTTAAATCTGGGGACGACAAGACCGAACAATTCAACAAAATCAAATAATTAGAGCAATAACTAAACAAGTAACAAGGCGGATGGAAGGAAAACTTACCGATCACCTTAAAGTTGACTTTATAAAGCACATACGCAGGCATACGCCTGACGAATAAAACCTTAGTATCGTTTGTCTAAGCCACATTGCGTACCAGATCAGTGCTTTAATAGGCCCATGTTTCCTTCTCGGCGGTTTTAAGCCGGATTAGTCCATAACTGACCAAATATTTACACAACTGCAGATTCTAGAGCTAATCTAAGAAGTCCAGATCGATACATGCCACCTTTTCATTCATTCCAAGGCTACATGACATAAACTCAAGAGATGAGATATACAGAGTCGTGTCTAGTCTTGAAAACAATCTCGTTGAGACCTTTTTTATCAAAAACGGGTTGTCTTGACAAGGTGAAGTGCTGTCTATGTCTTATTATGTTTTGAAATAGAAGCGGTAAAAATAAGTTTAGCTGTAAACGATGGCAATACCAATATGCTGTCAAAAAGGGAATCACAGCGTCGACGTATCGGACATCAATAGCTATAACTTTGAGGTAGTTATGAATTTTGTCTAGATTGGCTCCGCTATTAACTCTGGTAATGACACCTCATCTGAAATCAAACGAAAAGTAACACACTTGCCAACTGTTGTTTTTAATTTTTTTTCGCCTTAAGAAGGCCTGGCCAAGAAATGTTAAATAGACTCTGTATGTATAAGCCTGATATGGCTAGCACATGTAGAGGAAATGAATATTAAAGCTCGGGCATGAAGAATCTTCGAGTTAGAGCCTAAGAAATGAAGACTGAAGACGAATTTGGCACACATAAGTGAAATATGATTTCAACCATTTTAAAGCTGTTAAATGAAGGCAATTTGGAAATAATCACGATAGGTCTATGATTAAGGCCTGTACCACCTGTGAGCCCTAGTTTCTCACCATTTTCGTCTGCCAGATTATTTTAGTGTCTTTCAGATGCACTCATATATGTACATATGTACGAGTGTATACATGCTACCGATTCCAATCCAAAACAAAACAAGGAATTCGCATTGGTAATCAAAGTCCTTGCAAAACCACTGCAAAAAGGAAATCCCTGAAGTCAACATTATGTTAGCAGCATTCTTTTAAGTGAATGAAAAAAGACCTCATATTATGTGGCTTAGCCCTATTTGTATTGTTAGCTATTTTATTGTGAACAGCGCCATCTATAAACGAATAACAAAGGATTCATTCAACGGAAGATTAATGGAAGTTTTTTAACAGCTGAAATATGGAAACTAACACACAGATGGCAAACTTTCCAGATATCCGAAATCCAAAACACTCTCCACTGATCGCCTTTATCCGGTGTATAGAAGAACTAACATAGATGGCAACACTTCCAGACATTTGTTATCCTTTTTCCGCTGATTGCCTCTAGTGTGTGACCCTTTTTGTGAATACGTGTGAATTGTCATCAATGGCAATTTCTCTCCCATTTTGCACAAAACCCGTCCATTTTACTCAAAAAGTGTCACCCGCATTACACATACGTAGTGATCTTTACGTGCGAATCGCTCTTTTTATTAGTAGAACTTGACATCTAAGTTAGTTCATCTAGGTTAAAAATGTTCTCGAATGATTTCAGGGAGTATAAATACCGGCATTGTACAGAGGTGAAATCAGTTCAAAAAGTGGGTTTGAAAGTGAATTAAGAGCAGCGATAAAGTGGTTGCTAAAAGTGATAAAAAGATGGTTTAACTTAGTTGTAGTTATAAATTTTAGTTGTATTGTGATTATTAATAAGGTGATTATGTTAAAAGAAATAAGTTCTATCTTTTGAACCCACGCAAACATTTAACATTCATGTCAGAAGTAGAATAGGACTGTGTTTGTGTGTTTCTGTTAAGGCTGTCATGGGTCGGAAACTATTGCAGTTGACACTCGTCCACCTCAAATCCGAATTGAACAAGAGAAGCCACAGCGCCAGTGGAGGAAAAAGCAATTTGATGATCCGACTTCAGGGCGCTTGAAAAAACAAGAATTATATGGTAATCCAGATACACTCTCCTTTAACGTTAAAGAACAATCTGGATAAATAAAAGAACGTCCTCGAACAAAAAGCTGGACGAAAAGAAGAAAAATAAAAAAAATAAAAAAAATCGACGTACAAAAGAACAGTTTGGAAGAAAAATTGTATGAGCAGAAATCAAATCCAAATGAATAGAAGAAAAGTCTGGAAAAACAAAAGAACATTCTAAAGTGAAAGTTCGACGAAATTTTGATTGTGGGGAAATGTGCACCTAGTGAGACTATATCGACCACAAGGGAAATGAGTCGTGTAACACCTGTTAAAACAATTAGAGTATGCAATTCAAGAACAAAATCCTCAGCCTCAAGACACAAGACGGAGAATATGGACGTGATATTGGAGATGCCCGACCAATCCGTCAGCCTGCAAAGCGTTTTACATTGGCAAAGCAAACAGAATTTGCCGAATGGTTTTGAAGATGAAAGTTGAGAGGCTGATTGAAGAATCGCGGAGTCCTTGGGTATCCACAGTGGTTCTCACGAAGAAGAAAGACGGCATCACGATGTTTTGTGTAGACTTATGATGTCTCTACGATGTCACCAGCCAGCCATTACGTAGAATTCATGACAATTTGGTTACGCTTTCCTAAGCAAAATGGTTTTCAACACTTGAACTGAAGAGTGGCTACTAACAGATAGAGATTAACCGAAAAGATTGAGAGAAAACGGCTTTCAGTACCGGAAACGGACTTTGATAGTTTACTGTGATGCCATTTGGACTGTGCCAAGTCACGACCACCTTTGAGCTATTAATAGAACAAACACAGGAAGGGTTCACGTGGAAAACTTGTCTTGTTTATCTAAACGATGTTATCGTCATAGGCAAGATGTTCGAGAAAAATCCCAAAAATCCAAAAAAAAGCGTTTGAAAGGATGCGTTGTGACTTATTCCGTCCGGAAGTAAAATATCTAGGGCGCATTATATAAGCGGAGCAGGGACAAGGACAGATTCCTCTTGGGGTTTCAGTGCAACACTGCAAGGTGAAATGATGCTTTCTCTTCCTAAAGTAGAGGGTTGGAGAAAAGAAATCCGTTTCTCCCAACAGGCAAACAATAACATCGAACCAATCTTAGCCTGGAAGGAACACAAGGAAAGACCAAGCTCGCAGGAGATATCGGACCAAAAAGGTATATTGGGCACAGTGGACTCGCCTTGTGTGCTATGTTCTTTGCTAATGAGAAAATGGAAAAGTGCAGATGGGACGACATCTCGTATGCACCTAATCGTGCCATGGTCCAGAACTAGGGAAGTGTTCGATGAAATACATGAACTGAACCTCAGGAGGTCACTTGGGAATTAACAAGAGGTTGGAGAAGGTAAGGAAACGTTTTTATTGGTTAAGTGAAAACAATATGTCGAGTGGTGCAAAAAGTGTTGGCTCGGTAGCCCAAGAAAGCCACAGAAAAAAAAATGCATGTCACTAACGTTGCTGGCCCGGTTTCCGTTAATGGTAACCGACTAATCCTTGTTATCATACACTACTTCAGTAAGTTGCCGGAAGTGTTCTTAGTCCCAAATCAAGAGGCTAAGAGAGTAGCAGAAAAAACAGTCAAAAACTATGTGAGCAGAAAGGCAAACTACTGTACAAAGTCAGTATGATATGAAACGGAGCGTGGACTTACTTTCGGTGAAAAAGCCAACGTTTTGGCCAACGGACAGAAATACAATGCTCGACCTCGTCGACTTCTTTATCACAAGTCTATTAACTTATAACAAAACAAACTGGGACGGCTTTAGAAAAGACTTCAAAGAAAATGTAGCTTTGAATGTAAAGCTTAAGACACCGCCCTGTGAAAAATATATAGAAGACGAAGTTGACAGATTCGTAAAAGCCATTCAACGCATTTAGGGCAAAAAAACATATCCGCGTAAGAGATGGCAACAATTTGAGATATTTGAGTTAATGAAATGACCTCTAAATAAAACTTAATGCTGATAATTCTTTTTTTTATTGATTACCTCTTTTCAATAGGACAAGTAAATACATTGACCCCAAATACCTTCAAAACATTTTGCAATAAGGCAAATAAGTACACCAATTACTTCAATACTTAACGCAAAAATGCAAACGGTAGCTTTGACCCAAATAGGATATTGCCTGATACTGGTGGAGAAATGTGTTGAAGACAGCGGTAGTAATTGGAGCACCGTAAAATCAATGCGTTAATTCCTTTGGAATTTTAGAGAGTAAGTAAGTTCTTTTCGATCCAGAGGTTAATCAAGACATAAAATGTAAAATCTAATAAACGGTAATAAAAAAAAAGCATTTTTCAACTTTAATAGACATAAAAGGAGTTCAAGTTAGTTATTTCATCATTTTATTCACAATTTTAAAACAATTATTTTAAAAAGTTATCCCGGTTTCGAAACCAGTATTTTTTGCTTTTCAATTCAATTCAATGAAGAAATATTTTTATATATTTTTTTAAGATATTTAAGTCAAGAAATATTTCTATTGGATTTTAGCTGGAATAAGCACACACACAATGTCTTCACCATTCTGATCTTTTAACTCCCATTTGACTTCGACAGTCACCTATGGAAAATATTGTATAAATATCTGGTTATAGTTGTTTTGAAAAACGCAGCTCTGTATTTATTACCTTCGGGTAGGCTTTTAACACTGGAAGTGATGCTTTGTACTCATAACTGGCACCCTTCTCCAGAGGGCATGGTAAACCACTGTCAACGCAAGCATCGGGGTTTTGCAAATGAAACGGCATTTCGACACCCATGATCTTTCCGTGAACAATGGTGTTAATTGATGTCACATCTTCGGCTAAAAGATTACAGAAATATGAATGTGTATAACAATTTTTTGGTCAAGTATAGTCAAAATCATTTTACCCAGAGTCATATCGATTGTTATTGATGCAGTCGTGTTTCGTTTTAGAATACATTCGTTCTTTGTTGTATCACAGTCGGAAATTGCAACTCTTGTAAATTTCCCTGTCTTGGATCCTATAAAATAAATAAAGTTTATTGAAAAGTAATCCAATATTGTTATTAAGGGTTAAATAATTAAGACAATCAGTAACATTAAGATCATACAGTACTGATGGTACTGAACCGAATTCGAAGATTTTTTTTTTTTTTGAAAATGTCGATTTTCAATTATTATAACAAATGGAGCATAGCATTTGCATCAAATTTTGTGTAAATAAAAAAATTAAATTAAAAAATTAAAAAAATTCCCGACCCAAAAATAACCTTTAAAAAGTAAAAAAAAAAAATAATAATATGTATTGGCCCTTTAAGTTTAATATAGGGATTTCAAATAACGACTTGACAACTTTTTTTTTTTAAATAAAAGGCAAACCATTTGAGATATTTCAAAAACTTTATTATTGGCTTGAAGTGCAATCAAAACATTTATGAATGGAACTCGACTTCGTTCATATGGCCACCGCGGGCACGTTTGCAGCGGTTGATTCGTTGGACCCAACTTTCAACGACTTGGCCACACATTTCGGCTGAAACGGCCATTATTTCGCGTTCAATGTTGGCTCTGAGCTCTTCCAACCTCCTCGGCGTGTTGGCATAAACCAATGACTTAACGTAGCCCCACAGAAAATAGTCAAGCGGAGTTAAATCGCACGAACGAAGCGGCCAATCGACTGGCCCATGTCTTGAGATAACACACTCACCATACTTACTCTTCAACAAATCGATTGTAGCGTGTGCTATGTGGCTTGTGGCACATGTCGTCCAAGTCCATATCTTCCAATTCGGGCCAAAAATTATGGCCCAATAACGCCGCCGGCATGCAAACCGCACCAAACAGTTATTTTTTGTGGATGAAGTGGTGATTCATGAAGCACATGTGGGTTTTCACCAGACCAATAACTCATATTTTGCTTATTGACGAACCCATTGAGCCAAAAATGAGCTTTGTCACTGAAGATGATTTTACGATGAAATTCATCATCTTGGTGCATCTTCTCCAGAACCCAATCGGAGAACGTACGTCGCTTCAAATGGTCCATCGGCTTCAATTCTTGAGTCAGCTTGATCTTGTATGAGTGTAAACCAAGATCCTTACCCAAGATACGCCATAAAGTGGTCCGAGCGATGCCCAATTCTTGAGAACGCCGTGGAATTGACTGATTTCGATCGTTTGCTACGGACATCTGAACGGCAGCGATATTTTCGACACTTCGACCAACCTGTTGTCTCACTGACACGGCAACATCACACAACGAATATGTGGACTCAAATTTTTGCACTAAACTTGTTATTAGGGCAAGAACTACGACCGAAAATTAGAGTTAATGCTCTTAAAGTTGCAGTCACCGAGTCTGAATATCTGTAGAAAATTTTTATAATTTGCAGACGTTGCTCGTTAGTGTACTTTACCGCGATAAAAATGTTGAGTTTATTGAATAAATTGACAGTAACAGTTTGATGATTAGTGAAAGAGTGCGTTCACAAACTAAATTCTAAGTAAATAAAATGAAAATTAAAAGTTCAACTAAAAAAAATGATAAAATATGAAATTTAAATAATAATTAGCTTCCTGTGAATGTAGGTAAATATGAAAACTACAATATCAAATCGTTGAGTCTAAGTCTAAATTAATTTACTCCGAAGAATTCAGAAAATGAACACAACCGTGAGTTAGTTTATTATCATAAAACCACTGTAAGATATATGTAGACTTCGTGAGATAGGTTAATTTATAAAACTATGTTCGGGCGTAGTATGTAAAAATATAGCATATAAAATAAGTAGGTAACTGTATTCTTAAACAATGTTAGGCTAATTATACATGGATTTATTATCATATTTTATATTAAATTCATAGTATTATATAGACTCAATAATTTAATATTGTTTTTTATACTATAATTACTTGGCGGTCCCCAGACACAACGATGCTTAGATTAAAATATTACTTCTTATATTAAACTTAAAGGGCCAATACATATTATTTTTTTACTTTTTAGGGGTTATTTTTTAAATTTTTAATTTAATTCTTATATTTACACAAAATTTGATGCAAATTCCTTGCTCCATTTTTTATAATATGTAATTAAAAATCGCCGAACACACCAAAACACATCTAACCTTTTTATGTAAGTGTAATTATGGTGGTGAAGCAATTGTTTTACCTCTACACATGTCAGGATTTTTACACTACACGAAACCAGCGCTATCACCTCTCTGGCGCTCCGAATTGGGAAAGCTGGCAGTGACAATAGTCTTAACTACGCTGAGTGCAAGCAGTATGTCGATCAACTGCAGCAGATAATGTTTGCATTCAAGCAGAGAACTACGATTTAGAAAACGGAAAGCTTAGGGTGAAGTGCTTCATGCAGCAAACTCTTAAATGGTTGAACAAGTTTGTATGGAAAATCCCACCCCTGGAAACTAGGACTTTCAACCCCAAGGAAGATGTGCTGATGCGTCTTTATACCCAGAACTCTGGATTCGGAATTGAAAAGTGAAAAGTCTACTCACCCGGAGGGGAGGAATTGGGAAAACAAGGACGGCTCTTCTCTTATTGTGGGCTTAGATAAAGCTGCTGTCAAGATCATCAAATCTAGGTATAACTCATGTTCCTAACTACACCTAAGAAGAGTTAATTTCCACTTTGTTTCTAAATGTGTGAAGATTGAAGACGACCACTCCAGTACTAATCTATTTTATTCACTTGGATCAAACTTCAACATTGCAAGTCTGCTACTGCATCCCTACATAATACATGTGCCTAAGAGAGGGCACCACTTGAATTAAATCCATACCATTTTCAGTTAATACCAACCTTCAAAAGATAGGTGTATAAATTTGACAGTTGTCGGACAGTTCTCGAGGTATAGCGTTTTGAGTGAAGCAACTTTTGTTATTGTGAAAAAAATTGATTCAAAGCAATTTCGTGGGTTGATTTATCATTGATTTTTGATGGGAAAAAATACAGCCGATGCAAAGAAATGGCTTGATAAGTGTTAACCGGTCTCTGCACCAGCCGAACGAACCATTCGCAACTGGATTGAAAACTTTAAAAGTGGTCATACAAGCACCGAAAATGATGTTCCGTCCAGTAGACGTCCAAAAGAGGCTGTATCAGAAGAAAACATCAAAAAAGTCCACAAAATGATTACGAATGACCGTAAAGTGAAGTTGATCGA
Organism: Volucella inanis; assembly: GCA_907269105.1. NCBI lineage: Eukaryota > Metazoa > Arthropoda > Insecta > Diptera > Syrphidae > Volucella > Volucella inanis. The sequence continues at coordinate 115,245,622 of OU026156.1, forward strand.
GATAGCTGAGGCTGTGAAGATATCAAAAGAGCGTGTATCATACACGAATATTTGGACATGCGAAAGTTCTGTTCAAAGTGGGTGCCGCGTTTGCTCACAGTCAACCAAAAAACAACAACGTGTTGATGATTCAGAGGAGTGTTTAAAGCTGTTCAACCACAATAAAGCCGAATTTTTGCGTCGTTATGTGACAATGGATGAAACTTGGCTCCATCACTTCACACCAGAGTCAAGTCGGCAGTCAGCTGAGTGGCGAGCAGGCGACGAACCTCGTTCAAAACGACCAAAAACTCAACAGTCGGCTGGCAAGGTTATGGCATCCGTATTTTGGGATACACATGAAATAATTTTCATCGACTATCTCCATAAGGAGCAGACTATCAGCAGCGACAATTACATTGCATTGTTGGAGCGTTTGAAGAACGAAATCGCAAAAAAACGGCAGCATTTGAAGAAAAAAAAGCGCTGTTTCATCAAGACAATGCACCGTGTCACAAGTCGATGAAAACGATGGCAAAATTGAATTAATTCGGCTACGAATTGCTTCCCCACCTACCGTATTCTCCAGATTTAGCCCCCAGCGACTATTTCCTGTTCGCAGACCTCAAAAAAATTCTCGCCGGAAAGAGATTTAAGACCGATGAAGAAGTAATCGCCGAAACAGAGGCCTATTTTGAGGCTAAACCGAAATCGTACTACATAACGTATCGAAAGATAGAAAAATCGTTTCAATCAGTGTATCGCCCTTGAAGGCAACTTTATTGATAATGTGTGTTTCACTATAAAACGGCACTGACTTTTCAGCTCATACAAAACTTCATATAATATCCATACGGGAATCACGGATGTTAAATAAACGCATCTGTGATTTCGGATGTTTAAGGGGTTTTACATCACTAAATGACGAGCGATTGGAAAGACCGAGAACTTGTTCAAATTGTCTGCTCTTGGTTTTGAACCTCTTTCATTAAAATGCATATCTTCTTACATGGTAAACCGATACTACAGCGTTCGGTTCATATACGCCCTTTTAGTTCCTTTTCTTGCCTCTTCTGGGGTTACACAAGGTGGCCATCCTGGTCGTCATCCATTTTATAAGTATATTCATACCCACTTGAATGTTCTTTTTAGAAATAATAAAAAATAATCTTTTTCACGTAAATGCAGCCTGACTCCTCTTCGACATTATTTTCTCTATGGTCCATATATTTCCTTAATTCAATCTTTTCAAGACCTTAGCATATTATTTGGGTCCAAACAATTTACCAACCCGTACGTTACCAGATTTCTCTATATTACCTTTGTTCGTTGACGGTTTATCAGCGTTTCCATGACATTGGAAAGAAGAGACGTAAGTGTAACGAGTCTGTAAGAAGAGAGAGAAGAAGATTCGAATTTTTAGGGGCTGGCCGGACAAATGCTGTTTTCCATCTGCACGAAAAATGTCCTAAAGAATAGGATTGAGAAAAAAGCGTATGCAGTGATTTTGTCAGCGTGAAAAAAGACCTCTTCAGAAGAAGTGGAGATATATCATCTGGACCAGTGGATTTGTGTATATAAAGATCTTTAAGTACTCTTGCTACTAGACGAATGAGAAAGTGGATTCGTCTCATTGAATATTCGACGAACTCAAGTGTAGGCGGAAATAAGACACAATCTGGAAATATTGAATTGGCCACAAAGTGTACTCAAGTAGATTGGCCTTGTCTAAAGAGCTGACAGCTTAAATGTCATTGTAAATAAGCGTTAGGATGGACGATGAGGCAGAACTTCTAATGTTTTCGACCAACGACCAAAAACTTTTACTATCATTTTGACATTGTAGTATTATTGCCTCAGTTTTCACACGTTTAAGTAAGTCCTTCTGCCGACGACTAGTCTCGGTAACGTCAGACAGTCATTCCTGGGTCGTTTGAACTTTTATCAGTTTTCCTCTGTTGGATTGGTATTGTAGGACGAAAGATACATTTCTCTAACCATGACAGCCTCTTTACAGCCCGAGCCATATCACACCTTTTCTTTTGGTTTGATACTCTTCATCCGATGAGAGATAAAGTATCTCATTCTAAATAAATGAACTGAGTGGTCGATGTACGAGAAATTAGTTAATAAGATACAATGGTCAGACGAGCCTAGAGGGGATAAAACAATGACCTTATATATATCAAGGTGAGAAGTTAAAAATAAGTCCAGGGTGTTGGCGGAAAGACTCAATGTCTGGTATACGTGGGCTTATTTACAAGCTGAGTCAACACGATACAATTCCTTAAATGGAGTCAGACAGCGCATCGAACTCATTAAAGTCGAATTACCGTGCAGTTTGGGGCTTCTGTTAATAAACCAGTAGTGAATAATTTGCTTACGGAGATGGAATTTTAACCACATGAAGTTGAAATCCGTATTGGAACACGGATCACATAGTGGTGGAGTTTGGTAAACTACATTATTACGCACGTAAATGGCGAGACCGCGGTGAGAGAAGAATAACGGGACTATTTCGTAGCCAGGCCTGTATTTGCAACAGAGAAGTGATTATTTTTTTACCCTCATTTAAGACCAAGAATTCAAGGAAAACCAACTGGACACAATTTAAGGAGGAACTATGCAAGTCCAACAGTTCTCTCTTTAAGCTCCTAAGAGCCTAAACGGTACCCTCACCAAATGTTTTGAATTGGCATGTCCAACTAGAAAGCAATCCTGCAGATCGACCATTCCTTAATGAAACGCAGATTTGCAGTGACTTTGTAAACAAACCAGCAAACTTAGAAACAGGTCACTTAAGACTAATTTGGAGGACTATTTTTCAAAAAGAATACATACGTAGGATGGCAACTATTGTCAACGCCACACCATCACCAATGCGAAACGGAACATGCCAAAATGAAGACGACAACAATGAGCACAAGGACGACGAAGAAGAAGACGGAACAATATGAAACAGATGAAGAAGAACGACGTTAAGACAACATCAAAAGACGTGCGCGAGTTTTGAACATTTTACCTTACTATTTATTGTATAATACAATACTTCCACTAACTTAGAACTAAATTAAAGCTAATTGTGTTTCCTAAAGAGATAATTCTTTTACTTCTTATTTGCCTCTCCGGGATCCCTACATGCATATAACATAAGAAGCTAATTGACTCTTATAAAGACATTTGCGAAAAGATCGAAACGGTTGGTGAAACCAGTAGGCTAGTCAAGGTCCTTAAAAGGGAAAAATTAACCAAGCTGGAATCACTTAGACAATCTGGTAGCGCCTATATATGATGATTACTTCCCAGGTAATCTAATCCGAACCCGTTCATAACCAGCTCCTATTAACGAAGCTACTAGTGAGCTGAATAAAATAACACGCCGTACCTGGTATATCTCCTCCGCTGTGGTGACATAAAAGCGCATTAAACACGTTGCTGCTTCGGTTGATTTCAACCGGTTATGTTGCAAAATAGTACCGACCAGCTGCTGGTAACTCTGAAGAGAATCTTCACTGCTAGCCTGGCACTGGTATACATACCGAAACCCTGGCGAACAATGACAGTAGCCTTACACCAAAAATTGGAAAAGAACTCGCCAAGTGCATCAAACCTATAAGTCTGACTTCCTTCAAGTTGAAGAGCATGGAAAGGTTGGACTAGCCCCATGTGCTCAAAACAGAAAATCCTGTTTTTGCTTAAAAATCTGATACGCAGAATAAAAGACGCACTCGACAAAAAGGAATATGTGTTGAGCATTTTTATCGACTGAGAGTGCTTTCGACAACGCAACTTTCAACGGCATATGCAACTTGGCCAGACAACACGGCGTAGGCGAATCCCTAGTTTTGTGGATAAAAGCAATACTGGTGAATAGAACACCATAAACAATCGTGCCTAGCGACTATCTGCTCTAAAGCGCAAGCAGCCCTAAACGTGACCTAGGATTAGTGCACTAGAAATGGGCCTGTCACCGAGAAGGGTCCTTTGGATTGACACGGCTATTATAAGGCCAAGTATATCTTACACGCCGGTTGTTTGGAACAAGCTTTCACGACAATACGTCATTTCTGCTTTTACCAGACTCCAGAGAACTGTGGCTCTCCGTAGCATGCCTGGCTCAGGCATTGATAAATCTCAATGTCCAATATGCACTGGATCTTTGACGACCTTGCTCGCCGACTGTTTTTTGACTCTGGCCTTATGGACATGCTGTCTGAAACAATGCACGAGAACTCCTACTGCGAAAAAAAAATAAGAAATCGGCTTTCTCAGTACCCAAGATCGGCTTCGGTCATAATCATAGAAATGAAAGGAACGTAGTCGAAGTCTCCATGGATGGATCCAAAACCGAATTGAGTTGCGGTGCTGGTGACTTTCTGGAAAACGACAACGCTGATGGCAACGAACTATATTGTAGTCTAAGCTGCGCTTAGAGCCCTCTTAAGCCCTCTCACGACTTTGAGAATATAAAACTTTAATGAACGCAGTCAGAAGGCTAAATTTACTGAGTCTTGTCTGGGTCCCAGGTCACAATTGGATCACGGGAAATGAACTGGCCGATAAGCTTGCTGGACATGGTTCAGGGGAGCGTTTTCTAGGACCCAAACTCACGTTAGATCTGTCGGGCATGTTGGGTTTCATATGAGCAGATTGCATGACTCTCCAAGTTTCCGTCAGACCAAACGAATTCTTCCCGACATCTTAATACAATTTGGGTAATTATTAAGGTAAGCAACATGTCGAAACAAATTTTTTCTTTTGCTCGACAAAATATCGACAACTTTTTTCCGACTGCTCGTTTTTTTTCTAATAAATATAATCTCTTATATTTCTTATCTTATTTCTATAAATATAATCTCTTATAGCTTGCGTCAGTGGGCTTCTGAACTCAAACAAATACAGAATAATTAAAATTTGAGAACAAAGAAATAAATATCCATAAAAAAGCAAGACCCTAATCAGAATAACTTAAAAATGAATTGAAAAATTAAATCTTTACATAAAATTTGTCAGAATTTGTGAAGAAAACTCCATGATAATAACTCAATGCTGTGTGCTGAATTCATTTAAACCTGATTCAATGAGCACGTTTTTACATACAGCATCTATAATGTGGCGTAAGAGTTATTCGTTATATTGGTATAATTGTGGCAGATAAATTAAATTGACTAAGATGGAAAATACAATTATCTACACTTCGTTCTTATTCTGCTTTTAATTAGTCATTATTCTCACACTTGATTTCAATTGGACACTTTTAGAGCTGGTGCGACCTCATAATTGAATAATTGATGCTGAGTAGACATAAATGTACGAGTATATCTACCGGATCTGAATATGATGCGGAACCAACAGACGATGCAAGACGACGATTTTATTGAAAAGCTCATGTAACGAGTAAACGGTTTTGTAAAGATTTAAGCAAATTTCAACAGAAGCGATGAGAAATAAAAATATGTTTATCTTCTAGCAAAAGAGCTCAAGCTTATTTACTCGTATTTGTAAGGTAAAATAATTTAGAAAACTACAAGGCATTGGGTTTTGTAGGGCAACGTTGTGTCTGGCTATTGAACAGTAGTCACGTCTAGCTGACTGAATCATTAGTGAATCACTTTCGTACGAAGGTTTGACTCATTAAAAGTAAAGTCATCGCTATCACTTTTACATTTGCAACATTAGAACGAATGATATACAACTAAAGAAATATTTCACATGAAAATAGAAAAGGAGAGGGAACAACTTTATAAGGGTGTTTGGTTCGTTAAATAATGGCAAAGCTGTAGCTCAAACCGGCTTAACCCACTAACCATGAAATTTCTAAAAAAAAAAAAACATGGAAACAAACCGCAGATAGTCGACATTACTGCTCCAATCGATTAAAAATCTTTACGCATAACACGAAATACGAGTAATGTACATACTTGGTACTATGGGCAGGCAGAAGGCTTCTTTTTTTTTTTGTTCTCCGATTCAGAATAATAAATTGACACTTGAAAAATTGAGATTGTGGCAGTGAACGCCCGAAAGCGGCTGTTAAGGGCGAAAACGTGAAAAAAGTCAAAAAATAATTATGAATAACCGTAAAGCCAATTTGATCCTGATAACTGAGACTCTGAAGATTTTAAAAGAGCGTGTTGGACATATTGTGCATGAATATTTGGACAAAGAAGTGTGCAAAGTAGGTGCCGCCCGAGCTCACAATCGAGCAAAAACAACAACGTGTCGATGATTGACAGAATTGCATGAATACGACTACGAATTGTTTCCCCAACCACCGTATTCTCCAGATCTGGCCACCCGTGACCCGTTTGCAGACTTCAAAAGAATACTCAATGGAAAAAAAATCAGCACTAATGAAGAAGTAATCGCTAAAACTTAGGCTTATTTTGAGGTTAGAGAGAAATCGTATGGTGTCGAGAAATTACGTTGTATTGTTTAAAATGTTAAATAATAAAATCGAATTTATTCAAAAAAATTTTCAGCCGACCTTATACAATACTATACTAAGTGCTATTTATACTAATTACTGTCTGATCGACCTGTTTGTTTGTTGGCTGATAAGACTGTTTTTCTCTTGTCTCCTGCCTGACTAATTTGTTTTTCTCTATTTTTGTTTGTAGGGTGATAAACTTGTGTTCCTTGTCTTTTGTTTGATGGAAGAATGTTTTGGCTAGTTTTGTTTGTCAGTTGATAAACATGTTTTGTTTACTGTTTAGTGATGTTGCTTTGATTCTGCCTTCCCAAATACGTTCCTTAAGTAGGGTGAAATAAATTTAGGGAGGAAAGAAAAATAAATACCGATGTACGTTGTTTTTAAATGTTTGCAGATTATCATATAATAACTAAGGAGCTCGGTAACGCATTCCATACGCGAGTTGTTCGGCTTATGAAAGAACAACGATATTTCAATGTACGCCCGAAAGTGAGATGGTTAAACTGATGAGCATTCGTAGCGAGGCGGGTATTACGGTTAAATTAAATTGAAAATTGAAATGGCGGAATGCTATTGGCAATTTATATGGATTACTGTTAAAAATAACGATAGAAAGAGATTTTTATCGGTGTTCGAGGTTGCCATTTAACTGTGTAATATTAGCATCAGCCATTACTTATCACTCTTTTCGCAGGGGTTTGAATCCTATCTAGCATGTGCAGATATGTTATGGGAGCACCAGATCAGATATGAGCACTGCGGAATAATAATTACGACTTTTTTGCGGAAACATTCGTCGGCGGTGTTGGCGCAGCGAAAATTTAGGCGCAGATTTCCCGATCGTCCGACAGCAACTGGGCACACACTACGACGTTTAACCGCTCGCCCAGAATAGCATGAGACAACACCAGATGCTGGCCGGCCCCGGAGCAGTCGTTCTGCTGAAAATATCGCAGTCGCGTTAAAGATGTCGCAGAGGACCCTAGAGTATCGATCAGACGACGTGCCGCGCAATTGGTCATCAATTGGCGGTTTTTACAGAGAATTTTGGTGAAAGACTGCAAGATGTTAGTTGTAAAATCAGCTGTTATCTGTTGATCGTCAAGCGCGTCAACGCCAATTTCCATCTCTGTGGATATGTGAATAAGCAAAATTATCACTTCTGGGGCACCGCGTATAACCCACGAAGAGTCATTATACCTGCTCAAAGTCACTGCATGGAGTGCTCTTTACGCTGGAGGCGTTATTAGTTCTTATTTTTTTAAAAACACCGTGGGCCAGAAGATTACTGTGGACGACAAGCCCTACAGAGCCATGCTGAACGCCTTTCTCTATTCTTAATAGGATGAATTGGGACTGGAGAACATGTAGTTCCAACATGTAGAACATGTAGAGCAATGGTGCATGCTGGACGAGCCACAACCTAAATTCTGAGGTCTGCATTTCATGCCAAAATGTGTCAAATGCCTTAGAAATATCATATCAAATGCAAATACCTTGCTTTGGCCAAATTAATAAACGCTTTCGTTCTACTTTTTGGTTAAACATGCCAAACATAAGAAGCTATATGTATATACATATAATATGTTACACACACGTTTTTCGTACTTGGTGTTAAACTTTGGTCTTAGATAGCGCTAAGATATTTGGTACTTGAGGATGATAATAATTGTTGTTTATTGAACCATTTCAATCTTAGTTGTTAGTTTACTTTTATTTGAAATAGCATTTAATCCTACTTCTATCTGAGTATGGACCTTACATGGACACATAAATATGTAACAGCAGCAAAAGTAGAGACGGCCAAACTCTTAAGTCCCCAGTGTGGATTTAATAGACTTGATCCTAATTCAACGCCTTTAATAAATTGCTTTTTTGATGGCTCCTGAACGAATAGTAGCTCTAAATTTATTATCAATATTAGCCTTTTTACGAGTACATGTAAAAAGCAGATATATTTATTTGTCAAGACCTCTACCACAAGGAGTATGGCACTTTAAGTAATTAGGTAATGTCAATACATCTGTGATCGCAAACGCAATATCAAATCCGAAAGTAAATAGTTCACTCGATGAGCTCCATCAGACGATTTATTACTTAGTAGCGAAGCACCACAAGGTGATATCCTTTATCACTTCCTTAGAACTTAGTGATTGGGGGTGAAGTGTTAAATCTGTTCAACATTTAGATTTGTTGGGTGCTGGGTGTATAGAGACTTTTCAGGGAGTGAATGATGGATTCGCCAGACATGGAGCTAAAAGAAAGTTAGTTAATCTCCCACAGAAGGTATACCCATCGCTATATTCAAACTTTTATTAAAGCTAAATGCGGAACGAACAAGTCGAATTCGGCCAAATCTTTTAAACTTTGAAAGATTTTGATATTCTTGAATTGACAGAATATTTTCCCTGAAAAATGTATCGTCATTGAGTACTATCTTATAGGAAAGCATACAACAAGGATTGGTATATGCTCAAACGATTTCTGCAGGATATACTCTATACACCCTGACTGACTCGAACTGCAACCGACTTCAGACTATTATTATTTCCAAACCGTTCATTACTGTGAGCTCAAATTTTGACACATGACAGATAATTTTATTATTTACAAGCCTCTTAAACGATTTGCGTCTCATTTATGTTGAAAAAATTTTATCTGCGATGGAATTCAAACGTGATAGTGCGATTGCTTTATATTTGGCTAGAAAACCACAAGTAGCTATCGTTAGAGCACCTCAACGTGAATAAATCATTTGTGTCTCGAACCATAGCTCGTTACCGTGATACTGGCAGCGTGGCAAAACGCCATGGAGGTGGTCATAAAAAAAACAGAAGCATTGGCACAAATGGTTCCGAAAGTGAAGGCTCAAATTGAGCGAAATCCGCGTCGAAGTGGAAGAAAAATGGCTCGTGAGCTCAACATATCATTGGAACGGGTGCAACACATACTGAAAAATGAGCTTGAGCTCAAGCCATTGAAGTTTGAAAAAACATACGATCTTACACCGCAACAGAAAAAAGTTAGAGTCGAAAGAGCGAAGGAGTTGATACGCTTGCACGAAAATGGTGAGTTGCCGAATTTTGTTTGTTTCCAATGAGTCGCTATTTGTTATAGAGAAATGTGTCAACAAACAAAATGACCGAGTTTACTTGCCAGAGAGATCCTTCGAAAATTTACACCTTCGGTAGCCCACCAGAAAGCAAGCAACACCGACGGTGATGGTTTGGGCCGCCATAACCGGCGATGGTCGCTCTCCGCCTGTATTTTTGGACCGTGGTGTCAAAATTAATGCGATCGTATACCGTGAAACTGTCTTAGAGACAGTATTGAAGCCTTGGACAAACAATCATTTCGGTCGGAGACCGTGGAAATTTCAACAATACTCGGCAATGTTTCCACACTTCATTTCTTCGACACAATGGATTGTAAATTCTCCGGATGCAAATCCGTTGGATTTCTCTGTCTGGGGTATTTTAAAGGCGAAGGTTGGCACTAAAAAATGCTAAAGTTTGGACCACCTCAAACAAGCACTTCGCCGGGAATGGGCCAAAATACTGCAGAGCCACTTGAGTACAGCGTGCGATGCTTTCTTCGGCGTTTCAAGGCTATTATTCGCTCCAGAGGTGGACTTATTGAAAACTACAGATACAATTTGAAAATTGATGTATTTTCCAACATTTTTTGCTTTGGCACAATAAAATTTATCAAAAAATAAAAAAAATTATAGCATTTTAAAAAGTTGCAGTTCGAGTCAGTCACCCTGTATACTCTTAATGGAGAACAGGAACAGACTTAATTTTCTTTCTACATGCCCTACTCTCTAACAAACAAGAAAACTCCGCTCTTAATGATTTGACTTACATATACGTCTACAAACTTGTGAAGTCTCTTACGTTTTACGAGAAACTCTAATTGATTTAATGGATATAAAGGAAATTATCCTAATATTTACTGGTATTACAAAGTAAGGGACTTCATGTCGGTCTAATTGTGACAGCTTTTTTTGCTAGTAGTCGCATCAAACCAAATTAACCTTGGTTAGCCACATCAGCAGCGTCAAACTAAACTTATCTATAATAGTTTAGTTTATAACTTGTGGACAATCGCTTGGCTTAGTCAGTACATATGTTATTGCGTTCCTAATACTAGAAGATTGTGCAAGCTTAGTATGAATTGAACAGCCTATTGCCAATGTTGCAATATTTAGGACTATTAATACAGAAGCGACAAAAATAGGACTGCTACTAAGCGGGAGCAGAAAATACATATATACTCTTGACAAAAAAGAACATCCAGTACCACCGACTTGGAGAGTACGCAACAGTGGGTAGTTACAACATAAGTAAAGCCGTGTTTTGCTGTGTTCCACCAAGATCTTAAATACCGATATCACCGTATCCTAAGTTAATTTGGTCAAATAGGGCGCAAACACAGGACTTAAGCGACGCGAAAGTTTAGAGTATGGCTTTCCGCAGTGCTTTTGTACTCTCAAAGTACAAAATACTTATGGTATTCATTTACGGCGGCTAAACTTTCATATACAAATTATGAGTTGTTCGCTTAAGTCTTTTATATCCATTTCAACTATGGTCTAGAGAAAGAACGCGAATCAATTGATCGCGAAATCGTTTTGGCAATACATGATCGTATCAATTTTATACTTTGTATGTCTATATAAAATTATTTGAATTTATACAACCATAATATAATTTATTCCCAATTCCCAGAACTCTGGAAATCACTCTATTTTAATTACTATTCTAGTCTCCGCTCGTTGTCTTAAGGATCTATCTCTGAAGATCTTAACAAGCAGGTTAGTTTTATTTTTCAGCCGATGTTTGATCACATTTGACAAATCTATATAGTTTTAATGAAAATTGTTTAAGTAAATATTTAATTGTGATTTAGAAAGTCAAACACATATGGTATATGTATATGATAGATAGTGATGAGATGATTGCACTAATTTACTTCTATAATAAATATATAGTAAATGGCAATAACTCTTTAGACTAGCGAGAATATCGAAATATGTATCGTATGCATCATATGAAGTTTTCGAACTGTTGCCAAATCGACAGCCGAGTCGACTAGCGTACATGTGAATATTTCAAGCAGGTGCCGGTTCGGCGCCTGAATCCAGATGTGATTCTATATCAGGCCTTACTCATTTCAACGCACCGAAACTTTACTTTTGCGCTGACACGCCCATGATTTTTATCTGGCTTTTTAAGCGAGCGTCTATATATGATATCTTGTGTTGCTATAGAAACGTTTCTATTATATTAACTTTTTCGTATATATATTTTGGAAACTTATTGTACATTAAGCTTCATCCAGACCCAGCGAAACATTGTTTAATAAATGTTTCCTATTTGTTTCAGAAATCTTTTATAAACATTGCATAAACGTTTCCGTCGATGTAGACGCAGATGAAACATCTATTAAATGTTTTGTTTTTATCCATTTTTGCTATAGAATACCAGCTTGATAAAAAAAGAAAAAAACGGAATAACAACCGTGCGGCGCTTCCATTGTTCCGATTTGAGTTCTGTTAAGTTTGTTAAGTTGGTACATCTGTTGTTGACATTCCCTCTACATCTTAGCGTCTAGCTTGACATTTGCAAAAGTTACGTAGCCAAGAGTACATCTATCTTTGTGTGCGTTGGCGTTCAATGGTGCGCAAACGTTGGAAATGTTGGAAAAGTGTCATTTTTTTCATTTGAACGGTCATTTACCACGGTTCAAACGTGGTCGTGAGTCATTCGAAGATGATAAACGCAGTGGCAGAACATCGACATCGAAAACCGACGAAAACATTGATGATGTAAAAGAAATGTTGGTCAATAACCGCAAATTAATCATCAGAGAGATAGCGGAGGACTTGAACATTGCCTATGGATCCGTCCGAAACAGTTTAGTTAATGTTTTGGGTTTCCGTCGTGTAGCAGCAAAGTTGGTGCCAAAAGACCTCAATTTCATGCAAAAAAGAGACTGTGTTGACGTCGCAAAAGAGATGATTTGCGAGGCTGAATCCGATCCCACATTCATCAAAAGGATCATTAGGACATCAGGCAAGTGAATGGCGTTCACCAAATGAGCCGAGACCAAAAAAAAAAAACACGTCGTTTTCAGTCAAAAAAGAGGGTTTCATATATTATTTAAAAGGCGAAGTGTAGTGCATCATGAATTGTTGCCAGAAGGCCAGACAGTAAGCAAAGAGTATTATTTGGGCGTTATGAGACGTTTGCGTGAAGCAATTCGCCGAAAGAGATCAGAATTGTGGGCAGAAAAAACTCGTGGATTCGTAATTTTTTGACGAGAAATGCAACAAATACCATCCAACAGCCACCGAATTCATCTGATTTGGCTTCCTCTGACTTCTTTCTGTTCAATCGAGTTAAAAAAAATCCTACGGAGAACGCGTTTCAGCAACCGAGAGAAAGTAATGGAAAAATCGCAGAAAGCACTGATGGACATACCGAAAACCGAATATAAAAAATGTTTCGACGATTGGATCAAGCGCTGGCATAAGTGTGTTGCAGTCGATGGGGATTACTTTGAAGGGGACAATATAGATTTAGATGAATAAACTTGTATTTTTATCAAGGTTTTGATGAAGATTAGCTGTAACTTGTAGATTTTTGGCTACTGCTGATTCTTATCATCCATTGATGTATTTATTAAAAATCTGAAATTAAAGCACATTTTGTATTGTTCAGGTGCAAACATTTACGAAACAAATGTTTGTGAAACATTTGTGAATGGCTAGCCGAACACGAAATGTGTTTAGAATTACGACCGCAGTTTTCCGTGAACTTATAAACCCGATGCTCTTAACACCTCAAAAACCAGCTTGCGTTGTAAAAATTTGAGCTTATTTGCATAATTCCCTTCGTAATAGCGAATCGTCTCAAACAAAATATGTAGAAGAAATTGCTAAAGCGAAAAGATGAGAAGAACGGCAAACATTCCATATTTTATCCCATTGAAAATGTACCCAAGAAAATCTGCTTCTGCTGCAAAGAAAATTCGGCTCGAGTATGCCCAGTATTTTCTTAGTTCTCAAGGCTCATTACAATGGTAAAAAGACTACGCTACATAACTGAAAAACAATTATATTGAAATCAACAGCTTTCTATTATCATTACCTACTTAAAAAACAAGTTACCCACGTAAATTAAATTCGATGGCAGAATTAAAGTAAATATAGTAACATATTCAAACCTTTCTGTCCCAAAGGTTAAACTGATAAACATTTCATAAATACACACATATATATTAATATTTTGCAAGGTTTTTGATGTCAAATTTAACTTTATTGTATGAGATAAATAGCGAAATATTGATATATGCGGTAGATGGTATTTGGTCAAAAATACTGGGCCAAGTCGGTGGCCTACTTGTTTGGCGAATCGCCTCAGAGCAATAAAAAATCGTAACATTTTTATCGTGTGAATATTTATTTGTAACGTATAAGGGAAACTTAGGAAAAATATATGTTCCAACTATAAACTTATTTTATTGTACGAGCCAACCGTTTAATTTGGCATCCAATTTGAATCAAAGCTTGGAAAATAAAAACATCCAGACAAATAAAAATAGCACAGAACACAGGTGTTTTCATTCTTATTACCTACTATTATTTTTTTTTTTTTTTTTAATTTTTGATAAGCCGATAAATGGAAGAAGAAACAAACTTCACTTCTCCTAAAACGTAATACGATTAGTTGAATACCTTTGAAGAATTTCCACATTGTTATAGTAGCAGTGTTGATAATTAAATTAAATTACATAGGTACATACTTTAACAAATAAACAATGTACTTAAGAACATATTATGCATAAAATATAAAACCGTTCTTGCATGGGTAAGTCCATGTGATTTTAGTTATTTCAACAATAAAAACTCTGAACTTTTACTTTCATGTAAAGACCAAAAGCAATTATTACTCCAAAAACAAATATAAATAAAAATCATGACAAAAACAGTCATTTTAGTCATTTCAATTGAGCACCGGAAATACTAATTTATTCGAATGCATACGTCTGTAAAATATGTATCCCAAGTCAAATAGACAATGAAGTCAATTCGTAAATTCATTTAATCAACAATGTGTGAACAGAAAAAAATAAAACTTTTGTAATTACCACAATCCCTGAATTGCAATCCTTTGACTCCGCTGGCCACAAAAACTGATATTAAAGCGAACACAACCAAATATTTCATCTTAAATAAAATTTAAAATCTGTTCAACACAATTTCTTAATTCGACAACCGCCACCGATCTCTTTTGACGAAATACTAAAAAGAAAAACACTGCTAAGCTTGAGCTGATTGCTCGAAAGTCTATCAAAAAACTGAGTGTTTCATTTTAAGCAAGAGAATGCTCTAGCACTACACAAACGGTCTCAACCTAAGCTGACTATTGGAGAGCGTCTGCTACAGCTATCTACAATACTTACTAGATAACGACATGTATCAAATCAACGCTTATCTCTGTTAGGCTTTCCATTGTTAGGTCAGTCATTCGCATGCGCATTGTAACATTTATGCAGAGAACTCAGGCACTAGGTACTATTCTGTTTCTGGAGTGATTGTTGTGTGGTTTGTTTTTGTTTTTCTCTTTTAATTTTTAATCTTTGATTTCATTTTTTTTTTTGCAGACTATTTGAGAAAATAGAAACAAATTAAAGCGGAATTAATGATAATGGGTGGCGCGTCATTAATAAGTAGCTTTACAGTCTTTTTTTTTGGCAGTTATTTAGCAAGTCTTCTTCTCAAGTGCGTCTGCATTTCCACGCGATGACAATAATATTCATCTTATTTCATTATCATTGCAATATCAACTATAAATCTAATTTATTTTACAGAGGTCTGATTAATGTTCCCAAACTGAAATTAGCACATGAAATGGCAAACTGACTATATCATACTTTAAGAAAGTTTAAATTACTACATAATGTATGTATTTTCTGCTAAGTGATGCTTCTGGGACTCTTCACGTGAGTTGGAATTATGTTTTTTCTTCAGTTTTCCTTCGACTATGTATACGAAACACGCATACCTTTACAGTGCTGGTAAAAATAATAGGTATGGGTGCTTCAAATGTCATTTAAACCAGAGCTGCCTAAAGCGATCTTGACACATGATGGTGTTTTTTATACAGCTGCATTTTAAAAATAAACTGTAAATTATTAGTTTATTAATCGTTCTTATTAATGAGTCCGGACGAGTTAAGACCGTACGTGCCATTGAATTGTGGTGGAAAAGGAGATATGTGTGTTAGTTGTGCGCTTATTTAAGAAAAACAAACGGATTTTTACAGTAAGTTGTTTTTTGTAATTATTTTTTGTGATTCTAAAATTTTTACGTCCTGATCAGAGAATATGATAACGAATGCATTAAAGAAAAAACAGTTCAAAGAAACTAGAGGGAGAAAGAAGAAAACGTCTTATAGCTATACAAGACTTTTTTCTTTTTCTAGGAATCACACCTATTATTTTTTCCAACCGCAGAAAAACAAATCTTAAAGTTAAAAAAAAAAATTAATTGCCTTTCATATTTTCCATATAATTATTCTTAAATAATGGCAATAGACTTGTGTATATGTTAAATCTGAATTGCAAGTATATATACAAAAAATTACAATAAAATTGTGTTAACATTTAATTATTATTTACTTTCCGTTCACAATCAAAGGATTTACTGTACCTATCCTTAAAACGTTTAAACATACGTTGGTTTTAAATATTTGCAAGTTATAATGATTAGCAAATAACGAGCCCTCACGATATTTAAGAGTACGTGGACCTCATCCGAAAGTTAACTTGTGGGTAAATTGATAAGCATTCATAGGGAGACGAGTATTATGATTGAACTTTTTATACAATGGAGTCGCTTGATGAAACTACATCCTTTGGACTTTTTTCGGTTTGGATTAAAAACAAAACATTTACGGGAAAAAATGTTAACGTTCATTAATGCCCTAGCCATTTCGGTCATATAATAAAAAATTTTCTGATTAGGTCGATGTAAAGCTCGTCATTACACTTTTTTTTCCGAGCCCAACGCAAACTAAATAATAAATAAACATCTTCCGCAGATCTTTTTCTTTAAAAAATGTGGAATGCAGGCTGTAGAGCAGTCATTGACTATATAACAAGAGTTTATTTCGTTTCGTTTAAAACTCAACCAGAAAACAATTAAAACTTGAGCAGGAAGAAAACCTCAATGGCAGATAATTACCCCTTTCTAAAAATTAGATCACGAATTTTTTACCATGAGCATCATCAAGACTACGACAAGATATGTTTTATTTTGAATAGCGATAGTAACATTTTATTAAACTTAATGTATTAATCTATAGATTCCTCAAAAAAAAAAAAAAAAAAAACAACCATATCCAAACAGCTTTTAAAGATCTGGAACAGTTGGTAGGCGTCCTATTGATTGATGTCGCTGATTCAATGTAATTATTGTATTTAACTTTTGAAAAGTTTGGTCTATCCTTTTCTCTTCCTTTGTAGAACTGCAATTTCAACTCTGCATTGTTTCTTATCTATCACACAAACTATTTTATTGTTACCGAATTATATACCCATACTCTGAGATATCTTCAGCTTCATTTTTAACATGTTAATGAATTATCAACTGTGCTTTATCCTCTTGTGGATTCTAATGCCAGCATATTGGGTGGGGGTGGGGGTGGCCGGGGTGTAGTTGTATATGCATAGACTCCTCAAGCAGAGGGTCGCGGGTTCGAAAATCGTGCGAGACAATTCTCTGAAAAAGTCTTTTTATAGAATTTTTATGTAACTATATATATGAAAATTCCGTCGGTGTCAACTCTGACATGAAGGCATAACACTGATGTTGGAGTGCTTGCTGGCTGGGCTAAATGTAACGAACTAACAACTAGCACGTACTAATACCCACTTTTTGAGGATGCACTGGCTCGTCCCGTCTAGTTTGAGAACCACCTCTGGGAAAAATATCGAAACCTAATACACCTGAGTTTCAAACTACCACACCACCTGCCCGCGCCCTGGAGAAAAACCAGTAAATGGTATTCATATTCCCGAGGTGCGCGCGCGGGATTATTAAAACATACATAAAACATACAATTATGTAGACAGTATGTGGAACCCATTGCACATAAAAGTATGTGCGTTTTTACATATCGTGTAATCGAGCGTCATATACAACCTTTGGCATTTAACAGTTTTGTTACACAAATATGTGCCCAGTCAAATTGTGTTAGCAGAATTGCGCACTCTTTCAGACGTCAAATCACGTAATTTGCGTAGACTGTTGATGCAAGTGATGTAAAACTTCATGGATGCTTCGGATGTCGAATAAACACAGAAAATGTCAATGCAAATTATTGATGAGAATGTGGTGTCCATCCAGCAGAACGTTGTGGTTGAGTAAAGACACAACACTGTTGCTCAGTGAACACCACGAAGCCCAACACCTATTTAAAACGTTCAACAGGTTGCACCGGCTACCCAATCAAACTAGTTTTAAATAGAATAAACCATTCTACTATATTTTATTATAACAAATAACCTCAAATGTGTTTGTAATGTCACTCGACTTCTCCTTCTTCGATAAACTATCGCAGTTAGTAAATTCCTTCTATAATTGTTTTGCTCTGTTTGCACCAAATGAAGCAAATTATCGAATTGTTCAGCCGTCATTCGTACGAAATTGTGATATAAGCGTTTCCATCTTACTATTATATCTTTGCGTTTTTCCTCATTCTCGGCAAGATTTGCCAAAACAGCAAAAAAACAGCAGCCCACTTCTCCCATTTTGAAACTTATAAAAGCAGCGTTACGAAATTATCGTTGTGCACGTGTGCATATGAACCGAATGTGTAAAGTTTACACGTAGTATAATCTACACAAAAATATGGAGCAAATTTTGTGTACGCACTTGTAAACACATTATATGCGATCGCCTAGATCACATATTTTTATGCGGCTTATAACATATTTAAACATACATTTTTATTTAAGTACTAGAGGGCTCCGCCTATACGGGGTATTCCTTGTACTCTGTCAAAGACCTCAAGGGGAGTTTTTCTGACATATTTTGAGAAAAAATCGTATGGGTGGAGGCGTGACGGATATGCATGCATACTGTCTGTTTTGACTCCTAATGAAAATAAATTCAAATTTATGAGTGTAACAAACGTAAAAAATGGGATGTCGTTGAACTTGTAATTACGAATACTTCAATTGTTTAAAAGTAAATGTTGTCCTCCAATTAATGTGTCAACATTTTTTTGAAGATCAAGTCTCTTTTTTTTAAACATAAAATTTTGAGTTCATCATAAATTTTTTCGTAAAAACATCTAATTAAACTCCACTTTTTGCAACTTTGAAGTACCTAATATTTACAAGTGGAAAGAACTGTCAGTTCATTTCGTCAGTAGTTAAAGTCTTCGACAAAAAAAAATATTTTATTGTATTTAAGTGAAACAAGCGTTTAACAGGTGTTGTATGTTGTGGTGGGTAATTTTGTAGCTCCGAAATAAATCAATTTTTATTTCAATTAATTCAATTTTAATTCAATTATCAATTATCAATTGTTAATGCTTGCATTGTTTATGGTATACATTTAATTGTACAATGCGTAATCTATAGGTAGCATTGTTGGTAGTCCTGCTGAAAGACTGTGATACCAGTGCATTTAAAGAGTATGTATTGGTGTTAAAGCCTGTTTGCCCAAGCTTTCGACTTCTTTAAATCGGATATTCTACCATGTCTGACATGTTGTTTAATATCTTATGTTGATACAATAAACAAAAAAAAAAAATTCGCTTTATATACAAGAAAATGAATAAAAAACAACACAATACATCTTAAAAATTGAATATAAAATTACATTCTTATTTTATTTTATATTTATTATGTTTAAAAATCTTTTTTAATTTTTTTTTTTTGCAAAAAAACTTAAAACTTAAATACAAACAACAAAAAATCAAATATAAAATATACTATCGTCTACAACATTTATATATCTAAAACAAAAAGTGAAAATATTAAGGAAAACCAGTCGCGAAATTACAGACTATTAAATGAACAAAAATAAATTTTGATTTTAATACACGTTCACGTCTGTTTGCGTCCACGCTTACTACACTAAGAAAGAATGAGATTTTATTTATTTATTTTTTTTTTTTTTTGTCACAAAATTTTCATTAGGTTGGGTTACATTAAATTAAAACATATCAAAAGTAAACTGAGAAACATAGGTACATTTAAAAATAAGTCATCAAAAGTTTTGTTTGTTTTTTTTTTTAATTTTTTTTTTTTTCAAATAAAAGAATATAATACCCAAACACTAAAAGTAATATATATATATATTACTTATAATATATTATATATAATATATATATATAACACAGTATCGACAAGTATATGCTACAATTGAATATCTGATGCATATCTTTGTACACACATGGTATAGTACATAAATTTGGTTGAATTTACTTAAGAACTGCATTTGTTCTTATAGGGTCTTTTCCGGAAAGCATCATTGGTGTATTATTATTCCATTGTAATGTCATCATGGATATTGTTGCTGAAATGTGTCAATGAGCTGGGATGTAACAAGTCATTGTGATCATCATAAAGCTTTTTGCGCTTTAATATTGCCGAATGAAGTTCACGTGAGCAACTATGACCTCTAGATTGAGCACGTTGAACCTGCAGAATTGGTTCATACTCGTACAGTTGGCTTATGTAAAATCGGTCTAAATCAGCCTTTTTGTAAAAAACTTTGAGCCTGGTGAAAGCATCACTAAGAAAAAAAAATAAATAAATTAACAAACTTAATAGAGCTTCATTTTATTATTATTTTTTTTTTTTTTATAATGTAAACTGAAAGAAAGAAAAATAAAATTGCAATGTATAATTAATAGCTAATATTCACTATATTATGCTCGAAACTGGCATTGTTATAAGCTATTGTTATAGCTAATAGGCAGGAAATGCTATATTCGAATTCTGTAAGTAGGACATCGAAAGTCTCAGTATAATGCATATTATAAATAAACAACATAAAAATACTAATTTTATTTTCCAAAACACTGTCAGTGGAATTTTTGATTAGTTCGATTTTTGAACGAACAGTGGTGAATGAACATCAGTTTTTCAGTATCTTAATTAATAAGCAACAACAGGGATATAAGAAATAAACTCGACAATCACCGCTAAAAATATCATCTTATGAATTTCTTTTTGTTAGGTATCTTCCAACAGCGCAACATGGCCGTGATGAATTAATTGATTTTACGCGAAGTTGTAAAAGAAACACAAAATAGGTAATCGTGAAGCCCATGTCTATACTAGACTAGCTATCTAAAAAATCCTACGTTAAAATCCCGTCGTTGGGTTTCTATTATCATTGCCCAATTAAGTTTGCTTGCTACTACTTGTGACAACGAATATATACATAATACCGCATGGGGAAAGTGAAGGGATGCAGATGTTTGGCTCAAGAAAAATCAATATACGATCAAAATGTTAAGCTTAATAACTATTAAACACATTATTAAAAAGGAGAATTTTGTAATAAATGATGAAAAATTTAATATTTGTAACTAAAATCTTTATTTTCTAAAAAAAAACTTCTATTGGGTATAAATAATTTCTATGTTATTGTTTTAATTGTCTTAAATTATTTTAATTGTGTAAGACAGCAGAATTTAGTAGATTTTTATTTAACGCACAGAGTAATATGATAATATACATATATTACAATATTTTATATGTACTCGTAATTATATTTAAGCTAATTATATTGGGTGTATAACTTGCGGTTTGCTAAGAGATGGCGTAACTTGTATTATTCCATTGGAACTTGCGTTGGAAAGCTACTGTCATTGTACGTCATTTCAGTATATGTCATTCATTTGAAGCGTAAACAACAATAATTTTTTTTTTCACTTAAATATGTCGAACTTTGTGCCTGAAAAAGTGTTTTTGCGGGGAGTTCTTTTTCATTACTTTAATATGAAGAAAACTGCTGCCGAAAGTCATCGTATTATGGTGGAAATTTATGGTGAACATGCGCTAGCTGAGCGAACGTGCCAAAAGTGGTTTGCACGATTTAAAAGTGGTGATTTTGGCTTGGAAGACGATGAAAGTCCTGGGCAGCCAAAAAAGTTTGAAGATGAAGAACTGGAAGCATTACTCTATGAAGATGAAGATGAAGGAAGTCATTTTTGCATCGGATTGTTTCTGGTGATAAAAAATGGATCCATTACGACAACCCCAAGAGCAAAAAATCAAAAAACCAGCCAAATCAACGGCAAAGCCGAATATCCATGGCGCGAAGGTAATGCTCTGTATTTGGTGGGATCAGATGGATGTGCTGTATTATGAGCTACTAAAACCGGGTGAAACCATCAATGGACAACGCTACCGAACACAATTAATCCGTTTGAAGAGAGCAGTAGCCGAAAAACGCCCGGAATATGCGACCAGACAGGAGGCAATAATTTTCCATCATGACAACGCTCGGCCCCACGTTGCTATTCCGGTTAAGAACTATTTGGAAAACAGTGGATGGGAAGTCTTACCTCACCCGCCTTATAGCCTAGACCTTGCCCCTTCTGACTACCATTTGTTCGGGTCGATGCAGAACGCCCTCACTGAAATACGGTTCACATCAGAGCAGAATATCAAAAATTGGCTTGATTTATTCTTGGCTGCCAAGCCGGCGCAGTTCTTTTGGGATGGGATCCACAAATTGCCAGAAAGATGGGAAAAAGTCATAGCTTCAGATGGGCAATACTTTGAATAATACTATTGTATTGTACATGTTTTTCTTAAATAAACGTTCGATTTTGAAAAAAAAAACCGCACGAATTAAAATATATACCCAATAGATATAAAATACCCCACAACTCCAATTCGTAATAATAAGTTTCTCAAGGATCATCTAGAACTCTTTTCCTATTTTCTACAGTAAACTGCGTATCAAAATTATAAGCACTTAAAAAATTTTAATTTCTTGACTTGATTTTACACACTAAATTGTTTTTATTTTGAGGGAATTGAAACTACGGATGGGATTTCAAAAAGTGATCTGCGGAATAGAACAGTTACATTCTTTTAATGGAAATGCCTGAAAAGTTACCGTTTATTAAACTTGTGTTGCTTCAGTTTTATTTATTTGCAACCGTATTAAAATTTTAAGACACATATTGTAATGTGGGTTTCAAGTGAAAATAACTTACAACTTTGTACAATGTACAGAAATCTGCATTTGAACAATTTTAAGCACGTGTAGCTTTATTAATAGAAGATGAAAAAGACAAAATTAGAGCATATTGGGACTCTGGTATAAATGCAACGAGAATCGAAAAAAAAAATTGGTTGTAATCTTAAGGACCAGTCAAACAGAATGCGTTTTTAACGCATTATTTAACGCTGCGGTGAAATTATAATACGCCGCGTTAGAAGATGTCAAACAAAAAACCGTTATCACTGTACAATATATTGTAGTAGTACTTTGCGTTATCTGTCAAAATATCATTTCGTATAAAATGTTCCCAATAGTTTCCCATATTTAGGAATCTCACCATTGAAAACGCGTCGTGTGTGACAGTTTCTATGCCTTCAATAGAATAAAACGAAGCGTTGAAACGCGGAGGTGAAAAGCGCTCTGTTTGACGGAGTCTTAAGTCGTTGTGTAGACAGCCGGTATTTAAATGATCCATACAATTATAGTAAAAAACGTAGTTCTGGCAGAAATCCATTACTCTAGGTACGCGACAAGCGGCGAATCATATTAAAAGCAAGCAATTGTTCCCAACTTACTGCCTTTTCCAGCAAAAAAAAGTGTCAAAAATGACAATTTGGCCAGCCATCAACAACTCCAAATACGTCGTCATGTGAAAGAGTGGCTGCAACTGCGTCACAAAACGGCTCGGGTCAGATACGCAGAAAATAAGGTCGACACTAATTGAGACTTGGTATGTAAATTTTAACATTCTGATTTAAATTTTTTATAGTTTATTTCTCTAAAAAAATAATTTTTTCTGAATAAAAAAATGGAATTTATCCGGTCCAGATGGATTGCAATGGAGAGACTTACGGAAAAAATACCTTTATTTTTCCATTACTTCGGTGGTGGTTCGGTGATGATGTGATAGAGTCTGGCACACATAGAGAGTATATTGGGGTACTGGGGAGCTTGGTGCTCCTTGAATTTCTACATTACAATTTTTTTTTTAATCAGAGCGCGTTTAAGGGATTATGGTACCCTTAAAAGGTTCGACAGGGCATTTCATAGGCGAAATGTACGACTTAGGAAAGAACCACAATATTTTAATGTATTGAGAGTAAACTGATAAGCATTCATAGCGAGACGGGTGTTACGGTTAAAGGTTGACAGAATGCTACTGACAATTTCAATGAAGCACTGTTGGTGAAAAAACAATGATAACATGAATAAATACAATCAAACAATAGAGAAGAACTAAAGCCTAAAAAATTCATGTGACGGAATGACCGCCTTGCTTGTGTTAGAGATCTTAAGGTGGCTATTTTAAAAGAATGGAATCGATTGGAACCAAGTTTATTACATAACCGCATTAATTTAATAGAATAGAATGATTTTTGTAGTTGAAAAAATCATGGGTGGCCCAATTGACTAATAAGTTCAAATATATTATACAAAACTCAACAAAAAAAAAAAAATAAATAAATAAATAAAAATAAACAAAACACTTGTTTATTGGGTATGTAATATAATTCGTGCTGTTTTTTTTTTCAAAATTTGAACGTTTATTTAAGAAAAACATGTACAATAGTATTATTCAAAGTATTGCCCATCTGAAGCTATGACTTTTTCCCATCTTTCTGGCAATTTGTGGATCCCATCCCAAAAGAACACAGTTCTTCTCAACAAGTCCATTGTTTCACGCGCTGTTTGGCTCGTAGCGCCATCTTGTTGAAACCAGAGTTCACCGAGATCATGTGCTTGAATTTCAGGAAGCACATAGTCCGTTAACGTGGCACGACATTACCATTGACGGTAACATTCTTATTTGAATCATTTTTGAAGAAATATGGACCAATGATTCCAACAGCCCATAAACCACACCATACCGTTGTTTTTAATAAATATAATGGTAGCTCTTGGTACTCTTCGGGTTGCTCATCTTCTCAAATACGGCAATTATGTTTATTAACGTATCCATTGAGCCAGAAATGCGCTTCATCATAGAACAAAATTTCACGATAAAACACCGAATTTTCATGGAGTTCTTCCAGAGCTCATTCACTGAAAATATGACGCAAATTCAAATCGCCTGGCTTCAATTCTTGCACAAGTTAAATTTTGTACACTTTTATACACTCACGTAAAATACGCCAAGTTGTCGAATACGCCAAGCAAAGCTGCTGAGAACGACGACGAATCGATTCGTCACTGTCCTCGCGTACACTCTTAGCTACAGCTGCTATAGTCTATAGTCTAAAACTACGTGCTGGATGTGGTCTGAACGGCCGAGTATCATCCACTTATGTAAACTGGATCACGCGTGATCTATCAAAAAGAGCCTTATGAAAATCAAACCTCACAATGAATCACCCTATATGTTATATTGGTTTTAAATAAGATATTCCTCTTTGGTCCATCCATGTATCTGAAAATGATTAATCACCTAAATTGAACTAACTGTACTGACAAAAAAATGTACTATGCCATTTTGGCAACTAACTTTAGAAGATGGCGTATTTAGTCCGGATTCCAAAATGGTATGACACTTGCTAGACTAACGCTTAATTGAAGGCAAACAAAATATTTTGTTAAAGAAACCCGATTAATAGTTAACAGACAGATAAGCCGTGATTGAGACGGATAAACACTCCATTTCGACTAGTGTGAATGAAACTGATAGAGATGCCACCCTTTTCATTTCATTTTTTTCCCATCACAGCACACAGAGCACTACGTTCCTTTGGTGTATACTCTCAAGACCTCTGAACACAACTGTTGTTTGTTTCGCGACTAAACGCCATCTACCGATCTTGTATTTTAAAACAAATGTTCAAACTGTTTGCCTTCAGCGGCAATGCGAGCTCTACATCTTCTTAAAAATGATCTGGTAATAAGACGGGCATATCTTCTGGAGTTGATGTCTTCAACGCCTTTTGCAATTTTTTAACGCAGCTCGTTTAAATTTTCCATCGGCTTAGAGCGACTGCTTGTAAGACTTCGTCCTCGTAGGGCATGGCGAGTCTGGCATAGTGGCATTCACACTACACAATCACGGGATCAACGATCAACAAATCATAGTCCCAATGCAATGAAGTCCAATAAAGAAAACCAAAGTTGTAAGCACGAAATCAAAACGAATACAGAATAATGCGTTGTAAGCGAAGGAGCGTAACGTACTGCAGTATTGCACGATGTGCCTATGTGTCACTGCTTGACAAGGGTAGCATCTCTATCTGTCTCACTCACACTAGTCGAAATGGCGTGTTTATCCATCTCAATCACGGCGTCACTGTCTGTCTCGCTCACACTTCGTACTTATTTTAACTTATTAAAAAGAATTAACTATGAATCGGGTTTCTTAAACAAAATATTTTTTTTTTGTCCTCAGTTAAGCGTTAGTCTAGTAAATGTCATAGTTTTGGAATCCAGACTAAATACGCAATCTTTTAAAGTGACATAGAACTTTTTTTCTTTTTTTTTTGTCATTACAGTCAGTTCAAATTGGGTTAATGATTTTTAGATACTTGAATAAACATAAAAGCAATAACTTAGTTAAAACCGATGTAGTTATGTTTCAATTTTGAAACCTAATTTACAGAAGAGTTACTCAGAGATACGTGAAAAAAATCGAAGAAAAGTAAAGATTTGCGGTCACAGTACTTGAAAGATCGTCAAAGGGTGTCAGATTTTGAGTGCCAATAATTTTAAAAATATATGACTTAGATTTTTTTATAATTCTATAAACCCTATATAAAAATATGTATTTCTATACGTAAATAGGAATTAGTTTAAAATTTATTTTAAAAAGCTTCTAAATTTTATATATCAATGATTTTTTTTTTTAAAATACGCAACTATTCCGCATGAAGTCACTCAGTAGAATAAGAAAATTAAAATTAATTAATCTATTTTGTAAGCGTTTAGCATGTAAGAGTTAATTAATTGAAGAAATAAAACCGTATTGAAAATGAAAATGAATGAGGCTATGCCATCCTCATCGACCTATATATCCGAACATTAATACAATAATTAAATTCTCTCAGGCGAATGTGGATTCCCGGCCACGCTTGTAAGCTAATGAAGCTGCCAACATAAAGGTATCTTGGCATGAAGTGGCAGAAAAAATTTTGCACTTAAAACTAAAATCCCGAGGTTTACGAGATTGCATTGTAGAAAGATATTTTAAAAATTTAACATAAAGTAGTCATTACTGAAAGTATGCCATTTAAGTGTAAGATTTTCCTGTATGTGTCGGATATTGGAAATTATAGAATTTTCTCTAAATGGAATGCATAACGCATTAAAATTCTTTAAGTATAAAGCAATAGTAAGATGTGGAACGATAACAAGCAGTACTGTTAACTTACCTAAAACTATAATTATTCTTATACATTAAATAAGCAGCAATGATCGTCAAGCACTTCTGTTCGCCACCATTGCAGTCAATTATTAGTATTGTTCCACCTCCTGATAGAGCTCTGTCAATAAATTTAACGGATTTATAGCAATTTGGCAACACTGTAGTTAAATACGCCTTTTCCCCGAAATTCAAATGAATCGTTTCAAACTCTTCATCAAAACATAATTGATGTGAGAATTCTGCATCATATAACCGATGATTATCAGAAGATAAATTCACATCTGGATCTAATGATGGATAATATAGTTCTTGGATATGTTTGTCAATTGTTATCACATGAGTTAAGCCGTGAGAACGTAACTTCTCATCGGACCAAGACAAAAAGTTTTTTGTTAAATAGATTCCTGGCATTATATTTTCTAATGCTAATTGTGTTGAATCAAAGCCGAGAGATGTTGTATTTGAAGTAGCTAAATTTGATATTGTAGAAGCTATTGTTGCACCAATTGCAGCTGTTGTAAGTGGGCATTTTGGAGTTGATGTGCAATTTATGGGTGATAGCAAAGAGCTTGTTTCCGTTGGCAGTGTCTGAAAGACGGAAAAAAAAACAATTTCTTCATTAAAAAACACAAGGCAAAGTATTTTCATAAAAAAATATAACATATGTTAGATTACCTTGCTTGCAAAATAGAAAGTTATTTAAACATTGTAAAAGAAAGCCGTCCATAAATGATTAATAGGAGATTCCACACTTAATGTTGGCGATGATTGATACAATTTCAGTGATTTTGCATCTTTAACTTGATCTAGATGATACTCCACATCTTCATGATGTGATCCACTGAACTATTAACATGCGGAGTTTCTTCAATCATTAGGATAGAGGACTTGCGAATCTGAATCTTTTCTCGGAGAAAAAAATGGAAATATTTGCTTTCTGTTCTGATACTTAATATGTGAATCACTTTTATACTCTGCGGATCATCAAAACTATGCTGAATTTCGATCGCTACTAAACTGGTTGATCGAATTGCGTTATATGTAACAACTTATTTAGGTTTTCTCTAGTGGTTAGTGTATTTTCTCCCCAATCTCTGTCTGGAGTTAAAAGCACTGCCGATTATGAAATAATGCTCCTCCGATTCTAACCTAACGAATCGAACACGTTTCTCGAACTCTGATATAAATAAGGTGAGTTAAGTATCTCAAACGCATAGAAGGAGATACACGATGCATGCCTCCAACACCTGAAACCTACGTCGTATACCGCTCCGCACTCTTTTTGATCGTGAGTCTTTTTATCTGAGGATCGTATCACTACCTCGAAAACGCCATTACATTACAACATTTACTGAATTAAGTTCATTCAGCTCTCGTTTGCAGTTTTTTCGTTTTGTCATAACTCGTTATGACAAGTGCAACGGAATCGTATGTGTATATAACCAGAATAAAAAACGTTGTTATATCGGCCCTCATTTTTGTATGTTAAGTATTGGTCATTTATTTTTATTCTAAATAACATTTCCTTTATGTGGGGGTCCAAGAATTCTGTGTCAAAATTTATCAAAAACATGTTTGACATCAAAAAAGATTGTAGAGTAATTTAACAATTTTCTTTTCTATTATCTGTTATTATAAAAGAGTGGTCCTTAATTAAACGATGTTAATTGTAAATAAAACAAAAAGTTTTCAGAGAATTATCTTAATATTTTTTATTATTATAGAAGGATCTATGACAATTATGTGTGAAACAAAGTATCGGTCAAATGCTCGCCACGGCTTTGGTGGCATATCTATATCCGATGGTCCATATTGTCAATGACTCTGAGACATAATTGAGGTTCGATGTCATTAATGTGCCGAATTATCTCATGCTTTAGCTCTTGAATTGTTCTTGGCTTATTGACGTACATTTTTTCTTTTAAATGTCGCCAAAGAAAGAAGTCGCCACGACGTGAGATAACACGAGCCATTGTTTAGTTGGCGGCAAATGGCACCATTCTGTTGGAAGCACATATCGCCCAGGACCATATCCTCAATTTCTGGTCACAAGAAGTCCGTTATCATCTCGCGATAGCGAACACCATTCACGGTAACTGCTTGACCGACCTCATTTTCGAAGAAGTACGGCCCGATGACGCCACCAGCCCATTAACCGCACCAAACAGTCACTCTTTGTGAATGCATCGGCTTTTCAACAATCACTCGTGGATTCTCATTTGCCCAAATGTTGCAATTCTGCTGGTTAACGAATCCACTGAGGTGAAAGATGATTTTCTTTGTAGTCACCATTCACTTCTGTCTGTTCAACCAACCATTCGGCATATTGACGACGCTTGAAATGGACAGTAGGCTTCAGCTCTTGAGTCAATTGAATCTTCTAAGCGTGTAAATTCCAACGTAAGAACGTAAGAACGAACTGGGCGAGCATGCACAGGTGTTTTTATATTTCCTACAGAGCCGGTTTGCTGAAATTTGCGCACAATTCTTCCGATTGTGGACACATTTGGTCAATTATGCTGACCAAAAAAATCACGAAGTGCACGAAATGCATTTTGATTTGTACGCCCATTTTCGTAAAAGGCTTTAAGAATCTTAACACGCTGCTCAATTGTGTTCCTCTCCATGGTTGAATTTCTCAAACACTGAAACAAAAATGTCAAATTAAGTTGGACAAAAATCTTGACGTTAAGGTGTGACTCATAATTAACATCGTGCATTATTTTTGGACCACCTGATATAATATATATTATCAGTTATTAGTTATTATTTTAATCCTCTTTTTAAGTCTAAATTGATAAATTAAAATTAGTAGTTTTGCTTTGTTCGTATTTTCACGAAAAGTTTTTTCAACATAGGCAGTTATAAAATCAGACTCCGACATGTCGTTATTTTAAAAACGGATTTACATACATAGTTTTCGTAAAATAATTCTGTCTACTACCTTCCACGTTCGTGGCACATACCTTAATCTAAACACACCGTTAATAATTTGTGGTGTTTAGTCATATTTTTTGTGGGAGTTATTTATATGTCGGGATAAATATATTTATAATTTTTTTTTTTGGATAGAGTTCACTGATAGGTCTTTCATTCCATTTCACATTTCGTTCATGTTTAAAATATTTAGCTAATAATCGTTTTTTGCTAATTCTTCTTTGCCCAGTTTCCATTGGTATTTATATTTTTAATTGCAGATACGATTTTACTATACATATATGGTATACTGCCAGTCGGTTTACTTCCTTTTAGTTCTCTCAATGTGATTGAGAGTGATTGTGATGCCTGATGATCTGATGATTTACAGATAGTGGCACAAAAAGTGAAGGGCATCCTCTCGTGAGCCTACGTCCCCATTGCCTCTTCAGTCATCGTCGGTAAGACGCAGCTTTATTGCGTGCATCCTCAAAAGATTATAGTATGTGGGCAATCCAACAAGCGTAAATAATTCAGTCTGCATTTCAAGAGAATCTTATTTGTTCTGGATTTGCTGAGTCTGGTCATAGTTGTCTTAAGGTCTCGCAGGTTGGAAGGTTTTTCCACCTTTCATTGGCTTTTATTTACTGTATTGTTCGCTCAATTTGTATTCTCAGAGTGCAGATTGGAGGTTTGATACTATGATCTGCCAATTCCCTTTCTAGGAATGATCCTTTTCAAGCGAACTCGTCGTCTCCTTTGTAGCCAGGTACGCAGCAACGCGTAACCTTATGCTCAAAGCAAAAAGTCTCAAGATCTTCGCGACAGTGCTTTACAAACCTCGATGTGATTTCGACTGCCGCGATGGCCTTGATGGCGGCCTTTGCTGTCAATAAATATAGTAATACTCGTATCCTCGTGAGATATTGGATTTATTGCCGCAAGTTTGCCTGCTGCTGCTACAGCTAATATCTCAGCTTGAAAGAGATGCCAGGCGTTGTGAGCATTGTAAGTTCAATTGATCGGAGAAGACACCGGCGGCGGTTCCTGTCTTCATCTTTGATCCGTCTTTGAAAATGGATATCGAGTCTGGTATCCTTTGGTTTCTGTCTCATTCCTCTCTGCCTGAGAAAATGCTGGCGAATGGTGTTTCGAAGTTTTAATGAAGTATTATGTAGTCTGTATTGGGACATAAACCCAATTCAAATAAGGTGTCGCGGCCTTTCGGGTTTGGTTTCCACCCATTAATCTAACTCAATTTTAAAGCGTTTTTTTTTAGATCTAGTGGCAGGAGGCTAAGTATATTTTCCAGTTCTGCCTTTGGCGTCGTTCTCATAGCATGAGTCGTGTCTATGCATGCAATCATCCGTACTTTTGTCATTAACCTAAGGTTACTAGTTTTATTTGTGGATTGTCGCCATACTAAGTTGCTGTAGGTTAAGATGGGTCTGACAATAGCCGTGTACATCCATAGGATAATCTGGAAGTAAGGTTCCCATTTTATACCAAAAAACGGTTGCAAAAGTAGAAGGCGATCGTTGCTAAACTTATTCTTCCAAAACGAAAAAAAAAAAAAAATCTTTCGGGCGAAGTTGGGATTTGAACTCCGAACCTCCGCATTTGAAAGCCAGTCCACTACCACTTGAGCCAGGTGCACCCACATTTTTTATATGGGCGGCAGAAAAGATTGCAATTAATTTTTGGATTGGAACTGAAAATTAAAGTGACTGACTTCAAATGACAATTCTTCTGAAAAAATATGGTATGAAATACCCACTAGCAAACTAAGTAATTCTTGGCTCATGTTGATTTTTATTTTTGTTTTTTGAGCTCTTAGAATTGTTTTGCTATAAACAAAGCAAATAGATCAAGTAAGGTTGAGAAAGACACAAGATATACCAACATTCTCCGTTTTTTCATTTTTATATAAAATATTCATCAAAGTTCAATATGTTAATGGAATAAATAAACCTCCACGAGCAGCAGGCTAGAGATTTTGCTGACTTTGCCAGTTCTGTTATACGATCGCATGAATGGCACCAACAAAATATCAGAAGTAAAAACACTTCCAAATTAAAATTGTCTTAGTGGCGATGTTGCTACTTCACCAAACAATAGCTTACATGAACAGAAATTCAGACGCCATGGTCGAACTACAAAATTCGTCAGCTTAGGAATAATATAGCAAACAGTAGAGAGAACAAACAGACAATATATTATGTTTACTGAAGAAAAAACTGCACACGATAAAAGCAGTCAAATAGGCAAGGTCAAGGTCTGCGTTTGGAATGTTGTACATGAAGCAAAGGAGTAAAGCTGGAAACTAAAAGACCATGCTTCACTAATTCATCAAACCCAAACGTTTTAAAATCGTTAACTACGAATTATACTTTGGACTATGCCGTTTCAAACGCTCTGTTTGTTGACAGAGCAACGTCTCTAGAGCTTGTAATTGGATGCAGAGATACTTAATTAGATACGAAGAAAGAAAGCCCAATCGACCAAGACCTACACACATGGCGTATAGCAGCTGTAGAACAGTCACGGCCGTTGGGGAAAACTTTGGCGAGTTTAAGTTAGTTTTCCAAAACCGTTAACGATGACACGTCGACGTCCTAAAATGCACAAGGGAACTTAAAAATTCAAATGAATACCGCAACTTTTCGATCCCTTCCAACCTCGTAGTCGCCACGCACCAATATAGCCGGCAGAATGTTATGACTTAAGGATTTCAAGTCAAGACTATTATTTCACTCTTACGTGCTTCAAAACAACTGGATGTTCAAACGATGGGTGAATTCGGGACATCGTAGTAAAAATTTAGCTTTCGGACGCTAAAAAATCAATCACGAAACGTACAATGTGAAAACAGATTTCAAAGATACATACATACATATATAAACCTATGCACACTGCGTTCCAAAACCTGTCGTACAGGTTTATAATTATAATTATATTTTAAAAAAAATGATGCAGTATTATTTGATTTTGATATTCTGACATTACATATTCCACAGCACATTTAATTAAAAATGTGGACCGACTCAGGAATCTGATGTTTCAAAACTGATCGCACAGCTGCATATTAAAGACGTAAAGAAATAAATATGCTTATTATTAGTTTAACGGTATCAAATGTACTATGTACGTATTTATAAAATTTTGTTATTTGAGCGATCAAGTACAGTTTGTAGTGCAAAAAGTGTGAGTTATTCAGTTTAAAGTGGCAAGAAATGAATTAACTATTGTAATTTAAAGAGGGTGGTAATTATCAACCTCCCTATCAAGCAAAAAAAAAAAAATCGCATTGTGAAATATCGGAAATCATAAACTGAAGTCGATCGATGATTCAGTCAGTGATTGGACGCTTCAAAAATTACTCTTACCATAGAGCGGTGCTTAAAATAAAAGGATACTATACACAGTATTGATAATGTAAGTTATTTGATAACCTTTCTTTTTCTATAATTTTCTCTTTGTTTTTTATTTTGCAGCTGAACAAAGACTTTTGGATCAACTTTTGGGCCAACAAGCGTCTCCAGCCAGATCGATCTTTAACTAGCTGATTCCAGTTTTGCATGTTAAGTTGATTGAGGTCCTCTAAAACTTTCTTGTGCAACTCAAGTTGTGGTTTTCCTCGACAGCAACTTCCAACCGGATCATTGGCGTTCATTTGCTCCATATGACCCATCCACATTTTTCGTTGGACCTTTATTCTTCTGGCTTAGTCGATGTTGATGGACAGCCGGTACAGTTTGTCATTGTATCTCTTTCTCCACTCACCGACCGAAAATTTCCAAAAATCACATCTGCCTCTGCGCTAAAAGGCAGGACTGGGATTATTAACAACTTTTGAGAGAGGGCTTTGTTAGTGAATTGATTTCTTAGCCCAAAGATGCATCGACTGGCAAGTTATTCTTCGCTGATGTCGTTATCGGAATTGATAGCGGAGCCTATGTAGACAAAGTCCTTAACTACCTTAAAGCTGTATCCGTCATGGGCGACGTTCTGTCCGAGATGTTATTGACTGTTAAACCTATCTTCGGTGCTTCCTCCTCAATACTCACGAAAGCGCCACTTACATCACTCTGCTTTTTTCCGATTATGTCAATAATATCGAGTAATTGGGCGAACTTTGAAAGATTGTGCCTTTTGGAGTGCCAATATATAATGGACAAAAATTTACGTGCTTTGTGCGAAAGCTTTAGATGTATTGAAAGTCACTTAAACGACCGGCTTCACATAAACTTTTGGACCACTCTGTTTTTTTCTTTCTTTTCCTTTATTACCCTAAATATAAAATAATATCATTTTGTTTCTTATTTCTTAATAATCCGTTTTATGGTAACATATTGTATATAAAAGAATTGCAGCTGTACGATAAGTTTTGGAACGCAGTTTATCTGCACCGACACACCTACAAAAACATACAATTAGGATTTTCCACTTCAGTCTACCTATGGCTGTAATTTCAGCTTATGTTTTGTATTACTAAACAACAAATAATACGGCCCCCACTTCCGATAAGCATTTTTTTTTTTTTTTTAAATAATTTTCAGTTATTTTTTTGCAAGCGGATATATAGAGTGTCATGAAAGTCTACATACAGCGCTGAAAGGTGTATATAGAAAAATAAATTTTTATGATTTTGCCATTGTACAAAAATGATTCAAAACAAAAACAAAGTCACTTTCATATAATTCAAGAAAAGAAAAAATTCAAAAAATTTAACTCACAAAAGCCTATATATGATACCGAGTAGGTACAGTTACTTTTTTCCAGTAAATGCGAATTATCTCTTATTAATATTTAGTAACGCTTCACTTCCTGTAAGTACCGTATTCTTTTGCGTAAAAGCTTGTTAAAATAGGGAATAGAAGAGAAATCCCCTCGGAAGCTACCAACTGTATCATAAAACTTATAAAAGAAAATAAAATCATAAATCATAAAATTTCATAAATCATGGGTAAAAGTTGTGCAACTGTTGAAACAATAATCAAAAATTATAATACAGGGGAAACGTTTCGAATAAAGCTCGTTGCGGCCGTCCGAAAAAACTGAGTAATTGCGATATCCGAAATATCTTTACAATTGGTATAAAAGTTAACCAGAATGCTTTAATAGAAAAGTTCAAAGGAAAAAACTCCTCATAAATGAAGTTAATCGCCGAAAGCGCTTAGAGTTCGCAAACCACTACAGATCCAAGGATTACGATTTTTGGAAAAGAGTACTTTTTACGGAAAAAGTTAGTTTAATTTCTTTGGATCGTTGGCTGGAAGTGAAGAACTTGGTACCCACTGCCAAGCACGTTAGTGCGCATGCGATGGTTTGAGGTGCAATGGCTGCTTCTGTTAGAAAGTAATATGGACAGGTTTCAATACCTGAATATTTTGTGCGATAATTTGTTTGCCTCTGCTGAGTAACTAGCGCTTCGAAACAGCTGGATATTACACCAGGAAAAGGACCTTAAAAATACGGCGATCATAATAAGAGGATGGGTGGTGTTTAAGGCAACAAAATAACTTCGGTCACCTCCAAAACCTTCAGATCTAAATATCATAGAACATATCTGGGACGAACTGGAATGCAGCGTTTGTAAATTCAAAACTACAGATAAGTGGTGTCTAAAAACGGCTCTTTCGGGTGCTTGGGCTTCAATTACCCCGACGTAACCGAAACCTTGGCCAAGAAGAATTAAAGCAGTACAGGAAATGGTAGTCCAACAAAATACCAAATATATTCTATTTTGAATTTTTTTTAACTTATTTAAAGGTAAGTAAACTTTCGTGAGTTGATTTTTCTTTGTTTTGAATCATATTCTTTTGCGATAGCCAAGTTATCTGGTGAAAAATAAAGTGAAATTTTGTC
Source organism: Volucella inanis (assembly GCA_907269105.1). Classification (NCBI taxonomy): domain Eukaryota; kingdom Metazoa; phylum Arthropoda; class Insecta; order Diptera; family Syrphidae; genus Volucella; species Volucella inanis. The sequence continues at coordinate 115,281,427 of OU026156.1, forward strand.
TATCAACGATGATCTATCACTTTTCAGGGCTGTAGTTAGATGTTCGTGACTGACTGTATTAATAAAACCAAAAAAGAAGGAATATCAAACTTACATATGTATGTACATAAGTTAAGAAATAAGAACAAAGACTACAGAATAGACCATTAACGCACAAAAACAACGGCGCCAACGACAGATCTTAAATCCGACCTTGTGCCAGCTGATTATTAAAAAGATAGCTCTATAGGGCGTCAGCCCTAATTTTATTTCTTGATACTTAATTCTCAGACAAAATTTACTTGAAACATGAATTGTTCAAAATAAAAAGCTAAGCAGTAACAATAACGAAAGAAAACAACGTTGATATATTTACGTGTTAAATAGCAGTTTAACAGAGTAAGCAAAACAAAACAAAACAAAATCAAATGGCATTTAAAGAATGAAAAAAAAAAACATATATTCAAGAATTACGAGACGCAGCACAAACCACCCTCTTTACTAATAGGTAAACGTCAAAATGCACTTTTGTCTCCACTTTCTTGCGAAATTTGTCTGTTCTTGACCTAGAAAAAATTTCGTATAATTTTCACAAAATTCCCAAAGGACACTATTATCAACTAGATACAGTCAATTAATTAATTTAAACACTGAAAATTTTGATGAAACACAGAGAATTTGCGGTTTTTGGCGCAATTAATTTTTTCCTAACCTAAAAATGGCAGCTTTCTATTTTCACTTTGCTTCCGCAGATGAAAACTACAAGCAACTACTCACCATCCTGCTTTCTATTGACTTCGGACCGTCTGGTAGCATCGTCTACGTATTTTTCTTTTTTGTTCAAAATATTTTTTTCGGTTTTAGCAAAATATTTTACACACAACGAAAATTTTCTGCAAAACCAATGTCCCCCACAACACAAAAACCATGGAAGAAGCAAAAAAAAAAAAAACACCGAAGTGGGATCTGATAGGAACGGACGTCAACGCAATTAAAGTGTCGGACTTCTAAGCGATAGCTAGCAAACAGGGTGGGTTTGCTTCAGTTTGTTATATGAACAATTTTTTAGACTAAAACAAATAAAAAACCACGGTTATGTATGAATATTTATTCCGGATGATTTTTGAGTACTTTGCACTTTGAAATCTTAAAAATTAAAACCAAATAAGAACAAAATAATATATTTGTACTGGTTAAATGAGGAGGAGGAGAAAGTTGCAAAAAAAAAAAAAATTAAATTTTATACGTACAACAATTTGTCCAAATTAATTTTAGAGCATAAGAAAATGATATGACATTGGCGCATGGAGATCTTTGCGTCCATGCATCTAAACCTAATTGGTGAACCCCTAAAGAAAAGTCACTATATGTTCTGCAGATACAACTGGAAAATAAATTGGTAATTATTCACCTAACATCAAATTCAACACTTGAATAGAAGAAATATAAGAGGAAATCCTTTTTTCGGTTCAAAATAATTCATCACAACCATTTATAACTTAAGACAGGTAAGTATTAGACCTACTATTTTTTATAAAGCAATCAAAATATTTCATTTAATTCCTAATAACGTCAAAACAGAATCAAATATAAATCCATTATAAAAGTTAATTTTTGATTGTTTCTAAGATGAGTATTTATTTATTTTGATATTTTAAAATTATTCATATACTGACAAACAAAATGACATTTTTTTTTTCTGATGCATGAGGTTTTTCAACAACAGTTTATTACCAATTTGACGTTGCTGATTTCGAATTTACCGTTATTTTTTATCTACCAGATCAAATTTTCGGGATACAAGTACCCCTTGAATTTCAGTTCTTAGTCAACAAATTATAAATTTTCTGCGATGTCGACATCAAGAAGAACTTATGTAATCAACCCAAATAGTTTTTGTTTCATGTATTGATATTACATTTTTAAAGAATGTCGCTTGAATGTGTGGGACTTTGTAAAACCAGCCTACACGGACTATTTTGGGAAGCCATTAAAAATAAATGTCAATCTCTGGATCCCAAATTTGGGGTCTTAAAGCTGTGTTTATGGGCAAGTACAATACAATAAAAGAAAACCTACTTTTAAGTACAAAAGTGCAATGATCTGGTAAGCCATCAAATCGTCACGAACAAAAATCGTTAAAAGTGCTTTTATACCTTTTCTGAGTTAAAATGATGAGTCAGTACCACAGTTCAAAACCAGTGCATCCAATCTAACATCTCAAGAACGTTCAGAAGACAGTAGTAATGGTAATGGTAACTTTTATTGGACCGCTCAATCAAAATAATATAGATGGCTTGTTTAAAAATCTTGGGCTGTCTAAAAAATCATGAGAACTTCACGGTTGAAAGAAAAAAAAAATCTTGTAACACCAAACACAAATATATCGGTTTACACTAGGGAAAATAATTTATTTTGCAAAAATATTTGCTGCAATAGGATTACAGAACTATAACTGAAATAAATGGCGTTTATTCATACATTCATCGAAACGTAGTCTTAAATGTGAACTCTTGCATAATGGCCATAAAATGGGTTCTCCGCCTATTGCACATTCAACCAAAGTTAAAGACGAATCCCCTACGATATCTTTAGCTATGGAGAAAATAAAGTGCATAGAACAACACTGCTCAACTTTTGTAGCAGTCGGGCTAAACGGACGATTCAGATATTTTCGGTGGGCCACTGACGGTTCCTTTTTAATTACTTTTCTACGTTGTTTATTAAAATAAGAAAAAAAGGGCATTTAAGGCCAAATAACGAAACAAAACTGTATATATGTAGGTATCTTAAATGAAAATATGATTTCTGACAATGTTTCTGTTGTAATAATTTCCAAAATCGGATGTCGAAAGTAACAACAAGTTACAAATATGTTGTTCAGTTAGTGATGAGTGGTATTTATTTTTTACGTAATTAATATTTTAAAAAACCTTTTCACAAATATACAATATTTTAATCCAAAACTACTTAAGAATTACAAGGCCAGGTCTGTTATTGCAGGAAAGTCTTCTTTTGGTAATAATTTCCAAAAATCTGCAAAATCTTCTAAAGAATTTTGTGGTTTGGAAGATACTTTAAGGGCATTTAAGGCCAAATAACGAAACAAAACTGTATATATGTAGGTATCTTAAATGAAAATATGATTTCTGACAATGTTTCTGTTGTAATAATTTCCAAAATCGGATGTCGATAGTAACAACAAGTTACAAATATGTTGTTCAGTTAGTGATGAGTGGTATTTATTTTTTACGTAATTAATATTTTAAAAAACCTTTTCACAAATATACAATATTTTAATCCAAAACTACTTAAGAATTACAAGGCCAGGTTTGTTATTGCAGGAAAGTCTTCTTTTGGTAATAATTTCCTTGTAATTTGAGATTCAAAATATTGAAGTAATTCGTAACGTCAACAAGAATTGCAAGATCGCTCAACCAGGATGTAATCTTCAGTAAATCAGTTTCCAATGATCAAGCCCCTTTTTCCTGTAAAAATTCCGACACCTGCTCTCTCAAGTTGAAGAAATGTTTCAACAATCTCACAGCACAGTACAGTTGTAACTCTCCATATTCGCTAATTTCTTCTTCAAATAAAACTCTGAATTGACGTCTTTGTTTTTCCCAGTCATTACAGGTGCACCATCAGTGCAAATAGACATCAGTTCGTTCCCTGATAAACCCTTTTTTCAATGCATTATTTAATTTTTAAAAAGATGTCTTTTCCTTGGGTTGTAGTTTCCAGCTGACACAATTCTAGTGAATCTTGTGATACATTCCATTGTTCACACACCGCACGAAAAAAGCCAACTGCCTAACTCCACCCGTCTTGTAGCAGTCTTCTCTGATAGTACTACCAACAGAATACTCTTTTCAAAATTTTTATGATTATGTCCATATAGTAATGGCTTTCTAAATTATATTTTTTTGCAACTGCTAATGTAGTAAAGCAAAGTAAAAATCTTTCCTTAAAATCTATGTTATTTAAACGAAGAACGATTCCTTCAGGACATTCGCGCTATAGAAGAGCGATACCAGGGTTACGGGGATGCAGAGTAGTTTTCCGATGCAAGAAAGTCATATGAAGTTTTAATCAAATTAATTTTGTGCAATAAAAAATTTTAGTTTCAAAACTAATTGTTTGTCCCGTTCGTTATATTTATATTGTTATATATGTATTAAAGCGATTATATTACTATTACTAGTACTATAGACAGTTTGAATTACATGCAATCTCTATCTAATTACATATTCAATCAATCTTTAATATTTTAACATTGAAAACAGTTGGAGATAAAGTCATATATATATATGTTACATTAATTGTTTTTCATTTGCTGTTAATTTTGCCAAATTCATATGATTCATTTAAAGTTGCACTCGAAGGATTAGGTCTAGATAAATAAAAAGCTGACTTGAAAAAAGCGTAATTAATTGATTATCATAACAAGAAAGCAATTTCAAATGCTACAGTTTAGTTAAATTGGACCTAAGAAACCTCAACATAAATTATTAAAATAAAAAAGGAATCCAGATAATAAAACCGTTAAACAAAGACGTTTTGTTACGTTCAGTTCATTTGTTGTTGAAACACAACGAAAATGAAGACAAACGCCAACAAAAAAAAATTAAATCACATGTGCATGTATTTGGATTCAGGCACAACAGATCACATGATCATGATATAACGGTATTTGAAAAAATTTAATACATCAACTACTTATTGTTGTTGGCAAGAAAGTTATTTCGGTATTTTGGTGTGGAATTTTTATTTATACAAAGAATAAACTTTAATCAATTATATGTCTTGCATTTTGTCCAATGACCTTCTGCCAACTTTCTGGCAACTTCATAATTCAGTGCTTATATTGTAGAACAAAAGTGGAAAATTCCGATTCAATTTACCATTCATGCGAAGTTCCAAACAAATGAAAATCTGATGATGCAAGGTCGGGTCTATATAGTGGATGCAACATCACTTCCCAACCATGGTTCAATAATTTTTTACAAGTTTCCAAAAGTATATATAGTTTAGCGTTGTCATTATCGAATACGATTATTTTGTTTCTCAAATTTTAACCGTTTTTTTTATTGCTTCCTTCAGTTTCATTAGTTGTTGACAGTAAACACATAAATTCGCTTCGTTCCTTTGAAGCAGCTCAAAATGTACGACACCTTAATAGTCCCACCAAATTAATAACGTAATCTTCTTTTAATGCAGTTCAGCTTTCAAAGCAATCGATCATTTTCGATTGATGTTGCTGTAGACTATCGAATTTTCATCACAAGTGATGATTCGTTCTAAGAAAGGATGAATTTTATTGCGCTTAAGATGCCTATCTCAAATATTGATTCTTTTCAATAAGTGAATCTCTTTCATCTCTCGTAAAATCTCAAAGGTGAGCTTTTTTACAAGTCCAAAAGATTAACAGTGATTTTCAATTGTTGTGTGTGATACATTTAACCCCTCTGCAATCTCTCGCGTAGTCTTACATGACTATCTGATTCAATTATGACTTTAAATTTGTCATCAAAAACTTTAATTAGTCCACTAGAACCCTGATCACCTTAGAGTGAAAAATCTCCAGAATGGAATTTCTTAATCCAATTCTGACATGTGTGTTCTGTGTAACAGCCTACGCCGTAAACTTCACATATCTCTTTGTGAGTCTCACCAGCTTTCTTATTGTTATTAAAATAAAAATGCAAAATATGTCGAAAATGTTCGTTTCTGCATCCTGTTAAAAGTAAAATGCCACGTAATGTTTTCCATTGGTCTCTCTCTGGAATTAAGGCGATTCAGATTCTAATTTCATATTGGTTAAATGTCAAATCTGTAAAATGTAAAATTGTGAAAGATTCCAGCAACGAAGCAAATCACAGTCGATTGCTGTTTACCACGCAATAACGCAGTTTTGTTATTCAATCTTATTACGAAAATGAGAGATCTGTAAAAGTAACATTTCGTAAAATTCGTGCATCTGTCGGTCAACATAATCGCCCTAGTGAGTCCAGAATTCGTGCAATGGTGAAGCGTTTTGAAGAAACTGGTTTGGTATCAGGTCAAATTTCATATCAGCATGCTCGGCCTGCACATACATGCCAAAACATCACTACTATCAGCTTAAGTGTTCAAAACCAATTAGGCACCTCAATTTGTCGGCGACTTATGTCACTTTACGGCGAATTTTAAAAATTTATCTCTATTTTCACGCCTATAAAATTCAAATTTGGATCATCTACGATGTCGCCGATTTGTTAACTAGATTTTAGATCGAAAGGACAATTTGTCATCAAATTTAATCTTTTTTGAATTTGGACCCATACGAGATTCACGAAAAACCAATGATCTCAAAAAAGTTAATGTTCGGTGCGGATTATGGGTTAGCGGCATCATTGGCCCGTAATTTTTCGAAGATGAGGCTGGACCTCGAAAGAAACATCCAAATTAAAATTGCGGCCATAAGTGGGTTCACTTATTCTTCAAAAAGTCATGGGTAATTTTGACCTTGAGATGGTCGCTTGCAAAGCCATGGTGGTCACATGTACGATGTTGAGTTGAATTCATAGTTTCAGTATACGACTATTTAAGGAGGTTTACGAAAAAAATTTTTTTCTGAGACGAATGTCCAACTAAGTTTTAATTAAAATTTTGACGAATGGTTCTATTTATAATCTAAAATAAAATTAATCAGCAAAAGTATAGTATCTTACAATAATTTGAAACATTAACTTTACGCAGCAGAAGGCTGGGCATGTTAAAATCTAAATTTGAAATATTTATTTGTATTATTTACAATATGTACAATACTATGCAACCCAGCATATTCAGCTCCAGTAAGCTGAGTAATAGCGGTTTGAATCGCTACCATATTTGCTTCTGAATTATTTATTTATATTGAATTATCGGAAGAAAGAATAATCTTTTTTTTTTACTATTCTTAGCGTATAGGTGTGTAACAATATTCTGTGTACTTACTTATTCACTATATGTTTATTAGTTATTTCACAATATATTCATTAAAATATAATATTGTATTGTAATACAAAAATATTATTTTCCACAACTTTTTCATTAAAATTCTTCTCTTTCAGCTGTTGGCTTTGTTGTGTTCTTTATTTATATCTACAAGTTAATCTTGCAGTTATTGGTATATTTTCGGATATTTCGTGTTTACTTCACAATCTTCTTTTTTACAAAACGTTTTTAATTTTTAGTTTGCAGAAAATAGTGAGAAAAAACTTGAACTTACCATACAATATTAAAATGATTCTTAGCATCATTTTGTGGTTCGGAATGCTGGAATTCTTCGTTGCTGAGTATGGTTGCGGCGTGGATGGTTTCTTTCTGAAAGGTCCGTATTTCTCCTTTTTGTCTGCTTCCTTCAGTAATACTTCAACGAATCACTATTACACTCCAGCCCCACGTTGGGCGCCAGTAAACGACCTTTTAATGAGATTTATGAAAAAAATATTTTTCTGAGAAGAATGTCTCTTTATTAAGTCTGACTAAGTTCTGATTACAATTTTGACTTATGGTTCTATTTATAACTTAAAATTGAATTAATCAGCATAAGTACAGTAATTTGAAACAATAACTTTACGCAGCATAAGGCTGAGCATAGGAAAATCTAGACTTGAAATATTAAAATACCGTCCGGTATAATTACCCCAATGCAAGCACATATGTACTATGCAACCCAGAACATTCGGTGGATGTGGGAATCCGCGCGAGTTACAATTCGGGCTGTAGCAAAATAAATAAAAAAAAGCTTTATTTTCTTTATTTTTATTTCTGGTGACCCTTGGACTTTACAATGCATTACAATCGTATTACTGGTCACCCTTGGACCTTACAATTCATTGTAATCGTATTACTGGTCGACGATCGATAGCTCTGCTTGGTATTATTAGTCCGATATTGATGACACTGTTGTATTATGTTGACCCATATTTACAGTTTGGTTGTAGCTTGTCTTCGCCGTGTCCTCGTTTACTGGTGGCGTAATTGGGGTAATGTTGGTTATTGCTGGTTTTAAATATATTGCTTGGTGAATGCCCGCTGTATTAGGGTTGATGTCGAATGATCTGCTCCTCAGGGGTTTGGGGGGATTGAACGTTGTTGCGGAAGTAGCATTTGCATACGTAACACGCGTGTGCTAGGTTCACACAAATATCGTGATAACTTTGCCACAGACCGAACTATATTAATCATTAAAATCATTTACAAATTGACCTCACAATAAAATTGTTTTAATTTAATGAATACTTCCAAACTAGCAGTAGGCTCACCCTTTATTATCTGTCTGTTGAAAACACAGCCTGGCTGTTGAAGATGTGCTTGTAGTGTCCTTTTTATCTTTATTGTTGATTAAATTGATTGTTTAATATAAATCAAGTGTCAAATGAGCATGTGATAAGTAATTAAAAGAATATTCTTAATTTACGAAATTAACGAAAACTCACATATTTTGACAGCTGAGTGTTCCCTTCTTTATGGTGAGAAAAAAGATGGAATGTATTGCGTTTACACTTGAAGAAGTTGAGTGTGCATTGAAGGTAACTTCAAGATATAAAAAAGTTTAAAAATAGACGAATACTGTTTCGGAAGAGGATTAAATGAAAAACCCTGACAAAAAAAAAAAAAAAAAATCTCTAATGGAAGAAAATGATTTCATGAAATTTTTAGAATTTTATCCGTGCTTGCCGGAAAAAAATCAAACTCCAGACATGTAAATTAAAAAGCAAGTTGCGTTTGAAGAAAGAATTAAAAAAACCCATGGCGTTGATTTGAACACCTCGAAAATCAGGAAAAAAAACTGAAAATATGAAGGGGATATGAAAAAGACGGGCAATCTTCTCATGATTTTAAAATATCATAAGAAGCAGCTGCTGGATTTGTTGGACTACAAAAATAATCCAGTTTTGACTAAAATACCAGGTATATGTATATACTTTTACATTAAAAATTATTACGGTTCTATACATTTTTATATACTTTACAACACTTAAATGAATTACAGGTGCAGAGCAATGCGTTGTGTCAGGTGCCAGCAAAGATCCTGATGAAGATGAGCATCTAGTGTTTCACTAGGAAGAACTAACAGGACCTTTAAGTAGGAATCCACAATTTCTGCAAGTTTAAACGCTTAAAAAAGGAGTCAAAATAATCAATTCTCGAAATTGACCTTCAGAAAGAAGTACTTCTAGAACAAAAGGAGTCAAATAAGCAAAAAAAAATACGTTGCAAAAAGAGAAGCTATTGTTAGAAATGGAATTATTAAAGAAAAATCTAAATTAAAATATCAGTATACGTTTGTATGTACATATATTTGCTGTTTAAAACATACTTCAAGGAGAATAGCATATATATTAGGGATGACTATGTACATATTAGATGTAAGTAAAAAATAAATAAATAAATAAATAAATACACTAAGTAAAGGATCCTTAATCCTTTTCTATTAAAAAAAATATAAATTCCGAACCTCCACTGGTTCAATGAAACACCCCATTTTAATCGTTATAAAAGTAATTTATTGCTTCGAGTGCTCTCCACGAACTGATTTAACTTAGTAATCTAATATATAATTTTGGTTCTTATGTCTACCTTAAACTGCTGATGTGCAGTTCCCACGCAGACCCACTATACTTAATCTACTCCGTATCATGTTTCCCGGTGGGAATTACTTACAATCTGCGTCCCGCAGATTGCTCGTGTTACTGCCAGGTTGTTGAACTTCCGTTGAGCGTGAAGCTGGGCGGAGGATGCGCTTTCGGCGAAAAGACAGGCGAAGTTCCGGGGTGTTGACCTTTCCGTAGATCTTTCTCCACAGTAGACAGATGGAGATAAGTAATAAGTATGGGTATGACGATGAATATTTCTGTAATGAAAGGTTTTCTTTTAAGATTTTGATTAGCTCTATGTTTTTGACACTGATCAGACTTGACCCTTTTGCTGGTTACGTAAGCCAGGACAGCAGGAAGCGCTTGCCAAATCGAGACCGACCTACTATAATAATCGTATGTCTGCTCCTTGATTGTGAGATGAGAAGAGTTTTTATTTAGAATTGAACCATTAAAATTTGTCACGAAGATCGTATTTTCTCCAATCAGTTCGATGACATCTTTATTGGTGCTTTTGAAATCGCAGGCTGCGGTGTCACTCTTAAGGATTATATGTTAACATGAGTCTTCTGCTAGCTTCTTTAAAACGCTGTAATCGCACACTGATTTGTTTCTTTCAGTATAAGTACTTTATTGAGTAAGTCGTGTCTTTGTCTTTCAATTTCTCCCTCTCGTACAGCGTTATTATAGCCATCAATCATCTTGTTAACGTTGCTCATAACCTCGAGCGTTGTCTCAAAAAGTCTCTCGATGTCTCTCTTGTATTGGTCGCGATTGATGACCTATATTCAAATATGTGCAGGGCCTGCACGGGAACCAAGAGAGCTAAACTGCAATTATATAATTTTATGACTTTATTGATTAGTTCTTTTTCTTTTTTTTATGAATTATATACGTATAGGTACAATACTTGACTTATAACATGTTGTATGAATATTTAAAAAAGGTAAAGAATTTTAAATTTTAGGTTTCATAAATTTGTAAATCTATTTTACATAGGGCAGGGAATAATTTCCCTATGATTAGCCAGCATGCTATTGATATCCGGAATGGTTACAGCGTTCAGACACTTGTAGTCAATTACCATTCGGTACTGTTTTCCCCGTTAGGTTTCGGTTTTCTTGGAACGACCCATATAGGTGAATTATATGGGTTGTTCGAGGTACGGATGATCTTTTCTGACAGGAGTTCTTTGATTTGCCGCTCTACTACTTTCCTCTTGTAAGCTGGATAGGGGTCGCTTTTCGCATAGATGGGTTTGTCTGTGTTTGTGCGGATTCCTGCTCTAAAGTTGGTTTTCACCTTTCATGGCCCACTGGACTAAAGAGATTAACGAATTTTATACAAATACCTTCCAGTCTGGACCTTGCAGATGTCGAAATGTCCCCACCTAATGTCGGCATGTGATTTATAGCATTTGAAGGGCTATTCTTAAGATAATGACCTTGTTGGATTCGATGGTAAGTGTATTTTTATCTCTATCGATCACGGCTTTAATTTGTTTTAGTGTGTCATCGCCGATTATGCCATCGAAAGATGTTAAGCCCGGGAGAATAAAGAATGTAATATTTCATTCGCAGGTTAGATGATTAAAGAATTTTCCACAAATTTTATTTTCGATTCGAATTTTCCCGGCGGGGCTGTTGACATAAAATGGTTTTTGGGCAAGATCGGGGCATGGAACCAGACTTTGCCTAATAAAATTTTTAAGAATTTTAGCATGTCCCCGTCCCGCGTAACGTACTCTATATATGGTACGCTGGTAATGAGGCTCCCATCATAAAATTTTCTTATGTTGGCTCCTCGTGGGGGAAGTCGAAAGATTCAAGATTTTCTGATGTACGCTCCTCATGGGGGAGATCGAAAGATTCAAAATTTTCTGATGTTAGGCCGATTAATGTATACGGTGATTCACCGTGAGTTTTTATTTTCAATAGGCTTTTTTTGACAGATCACGCATGACTCCTTTCAAACTGCTTTGTCATTTTTGTTCAGTATCTTTTGGCAAGTCATCATGAAAAGACTAACACTACAACAGCGTCTCTAAATTGTTCAGCTGTATTACGAAAATCAGCGTTCTGTGAGAAATGTTTTTCGTGCGATTCGAGGAACTTACGGTGCGAATAATCAACCTACTGAAAACACTATTGCCAATACCATTCGCAAATTTGAGACCCAGTTTACATTAGTGGATGATACTCGACCGGTTAGACCACATCCAGAGATGTGGACACTTTAGCAGCTCCATTAAGAACAACGGTATGGTGTGGCTTATAGGCTGATGGAATCATTGCTCCACATTTCTTCAAAAATGAATCAAATCAGAATGTTACCGTCAATGGTAACCGTTATCGCGCCATGATAATGGACTATGTGTCTCGGTGAGCTCTGGTTTCAACAATACGGCGCTACGAGCCATACAGCGAGTGAAACAATGGACTTGTTGAGAAATAATTTTGGTGAGCACTTAATTTCACGTTTTGCTACGGTAATTTGGCCGCCTAGATCGTGCGATATTACACCTTTGGACTATTTTATCTGGGGATGTGTAAAGTCTCAAGTCTTTAGGAATAAGCCAGCTACGATTGACGCTTTGGAAGCCAACATTGCTCGTATTATTCGCGAGATACCAGTCGCTATGCTCGAACGAGTCGCCCAAAATTAGACCTTCCGAATGGACCACCTCAGACGTAGTCGTGGCCAACATTTACATGATATCGTTTTTAAAAGGTAAATGCCATAAATTGTTTTTATAATCAATAATAAAAATTTTAAGTTTATTTTTAAATTTATGTATTTTATTTTACATTATAAACCAAACCTCCCGATAAATCACCCTATAGTTCACGTTCTTAGATTGGGCTGTACCATCCACTTCCATTTTAATTGGTGGCTTTGGAGGCCATGGCCTTTGAGGCGGAGATTGTCGTTGGAACCTTGGGCTCCCATTGGGGTAAGGTTTCTGGGTAAAGTTATTTCTTACAACGAATGGCCTATCGGTGTTATTATGGGGTACTGTGCTATCTCTAAAATTATAGTTTACCGGGGAAGCTATCATATTAGGTGCCTTCACGTGAACCGAGTTGTTTCTGAAATTAAGATTCTGCATCTCCAGACAGGCTGAGTATGCTTCGGGTAGGGTTTTTGGCTTTCGAATGATTAAAAGTCTGGAAAGGTCCCCACAGGTCCGTTCATCATTTCTATGGAATAGTCTTCAGCCTTAATTTTGCTAATAATCGATGAGAATTGATAGTTGACGGTTGAAATCGTCAACCCTCGAATTACCTTGGACTAGCCGGTTGGATATCTCTTTTATCGGTTTAGTGGAGTGAGAGAATCCTTTTAATTTTGGAACAGTTATTGTCAAATATATTATATGAGATCAAAGCGGAGTCTGCCTTGCCTCTGACTTTCTGGCGGATATGTTGAAGTAAGGCTTATTACGAACTATTTTGTAATCCTTCAGTACCGTCTCGACGCTGTGGAATTGGGAGACGTAGTGCACTGGGTTCCCGTCGAAGGCTTGAAGTACCTTAACGAATCAGGAAGTTAAGAGATATCCTTCAGGTCTTGTTTACTGGTCGGCCTCCACAATATCTCTACTTGTGCCGATCGTGGATTGATTGAATTAGATTCTACGGCTAAAAGGCGATGTCGATTAGCTGACTATTTACGCCTTGCATCGCTTCTTAAGAATTGGATTGTTCAATCCTACCCATTCGGCTTTCAAATACTCTGAGTTGTTCGAGGACACTATTAACTGCACCCGTAAGTTAGGTTACCAAATTTTTAAGCTCATTCATTTTATTCGTGAAAGAAGTTAATTTTGATAAAATTAGATTAGAAAGGTTAGATTAGAAAGATTAGATTAACAGAGGTGAATTTAAAATAATTTTTGTATGTATAACTTTTCTTTGCCACTTGATTATTATTTTTGTTTTCTTTTTATACAATATTCATGATTTTAAATAATCTTCTTTATTTTCTATTCACGTATTTATCGTGTTTATTTTTGTTTAATTTATTTGTTTTGTTGCTCAGCACCACTTTAATCTCCCTAGATGCCCGCTGGACACTCTTCTTAAACTTTCGGGGTAGTCAGCAACCTACTAAGGTACGAGGGTATCCACCCATTTAATGTTAAAGTGAACCGGCCCCTTTATTTTGAGTTAATCAAAAAGCATAAAATGTTAAGCATGTGTGCTGAGCTATTTCTTATTTCTTGTGAGACAGTCTTTTATTTTACAGACAGTCTTTTATTTTAGTAATTTCATTTAACTTTCACATTTATTCAAATTCAAATTTTCTTTGTTTGTTTAAAACTTAAAATTTACAAATCTTAACTAAAGTCTTACTAAAATCCAAGAGTTGACTGCATCTTTCCCTTTTATCATCCTTCGTCTCTTCTTTGTACTGCACTTCACTGCTTGGTTCCTTGTTCGCTCACTTCTGATTCTTGTGTTTTTACTTTTTTTTTTATATTCTCGTTTATGCTATTGCACTTTTTGTCTTATTCAGTATTTTCTTTTGCAGTTATTTCCCCAAATTTTTTTTTCACTTATTTTGAATTTTCATTTTGTTTACCCGGATTATATTGGTTTATTTTTCGCGGGGACCTTATCGTCCTTTTGTCCAGGTCTCCTTTTTTGGGGGTCCCTGCTCGGGCGCCAGTAAAGGATCCTTAATCCTTTTCTATTAAAAAAATATAAATTCCGAATCTTCACTGGTTCAATGAAACACTCCATTTTAATCGTTATAAAAGTAATTTATTGCTTCGAGTGCTCTCCACGAACTGATTTAACTTAATAATCTAATATACAATTTTGGTTCTTACGTCTACCCTAAACTGCTGATCTGCAGTTCCCACGCAGACCCACTATGCTTAATCTACTCCGTATCATGTTTCCCGGTGGGAATGACTTACAGGTGCAAAGCGGATGCGCGTGTGCACTACTTGCACTTTTTGTGTGCTGGGTCGATATCTGACCGTGATAACTCACTATTTTAAAACTTTTATAACATAAAGAAACCTTGAAATATTGATGTTATTTCGCTGTTATTCGCTGTGTTATTCTCTTCAGAAGGTTCAAGTACAGGTACTTCCTCATCGTTGAGATACTTTGCTATATTATGCAATACAAAATTAGCTTTTAGAATTTTAGACACTTTTTGTAGTTAGTCTAACTAAGAAAGCCAATAAAGGGAATCTTCGTTTTACTTGTCCAAACGTGCGTACAATAAATACTCTTTCCCGAGTATGTCAATAACTATATTTGTTGGTCTTCTGTGAATAGATTTCTGAAGAGCGTCATAATCCGTGGTGTATTGAGAAAACAGTACTTAGTTTGAAATTCTTGTTCTCTCAATTCCTCAATCGATGAGGGAAATTTCATCCATAGATTTGCTTTTGCACATAAACAACATACTTTTCTAACTGTTTTCGATACAGTGGATCTATGAATCCCAATGTCCTCACCAAATCCAACTTTGAGTCCCGGGTCACCAAAGTGTCGAAGGAATATTTTCATCTTATCAATTCTTGGTATGGCACCGCCACGGGTTTCTTCAAAGAATATTGAAAAGAAAATGATTACTTAACCATTCTTGTTCTTGAAATTATCCACTGTGTCCCCAAATCGCCGTGAATTATAGATCTTGTTTTTGTTTGTATGTTTAAAGCCATTACGGAAAATTAATATTCCCTTTGCACCCACTTTTATTGATCAACTTACAAGAATGTTGACTCTAGTTTTATAACTTCAACTTGAAGGAAAGAACCTACTTTGAGGAATTTTTTTATTCACACCAAATTAAGTGTTCCCTTTAACGAAAACACTTCCTTTGTTCTTACTTACAGCACTTAATATCTCCCGAAAGTTATTTCTAACTTTGCCTTTAAAAAGAATTTCATCTATACTATACTATACTACATATACTCGTATGTTGATTTTCAAGCCGGACAAAAGAAGCAACAGCGGCCGCTCACTACCAGGTGTAACATGTTGTAACACGGTACGTACCCATCCACCGATTATAGTTCTTGACGAGGCTCTCACTGGCCCTCTTTCAGTTATAAAAGGATTATCAAGATTTCTGACCTGAGATCTGCTTTCTTGTGAAAACTTGATCATAGATCTTATCCAAAATACTGTTTCATTAATTGCCAACTCGATTGCCTATGCGTCAAACTGTCAGTCTTCGAACCAAACAATGAGTGTAATACTAGCTCCCTGTCACCTTAAAAAAGCTGTTTTCCTAAAAAAAACATACATATATACACTTGCGGTCATAAAAACCGCACCACCTTATGAGTTCTCAAAAAATGCCTAATTACATCAGATCGTAAGGGTTTTTCCCATACTAATGAAGGGTATTCCCCATAGCGGAGTTCGGCCTCGTATTCAGTGCAAAAACAATCAATTTGAATTGAGTTGTGACGGTGATAAGTAAAAAAAAGTGAAATGTCTGTCTGTTAAATATTATTAACTGACTCGGGACGAAAAAGTTCAAATATTGACTTTAGTCGAAGAAGGGCTGAGATTGCGGTTAAAATAGGATGCTGTCATTCAACTATCGTACGACGGATGTAGAAAAAAGAAAATTTAAATCCACTGGAAAGGGAAAAAGGCTCGGGACGAAAACGTAAAACAACCCAGAAGACGGACAATGTATTACGACAAATTAGCATGAAAGATCGCTTTAAAAGTGCTGTCCGTATAAGATCAGAGTTGAGTGAATTTCTTCAAGTTTATCTAAGCGCATAAACCATACGCTGACGGCTACGGGAGATAGGTTTATATGGAAGACGACCAGCGAAATAACCTCTCCTAACCACAAAAATGAAAAAAGCTCGCTTGACGTTGGCAAAAAAGTACGAAGATTGGACGCAGGATGATTGTCGATGTGTAATATGGTCCGATGAAAGTAAATTTAATTTGTTGTGTGCCGACAATTTGCCATACGTACGACGGTCAGCAGGTGAAAGGTTCAAGGAAGAGTGCATAGTCAAAACAGTGAACTTTCCTCAAAGCTGAATGGTTTGGGGATGTTTTTCTTTTTACGTTTTGGGCCCTTTGCACTTTGTTTATGGAACTATGAACGCTGAAAAGTATGGAAAAGTAGTAAGGGAGTTTTTGGTACCAGCAATTGAACAGCATCATTCGTATACTGACAAGTGCATTTTTCAAGATGATTCTGCACCTTGCCACCGCGCCAAATCCGTAAGTAAATTGTTATAAATCAACTTCTAGATGTCTACTTTATAAATAATAAACAGACAGGTAACTAGAGTCTTTCAATAATTTTCAGCTCAAGACAACGTTTGATGACCTCGGATTTACCAGACTAGACTGGCCAGCTAATTCGCCCGATTTAAACCCAATCGAACACTTTTGGCATGTAATGAAACGTAAGGTGGCTGAACATAAACCAGAGAGTAAAAAAAGTTAATGAAATTCTGGAACATGTATGGAATACTGAAATTTCAAGAGATATTACTGAGCTTCTATTAAACTCGATGCCTTCTAGAATAAAAGCGGTTATAACCGCCAAATGAGGAGCAAATCGGTTTTGATAATTTTTTGGTAAAAGTGGCATATCTAAACATCTTACATACACATACATAAAAAATGTATCGTTTGATTTTGTTAACCAATGACTGTATTAAAATATTTTAAAAAAATAAGAAAAATAACTGGTTTTTCTTTCTTTGTTAATATCTTTTTTCAAACATTCAATAAACAGATAGAAATACTTATAAACTACTGTGGAATACTCAACAAAAATTTCATTTCATTATAAAAATTATTATCGTACAATAGTTATTAACAATCATTTTCAATCATTTTGATATGGTGCGGTTTTTATCACCACAAGTGTATATACTATTTGAGCTATAATATGCTACTATTGTGGACTTACGAGTATAAGCAAGAATTGTACTTGGTGAGTAATCCTATTTTAAAAATAAATGCGTAGAAATAGCAAAAGTAGAAAATTTACAATTAAAACTTTGCTCATTGCAACAAAGATATGAACCTTCTGGTAGCCGGTGAGTACATTTTTAGAATAGAATCTCTCCATATTCTTTAAAGTAATTCCTTCTCGTCTTTTGACCTTAATTACTTGATAAGCCCACCACCACCTTTCACATCTATTAATACCTTCCACAGATTGTAGATTATTTGTGGAGGCTCCAGCTTTCAGGTTGGTCATTCAATATTTTCGAGTCCACTTGGGCGCTATGATGAGATATGTTTCCTCTGACTTATTTAAGTAAGCCAAGACCCATGACATAAGGTTCGGTTAGGGGATATCACCTAACCTAGTTGATAATTCCATTCGCGACTAAGCACGTTTACAATCTATGGAAACATACCTCTTACCTCCCCTTCTCTCGCAGATAAAATTTCACGGTTTGGGTAGCAGATGGCGTTCCGGTATGGGTCGACCTCTTGAAAGTCTGTCTGCTATTTCATTTTACTATCCTGGAAGGTATCATAGAAGGAAGATATGGTTATATTGTACTAATCGAGACGATGAAGAATTTGATACCATATGTTAGACTTAAAAGTCCTATACACTTGTTTTCACTCTCTTAGCGAATGTAAGTCACAAGGGTGCAGTTGTACGTCTGAAGTAAGACGCGCGTACCCCGCAAATGATCCTCTTGTCAACTTATGCCATGTATACCGCATTGAGGAAAGGCACGTCGATTGTAAGAGTTCGCGATGTTGGAAAAAATAGCAGGTGCGTGGAATGAAAAGTTATCTTGGTCCCACTTAAAGTGCATTTAACATTGTTATATGAGACCTCTGAAATCAACCTTTTACGCCTTACTTTAATACATTCAACTCTCTCGCCACAAGTCATCTGTAAGGCTGGCTCTGTGTTTTTATACGACTCAGAAGAGGTCTTAACAACCTTGGTATATCTCACACTTTTTTGTTATCTGTCATCACTCTTAGACTGTGGTTCACCTAAATTAAGTGCCTGGTTAAAGCGATCTGGATGGTTGAGAAAAGTCTCTGCTGCTTGATCAGGTGAACTCCTTAACGCTTCATCTGCTAGTAGTATAAACATGCTCGTATACTGAGACAACTGGCTTAAGTGGTTTGCTAAGTTCCCTGCTACTAGAGTCTCTCGTAGCGCTATGACATATTGAGTAGAAGCAAGGGGATCTTATGAAGCAATCCGAAATGTAACTCAAGCGTTTCCGACAATTTTGATCGTAAATATCGTAATGTCGACCTCAAAGCCTTAGTAGAACTACTCTCTATTTCGTCGCGCATTTGACAGCTATGGGCTATCAGCCCACATTCGTTCGATTTGTTGCTACAAGAGAGGTTATAATGTAATGTTTTTACTCCGAATGGGTTATATCCTTTTGCCATTATTTTATTATGGTTCTCTTGTGCCAAATAGTAATTCGAACTACATAGTTTTTCTTTCTTTAATTTATTTGTTAAAATACATTGTTTATTTCTTCCAATTAAATTTTAATATAAATAAGAGTATCATCATTTCTACTCTACCTCGTGCAACGAATTCATATATTAGAAATCTGAGGAAACAATACTTTATTTGTCACCTCAACGGCGAAGCGACATTCCATATTGCAAATTTCAAGCGCGTTAGAGCGCGACCGCACAACTGCACGAACACAACATTGTAATTTTGCCATTACAAGTTCGTGCTTTTGACGCAAGTGTACATAAAGCATGTCAAAGCACAACCGCGAGAACGCAACATTGTGATTTGGCCATTAAAAATGTGACTCTTTTCAAATTACGACGGCAAGAAAATACATTACATTACATCTGGAATAACACTGAAGACCCAGAAATTTTAAACACAACCTTAATATTTCTCCAACATTTCCCGATGTGCGTTTAATCTCTTATTCTGACAACTTCGTATATATCGTGGCATATAACATATGTACATACCATATGTATCTGAAGTTTTTGAGAATTTAACTCTGTCCACATAAAATCAGTGAAAATGATGTAAAGACCCTTCGGGACCTTGATAAGGCCTCGTAATAATTTATAAATGATTCGTAGGTCAACAAAGTTCAACGTATAAGCACTGACTGTCATGATCGATATTTATATCACCCATTACAATTACCTCCTCATTTTCTTCATATATTTCAGATTACTAACGAATTCTTCGATGAACGCTTTTCTACTAGATCTTGTCTATATACTCTTATTCCAATTATGGTACGTACTTAATTTTATTTTTATATTTTTATATTTGCATATGGCATCCTTTTAGAAGGTGTACGTAGGTAGCATACGTACACTAAGATGCTTCCATCTCTATGTTCGTTTCTACTAAAACTATGTTCCGTTTCGAAACCATTCATACTATAATATATATATAAACGTTTTTATTCACCGTTTTATTTTCTTCAACTGGAACTATTATTTTCAGAGCGTTAGCCAAATGATATAAACGTAATGATATTTTATTAAAACACAAGCGGCAACAATTTTTTTAAGTTAATTATGTATATTTCATTTTTATTCATTAAGTTCATTGTTAAGGCTTAAGCCTTTTATCACCCTACAGTTTAACAAGTAATCTATTGCTTACATTGTGCTCTCCATTTTGGTTTAAAACAGTTTTGTTCTGTTAAAATTATGTTATTTTTTGAACATATTAAGTTAACAGTGATCGTCAATATCGCTTGCGTACTCACTTTTTTTGCCAATATTAGCAAAACAGATAAAAAAAAACGACCGATTCCATACGTCGTGATTTTGTTTATTATCAAAATTATGAATAATGCCTATGCATTGCACAGTGAGCTTTCCAGCTCCACTATAAAAAAAAGCAAATATAGCATGAGAAATTATACTAGGTACTACAATCCGGTAAAACAAATGTGGCATACTACGTTAATATATAATATAAGATAGTTCTAGACAGTCGACATCGCAATATTATTAAACATGGTAGTAAAAGCAACATTGTGGGAGGCAGGTCGATATATGTATGTCTCGATTAAAAGTTTACAGTCTCGAAAGACATATATTGTCTTCATCGATTTAAAAAAAACGTTCAATAGATCTTCTAGAGATCTTATATGGAGAATTCAGAGCTAAAGTTGATGCTAGCGAGGCAGTGACTAACTCCGTTTCTTTTTAACGTCGTGTCAGTCCTTCAAGCGACTCCTAGTAATTGAAAGAAATAGCAACTTAATGATCAGACTTCCTAAATATCTAAAGTGAAGTCTTTCCGATTACACAAACCTTACTTTGTTTGTAACAACAACAAACAAATTGCTATGACCATATTACAAAGTTAGCGTGCGGGGAACTAAGTGTGGCAAAATCCTTGCAGTGTTCTATGGAAGAAAAATGTCGCTTCAACTGAAAGGTTTGCAACACACGACAGTCGTTCGTAGGACGAACGTAATGTAGGACGATGTAAAAGAAGTATAGGGAAAAACTGCGAGCGACGGAAACTTAAATGCTATGAATGTCTAACATTGCGCGATCTAGCAAGTAGTATGAGTCTTTTAACAATGATGAATTAGACACAGTATCATAATCGACGACTACAACTTTAAGGCGGAGGGAAATTCATCTACCTCAACTTCGCGTTTCCTGCAGAAAACGAGAACTAAGAATCATTGTTTCTATGAGCTAAGATGGCCAGACAACTGACTAAACTCTTATACCCCAGCCCTTGATCATATAAATCGTGTGTAACGGTTCGAGAGGAAAATTCTTTGGAAAATATTTGTTTCCGTTTGCAATGCCGCGTTCTAGTCAAAAATACGGTAGGACATGAATGGAAACCAAGGTTCTACAATTACTTTTTTTATATTTTATTAAATATTTAAATCTTAAAGTAATCTTTTAGTCCAATTAACTTTTACAAAAAAATAAAAAAAATAAAAAAAAAAATACTTGAAATTATAATTGACTTAGACTTGAAGTCATGGAGGACTGATTTGATTCAGCCTTTGGTTTTTTTGGTAGTGTTGCAGCTCTCAAATAAGGATTATCAATGTTTGGATTGTTCAAAATGGCATTATTTGTTGTCGAATTCGGTTTGATTTCCGCTTCTATTTTAGGTTCTTTTTCTTGCTTCTCTGATTTACCTTCACCTTCTTCTCCTTCTTCTTCGTTCCCACTTTCAGTCTCATTATTTGCATCTTCAGTTCTGTTTGCTACAAGGTAATGATATTCCAATTCTTCGAAATCGAACACTTGGTCGGTGGGATTCAGAGCAGCCAAATAGGGTGGAAAGGCAGGTTTGCAAGCTATCACTAGAAAGTTTTAGTTTTAAAATAAAGGAAAGGAATACATGTATGCAAGCTCTCTTACATGGAAACATATTGTCTTCTGTATCAAAAAGGCTGTGAGTTTCCGAAGTCTTTGACAAAAACTTTGTTAAAGCCTTTTCAATATCTCTTTTTTGAGTTGCAGCTTTCTCACGGATCGCCTCATACTCTGTTACAGGTTGTTTGTGAGTCTAAAATGGATAAAATTGTTATTTAAAAGAACAATAACTTATTTCATACCGGAGTCCTTATATACGCATGGGGGTCTGGTAGATCTGGGAAATAGTTTGGAATATGCGGTGGATGTAAACTTTTTGATCCAGCTTGAAGGAGATTTAATTGTTTCTGTTGTGATGATTGAGGTGGCATAGGTATTACTTGACGATTTTCACGTTTAGCAAAGCTTTCTAGACCTTGCACTGAAATCCCCATATTCACTAGCGCAACTACCACATCTCCTAGCACAGGAATTGTTCGGCCCGACAATTCACAGTAGCTCCTAGCCGAGATCCCAACTTCCACAATCACTAACAATTTTATTAGTTTTTTTTTTAGGATTTAAATAAAAACAAATTGCTTACAACTTTGGATCATTTCGGTCAAAGTTTCTAGGCAATCCTTGTCAACACTTTCAAACCCTTTTTCTATTAGAATCCCTGAAACTGCCATATTCAGGATCTTACGTCTGGGATTTCCAGTTGGCCCCGTACTTTCTGGCTTTTCCATTATATCTAAAGTTAAGAGAGAAATATTTACAGATAATATTTCCCTATGTTGTGTACAAAAATCATTGCACTGACATATATTTTTTTGTCAGACAATTTCCTAAAAGTACTGCCAAGTCTAGATAATTTGAATTTTGGTTTGATTAATCTGATTTTATATTTGGAACTACAATTCCATTCGCTTGGAGTTTTATTCATTTTCTATTTTTAGAATAATAAAACATTATTTACTATTTCCTGCTTTATAAACTCTAGTGTAAATTGTATTAAAATCTTTTTTTTTTTAAATCGGAAAGTAGCTTTTTCTTCTCTTTCCTATTAGTCAAGAGATATCTTTTTTAAGTCTGTAGGAAGCATCATAAAATGCGAGCTTATGGGATAGAATATTAAGCTCGTCAATCTATGTGCGTAGTTAATACTGTTGCCATGCCTGTCTTTCCAGACCATTATAGCAGACCATTTGTAGATTAGCCGGTCTTTTGCTCAAGTGAACTGCAATTAAGTCTGCAACTACATCTGCAACTACATGTTTTGGCATCCTTTATGGTGCTTCTTGCGAAACCCGTTCGGCTTTTTAGGTTTCTAGTGACACCAGCGGCGGGTTGTTATTAAAGTATAGAGTGACCAGTTATGAATGATAGTTTTTCCAATTGTTATGTTGCATCAGCTGTTGTTAGTTACTAATGGCATCCAGCTATCAAAATATTTAGTAAGGATTGTATTTTCATCATTCATCGTTTTACGCCTGCCGAACGTGTGGAAATTATTTAAAACATATTAGCGAAATTCCGGCTCAGTTGTATTTACGCAATGTGAATTTCGTCTTAACGTCGGTCGTCATCATGGCTTGAGTATGCAGGCAATTCATCGCACTATGAAAAAGTCTTAGCGTGAGTACATTCATTCGGATTTTAAGCCACCAACCAGGCAGAGATCGAAGAAGACCAGAAAAGTAGATTTGGCGAATATCAGCTGAATTGAGCCAGAAAGTCAATCGGCTCATTTTGTGGTTAGATTTGTGCCTAAGTCCGTATAAGATTGTGCTGATGCGGGAATTGCAGCCAGACGTCCATCGACAACGCTGTGAGTTCGCTAATTGGGCGCTGGAAGTGTTGACTGGAGATCCTGATTTTGGCCAAAAAATCAACTTCTCGGACGAGACCCATTTTTGGTTCAGCGGCTATGTCAACAAGAAAAATTGCCGTAATTTGAGCGAACACAATTGACAAGTGTTCAGACAAGCATCAATGCATCTACAAAAATTGACTGCTTGGTGCGATATCATCGGCCCTTATTTCTTTCGAAAAAGACATCGTTACCGTCAATGGTCTCAGGTATAGAGCGATGTTAACTGACTTTCTGTAGTCAGAACTCGATAACATCGATATATCCGACCTATAGTTTCAACAAGACATGGCATACAAGCGACGCAACGCTCGCCTCCACTCGAGTATTTTCTCTGTGGTTACGTCAAGTTCTTAGACTACGCTAACAAGCCAACCACTTTGGACGAACTTGAGGCCAACATTCGACACGCTATTGCCGGCATAAAACCGCACATATTGGACCGCTTGAAGCATTGCCAGGAAAGCCGAGGAAGCCATTTGAGTGATGATCTGTTCCACACATAATAGCATGAACGTAGCATTAAAACAAAACCAGAATCCAAACACTGTTTTTTTATTTATTTAAATTTGTTTTCCTATTGCTCTTGTCTGGTCACCTTTTATATTGGTTGGGCCCTCCGGAATCTGCAGTGTTCACATCAACAACTTTATTAGAGCGTAGCTCACTCTAGGTAAATATTTTATGGTGGCGGAACATTAATACTACGCACATCCATTAATTCGGGCTAACGAGTCTAAAATGCTCAACACGGATACGTCGCTGGTATTTAAGTACCATTAATTACTCATTTTTAAATATTAATTTAAAATTCTGGTTTTAAAACTTACAAAATTTTCCTATACCCGCAACTAAACCGTAACGAGGGTAAACTAAGCTATGACAAGGTAGTGGTAGTGTATTGAATGACATTCTTTTTTCAGGCAACTAAAATCTCGTGAGATGAATGGCTGCCTAAAATACAAGTCAATTTATGGTACATTAATAATCTAGTCTCCCCAATAATTGTTCTATATCACCCATGGAGCGAAATAACCACTGAGCTTGACACGTGACACTTGACACGTGCTCCGGCATTTTAAGAATACTCACACTCACTTGAGAGTTAAGGTCTTTTTTTTTCTAAAAAAAAAAAGGTTATCAACGGTTTAGTGTTTAGATAATGGTTCAAATCAGATGGCGCCTAAGTGTTAGAGTAAACAAGTCAAATATATAATAAATGGATGTATAAAAGTACATATTAATTCAATTGGGTTCTATTTGATTAGTTTACATTTTGTACCAGTAAACAACTTTTCCATCAGCAACGCAATTGAGGGGGGTCGGCGCAATTAAACCGACGCATTTCCGCATCTGAATGCCAGTTGTCCGTTTCTTGAATGAAAGATTGCGTCACAACTTTTGCTGGTTTGAAAATTCGAAGAGTAGATAACCGGCATTTGTTATTATCATAATTAATAAATTTTCATGTAATCACGAATATATGCAAATTTTATGCAAGTTGTAGTGCATAAAATTAATGTAGCCTTTTTTGAAGTCCGGAATGGTGTGTAAACTAGAATCGAAGTCGCCAAAATAATATTGTAATATATCAAAAATTGTTCTCGAATGGTTAAAAGAAGAAACTCCTGACGATGAGCATACAGGTTTTTGCTCTGGGAGTCTGAGTTATGTATTGTCTGCATTAACACCTTGCGGATTATAGTTGAGCATTGTATCAAACACCGATCTCTTTTTCATATTAGTAAATTAGTAAAAATCTTACTTACTGGGCGTACTTACTGTAGGTTATGACGGGTTCTTGTCCTCGTCGTGGCTAAAAAGCTTAAGAGTCAAAGATTTTGAAAAGAACCGAGATGAGAAAACAAACCTAGTGCCAAACTTAAGTATGCAATACTTAAGTATGGCGGTAACCCTAAGGATCATATTCGAGGTGGTACTCGCAATAGCGACAATCCACCCGTGGCCTTTCAACTCCGGCCAGGGCACGGATTCTAGAAGCCCAATCAACGTACTACAAAAACCACTCGCCTATAAGGTGGTGGCCCAAGAGCTGCTGGACAACTTGTATCCGATGATCCCTGCAGGTCTTTCTACGAGCTAGAGTGCCGGAGGGCTCTCCATCAAAATGGAGCAACTCTTGACTGTTTTTGACAACCAGCTCCTATTAACGAAGCTGCTAGTAAGTAGAATAACACAACACGCCGTAGCTGGTATATCTTATCGATTGTGATAACGGATGAAGTCATACCGAGTTATGTTGCAAAAAAAAAAAAAAAATAATAAAGAAAGAAATAAATAAACCAGCTGCTCTGAGGAGAATCTTCACTGCTAGCCAAGCGCTGGCATACATACCGAAACTCTGTCGAATAGTTAGAGTGCCAAAGAGCTTGCAAAGAACTTCAGACCTAAAAGTCTGACTTCCTTCATGTTGAATACCAACATTCTTATTTTTACCATTCTTACTAAGATGAAAAATCCTACGAGAGTTGGAGCCCTTGAAAAAAAGGAAAACGCGGTTGGAAACGAATGGAGGTTTGTCGTTGTTGGTTTCGACAACGCAAATGTTGACGGGATATGTAATTCGCCCAGACAACACGGTGTGGACGAACCATTAGTTTTGTAGATAAAAGCAATGCTGGTGAATAGGACACTGAATGTGAATGCTGAGTGTCAGTGTCAATCACATATTAACGGGCAAACATGATCGTTCGCAAGGTGGCGTGACTGTCTACTCTACTAGAAATGGGCTTTCATACAATTCTCCCAAAATTGAGGTTGCTCTCCTTATGAAAAAGAGGAGTCTAACTCATCTAGTTCTTGAAGGCATCACCATCCAATTCTCCAAAGAAGGCTGCTTATTGGCGTCGTTACAGGGCACCATAATTTTGCTAAGCATTTAGCAAGTAAATACATATATATATTTTACGTATGTATATGGATGTAGGCATTTTCACCATACAGCGGTTCTATGCGCAAACATTTGCGGAGTATTCATACAAAGAAAAAAGATAGTGTTCAATATTGAAGAATATATTCCCACAAGGCGTTTTTTTTTCTTTCTTTCTTTTTTTATATGCCTGTCGCACCAAAGGTGGTTGCCGTGGAGGAAAAAAATCAGCCAGGATAGAGATTAATACTTCCTAAACAAGCAAAAGCGGTGAAAGACAAAAAATGTATGAAAATTAAAAGAAAGCTTCTGGGCTACTTATCCTATTTTATTACATAATAATCGAATTAGGTCGATGTATATACGAGGGCTGTTTGAAAAATACCCGGATTAGAAATGACAACGCAACGTTTTTAGGTTGTTACAATTTATTTATCTATATAATCCCGTTTCAACTCGATAAACTTTTAACTTCTCTGTATTGGCCTGCAAAATACTCCTCCGCTGCGGCGATAACTTCCTCGTTCGACCTGTACTTCTTTCCGACGAAAGATCTTTTAAGATTTGAGAATAAAAAGAAGCCGCAGGGAGCCAAATCCGGAGAATACGAAAGATGATGGAGCAATTCGACCAATTTGGATGTGGCGATTGTAATTCTGCGGATTTCACTAAACAATTGTTGCAAATGGTTAGTAGGTTAGTTTTATAAATCCGTTTCATATTCTTAAAGGTGAAAACAATTGTTTGCAAAAGCATCACATAACATAACATTTCTATAATGGCAAACAAGGTCTAAGAACACTATTAAGAAAATGGTGAATTTGATTGACATATGATTATCAGTTCAACTTCGTTGTTCAAAAGATAAAAATTTGCTATTGCTGCGAATTTACGCAATTTTTTTTTGATCTCATTCATTTTTTCATTAAACTAGAAACGAAATAAGTAAATAATCTTTATCGCGTTTATTTCGTAATTTGCCACCCACGAACGCGCGTAAAGTAATCGAATGACAAATATAAATTACGTGTACTTGCCATTTCTTAAGAGAGATTCACCCATCTATATTAGGCGGCTTTTTTCCATCAATTTTTCAATATTTTTGATTGTTCTCCTATTTATAATTTGCATTTTGTCTCATTTTTTACATAAAAATTTTTATCTGCTCCCGTAATCAGCATTTATTTCAAATAAATTTTTGTTTGATTCGCTTTATCTTTGGCAAAAATAAGAACTTAACCTTGGCACTAGGACGCAATTCACCTGCTCATACACTCGACTCAAATGCCTTGTTGCTTATGGAATTTGTTTGAAATAGATTTCCTAATTTGTACAATTGGCAGAATTGTTTAATGGTTTATTTATTTTTTTTTTCTCTCATTAAGCACATAATCAATCCACAAAGCATACAAAATTTTTGCATTTAGGGTTGATTTGAAGTGAAAAAAAAAATGATTAAAATTAGGAGCCTTGCCAGTTTAGCGAACATCTCAGCTCGGTGAGTCCGCTCGAAAATGCATTCTTTTTGATTGAGATTTAATGAAACGTTGTATTTGGATTTTTTTTACATTTTAGAGGTATATCAACGTCACAGCATTTAGGTGAATCGGAGTCATGGCTTAGTAAGTTATTAGTTCGTAAAATTGAGCCAACGAAGGAACCCCATAGTCGCATGTTAAGTGATAAAGAAATTATTTATGCATTGCATACGCACAATGTCCGGACGGATTCGATGAAGGCCTACCTGGACAATTAGTAAGTGTGAAATGTGGCTTGAACTAATTCTTTTTCACTCAAGTGAGACTACTTTTGATGATAATCGACTCGTTGCATAGCAAAACAACCGTCCAGCTGGTACATTCGAAAAAAGAAGATCTTAAGTGTGTCCTGATGGCGTCATGGACTGTTCAAGTAGGTGATATGGATCAATGTTTGCATCTTTGGAGATATACCGGTGGTTTCGAGAAAATCGATCAAGCTAAGGAGGATCTTTGGAATGATGCAGTAAGATATTCAAATTTTATGTACTTGTACGTGCATGGGGAATTTAAAATGAAATCATTAGTCCACCTTCTGCAACAAAGTTAGTTTTTTAAAGGTTTATGAAACAAAATTATATTTTTCTACTTGAGATTGTTTCACTAAAATCTCAGAGATATGAGTACTGTTATCGGATTAAAAGCGAATGCTTATTTCTGAAGAAATTGATAACTCAGCGTCAAATAAGCATTGGTTAAATATTTTGCAACAACAAATCAACGTTTGATCTTTCGAAATAACTTTATGTACAATAGAAGATCAAGAACTTGTTATTTTTTCATTTCATGTAAATGTCTCTTAGCTGTTGTTACAATTTTTGTAGGCAGACAAGTGTTAAAGCAAAAACTCTTCAACTCAAATTAGAATAATCTATTTTCTTTTTTTTTTTCTACAAAGTGTGAATTTTTAAAGACAGCAACTGCCGTATCGGAGGACAACTCAAGGTCATATTTACAAGTCAAAAGTCTAATTTGATACTTAGTTGGTCTCTTTTTCATTAATTTTTATAATGTTAATTAAAGTTAATTTTAATTTTGGTTTGACATGATCAATTCCGCCAAATTATTTAGATTTGCACTAAAAATAGTTTAAAATCTTTATATTTGCAACAGATTAGATGAACAGTAATAAGTATTTCTAAGAATAAGTTGTAAAGCAAATACATCTAATTTTTTATACATCTTCCAGCATATTTTATGTATACTCTCTTGCGTTGAAACTTGAGTAAAATCACGGAACCTAATAGTGATACGTTCTCAATGAATACATTCTACGTAGAATGTTTAACGGTATATTGTCTTTGTATCCGGTCCAATATGTTTCTTTATTCATCGAATAATAAGTGGTTATATTACCTTGTCACTCGGAAAAATTGATATGAACATATTTTATTTATTTAATTATTATTTTATTATTTTTGACGCGGCTATTAAATACATAAAAATTATTTTTATTTTACACATAGTACTTTTATAATTAATGTGTTATAATAATGAGTAAAGCAATTAAAAAATTACGAAGATATGAGCTATCAAGAAGGACCTTTTTTTGAAACTGGGGTACTCGTACAAGATATCTCAAGATCTGCTCAATTGATTTTGCTTAAATTTGCAACAAATTCTTTATAATATTATCTAAGATGTAGCATAGGATTTTAATGCCACGTTAATAACTTATAAATTTTGTAAACTCAAAATTTCGATAAAAGTCAGAGTTTATTTTTCAAACAGATGTCATTCTAAAACAAAAAAATTTAATTTTTTTCCTATGCCACTTTTTAGCTTTTACCTTTCTAAATATTTATACAGACTAACATAGTAATCTTACATCTAAGTTAGTACTATTTTTGGAGAGCACAGCTGCATCGGCTTTCGGCAAAAAAGTAAATAAAATTATAAATTAAAATTATCTAGTGTTGTAATTCCTTCGATAGTATCTAAATTTTTAATGTTGATATTTTGAAGAATTTCGTAGATGTCTTCATTGTTAGGTTAGGAACCCCTGAAATGGGCGTTACAGTAAAAAGTGCCATAATTTTTTAAAATAAACGACCGTAAAATTAATGATTATAAGATGGATTATTGAACATGAACCTTGGAATATGAGCGGTTAGGCCCCTGAAGTGGGAACTCAGCAGTCGGAAAAATTAATATAAATCTTTACATATCTAATTGCCGATCTTCCAATGGTTTCTAAAGTGATCATTGTGACGTGAAGTTGTATAGAGAAATTAAAAATACATTTTTTTTTTTTTAAGAAAAGAGTGCAGTTTAATCTTTCTAACATTGAAAAATTAACGCAACTTTTGGTTTGGGTACGTGTACTGTTCGAAACTGGTTTATCAAGTTCAGCGAGGGAGATTTTTCGCTCAAAAATTTGACAATGGGTACACCAGAGAATGTCATATACATATAAAGAAGAACTTGCAGCAGCTGTTAAAGAAAATTCAGCTACGACTGTTCTTAGCCTTGTTGCAAGGTTCAAAATGTCAACCGCAACCATAAGTCGCCACTTTAAACTAGACAGATGGGTGCCCCACGTCGTAACACCAGCGAATATGCTACGACGTTTGGAGGTTGCAATATCTTTGACCAACAGGTACCGTGTGGATCCTGTATGGACGATGGAAGAGAACTTGCGAAGGCAGACTTATACCCCAAAAAGGTAATGGTGATAGTATGGTAGACTAGTAAGGGAGTTGTAAATTATTCCTTTCTCAAACGTGGAGAAACAATCACGGCCGAGATGTACTGTAGAGAAATCGTCATAATGCACAACAAATTACTCCAATAACAGCCGTCACTGATAAATAAGCATGGTCCCATACTTCTGCATGACAATGCAAGACCATATATCGCACAGTCGACGTTCCTTAAGCTGGCGGAGTTGGGTTATGAAGTTTTGCCTCATCCGCCTTACTCACCAGACTTATCATCGATCGATTACCACAATTTCCAAAGATTAGGCATTCACCTCAAAATTAAATTATTCACAAGCCTAGATGCCATAAAACAGTACTTTACGCCCGAAAGGACGAGGGGTTTTTGATTTAGTGGAACGTTGCCAAATGTCTTAGATGTAAATGGAGATTATTATTATTTTTTTTTTTTTTGAATAAACTTTTTTTAATTTTTGAAATAGCGTTGTTTAATTTTCCACATAAAAATCGGCCACTTCATATGTAACGACCAATATTTTGGCGAACCACTAGCAAGCAGGTTAGCACCGACTTTGCCAGCAGAAATTTTCGGATAGAAACTAGTGGAAAGGAAAAGTGAAATCAGTCGAGAAAATAAATTATTAGAGCGACCAGCTCTGAGCGTTTTATTTGCGAAATGTCTTTAAAATACCATAAAAGAAAAGAAAAAGAAATAGCCGTGTAAGGAATGTAAAACAACTTCGAAGAAAAAGAGGGAAAGACTCAAGTTCCGACCGAGATCCAAAGAAGGAACCGAACGAGAAATAATTGGATAATTTAAATGAAAAATAACTATTGCGGGCACTATCTTTAATTGCAGCACCAGCAGCATATATGACAAAAATATCATATTGTAGTTTAGGGTCGCTAAAAAATATGATAGAAATATTAAACCTCACTTACTGATAATAAACAAAGAACAAAAAGGTTTCAGTTACAATTTGCAATTTTATGTATAGGAAAATGTAATTCTGAACAATTGAATGTTACAAGCTACATTTAAAGTTGTTTACATCGACATTGTTAAAAGCAACTCAAAGTATACTTTATATTTAGTTTTTTTTATCACAAAAATTGTTAAATTAAACTTATATATACACTTGCGGTCATAAAAACCGCACCACCTAATAAGTTTTTAAAAAATGCCTAATTACATCAGATCGTAAGGGTTTTTCCCATACTAATTAAAGGTATTCCCCATAGCGGAGTTCGGCCTCGTATTCAGTGTAAAAAAAATTAGTTTGAATTGAGTTGTGATGGTGACAAGTAAAAAAAAAGTGAAATGTCTGTTAAATATCATTAACTGACTCGGGACGAAAAAGTTCAAATATTGACTTTAGTCGGAGAAGGGCTTGGCTATCGTGAGATTGCAGTAAAAAAATAGGATGCTGTCATTCAACCATCGTACGACTGGTGAAGAAAAAAGAAAATTTGGATCCACTGGAAAGGAAAAAAGGCTCGGGACAAAAACTTAAAACAACCCAGAAGACGGACAATGTATTACGACGAATTAGCATGAAAGATCGCTTTAAAAGTCCTGTCCGTATAAAAGCAGAGTTGAGTGAATTTCATTAAGCTGATCTAAGCGCCAAAACCATGCACTGACGGCTACGGGAGATAGGTTTATATGGAAGACGACCAGCGAAAAAACCTCTCCTAACCACAAAAATGAAAAAAGCTCACTTGACATGGGCAAAAAAGTACGAAGATTGGACGCAGGATGATTGGCGATGTGTGTTATTGTCCGATGAAAGTAAAGGTGACCAGAGAGTAAAAAAAAGCTAAATGAAGTTTTGGAACATGTATGGAATACTGAAATTTCAAGGATATTACTGAACTTCTAGTAAACTCGATGCCTTCTAGAATAAAATCGCCAAAGAAGGAGCAACTCGGTATTGATAATTT
This sequence comes from Volucella inanis, assembly GCA_907269105.1. NCBI lineage: Eukaryota > Metazoa > Arthropoda > Insecta > Diptera > Syrphidae > Volucella > Volucella inanis. The sequence goes on from OU026156.1 coordinate 115,314,215, forward strand.
TTTGGTAAAAGTGGCATATCTAGACATCTTACATACACATACATAAAAAATGTATCGTTTGATTTTGTTAACCAATGACTGTATTAAAATATTTTAAAAAAATAAGAAAATTAACTGTTTTTTTCTTCTTTGTTAATATCATTTTTCAAACATTCAATAAACAGATGGAAATTAGATAGAAATACTTATAAACTACTGCGGAGTTCTCAACAAAAATTTCATTTCATTATAAAAATTATTATCGTAGTTATTAACAATTTTTCAATCACTTTGATATGGTGCGGATTTTATGGCCGCAAGTGTAGGACTATTTAGAACTTCATACTTGACTCTGTTAGACAAGTAGTATTACGACTTAGGCTGAAAACACACCAGATCAGTCAAAAACACCAAGTGAAAAAGAATGTTACCAAACAAAACTCTTCGTTTTCTTGCTTTATTTGGTGTGAGTGGTGGCTATTTTGATCCATACAATCAAAAACACGATACAGAGGATGTTATTAAAAACCTTATTGCAGAACTCAGAAATTATCATGCAAAATTTAAAAATTGCACGAGAATGTAAACAGAGACTTTTGATTATTTGCTTGCATTAATTGAAAATGCAATTGCGACACAATATATGTACAAACTTTCGTAAAAGCCTAGCAACTGGTGAACAATAATTTATAATTAATTATTATAATTATAATTAAACCATTAAAAAATGGTTGTGTATTCAGTCAATTAATATTTCAAACTTCAGAATGGCCTCTTCGGCAAAATATCAACAGCAAAATGTAAATTAAACTTCAATATAAAATAAAATATAAATCGAATGGAAAACGTTATTTATCTAATATTCAAAACCTGGATTAATATTGATCTTGCTACAGTTGATGCGTTTAATATATCATTTTCCCTTCTTCTTGCAACTTATTCGTTTTACTAAGCATATGCAATCTGAATTATCTTTGCCTTTTGCTGGGCAACTTTAGCAAGCAAACTCTTAAAAATTAATCCATTTGCATTTGACAAAGTCAACTTCCAATATTTCGTCAACAACGTTTTGAATATCTGGGCTATTTAAGTAGCTTGTAGTGTTGCGATGCAGATTAATATATTTTTTTTTAAAAAAGACATAGCACTAGCCAAATACCATTGAACTTTTTGCTTGACACGCGATTTACTTTTACATTGCGATAATGCAAAAATATATGTAAAACTAAAACTTAAACAAAGTTAACAAGTGTTAATAAAAAATTTCTGATATTTGATAACATGTCAATTCCGCTGTCGCATAATATGATTCATGAATGTAACAGGAAATATATGTTGAGTGAGAAGCTATGTACAAGGAGAAACAAGTAAAAATATTCAAAATGCAAGACTGTATTTTAATTCCGCTACTGGCTCTTTTCTTTGGCAATGGAAGTATTCAAACTAATCTCACCAACATATTTAATAGACATACACACATACATAGAGGGGTGGTCACATAATTTATAACACAGAAAATACAATAAACTTACCTTGACAATTTATTACGCTTGCTATTTCTACCCACAGTTTATCTTGTTAATTTATTGGCTTGCTCCTGGTCTTTATAATTATAGGAGTAAATTGGGCTTCGTTTGTTGGGCTTTCGTTTCGTTTACTTTGGTGTGCGCTCTCTCATAAGAAACAATGTACTTATTTTTCATCAAGCAAAATAAAACGTTTTGACTGATCCGGTGTGTTTTCAGCCTTACTGGTTTGATCAGAACAAGGCAATTAGTTTTAAAACATAAATTCGTTACCCTAGGTACAAAGCTATATATTGTTTAAAGAAAAAACGGTAAAATTTCTTGCTTCATACTGATTCTGTAACATGAGTCTTTTTTGGGACTGCATTGACACAAATGCGAAACTTTTTCTTTTACCCACCAGCGCAGTTACATACAGATCTTCTATAATTACACAAAAAAAACTTATCCAAGAGGCTAAGGAGCATTAATAAAGTGTGGATTTATAAATAACTTGCATAAAAACTTCTAAACGGTTGTAAATTTTACATTATTCGTATTGTTCAAAAAGGATCGAATCTCTGGTAAACGATTTTATTTGGAACATTTCCTATAAACCCGTAGATTGCCAGAAGCTGCACAGCACTTTGACTAGACTAAAAACAATACACAACATTTTGTAATCATTTCATGAGAAATCATTTGGAGATCAGGAAATGTATTTCATCGAAAATATTTATTATATTTTAGCAGTGTTTGTTTGTAAATACTACGTTTTAAAGTTGCAAAAAATGGGGTTAATAAGATATTTTTCAGAAAAAAAATTATGACAAAAGTCAAAACTTTGTTTAAAAAAAAAAAAAAATCTTTTGATCTGCTATAATTTTTGACACATTAATTTTAAGACATTTAGGCTTGGCTTACAACCTCTGTATTTCAGAAGGGATGCATTTCCTACCACCTATACGATTTTTTTCTTAAAACATGTCAAGGAATTAAAGTCTTTGACACATTATTCGGAAAACTCTGTTAATGGTGTAGTTAATAGTGTGGGTATGCGGCACGATGTGGGCCCAACCAATATGCTTATCTTTCGATCTTTGTTCATACGATTTGATAACTGTGAGGAGCAAACAGTTGAGTTTGGCTTACATCTTGTTTTATTGTATGCAAGTTTAAATTATTTATTTATCACCTTTTTTCATCAGCTAGTCAGAAGAACGCACATCAGTCATCTAAAATAACTAGAACAACATATAGAACCAATCGACACCAATGCCCGCAGAATCTTCGAATCTAACCCCGGGCACAACGCAGTAGAGGTCTTTGACCTCACCTTACGTAGGGCGCACAAGTAATATAAACGGGGACCTTAACCGAATTGGAGTGTACAACCTTAGGCAGTTAGCTAAAGACAGAAGTAACTGGGGAGGCCTGTGGGTTGAGGCCCAGGTTCAAGCCGAACTGTAGCGCCACATAAGTAAGTAAGTAAGTAAGTATAAAATCATAAGTGAGACATTAATACAGATGATGAAAAGAAAAAGAAATAGAACATATTGAGTGGTTGATAAGTTGACAACGAATCGGAGCGCGTAGTTTCGTACGTACTTAGCCTATAGTTACCGCTATAGTTACCCAAGTCAAGCAATATTGCTCTTAATACTGCTATATACTACAATATAATAATAATTAGCTCTACCGACAAATTTTTTTGCATTTACTAGTTACTCGTTTAGTTTTATTCTTAAACTGTATTATATCCTATCTTACTGAAATCCCTGTTTTTTAATCAAACCTGTTGACATCAATTCTCTTTAAAATGAAACATTCATACGAATGCTCAGTTATTGAAGTTCCCATATATTATTTGTAACTATTATCTTTTAAGGAATATCTACGGTTAATGAGTGAGCGAGGAAAATATTTGAGATCGCGCCATTTGCAATATTTGTTGGCATTTAGCTATTGGCCCCAAATTCAAAATCGCACTGGAAAGAATATCTACGAGATGCGGTAAGTTTTCAAACACAATGGCTTAACTGGACATAAGTTTTCGTATCCGTTTGCAGCTCCTATCGCCTTAAACCTGGTACTATGATTGAATGGGGTAACAACTGGGCACGAGCTATTAACTTCCGTCAAAATAACAATGAAGCATTCGCTGGATTCTTTTCACAAATAGGTCGTCTATATAATGTGCATCATATTTGGTGTAAGAATATTAAAATTACTTTGCAATGGTATTATCAAGGATTTATATGTGTATAGGTTACAAAAACCTTCAAGAGCGAAAGGAAACTCGTGAGGCTGCATGGCGTTCTCCTGGATGGGATGAATGCGTTGCTTACACAGTGCCACTGATTAGAGAAAGCCATTGCCGTGTTTTAACACCCACAGAGTTCTCTCCAACTCAATAAGGGCAATTTGAGATGCTTTATCTATGTTTAGAAAGGAAGAGAAAAAAGAGGAATGAGATAAAAGAAAAGAATTGATAAAATCACTTACAATTTTTTAGCTATAAGCACAAACAATAAGTTTTGATTTCATTTTTATATATTTTCAAAAGCAGGATCTTTAGTTAATATCACAAATTTGTTACTTATTACATTTTGTTGGTTTTGTTTTTTTTAATTTGTAAAAAAAAAAACATTTCCTTGTATTTAGCCCTTTTTGTATCGAAATTTATGAATGAACATTTTATTTTTTGCTACTTGAAATTTTTGTTAGGCTTAATAAAAATGATATTTATGGATAAGAAAAAAGAAAAAAAAAAACAGCATTTATATGAGAATTAATAAATTTAAGATTGTCTTAAAAATGATGTTTACCGATAAAATTAAAATTGGTTGACTATTGCCATACCAATTGCCAAACAATGTCTAGCATGAAATCATTCATTTATTTCAAGAAACCCGCATCTCGAACTAGATTGGCCTTAAACTTGCAGCTCTCAATTGCGTTCAACATTTATTGCGAGCTTTGATGGTATTGGAATTTGCTTAAGAAAATTAACATAACGTTGTTTTTAAAGGTAAAACCTATTTATTTTTAGTTTACTTAAATATCATTTTGAGAAAATAGTTATTCTTCTTAACTCGTTTGATAACTTTTTAAAATGTAAGGTATTTGTTCAACAAATCTGTTTCAGTTTTCCTCTGAATTACAAGTTACGTATTAAAATAAATGCAAACATATACCAACCAATCATAAATTGAAGATAAAGCTAGTAATATGCTTCAAATCTTTCCTAAATAATTAAATATTTCACGTGCATAACCCATGACGTTGTCAAGATACAAAGTCCGTCTAAGACTTTATCAATAACTTGGACATCCTGAAAACACTGATTTCCTGACTTTATTGGTAACCAAGAGTGACTTGCCCATACTAGTAACTTGCATACTATGCCCATGCTCACGTCTTTTTGAATATGTCAAGGGTATTATTTTGAAATAAAACTAGGTTGTGACACGGACTTAAGGTTCTACCTTATCCCGAGTAACATAGATCAATGTCTTGTTATAGTCAAAGTCTCAGTTAAGGATAACAATCCAGTAACTAGAGATACCTGAAGATCCGGCTAACAAAAATCATATAGGCCGTGCTCACAAATTATAGGCCGTTGAAGTGAGACACCTCTAATTTCGACGTGTAATTACTTAAAATACTAAAGCTTTTAAACGATTCCAGCTAGAAAATGATAGTGTACCACATGTACACAAATATCTAAAGTATCTTTAAAAAATTACAGCTCTTAAAAGTCAAAATTACGAAAAATCGTTGCTCAAATTTTCTCAATAAAACGTACTTTTCTTTAAATTATTACTTCTTTTTTTACTAAAATTTTGATCTTTATCCTATATTCTATGATTTACATGTGCAACTTTTTCACATGTGCCTGCAATGGAAAATTGCAATAACAAAAGATCATAGAACCAATGGCAACCAATGGCTTATCAGAATCGATGCAACGGACGTTCCCGACGAAGAGTTGTGAAAGTGTTTTGCACAAAAACTATAACACAATAAAGCTAGTATATACCAAATTAATGATTGTTTCTCTGTCATCTTCAATTGTACATACACTAGCGTTGTTTTACGAACAATTTTAGTATATCGAACGATGTTCTGATATAAACGTACCTTATTAAAAGTGTTTCTTGCATCTTACGAGGTTCCTACTGCTATAAGAGATGCTTGGGCTAAAATAAGTATTAAGAAAAAGTCACTTGTCAGAAGTGGGATTCGAACCCACGCCCACAGGGTGGACTGCGACCTGAACACAGCGCCTTAGACCACTCGGCCATCCTGACTTGCTGTCTCAGCGTGTTCAAAGACTGTTTTCAAACCGATGGCGTCAGTTAAATCATAAATAACGGTTATGTAACAAATTGGAAAACAATCTATAATCCAACATAAATTGACAGTACACATCTTATGGGGAAGCTTTTTTAAAATCAGTAGCATGCCGTATTTTCGCAACGTACTAAATTGAAAGTAACCCCCCATAAAAAGAGTTTACCCGCCAGTAAATTTCCAATTGCATCAGAAATTAACCCAACATGTCTTATTCAGCGCACATCTGAATGTGCACTGATTGGCTGTCGCCTGTGGTTGCTACTACTAAAACCCTATTAAATTATTGTGCATTCAGTGTTACCAGTGTCCGTCTGGTAACACGTTCAATTTTTTTCTTGGGTTTCTGTTAAAGAGCTTTTGGTTTTAGAGCTTTAAAAAATGTTCTTAATGATGAGTGTTGTCGTGGAGATAACATTTCTTTTAATATGTGGAAAATATTTTAAAATGCAGTTACAAAATTGTAAGCTGTTTTCCGTAACCCTACATACTATTCTTTCAGATTTTTGCTAATTTGAAATGCTTACTACGGAAGCCCTGTAAGAGCTTTTGTTGGAATAGCACCTTACGAAAAACGAAAGAGTGCGATTTTGTCTATTTGGAATAAGCCAACTAGTTTTGATACATTGATTACTATGATAACAAATTTGGCCGAGATAAACGTATCTTAGAAATCGAGTCTTAATTGCTGGAAGATTTGAAAAGCCTACATATGTATATGCATACACATGCGTAGCGTATGATAAGCAACAACGAAGCGCATCTGCAGTTCTACTATTAGCGGAAATCCAGATAACGAGTTTCGCTCTAAGCTCAGTTTTCGAAATTATTTATGCAGCTGAGTAACTGCGCTTATTATTTTATTTTATTTATTTTTAATACATGATTTCTATTCACGACTTAAACCTTGTGGAAAGCAAGTAGAATAATTAACCGGAAAGTGTCTAAATGCAAGTTCCACTGTCTAGGTGACCATAGAGAAATAAATTATAGCACATGTATCATACATACACATATGTATGACCAAAGCTGGCGTTTATAAATTTAACTAAAGTGAACTGCTTACTTATTATGAGCTACGCGGCCTCATTTCGAACATATAGATCTATAAGTATTGGTATATCTAGTCCCTTTTGTGATATCGATCCAACAAAAAACACCTGGTCCCCCAGGTTAAGGCTGCGTCTAGTAGTAATTTTCTTCATTGAAAATAAAAAATAACATAGTCCAGAAGCAGCAACAAAAAAGAAAGCAATTTCCTAATATCCATGTCGAATGTAATAAGTAGAACCCTACGGTACCGTTAGCAGCAAAACAGTTTGCTTGGATTATGAATTGGAGGCAAACGTTTTGCAACCCACACGTTGATATTCACTTAGTAGAGCTTTGCTAAATTACGTACTCCCATGGTGAATATAAAACTTTGCTAGAAGACCATCTATCCATGCCCCAATAAGAAACGTTTATGAAAGGATTATTAATGGATTGTGAATGGACGAATCGAAAACCGAATCGCCATATATTTCAATTAAACAAAGCCATGGTGAAAAAACCCATTGCATGTGACATTATACAATATAACGAAAATATACCTTTGAGTTCCATACATAGCAGTCAATGCACCCTTACAGGAAGCAAATCAATTTAAAACGATGACATTTTGCCTAAGTCTTCGGTGCTTAGTGTTGGCTTATGAGTTTCACACAACATTTCCTTTAGACAATATTCGACATCAAAAAAGTCGGTTATGCTCCTTCCGATTTCGAGAGACCGAGAGTTCTTCAATGACATTCTGCACAACTGATCGAGTTTGGCAGGGTTACCAAAACCATACCACAAGTCTGTATATATCGCTTCTATAGTTCCTACCATAAGAAACTTAAAAATCGATGAAAAGGTAATTAGTGCCTTTTGGTATTCTTTTGTCTTTTACAAGATATCCTCTAGTATGGATATTTAATGGAATCGTGCTAAGGTAAGCCTATCAAAATGTAGTGTAGACAATGATATTATAGACCAGCAAGGGACTTGTTCTTGATGCAAAGGCAACTTATGCCCCTGTAGTTGACCCTTGGAGTCACCAAAGAAGTAACACAAAAAAGGTGTGACCCAGAGAGTAGTTTGAAGGCCCGCAAATTTAGCCAACCCCATAAGCGACGCAGCATTAGGTGTAATTATATGCTATACATATTTCAACGGCAATTACAACAAGAAGAGTCCCCGGTAGTTGTCATAGTTTATGGAAGCCTCATTTAAAGAACCGATTGCATTCATCAAGCATGCGCTTCGTTAATTAAATTTTACATTTCACATGTTAGTGACGATCACATCCTCAAGCTCCATCCAGTTTGCTGACCTTGAGTTCATAAATTACTATCCTCATTTTTTTTTTTCATGTTTTGTTGCTCAGACACCTAATTTTTACCTTCCAGTAAAATTTCTAACCCTCTTTGATTTCACCCTTTTCCGTCAGAATAGTTTGTGTTAATTTCTACTGCAATTGTTAAACGGCATTCATCTCTAAATCATGAGTATCTTATTTTTAGTTTCCATGTGCCTCTTCTGGTACATGGTCCTTCACATTTGATGTAGGCCTGACTTTTTTTTTTTTTCTTTTGTAAAATTGTACTAGGTAAACGTTTCAAAGTTGTAAAAATAGGGGTTAATGCAATAGTTTCCTCAAAAAAATGCAAAATCTAAATTTTAATTTAAAAAAGAATCACTTCTGACCTGCAATAACTTTTTAATAATGAATGTTAAGGTAGGTCTTACTTTGAAACAATTAAGGTACATATTAAGAATTACGAAGTCAAATGGGTGCCATACCGGCATAAATTTAAAAGATATTGTTTTCAGAAGGAATCAAAAGAGGGGATGCATTTCCCAAAATATGTCAATTAATCTCCTCTTAAATTTTATCACACATTATTTTGACCAATCTGTATATGTATACATATATTACACATATACACACTGTCATAGTTGCATTTCTCCGACATAATCTTGGAAATAATATGCTGGGGTATTCTCTCTGTTAAGTCCTCTCTCACTACTTTAAATAGCTCGACAGGAAGGCCGTATTAAAACCTTGTAATATTTAAGATTATTTATTGTTATCTTCATTTCATAATGGAAATTTTGCTTTTTCACCGCTCAGCTTAAATGGTTTGTTCTGCAAAGCAGTGGAAAACGGATCTTTTTCGCCATTTAACAAAATATGGAAATGATTTTTCCAAATTCTTAGCATCTTAAGGCTTAATACGTAGTATTACAATGCATTCTCTCACGTATCGAAAACTCAAAACTTCTTCACTTAGAGTACCTTTTTCAAGCAATTCCCATACTAATAGGCGTAACTTCTATAATCTGTAGTAGTCAGTATTTATGTAGAAGCGAAGAGCCAGACAAACCGGATGTGCCCATAATTGATAAGTTATTTCATTAATTAAATATTCTGTTTTAATGCAAATCTATTAAATATGAAAGTATGTTAGTTTTAGATCGTCGACCGCTCAGCTGTGCGCGATATAATCGATTTCCAGTTTCGGCAGCATAAGTTGTCGCGCATTCGATTACATCGACCAAATTGTTCCGGGTTTGTTTACTCTTGCTGATATGAGTCGTCGTCGTTGTTTACATTTGACTCTCTTTGAGTCATAGAGGTAATATTGTTTATATTCACCAGGAATGAGTTGTGTGACCTTTAAATTAAAATATAAAAGCCGATGAAGATGTGGGCAATATTATTTTCGTGACATAATGACTCCAGAAGTAGTTTTCATCGATACAGTCAAGCCAGCTCAGTGGTCTAGTAATTGTTAATAGTTGTAAAATTTTCTTGTATCTTTGTTAAAACTTTCTTGCTTATTGTTAAATAAAAATCATCCGGCTTTAATCAATCTTTTCCTACATGTATGTCTACCTATCTTCTATCCGGCCTTTCTATGCACTTTCTGAATGACGGTAATGTCTGCCTCGAACAGTATAGACCTTCGCTTGTTATTCGGCCGCATAATGGCCTTCTTGAGATCCGATTATACCTTGTGCACATCCAACCTAAAGGACTAGACCTTTGTTGGGACTTCTTGGGCGCCATGAAACGTTATAACATAGCCTTATTGACAACATACATAAATACATTAAGGAAGCTCGTATAAGGAATCTACTATGCTGGCCGTTGACACTAGGGTCTATCCTTACACGAATTCATCCATCGTGCATCTTTAATGTGTTGGTCATGAAAAATTCTAAGATGAATGTATCAGCTTTTATTGCCGAAGTTAGTCTAGAAAGCAAATAAAGCTAAGTTAAAGACGAGGTTCGAAAAAGCCAAAGGAAAATTATTTGGTTTATTGCATTGTAAAACATCAGCAAACTCTTGATTTTGCGGTCTGCACGAGAACCTGTATTGTTTTAAGATCCGTAGGCTTAACTTACTACGTAAATGTAGTAATATCGGGAAATACTTATGTTATGTAACATATATGTATATACTTGAATGCGATACATATTTAAACGGTTAAAAGACAAAAAAAAAAAAAAAAAAAAAAAAATGAATCAATGTGCTGAATTGAATATCAGGATCCCTTGCCAGATTCATCAGAAAGGAGGTCGTGTTAACAGGTTTCGACAAGACTCGGACTACATACAGATACTAGTATATGTACACATATAGAGCTCTTTCGTCGACAAATTGCATAAATGTACACACATGTACATACATATGTACAATGAACTCTAAGATTTTGTTCATATACGAATTTTATCTGATTCAGTAAATATGAGATGTTGGGTATATAGAGTCGATAGCGCTTTGTTAAGCTTAGATTGTTTTGTTTCTAATTTAACAAATAATGGCAGGATATGTCAAGTAAATCATCAATGATATTAAAGTATTACGTTTATTTATTTTCCCAACAAAAAGCGAAACATTATTTCAGTTTCTAAAACATCGAAAACAAAATTTCTAACTTTTTAATTGCAATTAAAAATTATTTTTCTTCTAAAATTTCTTTAACAATGGGTAAAATGTGTTTTCTGGTCGCTCTTATATTACCTTGCTGGAAAAATCGACCAGTGAGAAAATCACAATTGCTTAAATGTTCATTTAATTCCAAATTCGGTTTATCATGTTTTTTAACTTTTAGTAAGATCTCATCGAAAAGTGGCTTATTGTTTATGTTAATCAGTCCAATGTCTCTAGACACATCGGAGCCATTTATTATTTTCATTCCAATCAATAAAACCACAGAGCATTTTATTTCTTTTGCAAATGTGATAACAGCGTCCTTGGCATCAGATTTTCTTATAAATTCCTGCACAGAAATAGGATAACCAGGAATACCCACTTTTACGCTTCCATTTGGACTCGAGACCAGCTTCATGTCTTTAAAAAGCAGCTGATAGGCTGTTAGGGAACTAATGTCTTCTCTAGCTTTAACCAACTCCGCAAAAAGACGCTCTCGATAGACAGTAGGATCTGTTATTTTCAAAACTGTTTCAATTTCCTCTGCAACTTTTAAATCCAATTCAGTTGTTCGACACGCAACAGGAGAAAAATTTACTGTATCCATGACAATAGCTCCATAGAGAAGTTGAAGAATTATTTTAAATTCATCGTCTGTTTTCGTGGACCGAAGAATTAGATCGCCAATTAGAGTAGCACAAGAGCCCACTTGTTTGATAGTAGCTTTACAAGACTTTGGTAGATTGGCGGAACTATCCAATGGACGATGGTCGTAAACTTCGATAACTGATTCCCTGTAAGGAGAAACATGATGATCTACTAGAATAAGTGAGTTTTTAGTAAGCAAATCTTCGCTTAAGTCGTCTTTAAAGATTATAAATTCGTCTGAGATGTTATGTTTTTGAAGAAAGTAAGAAACTTCGGTCTTGATGAGAAAATGTTTTCGTGGGATGTTAAGAAGCGGCAAAAACTTTGTTGCAACAGTGGGCAACACTGAGTTCACACTGGTGTAAAAGAATGATAATGCTATCGCAGAAACAGCTGAATCAAGATCGCAACTTTCATTCCCCAGCACGAAACAAAGTTTCTCCTTAAAGAAAAATGTTTAAATAAGATTTTAACAGACAGCGGTTTTTAATAGATATGTATCTGTGGTTAAATATGCAAAATCACTCACAGGCAGGTTAAGCAGCCTTTTACTATCTTTCAAAAACGATATCATTTTATTGGTTTCATAAATTATTTTAAATAAATTATTTAATGTTTTTTTTTTTTTGTATAAACAAAGAGTAATATGGCTGTCACTTGTGACTGAATCAATTCCGCTAGGCTGGAATCACATTGATTTTTTTTACGAGTTATTAAAGTTGTTATAACGCAGGCATATTCATACCATATGAGTGTGGTTGATTTCAACGTTGGTCGGAATGTCGTTGTTATAATTTATTATATTTAAGCGTTATTATTGACACGATTGTTTTATCGTTTTTATTATTATATTATATTATTATTTTATATTATTTTTAAAACTATTAATGTACAATTAACTTGTACATTAATTGCGAAGTTGTTTTACCAATGGCATAAAAAAAAAAGTGGATGAAGCATTTTATGACCACATACGTATAGTATTGCATCCATTTATTGCTCAGCTCAAAGCATTTTATTCACAGCATAGTCACTTTTGGCGACTGGCGATGAAATAATAAAATTAATAAATAATTATCGGCTGTTCAAGTGTTTATGAATCTAGGTACGTAGCTGCAACTATCTAATGAAAGTTGAAAAAATTTACCAAAGCATCAAAAAAAAAATAATAATAATAATAATAAATAAATAAATATTCGCGAATGGACTACTTTGTGGAAAAACACAGTGGATGAGATGAAGAAATCTGAAACATCAGCAGAGAGTGTGTATCAATCGCAATTTATATTATTTTGATGACATGCAGTTTTTGGACTCGGTTATTGTTTTGCGAAGTATGAAAAACGTTTCGGCAGATTATATCACTAAATTAAATCAATGGTGACATCAGAGGTTGGTTCATTTATTTGAGTCATTTAAATGGGAGAAAAGAGAAGTCATGCAAGTAAAAACCAAATTGACATTAACATAGCATTTCATTGGAAACGATCTGTCCAAAGACCGCATACTGCGTTCAAGATCGTTTAAAGCAATTGCAGATTTGAGACAAGCCAAATTTAGAGGATCTAATGATGAGGCAGATGGAAAAATAATAAATATCGACGAAAATGAAAAGGAAAAATATAAAAAACCATTGGAAGAAGATCGTCCCCAAAAACAAATAAGAAAAAGTTAAGTATCGCAAACGAAACAAAGAAAAGGGCAATAGAAAGAGGCTATAAACAACAGCAAAAGCGTAACTAAGACAAAATAAAAAAAAAAAAACACTAAAAAACAAACAAACCAACAAAGTTAAATCCACTCACATACCCACACAAATGAATACAGATTAAGGAGAAACGAAAATGAATTAATGAAAACTCGCCAACCTGCAATAGCTAGCGTGGAGTTTTAATAGCCAAACTCATTCTAAATAAATGATATAAGTGAATTAAATAAATGAAATGAATAAACTATATGAACTACAAAATATGAAATAAATGTCAATTTTTAAAAGTGTATTAAAGTAGAATAAGACAATGTTCAAAATCTTGTACTGAACTTACTTCAGGTTGTCCCACGGATTCTAGGGCCAGGGGCTCTGGGGGGCTCTCTGACAAACACAAGAAACAAAACTAATAAAATAAATCACAAAATTAGAAGAAATGAATAAAACCAGAAAAATAGTAAATATCATTACATACAACATACGGTCCCTATCAAGCAAGAAACCGGTTGGTCGAACTAGAGAATGCATTGAAATATATAAACTGGGAGTTGCTAGGGTTTTGTGAAGTAAGGAGAAAAACTGAAAAACAAATAACATTGCACTCGGGTCATGTGCTTCCTTATTCACAAAAAACATGTAAAGCAAATTTAGAACATAGAAAGCATATAAAACAGAATGGGATATTTATTGGTAAACCTTAACGCCAACTACATACAGGTATATGCACCAACCACTGATTACCCTGATGAGGAAATAGACCACTTCTACCAAGACATAGAACAAACAATGAATAAAAATAATGCGATTAGAAAATTTACGACCTGGTCGACCAAATCTACGATCAATGTCACGACCACGACATTAAGGCCATGCGTGAAGAGAATCTTTGGCAGGACGTTTGCAACACACAGTATGGAAAAAAACCCCAGTAACGGATTTAAGATAATACACCTTGCGACTGAGCGAAATGTCATCATAGCGAACATGCATTTCTTATAAGAGAACGTCCATATAGGAATTAGAAAATCAAAATATCAACGAAAATATTATTTTTATTAAGTGTCGATAGGCATGCTTCCAAACATAGTTCTTTCAATTTTACTCACTTGTAGCACATATATGTTTGTTATGTCTTTTTATTATCGGAGCAAAGCTTCTTCCATCCTCCCTACGTGATAACATTTGTTATGTAAAATCATATACATCAGACCAATTGTGCCCACGTCAGTTGAACATTTTATTGCTTCCAGAATAAAATTTAATTCAAAAAAAGAACTGAATACAGCCCTTAAGGATGACAACTAAAAGTCGACAGCTGTTTAGTTGCATTAAAAGAATCATTTCTATGAATAGCTCTTGGTAAAAAAAAAAATAAATTTCCCATACTCCAATGCATAATAAAATTCTCATCGGCTGTCAGGTAGAAAACAAAAATACGCAATTTATTCTCAATATAAATTACCATCTGCGAAATCCGGAAATCGCAACTACAGTGCTTGAAAAAATAATAATCGAAATAGTTGAAGGGCGTAATTAACCAGGGAAACGATTATCTAACATTAAAAAAATAACTTTCAGTCGATGTTACGAATAAGCATCCCTTAAAGGGGATTAAAATATTCATCGACAGTAAATAGGTAAGTGCATATAATATACATTATACATATATACATATGATACATGTTTAGTATCCACGAAGTTCAATGTATTTATAATAATTGTACAATTTTAGTTAGGAAAAAGATTCACCGACCGAACTTTAGTTGAAGTTAAATAAAGGAATCAGTCGGTGGAGATCATGTCGTTCCGTTTGCTTACACATCGACTTGCTAAACATGGTCGGTTGTTCTTGCAAAGCTATTGTAAACGTGATATCTATACCAACATTTTGGAACATACAAGCAAACGTCGCATTCCGGCAGTAGTAACAGGGGTGAGTCAGAATTTTTATTTTTATTTTTGTTTTTGTTCAGCGCAGCTGTTCATTATTTGTTTCTTTGGTTACAAAAGAATGTTTTCATTCTAATTGAAGGTGAGAAGGCGTAATTACGCTAGGAGCAGATTTTCAGTTTAAAATTTGTGGAGTTGTTCGTGTGCGTATCGTTTTAACGACTATTTGAGATGTGCATCGAAAATAATAATTTAAACTTGTTAACTAATTGTGTGAAAACAAAAAACTTTTATTTTTTCTATGACGTCAGTATTGTTACATATATTTGATACTCCAGAAAAAACAGGCGCATATAAACTAAAACTGCTGCTTTTAATGCAATTACTATCTCATGGAGAATTCGTAAGTTTTGCATTTTTTTATTTAGATTGATCACTGGATAGGTTTAGGATCTATATACATATGTATGTGCATGTAAAAGAGTGTACGAAAGAAAAACGCTTTTGTTTACACATTTTGACGAGTTCCATTTTAATGGAATTTGATTTACGAAAAATAGTCGTTCATGATAGGCGATAATTGGTCTTCGGCACCTGGAAACTGCGTCTCAAATTTTTAATAAAGTTAATTTGGAATTAGCTTTGAAATGACATTAATATGTGCATTTCTTTAATTTTTATTACCATAATTGCCTTTATAAGTTCATTTACAACCAGCTATAAATTCATAGCATATGGGAATGGCAGCCGCACAAAACAGATCAGCTGTCAAATTTTCTTTGGTGGGCATTTCATACTTTTTTATAGTCAAAATGACTATTGCAAAAGGGCGAAAAATGATAATTGCCTGGAAATGACAGTTCTGCCAGCTTTTATCGCATACTATAAAAAATAAACAATAAAGCATACTTTTATCGCAGGTATTAGATTTATAGCAGCTATGGCAGTCTTCACTAGCGATTTATATAGGATGTTTTGCTTTCATAGCTAGTGAAGACAAGGTGTAATCGTTTAAACAGGGTCCCGGGGATGCAAATGCCTGTCCACACTTGCTTACCCATGAACGTCATTCCCATGAATACAGTGGCTACAAAAAAACGCTTCATGTGACCGTGTCTGTGAATATGTGTGAATTGTCATCAAAGCAATCAAAGCAATGCATAGTGAACCTTGCTTGCAAATCACTCTCATTCTAGCAACTTTACTTGTAATACAATCTCATTCTCGGAATTTACTTGTAAATTGCTCTCATTTTAGCAAATTCTGGCAGGTAAAGAGATGTACAATGCGTTGGAAATTCACATATAGTGTGATGTGTAAGGGTTGCAAAAGTGTTAGTAGAGTTTGTCGTCTAATGGCATTTTTGTGTAGGCTTTTTTTCGTGCTCCGTAGCACAAAAGTGCTATATTTCCTCACAAAAATTTTGCTTCTAGTTTTCCGGATATGTTTTTATGTGTCAAAAAAAAAAAATAAAATTCTGAGTGTTCAAATTGGTTTGCAAGCAAATATATTTAAAAAAAAAGTCCGAATAAGTTTTTAATAAAAAAACCGTTTGCCTACCCAAACGAAAACGCCATAAGTTAGTTCATCTATAGTAGAGACGATATAGCAATGCAATGGCAATATTGACGGCCAGATTGCAGGCAATGATTGCTTTCCATCGCAAAGGCAATAAATTTGACATTTCACTCTTCAAAATGGCCGAATTAAATGAGAGCGATTTGCACGTGTGTGTATAATGCGGATAACGTTTTTTGAGTAAAATGGGTGAGTTTTGTGTAAAATGGGAGAGAAATTGCCATTGATGACAATTCACTCGTATTCACAGACAGGGTCCACGGATAGAGGTGACCAGTGGAAAGTGGATTTTGGATATCCAATATCTGGAAAGTTTGCCATCTATGTTAGTTCATCTATGGTCTCCACGGGCAAAACCTGTGGTAATAAATTGATATTGCCATTGCCATTGCGGTGTTTCAGTCTTCCGTACGGTCTTAAGAAACGACAGTTAAAAAAATAATTGTGTCAGAAACGAAACGCTTTGAGAAAAGAACATTCATTCTTCTTCCGAAAATTATATATTGGAATGAACTTTCGGTGAAATTTCAATTCAATCAACCTTTCATCTACACCTGTCTCGTCACACAACTTTCATTCCCATGATAATATAGAAAGCCACTATCAGATTTACTGGAGCGACGTAGATACTGTCCAATGTGTTCTTGACGATTCGCTACTTATCCGAGCTCATTAAAATTTGAGGCCAAACGACGAATTTTCAGTAATGACCGATTATTTTCAATGTTACTCTTTCCGCGCATTCTTTCGGTATAAATTTATTCATGGTTGAAATTGTACTAAATTAACCTATTCAAATTGTTCTTACTAACGCCGATCGTTTGAGAATTGATAAAGTTATTAAACATTTCTCTACCGAAGCTTCAGATGGCGCACCCTGTACCCATATGGCTTAAGGCGTTTTCGATTGGCCGACAGAAGCCTTTTTTTTTTTACAAAGAAAACAATGACATAAGACTTCTATTGGCACTCTTCTCACTTTTCAGAAGTTATGTCACTAGCCTTGTCTGACGACGGTACGTATGTTAACCTTGTCGCTTTTGTACGCTTTGTCGTTCCTTCCCCTAATTTATTTATATGGTTGTGTTGAGCACAGATACCATATAATATTTTTTTTCTGATTCCTTTACAGAAAACTCTGTCTTTAAAAGTCATTGGTAATTTGTTAGTAGTTCGTCCAATATTAGTTTGCAGCTTTTTACCATGATCATAAATTGTAATCCATCTCGGTTTTCTGTCCTCTACTGAACATAATTATTTCCCGCACTAGCTTCACAACACCGTATTTGGAATGGGTAAACCGCGTGATTTGCACGAGTTCAGTATATTTTCTGCTGCCAGATTTTTAGCTCTGAAATAATCTTCGGCCAATGGCAATCATCGAATTTGTCATATTTTAAAGTCATAGCACACGAATACAATAAGGTATGCACAAAAATAAGAGTTTTCAAACAATTTGTATCTTGAGGTAGCCGTTTATATATCATATTTCACTTGTGCCTACTTAACTTTTGTAACCATTGGAAAATATTTATTTCTCCGTTCATACATACATATTTGATTGTTATATTTTGGTATAGGCTGGAACACAAAGTATAAAAAACGCCGTTAACGCTCATTCAAGTGGCATCTTTCGCTTTGGTCAACATGCGAGGAGACTTTTCGTTGATAATATTCTCAATCGAGTCACAACCACTTACTCTGAGGAATTGCGATCTCAGGCTACAAAAAAACTGTTCTATGGAGATCCTACGCCATTTTTTGCCTTGATTGGTGTGAGTCTAGCGTCGGGAGCTGGAGTTCTGACAAAAGAAGATGAACTTGAAGGCGTATGCTTGGAAATAAGGGAAGCTGCCAATCGTTTGCAAAATTCGTGGAATTTTGAAGAAGTCTCAAAAACTTTGGATGATGATTTCAACATTGATAAATTGGAAGTAGGACCACCAATTGCTAAGGGTTGTGCAGCAGTGGTTTATGCGGCATCATTTAAAGCTGAAAACGTTGAAGTCAACAGTGTTTCAGATACTCCAATTTTGTCTACTGATGAACTCAGAGTAAACGACATGTCGAAAGTTGAAGTAAAGCCACAATTACGACAGTTGCAGCAATCATTAATTCGTCCAGAAATGATGACACCTATTCAAAATCTTAGTCGATTTGTTCATAACTTTGGAGGAAGCGTTGATAACTTAAATTTATATGATCAATCTGCTGCCATCGAAGAATTTATTCGTGATGATCCGTCAGTAATTATAAAAGACGAAGAAAATGGGCAATTGAAAAGAGAGTCGAATGAAAGCTCAAGATTTGCAGGAGTTAGCGGTGGAATACATGATTTGGTAAGTGTCTCGATTTCTTCCTTAAATATCAAACAAAAACTAATTACAAATTCAATTAATTTTAACTTGAAAATTTTTTAGTGTCGTTTAATTTTATATGTAAACGAGTTAAGGGCACAATTATACACCCTACATTGAAATGGTGTGGGTTTTTATACTTTGTATATACATGATTTAATTTTCGATGGGTGCTGATAAGAAAAAAGCATTTTACAAGTACAGTCTTTGCAAATATTGTTAACATACCATATTTGGAATATTTAAAAAAACATAGTTTAAGCATTAACGCGTTGCAAAAACGAAATAATTCTTTTTTGTTAAAACATAATTAACAAATTTTGTTAAAACATGGAACTAGCCCATTGCACTTCTCATATACATACATATGCATATGTCCCTTTAAATGGATTTTTCCAATTTTTTGTAAGAGGATAATTATTTATTATCACATTTTCCGTGCGATCCTCATCAAAAACAGATGTGCAGCTACATTTAAATTCATTGAACCCTTCATTCAACTTCGTTTTTCCATCCAAAAATACAAATCGATATTGCGCTTTTTCTATTGTATGACGTCGTCTCAAAGATAGTAGTATTTTGTGTTAATGCAAACTTTCCTTAGCAACATCCTCTTTAATAACGAGTACTTATTGATCAACCCTTATATATACGCCAAATGTTTGAAGTCTCGTAAGAGACAAAACAACAGCTTAATATTTCTTATTATCTTAACCTCTGTTACTAGAGTTTGCTGAGAATTGCAATCACCAGATATCTAACTGTTAATGATCCTGGCAAGTGCTTTGTGTTCAGTTAATTTAGACAACAATGTTTGAAATGTGCTACATTCTTTATCGATTTGAAAGTAGACGATGCAAGTTCAAATGATAACAATATTTATAAGACAGCATTAAAAATATAGTTAAGGAAAACGCCTAGTGAACAAATCAGGAATGTATTAACATCTTACGATGCATAGATCTTACCCCCATCGTATCTCACTTTAAAAGTGGTCCTTGATTGTGGAAGCGTAGGAAAGGTTTTAAGAGACTCGATTTGAAAGTGATGCAACAGCCTTTTGTAATTGTAGCCGTTCGACGTCAAATTTTTTCATTGTACTTCGGTGTTCTGCAGTTAGAATATTCGCATGTTCGGTGACTGCTAAGTCCTTTTTGTGGATGTTGAGTTGGATATGATGTGATGACATTTCTGCAACAGGTAGAGATTAGTATACCAAAAGTATATTGAAATTTCAACGGTAAAGCAGTTCCTCCATTTAACTAAAAATATTGAGCACAGTAACAGCTATAAAAATGCTGAAAAACAAAATACTATGGGCTTGGACGAATTAGTGATG
The DNA here is from genome assembly GCA_907269105.1 of Volucella inanis. Classification (NCBI taxonomy): domain Eukaryota; kingdom Metazoa; phylum Arthropoda; class Insecta; order Diptera; family Syrphidae; genus Volucella; species Volucella inanis. The sequence continues at coordinate 115,334,541 of OU026156.1, forward strand.
AGCGATGTTTTGGTCAAAACATGAAGCAATTTGAAAACAATTTTCAGGTTACAACTTCTAGGGACTAACAAAATTGCTTCATGTGTAGGCAAATTTTAATTTGCCCTTTTGATATTACGACAAAACTTAAAAGGAATTCATACCTGTTCCAATCAACTAGGTCACATGTATAATTACAAACAATTTCTGCACATTTAAGCATCCAATACCTGATTCTAATGTAATGTTTAGGAGGAGAATTGATATCAGCCCGGAAACCGTAAGGAGATAAGAAAAACCTTCATGAAAGGAATAACAAAGATAAGATAACCTTTATTGACAGATCGCGATAGAAAATTCCACTTGCAATTTGAAAAAAAAAAAAAAACAACACACTATTAGTTTGGGGGCGGTAATATGTACCATATTATGATATGGGGTTGCATGCAGTCTTCTGAGGTTGGGGTGCGCACTAAAGTAGAGGATTGAATTGCAGCACAATCCTACGTTCAAATGTTGAATGATAGTCTTGTCTTATCGCTCAGAAAATGGGAAAAATTATTTCTCTCAACAAGACAATGATTTAAAACATACAACAAGACTCACTCGCGATTAGTTTTAAAGCAAAGGGATCCATTTTCTAGAATGGCCATCTCAATCTTCCGATCTTAGCCCCATTGACAATTTTTAGATGATCCTTTAACGCAAGGTTTTATCTTCTGATCATTCCGCAGATCTATGGATGAAGTATGGCATAGAGTCGAGATTAAGTGCCAAAGTATTACCATTAAAGAATGCCAAACACTTAATTATAGTATGCAAAACAGAATAAAAGCTGTTTTAGTTGCGAAAGGAGACCATACAAAATATTAATTCATGCTTATTTTACGATAAAGTCTAAACTCAAAAAACTGATCGCATTCGGATTTCACAATATTGCTTACTTTTTTTAAATCAACAATTAAATTAAGAGGACTTACCGAACAGTAGGTTAAGCCTACATCATTTGCAAGAGCTCCCTTTCCCTGATGTTCTTATCATGGGCTGAGCCCTCAAAGCCATCTTCCGATTAAAAAGAAGTCTTTGGGTACAACACGCACTGGAGCTTCGATGAGCTTGCGGAAAAATACGAAATCGTCTTTCCTTGTGGCCAGGACTGGCTTCGGAAACAATCTGAGCCAGGAAAGGAACGCAGTTGGGTGTTCACGGACGGCTCCAAAACCAATATTGGATGTGGCGCTGGTGTTTTTCTGGAGGACGACAAAGTTAGATTTCACTTCACGTTAGGAAAGTTTGCATCTGTCTTCAAAGCAGAAGTTTACGTAATCCTGATGGCAGCGAACTATATTGCGGAGAACCGGTGGAGAGGGCGAAGCATTTGCATCTGCAGTGACAACTAAGCTGCGCATAAAGCCTTGCTAAACCCTCTTACGACTTCCAAGCTAGTTCGAGAATGCAAGAAATCACTGAACGCAGTCGCAATGGGATCACGGGAAATGAAACCGCCGACGAATTTGCCAGTCGCGGTTTAGAAGAGAGTTTTTCAGGACCCGAACCTACCGTGGTAGCAGCTACTGCTGCTTCCTTTGTGTAAGCTTTTACATATGTTTGGCTGAGCCAACAGATGGTGTGAATGTTGGCTGTCAATTACTAATTCAATGTAGTGGATCTTTTTGACAGATATCATACAATCTTTGGCTATTGTAGTTATGAAATCATTTACCACGCAACAACGACTTTTTGTTTATCAAAATGTAATATTTCGTAAAATTGTCTCAAATGACACACGCGAAGCGTACTTTTGTAAAATAAGCATAATTTTAGTATATATGGTAAGTTTGAGTAGGAAAAAAAAATTTTGTTTTTAATTTGTTCATTACCTACAGACATATAGAGTTTTTATTTTCTCTCCACCAGCTTTAAGGAAGAGCAGATCTACATTGGTCCTTCGACAGTGAACAAACCATCGACATTTAGTGTTACCAAGGCTACTGAAATTGGTATATTACAAAATAAAAAAAAAAAAAAAAAATATTTATAGCGTTACCAAGGCTACTGACATTGGTAAAATGGTGAGGTGTGTTAGTGAGGTGTCGGTGAAAAATTTTTGTTTACAAGCCTTGGATAAAATCAATATGGCGAATGAAAAAGATATGTTTGTATTCGTTGCAAGACAGAAAGCGCTGGTAGAAGAACAAGAAAAGGCAACAGTAAACTTCAGAAAAGATAGTGCATCTAGAAAGCAGGAGGGTTTGGAGAGAATAAACGCATTATGGGCCGGGTTTCGTAACAACCATCAAGCTATAAAATACTCAGTCAAACTGGACACGCCATATATGCAGAGAAATACATATGACAGAGTGGAGATGGAGATAAATCTAAAAGGTTTATTAGAAAGCATAATTCCTCCTGAAGACGGAGATGTGGAATCGTCGAAAGCATCCAGGTCTAAGCCATAATCGATATATGTAGGAGTTCAAAGAAATTTTCGCTGGATATTTGAAGGAAGCATACGAATAAAAATTTCTTAGAGCACTTTCGGAATTTGAATGAGCTTCATCAAGAGATTATTTCCAATGCGATGGAAGAAGACCTGCAGTCAGCATATATCAAGCAGTCGAAATACACGGATATTAAAAGAGACATAAATCAATGTCACCATCGGGTGGCGTCTACTCCTGCCAACTACTCTTTCAACACTGGGATGGAATCAAGCGCAAAACTACCTCCATTATATTTACCAACATTCGGGGAAATTATTGTATCTGGAGTGGAGTTCTTTCTATGATGTATTTTCAACAATAATTCATGGAAAAGATTCCTTAAACACGACAGAAAAAATGGAATATTTGAAGACTCATTTGGAATTCAATTCAACAATTTAATTCAATTCATTCAACATTTAACAATTTCAAATGCCAACTATTATCGCGCATGGAAAACCGTAAAATCGAGCTACGGTAATGAGCGTAATGGACATTGAAGTTCCTGTCTTGCACAACCTGCAACACCCTTTTTTCCCAAATACTACCTAATGCTCCATTTTATCATAACTTTGTTTTTGGAGGGTTTGGCTGGAATCTGTACGTTTTTGTGTTACAAAGCGAAGACATCGTGGAATCCTTTTCTGCGTTGGACGGTTGGCCTCTTTTTCTTTGAACTGAAACTTCAGAAGACGTTGATTGCAAAAATGCATCAGCAATTTGAAGTTGAAAATCTATGAGAGGACAATGCTTCGTTTTGGAAATAGCAAATTTAAATGTCTTCTGTAAAGTAGCCACGCATTTGTTACAGATGTTCCCAGGCACCAATAGAAAATTTTTAAATACCACTTCCTTGAGCGGTGGTTGACCTTGTAGAGTTCTATCAGCATATCTGCTAAATCCACTCTTCCCATGAATTTATTGTAGGCAGCGACAATCGCGGGCCTTTGGACATCTATGAATGTTTCTTCTTTAAGGCCCCAACGTTTGCAAACCCTATCAGGTTGATGGCCGACAAAGGAAGATATAAGCTGAACTGGTTTATTGTCAAACCACCTTACATATACTAAATTATGGTTGATTTCACATTTACTGTCAGCCTCGGAAAGTAACTGGCAATTGCTTATTCGATTTTAACGTACAGTGCCAGTTGGAATATGCCAATTTCTTGCATTTCTTCAATGCAATGAGAAGGCTTATTGACGTAAACCACTTATCGAAATATAATTTAAAGTTCTTGTGGTTGGGAAGATTTTTCACCAAATAAAGAACTACATCCGAAGATATTCATCCATACGACGGGCAGGTCTCTTCACCAACATACAGCGTGAAATCGTATACTAAACCAGACCCAAACCAAACCCCATTTGTGTGGTTTAGCTAGGTTGTATTGTTTATACGTGGATCGACCTGTAACCAAAATTTACAGCCAAAAATTTTTTAAGAAACCATATAATAACTGAACGCAATTATTTGTTTATCGAGTTCGTCCTGATGTAGTTTATTGAAGTTTTCTTTGAGGACGTTTAGTAAAGGGCGTATTTTGTACAGCTTTTCCTAGTTGGAATCTCCCTTTTTAAGCTGTTTCGTATTATCATTAAAGTGTAAGCACAGCTTAATTTTTTCAAACATATTGCGAGGTATTGAGTCCGTTATAGCTTTAAGCTTCATAATTTGTGACCATGCCATTTTGAATTGGGGCAATTTCAAAGCACCTAAGTATAATAGAGCACCAATATACCGTTTAATTTTTTCCTTAGTATTGTACATTTTAGTTCAATGTCCAGTTCTTGGAGTCAATGCAATTCAGTTTGATGTGTAATCTAACCAATAGCTCGAGCATCAAACAAATTTCAGAAATAGTCTACTGGTGTCATGGTGTCATTAACGTCCAAGACATAATTGTTTTTCCAAATATTTTCTGGAGTTTCAAATTGCTTTGATTTCCATTTTAGTGTTTTCACATCAATTTTTCGAAGCAAGTGTCTTCAACATTGCAAGGTTTTTGTTCATCGTTATCCGCAATGATATTTTTAAGAAGGCCGATCTCTATACTTTCACTCCTTTCGATAATCCCTTCCAAATTCTGCTCAAGCACTGCAAAAACATCTTCCATCTAATCTTCACTTTCTTCGTGAGTTTTTTCGGCAAAGCAGCTGCAGTCTCTTGAAAATAACTTTTCTAAATGATTCTCAAATGAGTTGCTATTTCATAACACTTCACACAGCACTTATGACTACCGTTATCATAACGGTTCATCGAGCAAAACAAAAGGAATGCAGATGGCATGGCAATAAACATGCGAAACTGCTCCCAGGCAACGTTGGGGTCGAATGAGTTAAGGAAGGATTATCAGCTTTCAAAAATCTGGGCTTTGATACATTTTCTTGGAGTCCTATCATAGTGCTTTTAATAATGAAATCACTAGATCATGAAAGCCGAAACTTGTTTGAGCGATTTCTCAAGGAACTAAATAAAATCCCAACCTTGAAATCATTATTAGACTTCTTAGAAAGAAGATATCAAGCCCTAGAAGTGCTATTATCGGCTAAGAAAAAGGAAAAGATGTGGATAGACGATTCGAAACATGCAGCAATGGAGTACGTAATTAAACACATGTCCAAAGTTCACGAATTTCAGACAAAAGCAATGGTTTGAATTTATCAAGCACGCCAAGCTGTGTATAAAATGTCTACGAAATGGTAAGGCAATCCAGTGCTACAGCAAGCGGATTTGCAAAATTTGCAATAAAAAACACCATCTATTACTCCACATGGAATGGCAAGAAAGAATTCCACAGCTTAAGCAAATGGAACAATCAAATCCACTAATAAAGTGATCCACGGCGAGCAGAACCAAAATGTATTAATTACGACTGCAAATGTAAACTTGAGCAGCAGTGATTGTTATGGTCACAGTGTTAATGTACGAACGTTCATCGATTCCGGCTCTCAAGCTTCCCTTATCACGGTTCAATAGGTATGATTATAGGAGCTGACTCATATGGTGACATTCTTGAGGGGCTACGAAGAGATAGTTAAAATTCAATAATAGCATTATCGAACGGACATCCTCGAAAAAGCATTATGGGATTGGAATTATAGGATTGGTATCCCAAACATCACTTGATCGAAAGTTGGAAAAATTCTGAGAGCTGGAAGAGGTTGCGGCACGGAAATACTTGAAGTCATGTAACTTCAAGCTTTTTTAAAACTAGAAACACCAGTTCAAGTCAATGTTGCATGTACGGAAACATCAATGAAGGAAACTACAAAGGGAGCAGACGTTCCAAAGAAGCATTTACGACAGAAAAAGCAAGAAGAGAATCAGCCTACAGTTTTGATAAGCACAATCACTGCTATGCCAGTTAAGAAACAGTATGAGATAATGCAATTCAACAGTCACCCCGGAATTTATTTCGAAGATGTTGGACGAGCAAATCTGATATCTAGCTCATGTAAAACAATTATCTTCTTTAATATGAGCAGCTATTGGTCAGAATATAGTATTATACGTTTAAGCAATGTATCAAACGCATTAAGGAAATCTGTTTGTCCACGAAAGTAACAAATGTGAAAAACATTTTATGGGAAGAACAGTGTGTGTCACAACGCTGCGCTGTCGTGTCACACACAAATTGTAATTCTTACACCTTTTCGAATAAAAAAAATTGTTTCAAATGACACCCGCAGCGTACGATACAAATTTTTATTTTTTGTATGTTAGAGTTCCCACAATAATTTTTGTAAAATAAGCATAATTAGTATACGAGTATAAGTTTGAGTTGTTCATCACCCACAGAAATATAGAGTTGTTATTTCCTCCCACCAGCGGTAATAATAATAAGAATAAGAGATCTACATACAGTGAATGGAGGACGTTACTGCAACATGTTGCCGGCTATTTTTTCCTCAAGTTGAATAAATTGGGTCTGGATGATCTCTGATTTCAACAGGATGGTGCTGCCGCCCACACAAGCCATCACTCAATTTATTGCATACGAAATTTGAAGATTGCATTATTTCGGTTAGAGGAGCTGTTGATTGGGCTCCAAGGTCATGCGATTTGACACCTCTAAAGTTCTTCCTGTATGATTATTTGAAAAGTAAGGTCTATGCCAATAGCACAGAGAAAGTTCAGGATCTCAAACATAACATCCAAACTGAAATTGCAGCTATTGAACCGCTTATTATTTAATAAGTGATCGATAATTTTGACCTTCAGATGGTCGCTCGCAGCAGAAGCCGTGGTTGGTAGTCACATGTGTTCCATTCATAATTGCCATAGACCGAACTTTATTAATCAATAATTTCTATATTGATTCGCGTTTATGTGTGTTTAATTTAGTGAAAACTTCCACACTAGCTGTTGGCACACCAACAGTGAAAACCGGTTTGGTTATTATTATTACTGCCAGGACTTCAAACCATTGATCACCGGACACTGTTTGCAATAATCCAGTAGGCTTCATATTACTTGGCTTGTATCTGAGGCAGGCGAGGCAATTGCCAATATGTTTGATTACATCTCGGCTCATCCGATACCATAATGGCTTTAAAGCTTGATGATCTGAAATCAAGTTGCTTCGCTGCCTTCTATATAACCTCTGAACTTTTAGATTGCCAGACGATTGCTTAAGCTTAGCGCTCAATAGTTGAATATTGTTCTGCGGAAGTTAAGTGTCTTAAAGCGTATTCCATTGGATGTTTTTCGGGTTTCTCCCCCTGGACTAAAATTGCCCTTATTGCTGCTTGCATCTGTCTTAAGGAAAAAGGATTGGTCATCGTGAGCTTTCTGTAATATTGGTGCGCTGGTTATTGGTGCATGTTTTTTTGTTCTTCCCATTTCCAGGGAGACTTATTTTTTGTGAGATTGCTAAAATATCCGAAAAATTCTTAATAAATCGTCTACTCGTATACCGGGTACATGTTTGGTTTATATTCTTTGGCTCCTTCCCAGGGAGACTTATTTTTTGTGAGATTGCTAAGTTATCCGAAAAATTCTTAATAAATCGTCTACTCGTATACCGGGTACATGTTTGGTTTATATTCTTTGGCTCCCGTCGACTTCTCATAGAAGAGGTTTTGTCTGGGTCCACTTGTTATCCTGCGTTGGTGATAATATGTCCGAGGTATTTAACTACCTTACCTGAAAAGCTTAAGTTTACCTTTGAACAGGTACGTGATAGGTCTTTGCAATGATCTTTGAAACTGCTGGAGAAAATGATGATGTCATCAAGTATGGCAATATGAAAGCCGAATTCGAAATTTGACCATTAGAGGTGCGTTCCATAGACCAAATGGCACACGTTTGAAACGAAACATTTCATACAGTGTTACAAATGCGATTTTATCAAGATCTTCAGCAGCTATTTTAATTTGGATATATCCAGGCTACAAGTCCATTGTACTTTTGAAGATTGTTCTCTTTGTGGAATGTAAAAGATTATCGATTCTGGGCAATGGATTTCTATCCGGAACTACGGGATTACGTTTAATTGCAGGTAATCGACGGAAAGGCGAATGTCTTCATCTTTTTTGGGGACCAAGACCACTGGTGCGGCCAACAGCGATTCGCAATTTTCCACAATATCGTTGGCAAATAATTTATTTAGTTCGCATTTCAGTTGGTTTTCACGAGTTGGTACAGCCTGTATGGAGTTACTGCTATTCGACTAAGCTTACCGGTTTTTATATAATGCAATGCATATTACGTTGGTTCGGATAGGCTATCAAATATTTCCTTTTCTTTTTCTAGCAACTTATTAAGACAGTCCGTCTGGACTTGACTTATGGTAGACCGACTGTTTTTTCCTCTCTGAACTGTATATTCAATGGAAATGATTTCCATAAAAAACGATTCCGGATCACTCTCTTGGAATGTGCTTTCTTAATCAGGAAAGTGTTTTTTTTTTCCGTGTTCTGATGTCGGTACTTCTAAGAATGTCATCATTTCCTTTTGTTGTTTGTGACGTACTTCTAATTTTGTCTATGGGATCTGGGCCCCAAATCTCCTTCCATTTAGATGATGATTTGAAAAGTGACTTAGGATTGATTGGATCAAACCAGGTCAAGAAAGCTGAGGTATTTGGGGATTGGTGCAAACGTTTTGATTTTGTCAAGCCGTGAGCAATAATTGGTGTCCCTGGAAGTGGTGAGATTTTTTTGAAGTATTCCTGAAACTTCAAAAAATCTGTTGCTATTTTGCTCAGGTTGTTCAAGTGTGAATTTTCAATGATTGTCGTGTGTGAGGTCTCGTAAAATTCTAAGACTTCTTCTGGTTGACCAGCAAAGTACCAAATTCGTTTCCCAATGTCTAAGACTACGCCATTTTCCTTCAAGGAAGTCTATCCCGATTAGTTTGCGGTTGTCCGTCGCTCTCGGAAGTGCGGCGAATTTTGTTGGCCTAAGGCGATTTCCAAAAATTATGTTAGTATTTCTTTCCACCGGGAAGAGTCACACTGGGTAGGGGTAGGTAGGTAGGTGAGAGTGGCTGTTGAAAAAGACCAACTCACTTAGGCCTATTGGCCCATTGTGCTGCCACGTGGATCTATGATCCTCTTACTCATGGAACCAATTTGAGCCTATGATGACGTGTACGATACTTAACATCTATATTCTTTAGATCGTTTAAGTCATTGTAGAAGAAAGCTCCTAAGAGGAGTCTGTTCTTTTGTTAGCATCCAGCTTAATAACCTATGATACCCTTTTCCGGTAGAATAGGTAGAGTGGTTCCCATTTTGGCGAGTTCGTCGGCCCTACAATTCCCTGGAATGTCTCTGTGGCCCGGCACTCAACAAAGGTGAATGCCGAACGAGGGTCACGATAGCGCCCTGAATATCCGAAAAGATGCGTGTATCATTCGCAGATATTGCGTTTTTCTTCAGCCTGGTTGCGCCTGGAACACGCTAAAGTTATTTGGAAGACGGAAGGAACGGTTTAGATTTAGCTTTTCTGAGAAAACACCGCCACCAACCCCGCTATCGGTTTTAGATCCGTTTGTGTAAAAGAAGGTTGACTTGTTCTTAATGAAAGCATCTTCTTCCCAGAAGGATTTAGAGGGGAAGCTCACATGAAAGTCTTTGTCAAACCAAAGTTTAGGTATGGTACAATCGATGTTCTCTGTGAGGATTCCTAATATGTTAAGAATATTAGCGTGTCCAAAAAAATAATCGTCCACTGTGTAGTCGCTTTGAGGCGAATAGCTGCAGTCGTAGTTACTTGCCTGTTGAAAATTACGAGGGGTGCCAAGTGAAACAGGATGTCTAAAGCCACGAAGGGAGTAGAACCTAGAGCTCCGCTTACGATAATACATGCTGTTCTTTGGACTCTGCTTAGTTTGTTGCAGTTGACTGCATTGTCTAAGGCCGTCAACCAGACACCAACTCCTAAGTTCCAAAAAAAGGAAGAAATGACACCGCTTTGCGGCGTACCTCTGCTGACACATCTTTTAGCAAAGTCCCACCCAGTTTGGAACTCCCCAAGTTACCTGCAGATTTGACAGCGCAGTCGTGGTTGCGGATGTGTTGACTTTGTTAAAGGCGCCCTCTATGTCCAGGAAAGCAACCATTGTGTATTCTCTATATTGCAATTATAGGCATCGTTCGATGTGGCTAGTCAGTGAGTGCAGAGCCGTATCCACCAACTTTCCTTTACAGCATGCATGCTGAGCCGTTGGCAAAAGTTTTGGATCGTATATGGATATCAATTACTCGTTCTAGAGTTTTCAGAAAGAAAGTTGATAGACTTATAGGTCTGAGCTCCTTTAGAACAACATAAGAGCATTTTTAGGCTTAAGGAATGAAAACTACATTGACTTTTCTCCATGACAGTGGTATGTGGAACAGTTCTACACATCCATTGTAGGCAGGATAATATCTGAGGACCTTTATAGCTCGCAGGTATTATAGCGTCTGAACCAGTAGACTTGTATGGTTTGACCATGAATTTTGGTCATGGTTGCAGTAATCCTGTTTGGGCTTCTACTGGCGTCGAATAAGGAGCTAACTGGAAAGTGGGTGTCCACTAGCAGGTTAAGTAATTCATCACTTGAGGTTGTTGAAGAGTAATCGTTTTTTTTTTTTTTTTCAAACGGCTAGGTATCATAGGATTTGTTGGGAGGATTTTTCTCAGCCGCGATGCCTCAGAGGTTTCTGTGATTTTGTCACAGAATTGTCGCTTTGCCTTCCTCAGTTATTTTTTTTACATATTTTGAGGAATTGTTTGTATGAGTCCCAGTCAGTCACTTTTCTTGTGCTTTTTGCTAGGTTGAAAAGTTTTTTGCAGGTGTTTCTAAGCGATCCCAGCATTTTTTTCCAGTAAGAGAGGAAAACCCATAATTGCGTCTGTTTCACTAATGCACTCGATGTCTTTGTAGACTTTTATTGTGGATATAAAACTTTACACTATAACAGAATCGCGTTAACCTGGGAACGAGCAGTGCTGGGGTTTATTATGGATATTTTAATGAAATAAATTTTTATGCTGAGTTTTATTATATTTTACAGAAAATAGCATATAAAGAAGGTAATAAAATTTTTAAATTTTATTTTAAGATTTTTAAAGAAAAAAAAATATGACACCTTAGAAACGAAAAATAAACTCCATACAGTTTAAAAATTTAAAAAAACGAGATCAATATCAAAGGAACATACATAAATCACTTTACTTATGGTAAATATTTCAACATATTTTAATCTAGCTTTTTTTTTTTTTTTTTTTTGAAAAAGAGTAGAACATAACCTAAAAATTACGCTGCTTAGCAAGTGCAAAGATTTTATGTTCTAGTTTTGACTAAAATTTTGAAGCAAATTCTTCACAAATAGGAACAGTATGTTCTCTGTATATCTTTTTATGGCGTATACTGCAATCAGTATTTGTTTTTTGATGCTTTTTCCAACGGCACACTGCACACCGTAAAATAGTCTTTTGCTGGCATGACTGATGGGTCCTTTCCTGATGAGAGCTATCCAGTTTATGATTTTCTTTATTATTACTATCAAGTAACAACATTATTTTAGTTTTTATAACTGAAGGTGAACTTACCATACAATGGCAGAACTAGATCTTATGTGTGGCACAACAAGTGCTAGATTTTATGATACGTACGCATTTATGCCATCGATGTTCAAAAGGCCAAAGAATACAACCATAGGCCCCCTTTTAGTAATTCGTGACACTGAATAAGTTCCACATAACTCGTCAACGATGTCAACCCCACATTTATGTCTATTATATTCCGTCATCATATCCGTCCTTGGCATCACCGGTAGATTCATCAATTTTTGCATCGTAGTGCACCGTGGAAGCTAAAAGTTCAACCTTCTCTTTTTTGGGACATACTAAAGTGCAAAACTAAACTATTCATCTCTCTTCCTTTTGTCGATATGAAATAAGGTAGTACTTGAGCCTTATTTTTTCTCACAGTTTCTTAGGCAGTCAACCCGTAATCATTGAGTAACTTGTGTATAAGGGGGAAACTGATGAACCAGTTGTCCATTACAATATTCCTATGAGTCTCCACCAACCGCTTTACGAAATCAGTTGCAGAATTACTTTGGTTATAAATTCCTTTATTTTTTCCCACATATTTCCCACAATATTCCCGGTGTAAAAAACTCGAGCATTGCATAATAATAGCATTTTTATTCCACATTTCCCTTAAAATTTATTTTTGAAGAAGTTTTCCCTGATTTTGGAACTTTATACTTTATTTATAGGCAAAGCTTTTCTATTTATCTTTCAAACTAACATTTTTGTACAGGGTTTTAATACCAGAGTTTTTAATATGACTAGCTAAAGTCATGCCAAGACAGCACAAAGAATAGATTTACGTATAGCGAATTCAATTTGGTTGACTATACTTTTTGACATTAGCTAATGGATAATTCTTTTTTTGGCCGTATTCTCTAGTAAACAAGTCACTGAATCACAACGTCCAGGACACATTTTTCACAAGATTCAAGGGTAATGTTTGAAAAGTAACCGTAAGTATAGTCTAACCATCTACCAGATGGTGGTCTTTTAGGGTCATTTTTGCAAAATTCAACTTTATTTATTAATATAGTTGCTTTCGAGGGCGATACACTGATTGAAACGATTTTTCAGTCTTTCGATCCCAGTTTTGTAGTACGATTTGGGCTTAGCCTCAAAATAGGCCTCTGTTTCGGCGATTACTTCTTCATCGGTCTTAAATCTCTTTCCGGCGAGCATTCTTTTGAGGTCTGCGAACAGGAAATAGTCGCTGGGGGCCAAATCTGCCATCGTTTTCATCGACTTGTGACACGGTGCATTGTCTTGATGAAACAGCACTTTCTTTTTCTTCAAATGCGGCCGTTTTTCTGCAATTTCGTCCTTCAAACGCTCTAACAATGCAATGTAATAGTCGCTGTTGATAGTTTGCGCCTTTTGGAGATAGTCGATGAAAATTATTCCATGTGTATCCCAAAATATGGATGCCATAACCTTACCAGCCGACTGATGAGTTTTTGGTCGTTTTGGACGAGGTTCGTTGCCTGCATCAACACGCTGTTGTTTTTGGTCGACTGTAAGCAAACGTGGCACCCACTTTGAACAGAGCTTTCGCATGTCCAAAAATTCGTGTATGATATATCCAACACGCTCTCTTGATATCTTCAGAGCCTCAGCTATCTCGATCAACTTCACTTTACGGTCATTCGTAATCATTTTGTGGACTTTTTTGATGTTTTCATCTGAAACAGCCTCTTTTGGACGTCCACTGCGTGCATCATCTTCGTTGCTTGTATGACCACTTTTAAATTTTTCAATCCACTTGCGAATGGTTCGTTCGGCTGATGCAGAGTCCGGGTAACACTTATCAAGCCATTTCTTTGCATCGGCTGCATTTTTTCCCATCAAAAAGCAATGATAAATCAACACACGAAATTGATTTGAATCCATTTTTTTTTTTTTTCACAATAACAAAAGTTGCTTCACTCACAACGCTATATCTCGAGAACTAATCGTCCAACAGCTGTCAAATTTATACACGTATCTGAAGGTTTTTACTAACTGAAAATGGTATGGATTTAATTCAAGTGGTGCCCTCTCTTAGAAACGGCACTTTTCAGCCCATGTTTTATGCATCTACTGCATCACTTTTTTCAAAAATGTTTAAATTAATTTCACTCGGTAACACACAAAACAATATAAGTTACCCTGCTCATTGTGTAAGATAATTTCAGAATATCAGAACTCAAAAACTATAGTTTTTTTTTTTCTCAAATTCATAGATCCAAATTTTTAAGAAAAAACAAGATCCGGCAACGAGACAAATGAGTCAAATTGAGAAACAAGAGTTGAACAATCTCTTAAATTCCCGCTGTTTTGGTGTATGAAAAAAGTTTGTTTCTATTATAAATTTGGATATGAACGCTTGTTCAGAATTACTTTCCGATAAATTGAAGAGGCAGTAAGATCATTCAAATAATTAAAATTCATTATTCATAATTTTTTATATTATTATCATGTCACTGATTTGATGGTGCAAGTGAAAAAATTTTTTTTTCCGTTCCTGCATAATTTGCTGTTTGAATGCGAGGTCCAGACAATTGAATCCAAATGATCTGCTTACTTAGTGCACTGCAGTTTCTACTTTTTCCATTTTTTGTTGAACTTTTTTTCACTAGAAATTAGTAAATTGATGATCAGCTACTTCGATGCCTAGTGCATAACCTAAAATTCGCATTGTGCTAAATCCATTGAATTGCTGTCATTAACATCAGATACACCAGCGATCTCAATGCAGTTTCGGAGCGTATTTTGTTGCTGTAGATTTAGCCTAAACTCAAATATACATATGTATGTAGTTTCGATTTCGGAATTGCATTTTCCTTTCGCAATTCGTTTAAAGTTTTCAGAAACTTTATAAATGTCTTCCAAATTAGACAAATTTATATAAACCATTTGAAGGGTATAATAATCGCCCAGTGGTTCATTTGAAATGGGTTCTTCATTGTTTGTATTCTAAGTTAAATTTGTGTTATTTGCAATTCTTTTCAATTCCGCCTGCTTATTGGTCGATAAGGGAAAATTCAAAGACCATATCCTAAGGGCAGAAACTTTATCGCATCGAAAATGTGTACCACTGGTTTTCATTCAGATATTGATTACATATCTGTTCGTAAATATTTACACAAGCACTGTGAACAATGTAATGATCGCCAATAGTTGTAGGGATTCAAACAAACTATGTCCAACTGACTGCAACATATTACACCATTCTGCTTTAGTGAAATATTGGTGTTGGTGCGACGTTTTGTTTTTTTTTTCAAGCTATTTTTTCCGACCCTCCTTGGCTTTTTCATATATTTATTGAATTAATAACAGATCTATTTCAGCTTAAGAAACTCTCGAGTGCTGATTATGTACTACAAAATGGGCCAACTATTTCAAAATCAGTATTTACCACACCTCCTCGTCGGGTATTTTCGAATCACATAGTCAACAAACTATATATATCAAACAATAGTTATAAAAAAGATAGGGGATAAATATAGGGTGCCTTATACTCTTGACCAAGTCTATATGTAGATAGGCTTTGTTCGTAATTAGAACAATATTAATTTTTCGGAAGATATCAATCAGAATCAGTTTTATTAAGTTTAGAATTTGAAATAAATTTTAATAATATAGTGGTTATAATAATTCATTATTAAATAAATTGTTTTTTATTTTGAATTGCAGCAACCAGTAGAAAACGCAAATGCCAGCATAAATCGGTATCCGCTTGCGATGAAGATGATGTTTAATTATGACATTCAAAGTAATGCAATGTCAATATTACGTGCTATGTACAAAGAAACAGTACCAGCTCGTCGTCGTGCCCTCAATGAATCTTCTGAGGAGTGGGAGAGACTTATTCACAACCAAACTCATACCTTACCTCCACACCCTAACATAGTCTTAATGTTTGGATATTTCTGTGGAGAAGTACGTAATTTCCGCGACGGTCATATTTTATATCCAATTGCTCAGCCACCACGTATAAACCCGCAAGGTTATGGAAGGAACATGAGCCTTTACCTATTAATGAAACGCTATGATTACAGTTTACGAAATCTTCTTGACAGCACCGAATTAAGCACACGAACAAAAATTCTATTGTTCACCCAACTTCTTGAAGCCGTCACTCACATAAATCGACATGGTATTGCACATCGTGATTTAAAGTCCGATAATATTTTAATAGAGATGAACGATGATGGTACACCACCGGTTTTAGTGCTTTCAGATTTTGGTTGTTGTTTAGCTGACAAGATACACGGGCTGCAGATTCCATACACATCTTTTGATATCGATAAGGGTGGTAATGCGGCTCTCATGGCTCCCGAAATAATGAACAAGCGACCAGGACCATTTACCGTATTAAATTATTCAAAGTCTGATTTGTGGGCATGTGGAGCTATAGCGTATGAAATATTTGGGATGAAGAATCCCTTTTACTCGGGTTGTGGAAGAGTAGTTGCTGCGAAAAAAGGAGAAGAAATGACATCTCTAAGAAATGTCGATTATAAAGAAGAGGATCTGCCTCAGTTAAACGAAGAGTGCCCTTATATTGTACAGCAGTTAATTTATAATATTTTAAATCCAAATCCAGCAAAGCGAGTTAGTCCTGATATAGCCGCTAATATTATGCAGTTGTTCCTATGGGCACCGTCCAACTGGCTTAAAACTGGCGGAATGCCATCAAGCCCAGAGGTTTGTTTAAAAAAAAATTTCATTTCAAGTAGATATTATCTTTCTTTATATTTTAAAGGTTCTTCAATGGCTTCTGTCGCTAACTACAAAATGTATATGTGAAGGACGTATTCAAAAAGACGATATCAGCTTTAAAAATGGCCGTAGAACTTATGTCGAGTACTTGTTAATCTGTAGTTTCTTGGCCCGAGCCCGTTTGCGACGAATTCGCGGAGCACTTGCTTGGATACAAAATTTTGTTTAAATTATCTACGATGACTTGCGTTTACTTTTTCAGAAATACATAATATATTAGAAATCTTTTCAAGTTTTCCGTAACTTGTGTATTTCTGAATAAGGCAAACTCAAGGATCAAAAGAAGAAATCTACGAAACGAAATGTAACTCGATGAAAACAAATTGCGTGATATCAAAATATTGGATCTTAACTAACTATTGTGCACTGGACACTGGTTCTCTTATTTTGTTTCAAAGGTGTTTTGTTTTTGTTATGTTCATGCTAAGCGTCTTTTTAATAATTCAAATGTGCGATGAAAGAGAATACAAATTGAAATTGGGTCAAGCACCATAGACTGAAATTACATATTCGCGTTTAAGATTAATCACTTTTATTTTTATAAAGAGGATCAGGGTCCTGCTGATGTTTAAGGAAGAAAAGAATTCTATTTAAATTATAAAAGAAGTGAACAATAAAATTGTAATTAAAACTTAACAGAACGCCTAATTTAAATTATGTGGGTGGAAAAGGTTATGTATTTTAGATTGATGCGGAGTTTTTCAAAAAATCCTGTTTTAGGCTTGGAGCATCATTTTACCGTGAAGGCAAAAGTGCTAAATGTTCTGGTAACAAATTTCAACAAAAAGCATTTAATTTTAAGTATAAAAAGTATATCTTATAAAAGCGAGCTATAGACATAGCTTTTATGTTTCTGAGGCTAGTTATGACGAGCAAACGAAGCCAGTGTTTATCGAACAAAATATTGCAGCCAAATTTTGGAAAAAAAAACTTACAATATAAACTTGTTATATTGTAAAGCACAGTAGCCCTAGGGTTACAGGTGAAAGAGCTAAGAAATTTTTCCAAAAAGCTTCCCAACGCGAATCTTTTAGCCCCTTCAATATGCAGCATCTGGTGAAATACTAGATACAGCGTTAACACAAGATGCTGCATAAAATGTAAACGAGAAGGTCAAAAATCAAAACGGCTAAGGAAGGACCGCATTTCATATTAGTTTTATTTATTAATTGTATATTGGAATTCTTACCAGCGCTTCTATCGAAATTCAATCGAATTTGCAAAAATGCGGATATGCCAGAAAACTTTCTGAAATTAATTATGTTTTCGTTGCACAAAAAGTATACGATTTATAAAGTATACACTTTAGAGATATATCATTTTAAATATTGACAATACTTGAAGCAATCTTGTTTTTTGCACAATAATCTATTTTTTATTTTTTTCAGGCAACTAAAATCCCGTAACTTGAATGGTTGCCTAAAATACAACAAGTCATGTTACACTAATAATTTAGTCTCCCTATTAGATGTTGGATGCCATCCATGGAGCAAAATAACCACTGAGCCCAAACATCTTTCTCTCCGTATCCAATTTTTTAAAAAAACAACACGTGATCCGGCATTTTAAGAGTAGTCATAGCTTAACATTCAAGAGTTAAGTTCTTTACTCATTTATTACCGCTGTACCCGTTTGGGTACAAAATATTCCAATACTTTATCATTTCATCACTACCATCGACCTATCTGTCATTTTTTTAATAAAGTTTGATTATATTTATTTTCTTTGACATTTTACAAGTATGTGAAACCAATGCTCATTTGAAAATAAATAATAACGGTACTTTTTTTTTAAATAGCTGGGACCGTGTTCAATTTTCCGATATTGCGAGTTGATTTTTTTGTTTTTCGTGAAAATGTCATATTACTTTTAATAATTTTACTTTCTTATCAAATAATTCTAAAACACCGTCCTCCTTAAATTTCAAACCACACTTTAAGGAAAAATTAGTGTTGCTAAAAGAGCTATCTTTCGATTTGGGAACGTTGCTTCAAAAATAAATATGTATCGCAAAGTCCAAAACAAACTTTGTTCCACTCAACCGCAGCGTCGATATTGCTTTACGGAGCTCAGGTATGGGGTTACAAAGGCTACTACGCTGTGGAAAAATTTCTTCGCTACTTTTTAAAGAAGATTTTCCGATTACCAAAAAATACCCAGAACTATATGCTAGATCTTGAAACGGGAACTCCTCCTTTGCTCTTGTACACGCTCAAAATGCACTTCAACTATATCCTAAAAATACTAGAAATGAATGAATGCAGAATACCAAACGTAGTTTTAAGAAGCATAATTAGAACAAACGGACGCATTTGCGAGGAATGGAAGAAAACAGCTTCTGAACGCGGAGTAAATCTGTCTATTCAAGTGAACGAGCATCCTCATCTTTTAAGGAACTGTTTTAAGGAATAGTTCTGTTAAGGAACTATTACAGCAAACTAAACCATCTTCTAAATGAAAAAAAAAACATACTTCCTAGATAGTCACGCAATTGACAAAATAAGTACTATTTTCAAACTGTGATTGAAACTCGTTTAACTAAACTTTATACCCCATAGACCAGATTTACCAATACTTTGTGACCTCTGCAACATGAAGAAGAGAGAAGACATCTTTCATTTTCTTGGTGTTTGTCCGATTTTAAAAGAATTTTGACTATCAATGTTCGGAAAACATGATTTAGACGAAGATGAAGTAGTGAGCATTTTAAATGGAGAAAAAGGATGGAAATTCATATGATTACTCAGTAGCAGCACTTTGTTATAGAAAGCGTATCATAGATGGAGATTTTTAATGTAAAATTTAAGTATTTTTTTTTTTTTTTTGTCAACCTGGTAGACAGCCACAGGCCAAACCATTAAAGACTTAGGTCAATCGTTACATTGTAAAACATTTATTGAAAATAAAAGTCAACTAACAAACTAACTAATTCTAAAACATTGTACAAAAACATATAAAAGTGGAAAAATAAATTAAAACCTGTAATTACCCATGGTAAGTAGCTTAGATATTAGGTGTACCTGCTTGGGTACAATGGAAACATATGAAGTCATTTTTGTATTATTCTTAGAATGGATTTCAAGCCTTTTCTAACAAACTCCTTTTACGGGAGGAGATTTGATAGTCTTACAAATGCAGTTGAGGCAATAGAAGAAGACAAGAGGGGGGTGCCAGTTATGATATAACCGTTATACCACTTGATGCTGATGTTATCACAGACGAAGAAGAGATTGATATCGAAAACTTGGAAAATGAACATTTTCCAAATGATGTTCCAGGCAATGTAGAGATTTTTGTTCGAGATGAACAATACGACAGTGCGAGGTTCTGCGAGACTCAGTTTGTGAATATAATGCACACTGTCCACGATGGTCCAAGAACGACATTGACTTGACTATGAGTTCCACCAATAACGTGTTGGATATGAGAATGAGTTTAGAATATAAAAGCCCTGTTGAGATTTTCGAAACACTATTTGATGACGATGTCGCCTCCCAACAAAACTATCACAATTTTGAAATATCGAAACGAGACCTCCAAGTTTTTATGGGCTTATTATTTTATACCATTCAATGCCAAGGGAATTAATGTACTGGCAATTGGACGAGGACACACGAACTCCTTTAGAGATTATTTGAAATAAAAAAGTTTATTCACTTGGTGGATAATAGTCAAATAGACTGTCAAGATAAAATGGCTAAAATAAGAACCCTTATGAATTGTTTTGTCAGAAATTTCAAAAATGGGGCTTTATGTACAAAAATTTATCTGTTGAAGAGGCCATGATAAAATATTTTGGACATAACTCTTCAAAACAATTTATAAGAGAAACCAGTTAGTTTCGGATTTAAAAATTGGGTGCTTACAAGTAGTTGTGGCTATTTATATAACTTCGACACATACTGCGGTGCAAAAAATATTTCCTTCAGGAAGATCTCATATGCTATTAGGTTCTCGAGTTGTTCTTGAACTATTTGAAACTAAAAGTCCCTACCGACCATGTTATTTACTTTGACAACTATTTCTCTTCCCACGAGTTATTGCGTTTGTTGAGAATGAATGGAAAATCGAACAAAAAAATGTGCTTTTCAAATAAAGAAAGAATTTAAGAAAAAGAAAAGAGGACACTATGAGCATTATTTCAATGCCAACAACAAACTCCTTTTCGTAAAATTGAACGACATTAGTGTTGACACTATCGGCACAAACTTTGATGCCGTAGAACCGTTACATTTTGTGAAACCTTGGACATCTGCCGAGAAAAAAAAGGTTCTCGTACCCCAGCCAAAAGTAATCGCTAATTACAATAAAGGTATAGTGGGCGATGATCTACACGACCAAGCAGTAAACGCATATAAAATAAAAATAAGAGGCGAAAAATTGTGGTGGCCGCTTTTCACATCAATGCTTAGTTCCACATTGGTGAATGCTTAGAAACTATTCAAAGTTGCAAATAATTCTCATGATGATTTACTGTCTTTCCAAAGAAGGATTGCACTACATTTTCTAAGAAACTATACCCTAAAGAATCCAACAATAAAACGCAATATTGCATCAAGTATCGCGTATGCCGAGGGACCCCATTTTTCTCAAAGGATCGAGAAACCCTTAAGATGCAAAGAATGCCATATGAGGCAAAGGTGGAACTGTGAGCTTTGTGCTATTGCCCTATGTGTGAAAAAAAAAAAAAAAAAAAATGTTTCAAAAAATTCTATACCAAGAATAATTAGAACCCACACCTTACTACTGTTCTCGTTTTGGTACACCTTTAAATTGATTTATAAAGAACAACACTTTATGTTTTGACTTTTTAGTATTTAATAAAAATATGTCAAAAAAAACTTAATTTTAATCTTTAAACGACTTTGGTTTTAAATGAGTTAAAAAAAAAGATATGCTGTTTATATGTAAAAGAAGAAAACTGTTTGCTAGTAATTTACATAAAACAACAAAGCCTTCGCATGGAACCTACAATACTTTCTTTGAGACTACAATTGTTTTATATTTTCTTACCGCTCGATCAATATTCCAACTTTTTAACACTATATTGATCGACCCAAATATTCTCTCTAATTGCTATCGTACCTTACAATTCCCATCGTCATTGCACAACTGTTGTCGACCTAAATACAAATATGGGCACCTGAATAACATCTTCTAACCAGAATAAAAACGTTATTGAATATATCAAAAAAAATAATGAACTTAATTTTGTTGAAAACGATATTAATGCTGAATGTAATTAACTTGGAGAAAATGTGTTTATGTTCATAGAAAAAAGTTAGAATAGAAAGAAAATAATAAGCACGACATTTGTGTGGACACAGGAATAGCACAAACTTTTAGCTCATCAATATTTTGTACTATAGCCAGAATTTTCTATTTCTGATTTACATTTTCGCCCCATACTTTCAAGAAGCTTCTGACATCTTTCCATCGGGATAGAATACTAAACTTCTCTTACGCCATCCTAAAGTTCATCCCTATTTTTGAAGATTTGTTGCCCAATTTTTACCTTAACGTCATTCTACAAATTTTCGATTTACTTAAGGTCGGGACTCTGTGCTGGGCAATGTAACATATATATGTTTTCTTAGCAGAACCAATCCTTCACTATTTTGGCGGTGTGCTACGGATCATTATCTTGCATAAATATCCAATCAACTGGCATGGATTCAAAAGTGTAGAGCTCCATCATATTTTTTAATATTTGTAAGTATTGAAACTTGTTAATTTTTCCACTTATTTTTACAAGCGGTCATTACATTTCCTCCACCATGTTTAAGTGTTTTTTTGTGTGTATCTAGGATTTTTGGACGGTGGACAATTGTTCTGCCATCCGGCCCAATTCTATTTACCTTAGTTTCGTCACTTCATACTACTTTTTTCCAGAAGTGTAGGCCTTTATTTTGATGCGCTTTTGCAAAGGTTAAGCTTTTTTTTTTTGACAAGATTGGTTTCTTTCTAATCATTCGTCCTAATAGCTGAGTTTCATTTCATCTCCTTCTGATTAATCGGCTCGATACATTAGCATCAAATTCTTTGTTAATTTCGTTCCCAATTTGACGAGAAGACTAGAATTGATCCTTATTGAACTTTTGGATAACGGCCTTATCGATGGATACAATAGTTTTCCTTGGTTTCAGTTCCCTTTTTTTTCTTTGTTTTCGTTTAAATAAATCGCATCTTCCTTTACCATTATAAACCATTTTCGTGGAACTTATTATTTTAGCTATTTCAGCTGGCTTTTTGCCATCTCCGTACATGTCATATATAATTTTCCTTTTCTCTGGAATGTAATGTACACATCTTCACATTATGCCACTTAGCTAACCCACAAAGTAATTATAAATGAAATTTTGCAAAAACAAATTAAATACTAAAATAATTCGCCTAGAAATCGTTAATATCGCAATTTGTGGTAATATATTTGTACGTCCAACCACAAAAAACACTTCCCTCACTAAAATCAACAACTGACAAAGCACCGAAATGATAACGATACATTTGTTTACTAGAAATTTACAGCAAGATCGGGGTAAACAGCAAAAGTAGGGTTCATTTCAATTAAATTATAAAAAAAGTGCACATAGAATTTTTATTTGAGTTTGTTCTATTTACGTGTCCATGTCTGTATATAATTTTTTATTTATTATGTATATTTGCTTTTCATGCTGATGAAATGATGAATCGATCGTATGTGTGACAAAGTAACAAGCTATACTCATTCCCATTACCAGGGAATCCTTTTTCACATTTATTTCCTCATTCTTTCGTACGATTACTTAATATTTTAATCGAGTTTGATTCTTAATATATCGGGGATATCAGAAATTATAATAACTACAGGGTAATGAGCAAATTAAATTGCTAAATCCTAAATTAATAAATCCCATATTTAAATTTTATATTTATAAAAATGTAAAATGTTTGTGTCGGTACAAATAATAGACTTATTCCTTTCAATACTGAGGTAACCAATTTAAATGTGAACAGCGTCACTTGTATTTGAATAGCAGATTTCTGTATTTGAATAGCAGATGGAGAAGAATAGCAGATGGAGAAGATTGTTCTTGAAAAATGTCAGGGGAGTATAAATATCAGCACTCCCCAAGTATGCAAGTCAGTTTTAAAGTGGAATTTAAAATGTGATTTAAGTGTGGTGTAAATTAAGTAAAAGGGAAAGTAAGTATTGTAAGTGTCAAAAGTTCAATCTTCGAAAATAATACTCCTTACTTAACGCAATTTGATTGTTGTATGTATTTTATTTCTGTTTAAGGAAATTTAGTAGTAGAATGTGCCTTTTTAAGGGAAAGTTCTTATCGCAATTTGTGATCCATCTAACTGCTCTTTTGACTTTGAAATAACGTCATATTCGCATTCCGCCGGATGGAAACATTAATTGCGGTAAAGAAAGAGAAACAGGGAATAGGCTTTATTTTTCGTTGCACGGCGCAACATTTCTGTGGCGGTGCGCACATCAGCCCGTCTAATCTCTCCATCAGCTTCGGCGTAAACGCGCAGTATTCTTCCTCGACACCAATGTTTTCTCGGAATGCTAGGGTCGCAGATAAAGACTAGATCACCTTCTGTAAGCGGCTTCGTTCTTTCGCACCATTTGGCCCGGCGCCTCAAAGTAGATAAGTACTCGGAGTACTCGGCTATCCAACTTTCCCAGAATCTGTCTCTAAACTCGCGGGATATCCTCCACTGTTTACGCAAACTGCATAGCTGCCTCGAGGGGTTACTGGAGTCTGGCGTCTGGGCATTATTGGCAATCCCCAGCAGAAAGTGGTTCGGCGTGAGCGGTTCCTCCTGTTCAACGGCAATTGGCAGATGCGTCAATAGGCGTGAGTTCACTATCTCTTTAAGTGTATGTCCACACGCCTCTTTCGGATGGATTGTTGGGGTAATTGAATACCCATTCGACATCCTTTACTGACGTTTCGCCCTGAATATGCTCACAATCGAAAGGTTCTGGAAAACGCTTCGCTCCCCGATGAAGTTCTTCCCGTTGTCGCTGCGTATTCTCACGGGAATCCCTCGACGATTCAATAAGTTACGTATAGTCAGAATGCAAGCATTAGTCGATAAGTCGCTAGCAACTTCCAGGTGTATCACTCGCACGGCAAGGCAGGTGAATATGGCAACGCATTGCTTCTCCACGAGACGCCCGTTGGTTGTCGTAAGTGGGCCAAAGTAGTCTAGGCTGATATACGAAAAGGACCTGACAAATGGCGTTAAGCGATCATCCGGCAGCTGACCCATCATTGGTGTGACTGGCTTTACGCGTTTTTTCTTGCATGTGTAACAGTTTCCAACCACATGCCGAAAAAGGCATCTCAAGCGAGGAATCCAGTACTTCTGACGTATTTCACAAATCGTCATCTAGACGTTCTGATGCTTCGCTTGACAATGATAATGCATCACAATCAGCTTCATGAATGCGTGTTCTGGAGGTAGAATGATGGGGCGTCTTGTGTCATATGGCAGCCATCCAGCGTTATAAATGCGGCCATAAGCTCGAAGGATACCCTTGGTGTCGATATATGGCATAAGCTTGGATAAGCTACTCCCTTTGGCTAGATTGCTACCACCTGCTACCAAGCTTAGTGCAGGGTCATAGCTTTCTTTCTGATCTCGCCGCCCTAGAAGAGACTCAGCGGTATCTAACTTAGTAACTGCGATTCCTCTTTGGAATCAGTTAGATGGCGGCATCGATTCACAAATTGGATAACCCATGCTGCTGCTGGTCTCAGTCTGTCGAAGGAAGAAAATCGGAAAAAGTTAATGAATTTATAACTTACTGCAAGGAGCGTGAACTTCGGGCGTAGCTCTTCTTGGTCCTCTTGTTGTCGTTCTTCCTTGGCAAACTCAGCAGGCCACATCTCCCCTTCGTTCCACAATAATGTTAGTCCGTTGAACCACCTTGATGAATATCTGAAGTCGATTTGATATTTTATTCGTGTGGCCTCATCAGCGAGGGGGTATCCACCTCCGATAAAATATCTCCGTGTCAGCAAGGATTCCGCAATCCTATGTGCGACAAAGGGCTTATAACGGTGACTTTGCGATCCGATCCCTTTGGTCACTGTTTGGGAGTCACTCCAGAGGATACGGCGGTTGATTGTAACGGAATGTTATGTTGTAATTGCATGCATCAGTCGCGTTACAAGGACGGCTGCTTGGAGCTCTACTCATGGAATCGTCATTGGCTTCCGTGGTGAGCATTTCGTTTTGGCACATACAAAAGTAACTACTACGTAATATTTTGATCTGACCACCCTCCAGTACGCAACTGCGGCAAAGGCTTCCTCGCTCGCGTCGACGAAAACGTGCAGTCCGGAAGTCCTTCGGCGTAGAACTATACGAGTAGTGACGTGGGACAAGGATTTGAACCACCTCACCAATCTTTTGACACCACTTCTTCCACGTCATGTTAATGTTCACTGGCAGCGGCTCGTAACATCCAATGTTATGTCTCCATACCTCGCGCATTATAAGTTTTGCACCAATTAAGAAGAGGCTTAAAAATCCTAGTGGGTCGAACACCGTCAGAACCACACTAAGAAACTCTCTCTTTCTAGGGCATTTGGTTCCAGCAATAATCTCTGGATCCACACGGTTGAATTTCCATTGATCAGCAATCACTCGATGGCTGCCAATACATTCCAAGTATCTTTTCGGTAGACTTGCTTTCTGTGATATGTTCGCTTTCTTCTTGTTCTTCTGACTCGAAGCTGTCCACACAGTCGTCAACATAATGATATTGCGTGATCGACCTCATAGCTCGAGGATGCTGGGCTTGATGTTCCAAAGCATTGGTAGTCTTCACGTGCTCAGCAGCACATGGTGAGCAGGCAGTTCCGAACGTCATCACTAATATTTCGGGCGGTCGGCTGTCATCAGCTTGTGAAGTCAGATTGTTGGCAGGAGAAAACTGCATTGGTAGCTGGTTATGGCTATAAACGGGAATTAAATTTGGGGCAGAACGTTGTTCGACAAACGGCAACTGTTGGAAAAATGAAACTGGGAGTTGTTCGGCGAATAAAGCTGATGATTATGGCGTGTAGTTTACGATTGGTACCGTTGGCAACGGTGGCGGTAATGCGTTCGTCTGGCTTGCTTTTAACTGTGCTTCTAGGGCGGCAATTCTTTTTTGCACTTCTTGTAGCAAACTGTCTCGCTGTACTGTGGCGACAAGACCACTGACCAATTATCGGCTTCAACCGTCATGACGTTGTCTAATAAAAAGCAGCGCAAAGCAATGTACTGGTCTTATCGTAAAGGTTTTCAGATGACGCCACCGAAAGTTGCTACGATTAGACCAGTTACAAGCGGCCGGTTAGAGGTCCTGTTGGAGGATAGGACCACCGGTAGTCCCTACCAGGACTTAAAACACAGTACCATGGCAGTCAGGAGCCCCCCGGATGTCGGTCCGGGCTTGACTTGTAGAGGTAGGCCCCTTTGTGGGAGCATCATAGTGGCTGTGGTTTAAACCCAAAGTCGCGGTGCTGTGCCCTGTAAGAGGTTTTAGGTCAGCCTCGACCCTTACCAAGGGTGAAACTTTTTGCCTCCAACACGAGTTCTACTTTGGTATCAGTGAATTGACGGTAAACGTTTTCAATGCGTATCCTTGCTTCAAGGATATATAGGCAACCTGTGATCTTAAGTTTTTCAAACAGGCGACCACGTTAAATACTAGAGACTATGTACTGTGGCGACAATGCTGGCGTGAGCTGGAGCTGTTGGTAACATTTTTAATTGTGTTGACAGTGGATTTTTCCGAAGCTACAGGAAAATTACTATGCGATTTCACTTGGCAAGGGTGGTGGCAGGGGTGGCAAAACTTTCTCGATTGTCCTCAGCATTTGTGGCAGCTGAGTCTGTCGAGAGTAGACGTGGGCTATCTAATTGCCCTTTTGACGTTGAAATGACGCCATATTCGCATTCCACCGGATGGAAACACTAATTGCGGGAAAGAGAAAGGAAAAAGGGAAAACATTTTTCATTGGTGTCAGAAATGGGATAGGACTTATTGTGTGTATAAAGAAAAATTAGCTTCCCGAAAATGCGCATAAGTTTTTTACAACTGAAGTCTAATATTCTGTGTGAAAATGGCCCCCGGGGCCGGTATCTCGGGAACCGGTTCTCTGAGCTTGCAGAAGATCCATCAGCCGTGCCGAAACTTAAGAAGCAAGAAAAACTTACATAAGTTTGTTTTGCTGATTGAAGAATCGCAGAGCTCATGGACAATCTCAGCACAAGATTTTGTGTATGATGTCACCAAAAACTATAGCTAACCACTTGCAAGAATTTTGATAACACTTTGGATTCGTTTTGCAGGCGGAAATGGTTTACAACTCCTGACCTAAAAAGCGGTTACTGACTGGTAGAGATAAATCGAAAGGATCGTGAGAATATTGCCTTCACTATAGGAAGCGGACTTTGGCGGATAACAGTAATGCCATTTGGACGCATCGGCCACATTCGAGCGAATAATGGAACGAACATTGCAAGGGCTCACGTAGACAACCTGTCTATTGTATCTGGACTATGTTATCGTTATAAGTAAGATTTTCAAGGAGCATCGAGAAAACCTAAAAGAGGTATTTGGGAAGCTCTAAAGCGCTCATTTGATGCTGAACTCAGGCAAATGAGCCTTGTTCCGTCCGGAAATAAAATATCTAGATCACATTACTAGAAGGAGTGAAAAGTAACCTCCTTGACCACCAGAATGCGCTGCTACTGCAAAAAAGGTTATGGTGCTCTGAAGTCCGTTCATATTTAGTCTGACATACCAAATTTCAGTGCGATACTGTCTTTAGTTTTATTTTGACGGCTGATTGTTGTTGACGTGTTTGGCGTCATGTTGGACAAAAACGTATGGACAAAAACGATTTTCGTTCTCTCATAAAACATTATTTTTTAAGAGGCAAAACGGCAGGAAACAAAAGAAAAGTTGAATAAATATTATAGGGCTAATGCTCCGTCAGATTACACAGTCAAATATTGGTTTCGAGAGTTTCGTGGTGGCCGCAACTCCACTACCGATCAAGTCCGCAGAGGCAGGTCCTCCGATGCGGTTACAGAGGACAATGTCAAAAAAATACATGAAATGGTGCTGGCTGACCGGAAAGTGAAGGTGCGCGAGCTAGCAGATACCACAAATATTAGTACTGAGCGCACATGCCATATTTTGGGCAATATTCTGCATATGAAAAAGTTATCCTGCCGCTGGGTACCGCGCATATTCACTTCTGACCAAAAACACGAACGCGAGAGAACTTCGAAAGAGTGTTTGGGCTTGCTGATGCGGAATCGGGTAGAATTTTCGCGTCGATTGGTAACTGTTGAACATCTGAGAACAGAATAAGTGCCCGGCAATGGTCTGAAGCTAGCACGAGTGCTCCGAAGCGGCCGAGGGAGGCTCGATGGGTCGGAAAGGTTATGGCGTCAGTTTTCTGGGATTGTCATGGCATACTCTTCGTGGACTACTTTAAAAAAGGAAAAACCATCAACAGGGAGTATTACTGTGCATTATTGGAGCGATTGAAGGCCGAAATCGCTGCAAAAACGCCTCACATGAAGCGAAAAAAAATTTTGTGTTTGCAAGATAATGCACCGGCGCACAAGAGCATCGCAACCATGGCCAACATCAATGACTTACGGCTCCAATTGCTGTCGCATCCACCGTATTCGCCCGATTTGGCTCCCTCGGACTATTATCTCTTCCCAAACCTCAAAAGATGGCTCATCAATAAAAAATTCAGCTCACGACGGAGAAGTATTTTGCAGACCTTCCGGAAAATTACTTTTCGGACGGCATTAAGAAGTTGGAAAATCGCTGGAATAAGTGTATCAAACTAAAAGTATTGAATAAAATAAAATAACATTTAAAAAAATTTTTTTTCTTTCCCAAGGAGATTACTTTTCACCCCACCTAGTATATCAGCAGAGGGAGTGAGGATGGATCCTGGAAAGATCGAAGTAGTAAAAAGCTGTCTTGTCCCGAAAGATATATACCAACTGAAAAGCTTCCTGAGACTCGCCACGTATTACATAATATTCGTAAAGCAAAGAGCTTGTATTATTGGCTTACTGCAAAACAAGATGTCAAAAAGTCGTGTAAAAGGTGCATAAGGTAGCCGTACAAATGCTTAAAAGTAAAGCAAGATTGACGAATGCAACAATACAATGTTGGAGCACCATTCGAATGAATAGTCATCGACATCGTTGGGCTGTTTCCCGAAAACTTTAATGGCAACCGAAGCTTCGTGTTTGCCATTCCAAACAAGAGGCTAAGACGGTAGCAGAAAAGATAGTCAACAACTGAGTGAGCAGATTTGAGCTCCAATGGAACTATACTCTGACCAAGGGCTTAACTTTGAATCAAAAGTCTTCCAGGAAGTTTGCCAATACCTGGTAATGAGGAAGACAAGGACAACGCCTCAATCTAATGGAATAGAACGATTCAATAGGAACTTGAATGAGCATCGACACATATCCCTTTTCTTAATAGCCTACCGAAACGAGGCATACAGTTCAACGTATTTGATTACACAGTTCGGTTGCCAAGTGAAACGAAATTCGGATACTCACCTACGGAGCCCAAGCAGGTGAACAACTACGTGGATAACTTGCGCAGCAGAATTCGTAAATTGCATGAAAACATTGGAGAAAAGGTGAAGCTCTCAAGCAATCGCACAAAGACTAGGTACGACATCAAAGCGATATCTTCCCGGTTGCAACTGGTGTGGTTGCATAATCCTCTGCGTAAGAAAGGATTGGGAAGATCTATACAAGGTGTATAACCTGCATTCATGACGTTGTCTACCGGATCCAGTGTGGGGATCGGGGAAAATTGAAGGTGGTCCATTTGGATAAAATGTGTCATTTCAACGGAACGATAAATGACGTAGTTGTTCGGGACGAACAAGTTTAGGGAGGGAGCTATACATCTAAATGTGAACGGCGCCATCTATATTTGAAATGCAGAAGATTTCCGTATCTAAATAGCAGAAGGTTCAACCATTGGTGGATGGAGAATGCAATCGAGTTTTACAGCAAAATGAAAATTTGTATGGACCGCTAGATGGTACAGAATGTTCTTGAAAGATGATAAGGGAGTATAAATATCAGTATCCCCCAAGATATGCAAGTCAGTTCTAAAGTGTAATTTGAAGAGTGAATAAGGAGAGTTATTTATTGGTTTAAGTAAAAGATAAAGTCAAGTAAAAGTTGTTGAGAAAAGGGATTGAATTGTTAATTGTAACTGTTTTAAATAAAGTGGTTACCATATATATATTTGAAAGGAGTAAGTGTGTGCCCACATAAACATTTTACAGTATTTTATTTGGAGCACTCCGTTGACGAGTGGAATGAACAAAAAAGAAAAAGGAATACGTATATTGTATCATTAAAAATAAAAAATAAATACGTTGCCTACGACTGTTTACAGAACATTTGTCTGATGATAAATGTTCAACATTGAAGACACATCGTTTGATTCAAAGTGAGGTTCTTAACGATGTAGAAGTTGGATTAAGAAAGGCCAGGACTAGGTAAAGATATATATCTGCCAATTTCTTGTCTGTCGACATATGCTTCATATCAATTTGTGCTTTCTCCTTTAATTCCTTAAAATGATGAGCTTTCACATCAATATGCTCAGTTTTTTTTTCTGGTATTCCGGACTTTCGACAAGCTTTATGCTGCTCAGAATGTCGTAGTATAAAGTTGTAGGTCTTTTGATGAGTATGCGAAGCCACATGGTTTCCTTTTTAGCTGAGCAGGTTGATATATATTCAGCTTCTGTAGAAGAGCGAGACAGTTTTCGTGCTGGCTTTCGCTGCACCCGCTAACACAAGATCCATTTATGAAGAAAACATACCAGCTGCGAGATCTACAACTATCAATATTTTAAGCAAAAAGACAAGGAAATTGTCTTGTGTTTTATTTGCAGGTATCAGCACTTGTGTCGCAATATCCATGTTAAATCTCTTTAAAATTCTTTAACATCTTGATTGATCTTGATTAATATTAAGTTAAAAATTGTAAGTACATATCTGTTACCTTATACTGCTTAAGTTGATCAATAAATTCAATCAGAAGATTTTCTTCGGATGAGAGCGAGACATGAAGAGCAAGTCTCATCAACTCTATTCCATTAAAGAAGTAAACAGAGGGATCAGCTTCCGATTGTTTCAGATTACACCTCTTCAAGGTTTCATGAAATGTTTTGTTCCATACTCTTGTTGCTTGCTTTTATACATATATGGTACACTTGAGTTTACAGACTTTACCTTTTCCATATTCAAATCTGGTCCATATAGATGCCTTGCTTTAAATCACAGTATAAGAAAGCAGTCCGAATGTCAAATTCCTGTACATCAAGATTTTTGTTTGCAGTAATGGCCAATAAAATACGCAATGAGTCAAATTTAACAAACGGTGCAAATGCTTCTGTATAATCAATACCGTTGAGAGTATCCTTTGACAACTAGACGTGCTTTATATCGATACCTGGCGATCTTCGGATTAGCTAGTCTTATCTGCGTACAGCGAATCTCTGTGTAGGTGAACCGTCCTTTTTTGCTATTCATGGGAACTAATACCGGATAAAATCTCAAAAAAAGTCAAACCCGAGGCGGGTACTCCTTTAATACTGGGCGGTAGAGATGGTCCTATCACTTCCTTCATCCCTAGCAGTATCAAGTTTGTGGAAGGCCACGACACAACTATTGTAGTGTAGAAGGAACAAAAGAAAAAAAAATACACAGTGCAGGTATCCCACCTCTCTCGCTCCTGATCAAAGTACTGTTGCTTGCATAGAGCACGGGCAGTGGCTAGGAAATAACTTATGATTTTAAATATAATTTTTAAAATTAATGAAATTGCACCAGTAGTCCTTCTGATGCGTACTGGAACTGTAGTTGGGATGTTAGCTTGTTTATGTGAGTAAGCCAGATTTTTCATCGATGTGTAGCCTGGGCACAGCAGTGACAGCGGCTTTTTATTGAACGATCTACGAAATTTGTATCACACAGTTGTGATATATGCCAAGTGTTGCTATCGTGACGTTTCTGTTATTCGTGTCTAACAACTAAAATAATAGAACAGGTTATTCCGAACAATATACTATAAGTCCCTTCAAACGAAGATTTATGGCTAATTATTTTGATGTCCACAAACACCAGCAACAAGTGTCTGAAAAAAAAGAAGGTTTTTACACAAATGAATCTGATAGAAGGAATGCAAGAAAATATACTAAACAACTAAGAGCATTTGTTAGGGAAAATATCAGTATTTAGCTGCTCTTGAAGGATTTGACCTGTAACTATATAACCCAATAAATTCAATTTAATTCACTTCTTTTTTTACAAAGTAAGGTAGGTTGTTCCATCTTTGATCTCGAAATATTTGGATTTCGTTTTGATTTGGTAGCTTAGTTTTAAATAGGTCCAGTCTGTAACGAATCCATTTTCTTCGCTCAGCATTTCGTCAACGTACCAGAAGTATTATATATATCGGCAGCGGTGGATGAATATTGTCTCTTTGGGATGAATACATCGGCTGCTCTTTTAATTATTTGTTCAAATGAATCAACGATTATGTCTATCTGTTCGCATGATCGAAAATTGTCAAACGATAAACTACCTTCATACAAGTTGTCAGATACATATATGGACCTATATCTCTCCCAATTTGCAACTTGAAAAGCTAAAGTGGCCACATGTTTTATTTTTAACACCAGAAACCTGAAGATCAGCGAAACCGGCAAGCGATTTGATCTGGGAGAAACGAACAGGATAACTTGTTAAAAATATATCAAGGGTCGAAGGATAATTTGAGGAACTACTCGGGAAGTATGTTGGTTGAAAAGGATATAATAGTCAAAGCCTTTTATTTACGGCGACGATATCATGAAGTATATTGCCCCAACAGTTGGCTCTCCGACATCCCCATAATTGGTGCCTAGAATTAAGATCACCATCTAACAAATAATTTGAGTTTATCCTATTCAATTTTAGTACAATATATTTCTTTTAAATGTAAGCCTGGAAAATAGACAGAAAATACTCAATTTAGATGAATCTTCGAGAAATATCTCAATGCCTACAGCTTCAAAAATCTAGAGACGAACAGCTGGTATGACTGAATGACTAACAGCTTTGTTATTCACAATTGCAACTCCTTCTCCTCTCTTTATTAGTTGCCTATCTAGCCTATAGAACGTATAACTTCGGTTTGAAAATATCAGCAATGTCAATATTATTCTATGTCATAAAATCGAAGAATTTTGTTTCTTTTTTTTTTATTTTGAATGCTATTCTAAATAATAATTTTTGGTTTTGTGTTTAATATATTGAGTAGACGTACTTCACAGTAAGAGTGAATGTGTGTGAGTGTGTGATGACATGAAATCATCAGCTTTATTATGGCATAAGCTTAACTTAGATATAATTTCATTGAGTAGATTAGAAATTTCATCAAAAGAAAATAACGAACTACTGCTACAATTTTTTTCATTCATTTACATTTTTTGCTTTCAAGATCTCTGAGCGAGTATTGACTTTATGATTTAAACTCGACGACGGTGCAGAGGCAGAGTGTTGATGATGAGTTTGACTCTTGTGAGAGATTTGGAGCTATTGTGTTACTGTTTCGACTGCAAGAGGAGATTTTTAACCTTATTTAAATTCTTGCAGAAGAATTAAAGCCAGGCGACTTGAATTTGCATCATATTTTCAGGGAATGGGCTCTGGAAAAACTCAATGAAAATCCGGGGTTTTATCGTGAAATTTTTAGTGATGAAGCCCATTTCTGGCTCAATGGATACGTTAATAAACAAAAATCTCGTATTTGGGCTGATAAGCAACCCGAAGAGTACCAAGAGCTACTATTACATCCATTAAAAACAACGGTATGGTGTGGTTTATGGGTTGGTGTGCTATGTGGACTATGTTTTTCCTGAAATTCAAGCACATGGTCTCGGTGAGCTCTGGTTCAACAAGACTTATTGAGAAATCATTTTGGCTACGGTATATTGGCCGCCTAGATCGTGCGATATCACGTGGCCAACATCATTGATATCATTTTCAAAAAATAAATGTCATGGATTGTTATTTTAACCTATAATAACAATTTTAAGTTCGCTTTCAAATTTATGTGTTTCATTTTACATTATAAATCAAACCTCTTTATTTGTAATGAATATACTGCGTTTTGGTTTTAATTGTGAATGGTTTGACTTCAAGACATTTAGTTCCTAAAGTTATAAGTTCGTTCTTTAGAGTTATATGGTCGTAAAAATCTAAACCCGATAGAACCACCTTAAAAGGCCGAACATTTTTTTTTTCATGGGAGTAAAACGCAAAAGATGTTTTTTTTATGCTTTAGCAATAATATTGTAAGATTTGATGCTCGAACACATTACTTTTTGACCCAAGGAGATACTTTTCAATAGAAAATCATTGATTTTAAACTTATCGATTAAACGTCTAGGGCTTCACTTTCAATTTTTAACACAGTGATTGGGGGATCGGATTCTTTGGGTTTCACAATATCAACATGTTTACTATTTCTACTATTCATGCGATCACCGCACAATGTTTGTAGTGGTTTATAATAATTTTTATTGTTAATTCTTTTATCCATATTGGAAATGAAATTCTCATCCTTCATCACACTTCGTTGATCGTTTAAGTTTATTTTTACTTGACACTTTAACAAGCAGCTGTATCGAAAAAGGCGAAGAGGATACAAAAACTTGCTAGAGTTAATTTAAGAAAAAAAAAAAATAAAAAATAAAAATTAAATGGGTGCCTTAAATATTTTAATCCTTTATTTCAAACATTTCAGTACTTTATTTACATTAACAAAATACCATTTATATTAAAAACAGACAAATTTTGATATTTAATTAGACGATTAGGTTAATCTGATTTGTAGTTATGCCGACAGGAAAATAAATTGCAAAAAAATTGTTTTTTAACTTAAAGTGTTAAATTAAATGGAAACTGATTAAACGAATGAAAAATACTAATGGGTTTGTCAATATAACTAGTATACTTAATGAAAAAAATAGCATTCTTTTACTCATATTTGCGTTTATGTTGCACATTAGACACTAATATGAACATATTCGAGTCACAAATTTTAAAAACGGCCTTACAAATGACCCTTGGTACCTTTATCTTAAAACAGCGTTGCACCGGAATCCACTTAAGTTGAGCAATGTTTTCAATGTTATTTTTCGACCATTGAGCAATTCTCCACTCTTAGAACAGATATTGAAACTCTTGGAGAGTAATTTAATTTTTAATAATTTATTTGAACTCCAAAGAAAACACAAAGTGAACCTATTATTTCATAAACAAAACTTAACTTGCAGAACAGGGAATAATTTCTTTTATTTCGCCTATTGGTAGCTTCCACTGTTACTACTCCAAGATAGATTAAGTATTAAACAGTGTAATGATAAAAAAGGGGAACGTAATCAATGTACAACATAAAATCGTAACAGTTATTTCCGCTCAAGTAACATGATGCTATTCTCAACGTAAAAAAGTTACCATATTGAATACAGTTCTATTAAGGAACTGTACTATAAAAGCATCCCCTTCTGTTATATTTTTAAGGGTTGAATATCCAAATCCACTATGGGTATACATGTATAGAGAACATTGCCTCTAAAGTACATATTATGTTAATAGCATTCTGCTAAGAAATCCTATCCAATGAACGATAGAGAAGGCTGACATGCGATGTTTACGATTTCAGTTATATCTGGCTTTAGATTTTATATTGAGTCTGTAAAATAATAGGGGTACTCTCCACACAAATTGAAGGACAGGTTATAAATATTTCACCAACAAATCGTTTTAAATTACTGAAAATTTTATTTATTTTCTACATTAATGCAGAAGGCCATACTCCATACTACTTAATGCAATGGTAAAGGTCATATGTGTTTCAAGGACTATGATACATTAACACAACGATCCAACTTACTTAAATAACTTAAAATAGGTATGATAGTTAAAAGGTAAAGATAAACAGAGAGCAAGTGTGTATGTTTCCTAAAATGCGACCTTGAATATAATGGCGATAATAATTGAGCTTAATGTGTTTTGAAGAACATTAAATAATTGAAGAATGTTTGTGAAGGATACTTTGATACACGGGCATAGTAATTCGAAGGC
Source organism: Volucella inanis (assembly GCA_907269105.1). Lineage (NCBI taxonomy): Eukaryota > Metazoa > Arthropoda > Insecta > Diptera > Syrphidae > Volucella > Volucella inanis. The sequence continues at coordinate 115,371,003 of OU026156.1, forward strand.
TATTTTGAGGTAAAATTGGTGGCTTCTTTTGGTTTCTATTTATTTGCACAAGGTGTGTGAAAATCATGCAAACCTACTCAAGGGAATTTTACCGTAAACAAAATTATGTGTTATAAGAGTTTGATTGATAAAAGTTCAAGGTCTTCGCCTTACGAATATATGAATTTATTGAAGTCATTTAGACTGGTGTAGTTTTTTTTATTATTAATTTCAGGATTCAAGGCTTATCTATTTTTGTTATCCAACTACCTATTATTCGTTGTATTCGTCACTTATATAATTTTTGTTTTCACAAACAGACTTTAAAGAAATAGATTTTTAATATAATCTTGACATTTGCAGATCGAAGGAAATTTACAAAGCAACACATGACATGACGACCACACTGATAAAAAGTCCATGGAAATTAAAGCGATTTGTTGTGTCGCCAAGTAATGACAATGGCTTGATTATACCTCATTGAAATAGGATAATCTGACGAATCTATACTCGATACAAAAGTGTTAAGAGCCTCTGTATCTCGAAGTTCTGCTACTCTACGACTAAATAATTTATTAATGATTTTTGTGTTTCGCATGTGAACAAAAATCGACTTTCGGACCCGTAAATACCCTCCCCGATTTACCAGAAGAAGGTCCACAGAACGCCAGATTACTTTAAATAGAAAAACAAGGTACAATATGAACATCTTAGGGATGAGCGAATTTAGATGGTCAGATATCGGTGAGTTCCACACGTTAATTAATACAACTGTCCTATCTAAATTTACCAATCTAGAGCTAAAGCTTAGGTTAGTAGGACGGGAATTCCCATGTGCTGTAAGCCGAATATTATCGGAAAGATTCCAGATTAGAGTAAGAATGATTATCAATATATGGTAGGTACTATATACGGTTATGTAACGGCGAAGGGCTCATCTGAGGATGAAGAGCAACTTATAATATTCAATTCGCCTAAATTCGAACACCTAACGGTAGGATCTGGAGATTTCAACGTCAAGGTAAGATGTGAAAACACCATGCTAAGTGACAGATATGCTCGAGTCTGCCATTATTTCGACATTATATGAACAAAGAACATGCTAAAGAGTAAGCTAATACATGGGCTGAAAAGTCCGTTTCTAAGAGAGGGCACCACTTGAATTAAATCCATACCATTTTCAGTTAGTACCAACCTTCAAAAGATACATGTATAAATTTGACAGCTGTCGGACGATTAGTTCTCGAGATATAGCGTTGTGAGTGAAACAATGGAAAATGGATTCAAAGCAATTTCGTGGGTTGATTTATCATTGCTTTTTGATGGGAAAAAATGCAGCCGATGCAAAGAAATGGCTTGATAAGTGTTACCCGGACTCTGCACCAGCCGAACGTACCATTCGCAAGTGGATTGAAAAATTTAAAAGTGGTCGTACAAGCACCGAAGAAGTTATTTCAGACGAAAACATAAAAAAAGTCCACAAAATGATTACGAACGACCGTTAAGTGAAGTTGATCAAGATAGCTGAGGCTCTGAAGATATCAAAAGAGCGTGTTGGATATATCATACACGAATATTTGGACATGCGAAAGCTCTGTTCAAAGTGGGTGCCGCGTTTGCTTACAGTCGACCAAAAACAACAACGTGTTGATGATTCAGAGGAGTGTTTAAAGCTGTTCAACTGCAATAAAGCCGAATTTTTGAGTCGGTATGTGACAATGGATGAAAATTGGCTCCATCACTCCATCAGAGTCAAGTCGACGAACCTTGTCCAAAACGACGAAAAACTAAACAGTTGGCTGGCAAGGTTATGTCATCCGTGTTTTGGGATACACATGGAATAATTTTTATCGACTATCTCCAAAAGCGGCAGACTATCAACTGGGACTATTACATTGCGTTGTTGGAGCGTTTGAAGGACGAAATCGCAGAACAACGGCCGCGTTTGAAGAAAAAGACAGTGCTGTTTCGTCAAGACAATGCACCGTGTCACAAGTCGATGAAAACGATGGCAAAATTGAATGAATTCGGCTACGAATTGCTTCCGCACCCAACGTATTCTCCAGATTTAGCCCCCCCCCCCCCTATTTCCTGCTCGCATTCCCCAAAAGAATGCTCGCCGGAAAGAGATTTAAGACCGATGAAGAAGTACTCGGCGAAACAGAGGCCTATTTTGAGGCTAAACCGAAATCGTACTACAAAACTGATATCGAAAGATTGAAAAATTGTTTCAATCAGTGTATCGCCCTCAAAGGCAACTATATTGATAAACAAATTTGAATTTTGCAAATATTTTGTGTTTACTATAAAACGGACATGATCGGCAGCGAATATCACACCAGATTAAACATATAGAAATTAGCCGACGACCTGGGAGTTTCCTTTAAAATGCCCAAAATATACAGAAAACATATATGAACAGGTTTTCATAATGCAATTGTAAGTAAAAACCAAGTCAAGACGCTTACAATACCCAGGTATGACAATACTCAAGGGGCTAATAATTCAGAGGCCTTCTCAGCTTAGAGGAGGAGACAATCTTCATTGGGGCTATGGATGATTTGTAGTTATACCTTCGATATACCATAGCACATGTCTATCAACAGACATGATATGCTTGAGGAACATATCTCACTAAAAGTTCAAGTTGCAAAAGTTACAGCAGTAAAGAAAGTTGAAATCGAAACCCAGTAGATAATGAAAAGGAAGGAAAAACCGCGTTAAATACGACGTAACAGGGGTAATCATCTCAAACTTTAAGCCGCACAGGCCGAAGATGCGCGATGTAGGCCTACATTATTATTAAATAGCTTGTTGGTAGACATATTTCAAAACAACATCGCAATGGTGTTTAATCATTTAGACGCCAGCGCGGTAGTCTCGGATACATGCTAAATGAGCTTTTGGAAGTAGATATTTACAGAATTTGCAAAGCCAAACAATGAGCAGAAATCCTTGACTACTACCAACCAGGTATAATCGGCTTAATCGGCAACTGCTACTGGCACCATAAACAGTACTTATTTGAATGTTAATTTGTCATTTATTTCAAATCTAAATTTGCCAATATAACTTTAATATGCTTGTATATTAGATGAGGGTCGAGCTCTTGGACAAGATGTACGAGAAATGACATTTAAATTGTCCTTGTAATTAAATTGGTGATACTGTTGCAAAATTCAGGCTAATAACTTTGAGGCGGGGCGAAAAACCATACTGGCTGGTACGCTTTTCCCGCATCACAATGTTTACAAGGGAAACCAACAATCCACCATCAGATTTCAAGCTGTTGTGGTTAAGGCAAATACTTTGAAGTATAAAAAATAGTTTAACAATATAAGATTTTTTTTTTAGTATTTTGCATTGAATGAAGCTTTTCATTTCATTTTGCAAGTTTATATTTCCTACATAAAGATATTCAGGCAATTTCTTCTAACACTGTCGCAAAAAAAAAAAAAATTACATTTTTTTTTATAAAATAGTAATAAGTAAAACTTGCTTAGAAAAATATGCATCGTTGTTTAAATAATACCTTAATTCTCTTCATGAATGTAGCAAAAAATTAAAATAATTATTCTGATTTAATACATTTTCGAGATTAAGGGAGAAATGCAAATTAAACTTCCTGTTCGCTCTGTTGCAAAAAATTCTCTAAAAAGGGATATATATAAGTTTAGGCAGAGTTATGCAGCTCATTTCTGTGAATACCAACAATTATTTCCAAAATTCTCACGAATTTAGTTATCATTTCGTCCATTATTTCTGTTCATTAAATTTACCGGCGTCAAGGAGTTTTGATAACCCGAGAGACAAAACTTGCAATGAAATCGACCAACTTCTGCATTGTGTTAAGAGCGTGGGTCTACTTTTACTGTTTGCCGTTTTAAATAATGTCAGCTTTAAAGCATCATAATTTAAGAAAAGATAAGCTGAGAGGATGTCTATTAGTTATCTGTAATTTCGATGAACATACGTCCATCGTATATTCTCTGTCGAGATATGGTATATTAAATTTTACATATAACATTATCATTATCATAATGAGGTGAAATTGTTAAGCAGAAAGCCTCTTACGTTTGGGACAGTGGACAAAAAAAACTGCCTCTCCGATTATTGATTAGGTTTAATTTAGTGACTACTGCCGACTTATCTTTTTATTCATTTTATAAAAAAAAAATTGTTCGTAATGGAAGTTAACTATTTTCTTGAGGCACATGGCTTTATAAAGGCCATCGCAGTTTAAACCTTGTGAATGGGAGTATTGTATAGGGTTTTCCAATAAGGACTTAACAACTTTGAATTTAATTTGTGAACGCACTCTTTCACTAATCATAAAACTGTCACTGTCAATTTATTCAGTAAACTCAATATTTTCATTTTCATGGTAAAGTACACTAACGAGCAACGTCTGCAAATTATAAAAATTTTCTACAGATATTCGGTGTCGGTGACTGCAACTTTAAGAGCGTTAACTCCAATTTTCGGTCGTAATTCTCGCCCTAGTAGACAGGCAACAACAAGTTTATTGCAAAAATTTGAGTCTACATATTCGTTGTGTGATGTTGCCATGTTAGTGAGACAACGGGTCGGTCGAAGTGTCGAAAATATCGCTGCCGTTCAGACGTCCGTAGCAAAAGATCCAAATCAGTCAATTCCACGGCGTTCTCAAGAATTGGGCATCGTTCAGACCAAATTATGGCGTATTTTGCGTAAGGATCTTGGTTTACACCCATACAAGATCAAGCTGACTCAAGAATTGAAGCCGATGAAACATTTGAAGCGACGTACGTTCTCCGATTGGGTTCTGGAGAAGATGCGCCAAGATGATGAATTTCATCGCAAAATCATCTTCAATGACGAAGCTCATTTTTGGCTCAATGGGTTCGTCAATAAGCAAAATATGCGTTATTGGTCTGGTGAAAACCCACATGTGCTTCATGAATCACCACTTCATTCACAAAAAATAACTGTTTGGTGCGGTTTGCATGCCGGCGGCGTTATTGGGCCATATTTTTTCGTCGACGATAACGATCGTCACGTTACTGTGAATGGTCAGCGTTATCGCGCCATGATCACCGATTATTTTTGGCCCGAATTGGAAGATATGGACTTGGACGACATGTGGTTTCACCAGGATGGTTCCACAAGCCACACAGCACACGCTACAATCGATTTAATGAAGAGTAAGTATGGTGAGCGTGTTATCTCAAGACGTCGATTTGCCGCTTCGTTCGTGCGATTTAACGCCGCTTGACTATTTTCTTTGGGGCTACGTTAAGTCATTGGTTTATGTTAACACGCCGACGACGTTGGAATAACTCAGAGCCAACATTGAACGCGAAATAGTGGCCGTTTCGGCCGAAATGTGTGGCCGAGTCGTTGAAAATTGGGTCCAACGTTGGCCATATGTTTTGTTTGTACTTCAAGCCAATAATAAAGTTTTTGAAATTGAGATATTTCATTGAGATATTGGTTTGCTTTTTATTTAAAAAAAAAGTTGTCAAGTCGTTATTAGAAAACCCTATATTTTGACAATTTCACTCTATGTGACTCTATTTCTTTCCATTAGAAGACATTTGACTCGTGGGACCCACTTCAAAGCCCATTTTGTCTCTCAAGACAATCAACTTCTTTTAAAGATCCTATTAACTCGTTTCGTTAAGTTGAGTACTGTTGCTGGCGGGGGTTGCGTGTTGTACAATTAGGGTAGGCACTGAATGCTTGCAGCTATGTCTCCACATCATGTGTACTATTTTATCTAATTTCTAGGGTATTAAAATGGGGAAAACATAGGGGAGATGTGCACCGCTTAATTTGTTAACGACCTCTCCTATCCCCGAAGCTGAGAACAAGTTTTATAATATCCGACTGTTTTTGCTGGATACCCAGTTGACGTTCGACGAGTGCACATACTGCGCGTGGGCGTAAACAAAAAAATACAAAAGAAAGAAATTAAGTGATTAAGTGATCGCAAAAAAAAAAAAAAAAAAAAAAAAAAAAAAATATCTGTGCAAAAAAAGAAGAAAAGACGAGTGCAGTATCAATAACTTTATTGTGGGAATCCCAATTCTATTTTTCCTGTTCGTTGTACTGTCGCACTTATTCATCGCCGTTGCTGTATTATCATACATTGACATAGGTACTGGCAATGACTGGGTGTATTGTTAAATATAAGTGTGGGTTCAAAAGATACAACTTATTCCTTTCAACACAATCGCTTTATTCAAACTCAAAATAACAAAGCAATTTATAATTTAAGCACTTTTATCAACCACTTTTACTTTACTTTATCTTTACTTGAACCACTTTATCACTACTCTTTCCTTCTTGTGACGAGCCGTTTTTCCACGCTAATAGAACCACTGCGTAAGCTTTTTCATCAATTCCACTCTTTAGGGCTCTTTCCGAGCAAATGGAAAATACTATAGTATTTGCCAATCTTCTTCTCTTTCCAATTAGTCTAAAAATACACCGGATCAGACAAACGTTTTTGTTGACTAAAGAAACAACAATTCATTGATTCTTGTGAACCAGCACCCATCAAAGTAGGCGAAACAAAGAATATGTTTTTAACTCGATGTATTTTATGGCTGGTTATCGAAAATATATGGTTTTACATACGAACAAAACACACGTTTTAAACCAGCGTTGTTGTAGATTATTGCATACTTGCTTATGGCGTAGAACATGTTTCGTTTTCGATAGCTGAAAAGTTTTTCAGAAACAAAATTTCGTTATTATTGATTTTTTTCCACTGGCGTTTACTTATTTAAATATGGTTAGTAAATAGTTGAGATTGTGTGACGAATTTCACAACAAAGAAGTCACAGACTCAGTATTGTCTTTTCTTAACGCACACCAAACAAAAAAGCGAAATGATTTGTTTTGTTGCATTGTGTTTCTGTTGGTGTATGTTGAAATAGAAATCGTTTTCTTGACTATGGTACAAAAAATGTTTTGTCTGATCCGGTGTGTTTTCAGCCTTACAGACCCATTGCTCTTACGCCCTTTCTTTCCAAGGCTATGAAGACGCTGATAAACCTCCTGAAATATCTCGAAACACGAAAATTTCTCAATGATTGTCTTTCGTTGAAACATATCCACTGGTGATTTGTCTGAATGGTCTCAAATTTGATATTTATATGATAAATGTCTGAATGTTAATATTTGTTCCCGAACTCAAGTTCCTCCTCATCGGATGTACAACGGAAACGGCAGCATTGACAGAATAACCTTTTAGTATTGTCATATGGTATATTATACGGCATCGGACATTCCGAGCCAGCAGTACCAGACTTGCTCCACTGTAGGTGAAGAAAGAAAGAAATAGCTGCTGTGAGGGTATTGAATATCAAATGGCTGCAATCGCAACAAACCTTAGTTAATAGCGTATCCCTCAGGTCAATGTAAATAAAAAAAGAAGGAGCATAAAAGTGTGCGATCGAGAAGATGAAGAAGTGGTACACTACGAATACTGTTTTGAAATTTAATAGTAAACTGACAATCATTGAAAATAAAAACTCATTCTCAGGCCATTCATTTTGGGTAACTTATGAATAAGAACTTATTCATGTCATGTCAACTTATTTTTGGCATTGGCATATAGACGCATCAGTCTTCTTAACAACCTATAGAAAATTTTGTCTGCCATATTAACTAAACACCTGAAACTATTTGTGAACGATCTAATTGGACCATGTCGATATGGTGCTTGGCTGGGTAACTCCACTATTGAGCAAAAATTCGCACAAAGTTAGATTGTAGTGAAAATCCAAGATGTCCAGGACGAAACCCACTGCTATATAGAGTGTGTCTAGTTTTGGAATTGCTGCCTCACTCGTTAGACTGTGCACAATGAAGATTGAGAAAATAATTTCTCATTTTTATATTAAAAGGTGATGAGCTCTTATGACATCGAGGCTCAATTTTCAAAAGTCTGCAAATATGCTGTCAACAAGGAAGAAATCGGGCAAACAGCTATAACTTTGATGTAGCTAGCGAATTTTTTATTTCAGCCTTGATGTTAACTTTGGTAATGACATTACACTTGTCAATAGCTGGGCTTTTTTTTTTTTTTTTTTTTTTTTTTTTTTTTTGTCTAAGAACTGAAACTACAAAACGAGTATATAGAGCCCAGATTATTCTAATCTGCCCCTTGGCGCAAAATCATGGATGAACACAAGACTACACCCTGCCTGACTTGAACTGCAACCAACTTTAGACTGCTATAATTTCCAAACCGTTCATTACTGTGAGCTCAAATTTTGACACATGACAGATAATTTTATTATTTTATACTATTTGCGTCTCAGTTATGTTAAAAAATTTTTATCCCCGATGAAAATCCACAAGTAGCTATCGTTAGAGCCCTCCAGCACCTCAACGTTAATAAATCATTAACGTGATACTGACAGCGTTGCAAAACGCCATGCAAAACGCGTTGCAAAACGAACCAGAAATGGTTCGGAAAGTTCGAAACTGAGCGAAATCCACGTCGAAATGGAAGAAAAATGGCTCCTGAGCTCAACATATCGTTGGAACAGATGCAACACATACTGAAAAATGAGCTTGGGCTCAAGCCATCGAAGTTCCGAAAAGCACACGATCTTACACCGCAACAGAAAAAAGTTAGAGTCGAAAGAGTGAAGAAGTTGCTACGCTTGCACGAAAGTGGTGAGTTGTCAAATTTGGTTTTTTCCGATGAGTCGCCATTTGTTATCGAGCAATATGTCAACAAACAAAATGACCGAGTTTACTTGCCAGAGAGGTCTTTCGAAAATTTACACCTTCGGATGGCCACCAGAAAGCAGGCAGCACAGATGGTGATGGTTTGGGCCTCCATAGCCGCCGATGGTCGCTCTCCGCTCGTATTTTAAGACCGTGGAGTCAAAATTAATGCTACGTATACGTAGACATATTGAAAACTACTGATACAATTTGAAAATTAATATATTTACCAACATTTTTTGCGTTGGCACAATAAAATTCATCAAAAAATAAAAAAAATTATAGCATTTTAAAAAGTTGCAGTTCGAGTCAGGCAGGGTGTATTTAAGTAATTTGACTGGATTTATATGAGTGGGCTGAACACTATGAATTGAATTGATCATAAAAGTACACAGCAGTCTTTTGAAATGGCTAGGACATATAGAATGAATAAATCTAAATGCTCTGGCTCAAGGGGACAACACAATACAGAAAAAGACCTTGACTTAGGTGGTGGGCATAAGTGGAAGGAGACCTCAACTATTTTGGAGTGTTTAATTATTAGCAAAGACTTTTTTAATTGCAGAGGTGCATTGATGAGGCAAAGTCTACTCTGACCAAAAGTTTCGCATAAGGAAAGTATTTTTACTGCTCCGATTTACCTATTCCAAATATCTGAGAAAAGGTAACACATCTTTTCTTGGCCTTTCGCTATGACTAGTTATTGAATCAATTTATAATTAAAATGACTAAAATTAAAATTAAAGTTGTATTAGTACCCAAAAACTAATCCAAATCTATCTGACATTAATAACAGCAAGGAAAAAACAAACTATGAAACGGAAAGCAGATCTAGCTGATCCAACGAAATTACAAACTAATTGGCTGTTAATTAGATATAATTGGGGCAAAATCTGTTTATTTCATTTTAATTTGGATCATCCCTGCTAAAATTTTACAGCCCTAGGTGGAATGCTTTGCAATACGATTCAGACTGATATACCTAACTGAAAATAACTGAGACACTCGTATCGTTAGCACAAACGCCTAGTCTTTGATGGATAATTAAAATCAAACGGTGGCACAATAAGTTATCATTTACAATCATCTAAAATGACGATTCTACTTGTTAATTTTATGCACGAGTTCATATCTAAAATTCGGGAACGCGGCGATTAATTCTGCGTGAAGTACGTAAAAACAAAACCCTTCATATATATTCTGCGTAAAATAATTGAATATTCTGCTGCTGAATTTAAGGTACACCCCCAGTGTACGAATATATCCTGTATTATGTTACCCTTAAGCATTTAACTTGTGTAATAAAACAACAAACGGTAAAAAAGTTGAAGGATATACTCTTTTCAAGCTACCCAACGTAGGTATCCTGGTTGAGAGTACAGTGTTGCAAACTGCTCTTCGCACGAAAGGGCAAAGATTGTATGTATCATTGAGTTGCGATGAAATGCTTCGGTTGGGCCACGAATAGTGCGGTGCTACAACTTTAAATGAGCCTTGAAATTGAGGTGCTTTCTTTTCAATCTTTCAAGGTTGAGTTTGTCATCCTTGACAGTTTTTGGGGACTGCTTCTTTTGTTGCTAAAATTGAAAATAAAATGAATTATATATAAGATGATTAGCATAAAAGTGTCATTTACCTTTGGAAATTTCTAAATTTTGTTACCATCAAGGGATTAAGTCGAAAAAGTTACGTGCAGATATTGGCTTGGTTGCTAGAAGGGTTTTTTTTTTCCTGAGTTGTACGAGTCGACTGAAAACGTGTATACCTTTATTTACCTTTAATTTGCCATTATTTCAAGGGTAAGAGAAACAAATATAAGGTAGGCAACTATTGCCATTAATCTTTATTTATGAGACATCGTAGACCAAGTTTGTTCATGACCTGAAATTGTAATGGTTAGGTATTCCTTGCAGGGTTTGCTAAGTATTGTACTTTGGAAAAATATTTTTTTATTTCAAGCACAAAAATAAATAGTAATCTTTTTAGTACAACTACCGTATTATACTCGTATATATACGAGTATCTAACAGTTTTATATCTGCTTGCCTTACAAGGTTTAATGGCTTTGTGCGTTGTAGTCGTTTCGGTGAGGTTGATAGGCTTAGAAGATTTAATGTTTCCCAGTTAGGGACTTGGAGTCTTCTTAAGTTGTGGTATGGCTTTTGAATTGAATTTTTAAAGAACAGTAGGAATCTTTCAATAACGTCTATCACGGTACTACATATTTGGCAATTTAAGTGCCATAGTTTCATACTGATCTTAGGATCTGGTTAGAAATATAAAAGCGTTATGTTGTGAATTAAGTGTTAGTTTAAGAGTCTGGCCTAAGAGCCACTCGATTTTTCAACACTTTTTACTTCATTCGGTTCCTATAATTTTGATACGATCATTCTTAAGTAACTGGGCGTTTAAGTCATTCATTTTTATTCCGTAGCATTAGCATATGGGTATATATACATTGTATTACAGTATAGATTTGCTTGTGAAGTTTTTTTATATCTCTTATTTCAGCATAAATATACATTCTTAAAACTACCATTGCACAATTTAGATAGATTTGGTTATTGCTTCCTTATTTACTCGAAATATATATCATCTTTACAAACTTATTTCAAATGATCAATTGATAATTGAGGAAAAGCACGAGAAAAACCTCAATATAAACTTAAATTATTTGCCATCGAAATGAGAAAAGTGGTGGTGCGTGATCTTATTTTCAAGTAAACTTGTTGGGTATTGTTATTTAAATGAGCAGATAAAAACACAAAAAAAAAAAACTACCAAAATTAATAAATTAACAAATATAAATAAGTTAATAATTATGAATAGATAATATATGGGCCGTACCGTTTCTAAGAGAGGGCACTACTTGAATTAAATACATAATATTTTCAGTTAGTACCAACCTTCAAAAGATACGTGTATAAATTTGATAGCTGTCGGACGATTAGTTCTCGAGATATAGCGTTGTGAGTGAAGCAACTTTTGTTATTGTGAAAAAAATGGATTCAAAGCAATTTCGTGTGTTGATTTATCATTGCCTTTTGATGGGAAAAAATGCAGCCGATGCAAAGAAATGGCTTGATAAGTGTTACCTGGACTCTGCACCAGCCGAACGCATTCGCAACTGGATTGAAAAATTTAAAAGTGGTCATACAAGCACCGAAGATGATGCACGCAGTGGACGTCCAAAAGAGGCTGTTTCAGATGAAAACATCAAAAAAGTCCACAAAATTATTATTAATGACCGTAAAGTGAAGTTGGTCTCTAAAGAGGCTCTAAAGACATCAAAAGAGCGTGTTGGATGTATCATACAGGAGTATTTGGACATGCGAAAGCTCTGTTCAAAGTTGGTGCCGCGTTTGCTCACAGTCGACGAAAAACAACAACGTGTTGATGATTCAGAGGAGTGTTTAAAGCTGTTCAACCGCAATAAAGCCGAATTTTTGCGTCGGTATGGGACAACGGATGAAACTTGGCTCCATCACTTCACATCAGAGTCAAGTCGGCAGTCAGCTGAGTGGCGAGCAGGCGACGAACCTCGTCCAAAACGACCAAAAACTCAACAATCGGCTGGCAAGGTTATGGCATCCGTATTTTGGGATACACATGGAATAATTTTCATCGACTATCTCCAAAAGGGGCAGACTATCAACAGCGACTATAACATTGCGTTGTTGGAGCGTTTGAAGGGCAAAATCGCAGAAAAACGGCTGCATTTGAAGAAAAAGAAAGTGCTGTTTCATCAAGACAATACACCGTGTCACAAGTCGATGAAAACGTTGGAAAAATTGAATGAACTCGGCAACGAATTGCTTCCCCACCCACCGTATTCTCCAGATTTGGCCCCCAGCGACTATTTCCTGTTCGCAGACCTCAAAAGAATGCTCGCCGGAAAGAGATTTAAGACCGATGAAGAAGTAATCGCCGAAACAGAGTTCTATTTTGGAGCTAAACCGAAATCGTACTACAAAACTGGTATCGAAAGATTGAAAAATCGTTTCAGTGTCGAAGGCGACTATATTGATAAACAAAGTTGAATTTTGCAAAAATTTTGTGTTTTATTATAAAGCGGCACTGACTCTTCAGCCCATGTGTTAGATAAGCAAATTAAATAAATGAACAGATATATATTAAATAAATTAACAAAAATAATCAAATTAACAAATACAAATAATTTAATAAATAAAAATAAATAGGTAAACAAATTATGATAAGCGAACAAATAAATAAATTAACAAAATAAATACTGGTTTCATAAATATATAAACAACAATGAACAAAATAAAATTTAAAGAAAATCATTAAATAAATAAAAGTAGATAGATATGTAGTACCAAACAATGAATAATAATCATAAAAATATATAGAGTTTTCTAATAACGACTTGACAATTTTTTTTTTTAAATAAAAGGCACACCTAAAGATATTTCAAAAACTTTATTATTGGCTTAAAGTACAATCAAAACATTTATGAATGGAACTCGACTTCGTTCATATGGCCACCGCGGGCTCGTTTGCAGCGGTCGATTCGTTGGACCCAATTTCCAACGACTCGGCTACACATTTCGGCCGAAGCGGCCGCTATTTCGCGTTCAATGTTGGCTTTGAGCTCTTCCAACGTCGTCGGCGTGTTGGCATAAACCAATAACTTAACGTAGCCCCACAGAAAACAGTCAAGCGGCGTTAAATCGCACGAACGAGGCGGCCTATCGACTGGCCCATTTCTTGAGATAACACGCTCACCATAATTACTCTTCAATAAATCGATTGTAGCGTGTGCTGTGTAGCTTGTAGCACCATTCTGTTGGAAGCACATGTTGTAGAAGTCCATATCTTCCAATTCGGGCCAAAAATAATTGGTGATCATGGCGCGATAACGCTGACCATTTACAGTAACGTGACGATCGTTATCGTCGACGAAAAAATATGGCCCAATAACGCCGCCGGCATGCAAACCGTACCAAACAGTTATTTTTTGTGGATGAAGTGGTGATTCATGAAGCACATGTGGGTTTTCACCTGACCATTAATGCATATATTTTGCTTATTGACGAACCCATTAAGCCAAAAATGAGCTTCGTCACTGAAGATGATTTTGCGATGAAATTCATCATCTTGGCGCATCTTCTCCAGAACACAATCGGAGAATGTAGCTCGTTAGTGTACTTTACAATAATGAAAATGTTGAGTTTACTGAATAAATTGACAGTGACAGTTTGATGATTAGTGAAAGATTGCGTTCACAAATTAAATTCAAAGTTGTCAAGTCGCTATTGGAATACCTTATAGAATAATGAGATTAATAAATAAAAGCAAGTATATAACAATTACAATATAAATTGTTACATTTTAGGTGTTTGCTTAATGTAGTAAACCTGAAATCAAGTAATTGTCAGATAAGCTGCAAGACCAGCTGTAGCGTTAAAATAATCTGTCAAGTTTTAAGGAAACTTTTTCTATTTTTGATAAAACATGTTATTCTTTAAAGTTTAAACTAATTTTTAAAAGTTTTATTTGTGTTACTTGTAATCTACGGAGGTGTCTTTTTGCACATTTGCCCCAAACCTGCAATCAGAAACAGAAAAACATGTTGATAGCCAGTTATTTACCGATACTATGAAACTTCACCCTGATAAGAATGACTGAATTATTTTTATTAAATACATAGGAAAATGCAGGCTGAAAAGTTTGTGCAGCAAACGTTAGTGTTATACAGTGTCAAACGATTTTTCGACGTCAAGGAGAACCATACCAGTACTTTTTCCAATTTCAAATTTGCTTTGTATGTGCTTTGTTATACGGTGAATTTGGTGCACTGTGGAATGATGCGGTCTATAACCGAATTGTTCTACAAGTAATATATTGTGTTCGTTTAGATGGTTTGATAATTTCATTTTGATTAACTTTTCAGAGCACTTGTTTAATGAGCTCAGCAAACTTATAGGCCTTTAATTGCTAGGCAAGCAGGCAACCGGCTTTACTATGGGTATAACTTTTGTTTTTTTCCATTCTTTATAAAAGTATGTCTATTTAAAGCAACAGTTAAAGAGCTGTTGCAAGAATTTTAAACCAATTTTTGATAGGCTTTTAAAAAATATATTTTTTATTTTATCGAAACCTGGGGACTTTGAATTTTTTGATAATGTTCCAAAAGGCTTTGCTGCATTCCACTCAAAATTAGTGGTTATATATGATTTAATTCTCGTTCTTATCCATCTGGATCTGACATAATTGCTCATTTTGATCAGATCAACGACGTAACGTGAGAGCGAATTTGGGCTATTCCAACATTTTATTTTCTTAGGTACTGACTTATAAATGCAATCGAGTACTGAACTGAAATAACTTACAGCTTCGTCGATTTGGTTTTAATTTATTGCATCAGGTAACATTTCCTGGTAATTTCTCAATTTTTAACGCACTTTGCTCCTAAATCGATCCCAATTAGCATTTTGATAGTTAAAAACTAAATTGTTTGTCTGTATAGGTGAAAAAACAATGCTACATTTAAACGGAAAATGATCAGAGCTTAGATTATTTATCACAATAGGTTGGCTAAAAAGTTCTTGCATATTTGTGAGAAACAAATCTAATGTTGACGGGTTAGCCCGCGGGTTTGAGGGAATAAACGTTGGATGAGGAGGGTATAAAATATGAAATGGGTGCCTAGAATGTAGGTCAGCAAGGATATTTCCTCCCGAATTCGGTCTTAGACAACCCCAGTTCCTATGCCTACAATTTAAATCGCCTTCTACTAGAAAAATGTCGTTAAAACTAATCAACTTTCGTAAATCGCGATTTAAATCGAGACGCTTCTCTGCTGTAGCACGACCACCAGGAAAGTAAACACAAAAATTTTTATTGAACGGCATTGGTAAAAGATATTTCAGTAACTATTTTCTCAATTAACTTTGTTTTAAAAATTAAAAGATTTTAGTGTTTTATTGTTCTTTTTACGACAACGGCAACACCACCACCTCTTCTCTCACTTCTATCTAGACGATAACATTTGTATTCTCTATTTGACAATTTGTGTACATTTTGATTGAGCCCTGTTTCAGTGAACAGATCTACACCAATGTCAATGTGAGCTTAAAAAGCAAACAATTCTAAATCTTTATTGCGAATGCCTCTAGCATTCCAACATATTATATTTAAACCGACGTTCATATTTATTTACCGCGTTGATACAAATGCTTAGTAGCTAATTGCGCAATAGTGTTAAATTAATCGGCTTTTGTGTTGCATTTTCCAAGAAGCTTGATCATCTTGGCAGTAAGAGCGTTGATTTTTTCAAAGGTGAAAAGCTTGCTGGTTTTCTTTGGCGCCGCAACTGAGTTTTTGTTGGTTCACGCATTTGGGCAATTGGCTCTTGCATTTGCTATTGGCATGACTTTAGGCAAAATATTTTTTCGCCGCGACGGGAGAGCGGGAAAGTCGTTGGTGTTTGGGACGAACCCTTGAATTTGCTGTTGTTGCTGGTAGTTTTTATGTGACAGTGCGTGACAGTGCTACAGGCGAAATCCCATTTGACGTGAGTTCTAAATATGGATCGAACATTTTTCTTGAGATAATTTAATTTATAGAACACATCAGTAAATCCACTGTAGTTCTTCTTAATGATTTTAATGTTTTGGACTTTTAGCCCTAAGAAAATGAGTTATTTTTCAAGATATTCAATGGGAAATTCGTCAAGCCCATACAACATGATTTTGAATGACGTTGCTGTTGGAAGGTCATGGAAAAAAATTGGCAGATTTTTGTTTTTAACACTGCACATATAGCATTGTAACAATCAATGGTTTCACTTATTATTTTCATACCGATCGATATTTTCTTTACACAATAGTGTAGAATGTTCACATCACGGAATAATGAATCGACTTGCTCACTGCTTTTTTGCAAAATGTAGATGGATGGAATTTTTTCTTTTCTTTCTGCTCTAGAGCCCAATTTTAAATTTTTAATGTTTGAAAACAAATTATTGTCTTCAACATTAGGGGACCGAGATCTCTTAGGCAGAGTGGCTCAGCGGCAAAAAGCTGAGCGTCGAGCTTAAGCAGCTGCATTCCGCAGTGTTTTACTACAAAGTCGCTTTAAAATTTAAGGAATTATCTTAAATTAAAAAAAATAAGATTCGTTGTTCACCCTATAACCCGAAAAAGATCGGATTATGGCGAATTTCGCGCCATTTGTATAATAATCTTCGACAACATGAAGACCGATTCAGGCAGTAGCTACGTATGTCAATACAATCATTTGATTTGCTGTTGGACAAAGTTCGTTCTAAAATTCCAAAACGAAGGAAACCAATTTCTGCAGAACATAGGATTGTTTTAACATTAAGGTAAATTAAAAGAAACACGTTTATAGGGTCTAATTGATGATTTTTTAAATGTTCCTTGGATTTTAATTTGTCAAAAATAGCTTTTTAAAATTCTCTTCTGAGCTCGAGTTTTTCGATTTCATTAAATTTTTCCATAAATGGTAACAAGTTTTGGAAAATTTTCATGTCTGCATTGTCTTCCGTTCTTCTCATGTCTTCTTTTAATATTTCGAGACGTTCTCTCTCTATACTAAGTAATTGTTCGCCCACGTCTGCTTTTTTTGGTCGTTTTCGAATTAGTGAGGGGTGCTAGTGGCGGCCTCAGGGCTATCGGTAAAATAAATTTCCTCGCTCAACAAATCCTCAACAATTTTGAAAGATTTCCATCTTGAGCGAATTCGTTGTCCTCCGGCTCGCGTTAATTGCCTTGGGTGGGATCCGAAGCAATGGTGTCTTTTATAAATGACATCATTTCAAAAAATGGCCATTTAATATAAAAATCAACAGCTTAGGCACTCGATTTCAGTGGTGGCAATTTTTGAAGATTTTTTTTCTGGGTGTCCTTCAAATTCTTCCATTTTGCTTTCGCTGTTGGGCCTGAAAATAAAAATTAAAGTTTTGTTCTGTTTTTAACATATAATTTTTAATGTTTGTAGGTTTCTCGCTACGGGACATTCATTTCGTGATCTAGCTTTTGCTTTTCGTATGGGCAGAAGCTTAGTCAGTAACATTGTCTAAGAGACATATGGGAAGAACTTGTCGAGGAATATATGCCAAAACCAACTAACGAATATCTTAAAAAGTTATAAATGGCTACTATAGGCGCCGGAAATTGCCTAATTTTTTTGGCAGCATTGATAGAAAACACTGTCAAATAAAGTGTCCCCCGAATTCCGGCTCGAACTATTTTAATTACCTTCACTATTTTCCAATTGTACTGCAAGCGGTGGCCAATGCTAACAAAAAATTGATTACGATCGGACGGTAGGGGAAAGCAAAGTGATGGTGGAACTTTTGCTGGTTCAACTTTACTTAGACTGCTGGAATCTGATAAATTTAATGTGCCTCCTTCACAATCATTGCCTGGGTCAGATATAATTCTTCCAAATTTTTTTAATTGGTGACGAAGCTTACCCACTTAAAACTTATATGTTAAGACCATATCCACGCAAAAATTTAGACGCACAAACAGATCAGTCGTTCATTGATCTCCGCGAAGAATAGACGTGTTTCGGCTTTTTTTTGTGTGTGCGAATCAATCAATTAGTGAAAGATCAAATTAGAGACAATTATTTTAAGTTATTCGGTAGCCTGGTGGTAGTGGCAGTGAGCAGAGACAGCAGGCGTCGTGGGTTCGAGTCTCCCAACAAGCCATTGTCCAGTTTTTTTTTAGTGCTTAAAAAGACAAAAACACATTATTGTCTACCTCAATAAAAGAGTGTGTTCAAACGATGAGTGGCAGTGCACGGTCCGCTATGTCAAGAGCGGGATTAGAAGATGGCGCGTTTTCATCTGATAATCAGGCCGTTAAGTCAGTTCAAAAGAAATCAACAACAATAACAACAAAAACAGCAACATCGGCAATGACGATAAAGAGGAGGAGGATGTTGTAACCAACTCCGAACTCAGCAAAGCGCCCTTCCCTTTCAACCTCTCCCAAAAAGCTGCTGGGTAGAGCAAGGGAAGAGGCACCAACAACGAAAAAAAGGGCGGCAGCTGACAAAAACAATCTCCAATATGTATCCGTTGGTGGAGAAGAACACTGTATTGGCAAAACACTTTCGCGTCTCTGGCGGCTTCCGAGTCAGAGGACGAAGAGGACGAGGTTGAAACGCTGAACAGCAGCATCAGGCATCTACAACAAAAAGTACTTGCAATAAAAGCTTAGCAAGTTGCAAGACGAGAGAGAGAACTGCAACAGAAACTACAGTGCTCTCAACGTGAGCTCAAGGGGAGTGAAACCATACCCCAACAACAACCACAGAAACATCAGTTACAACAGCAAAAAAATAAAATAATGGCACAAGAACCAACAATGGAACTGGCACAACCACAGTAAAAAAGTAAAATACAATAAAAACAACAACAAAAAACAGAAAAGCAACAACCACAACACAGCAGCAGCAACAACAGCGTCAACAGTAACAGCAATAACAACAACAACGAGCTTAACAATGGATACCCCCGATCAATACTTACAAACCATTGATCTATGTAAGTCGGCCATAGGCAATAACTTTTTTACAAAAGATTAGGTAATGATAGGCATGCGATCCACTGCAACACAGTGGAGCGCTATAATAAAATAAAAAGCTTCTTAAAAGATTCGACGACGGAGTTCTTCTCTTTCACCCCGAAGGTCGAAAATCTGCAAACAATGCTGCTAAGGGGGATAGAACCGTCAACCGATCCGGAGGAGCTCCTCGCACTGCTCAAAGAGAAAGAGTGCGAAGAGCTCAAATTCGTAGGGGTCAAGCCGTTCACCACAGCCAGAGCCAAAAGGGAGAAACGGAAACTACCGTTCTTCCTGGTTCAGCTAACTCCCGATAGCAAATTGGATGGTCTAAGGGGTATTAAAGTCCTAGACTAAAATTGTACACTGGGAAAAATTAAAGAGGAGTGAAAACATTTTACAATGTGTTCGCTGCTAAAGGTTCGAGCACGCCGCGTCGAACTGCGAAATGCAGCCCCGATGCGTGAAGTGTGAAGAGAACCCCAAGTCAGAGGAATGCGCTCTAGGTAAGGATGGAGCGTCAGAAAAAAGCCAACTCTCTTGTGCCTTATGTAGGAACAAGGGGCATAACGCAAATTATTCCAATACATAAAAAGAGTAAATCTGGCTCGACAGCAGAAGGTGGAAGTCAAACGTCCACCCGTGCAAATACAAACACCAGCCGTTACACCAAGTTACCTATGCCCAAATGGCGGCAGGTAGGGGAACTACGGTACAACAAGCAAAGGTAGCTTCTCAGGCCCCAGCGCTTAGAGCACCAGAACCTGTACCTGACATGCTGGCTATCTTGCTCTCTATTCAGGGGCAGATGGCTCAGCTTCAGCGTCAAAAATAGGAACAGGCTACGCGGGTAGATCAAATATACACGCTGCTGCCGGGCCTAATGCACCTCCAATCGTAATGGGTACGTACATGGCGGAGCAAACCCTGAAGGTCCTTGCAGTGAATGATAATTCACTGATTAGGTTAAAACGAAGAGCCACACTATTTAAGTTGCTTAAAGACCAAACCCCTGATGTGCTTTTGGTAAGCGAAACTAAGCTTACTAAAAGACACAAAATAAGGCACAGAAGATATAAAATATTACGAAGAAACCGACCCAACTCCATTCAAGGAGGAGGTGTTGCAATCTTTGTAAGAAAAGGACTGCATTCCAAAAGAGAACACAGTCGTGTAGTACGTAAGTTTCAGGTTCTGGAAGCATGCGTCATGTACATTCCTCTCCGTAGTGGAAAGCGGCTGTACATGGTGTCTGTCTATGCACCTAAGTCTACTCAATCCACCTTATTCATCTTAGAGCTCGAGACACTTTTTCGATTCCTGAGGCTGGAAATGAAAGACAACTATTTTATTATCGGTGGAGATTTCAACGCCAAACATAGAGATTCGGGAAATAATACACCAAATACTAGAGGGAACCTACTATTCAATTGGTGGGGTCAGCACAGTATAATGTATCGACTCGGGCTTAAGGCGACAGATAGTCCGTCGTTTCCCAGACATGGGTCATATTTGGATCTTCTGCTGTTCGACTCACGAATACAACTGACCTGTACTAACCAACAAACTACAAACTGTCTACGCACTTTCGTGTATGACAGTGACCATTACGGTTTCAGCACCAAAATAACTATTCCCAACGAAACTGCGGAATTGGAAGAGTTTGTTCAAAGGCATTCCTACAATTATAGTAGGGTACGTTGGACATACTTCTCCAGAATACTGACAAGGGCACTCTCCTCAAATTCGCTATACCCGCCGTCCAATAGAAATCTGTCAAATGAGGAGATTGACGAATATCTAAAACTAATGGACGAGACAATTAAACGAACTATGGACAAAACGATACCACGGTATCAGCACACAGACAACGAAGACATATTCCGCAACGCAACTATTGACGCACTGCACCGACATAAAAGTAGACTACTGTCAAGACTAAAAACCTTGTACAGACAGTTTACTGACAGACATAACCCGGAGATCATGACATTGAAGTCGTCGATTAAAAGCCTCCAGATATTAATAAAGGAAAATTACAGAAATTCTGTAAGTTTGTATTGGAACAATAAAATTCGGGCTGTAAACACCAGCAACCCGAATATGTTCCCGCAAATAAATAAAATATTCCGGAGAAATAATCAAAACGACCTTCCATGTCTCAAAATCGCCCGAACGACGAACAATGAACAAATACTTGTAGCAGCGGGTATAGATCCAAATGAGGCAGTTGATGATGACAACTTCTTTGTGATCGAGGATCCACAGGAGAAGGTAGACGCTATAGGAGCGATTTTTCAGGAAGTGTACAAGGCGAATGACATCATTGGCCCGAACCACGACCTGGATAGTCGAGTCCTTGTGCACAATTTCTGCCTTCGAAATGAAATTGTGAATTGGCGATTCGAGAGCTCGGGTCTCACCCAGTTCAGTGACGAGAACATGGCAAATAATGTCATCACCAACGAAAGGGTATTACCACCGTTCATTTCGAAGGAAGAGCTCCAAACGATTCAATGGAACAAAGGCAAGAAACAGTGCACTGGTGCCTGTCTGACTGACTTGGAAAGGGCCTTCGATACCGTATGGTTAGAGGGACTCTTTTTCAAGCAGGTTGGGCATTAGTAAACCACTGCTGTATATTCTTTTGGATATGCTCTCCAGTAGACAGTTCATTGTAAAGAATGGCGATGTGACTTCTGCTGGAATATTTAACATTAAAAACGGTCTGCAACAAGGTGCGGTAAATTCGCCGATCCTGTTCAACATTTACACAAGTGATCTGATAGGTTCACTTCACCATGCCATAGCGTACAGATCGGGTCCAAAGATTGAGGTCATTAATACACTTTTGCAACGTGACTTCGACAAAAATAAGCGATATTGCGACGACTGGAAGTTGAAAATTAACTTTCAGAAGTCGGAAACCATTCTGTTTAGGACGTCTTTGTCTGGGGCCTCTAGGGATATCAGAAAGAATTGGCGAAAGTTCTCTATCGTAGGACAACTTGGACAACCACTTGCTTGTCGAAATGTAGTCAGATACTTTGGGATCTGGCTAGATCAATATCTTTGTTTTAACAAACATATAAATGTTGCTCTGGCCAGAGCCTTACAAAGAGACTGTTTTATAACAGCCAATTCGATGCGAGGCTGAAGGTGATCTGCTACATGGCCCTTATCCGGCCCATGCTCTTATTTGGATGTCCTGTGTGGTTCAACGTGAGAGCAAGTTTATTGGAAAAGATTCGGGTGTTTGAGAGGGCTTGTCTTCGCTTATACAGAACACCAGAATCTGAGTACATAAAATTCTATCGTAATGAGGTCTTGTACAATAGGGCGAACCTAATAAGAGTGGACAATTTCGTCATTAAGTTGACTCGAAGGCATATTGCAAGAGCAAGGACCTCATCGAACAACCTGATCTCCGGGGCTTACTACCCTAATTATATGTATCACGAGAGTGCTCGCTTTAACGGCTTTATTCCTCTAGAAGCGTTTCTCTGCCTAGATAGTAAAGGCCTGGCCCATAAGAGATTGGCGGTGCCGCTAATCTTTCACGTCGCTCGAACAGCTGCGGACAGGCGACTCAACTACGACAGAGACGTCGCACACGGCAGTGCGGAGCGTCTCCGGTTCAGTAGGGCGGTAGGGAGTCGCGACCTGAGGGATGTTTCTCAGCAGCACCAACAATTTTGGTGGCTTTTTGAGGGAGAGGATGCTTCGTCGTCAAATTCCTCAAATACTTGGTAGCTTCATGTGAAGCAAAGTGGGTCGCCTAATTTTTTTTAGCCATGGCCGGCTTACATAGTTTTAAGTAGGATTAAGTTAGATTTAAGAAAAAAATAAATAATTAAAAACCAAAAAAAAAACATGAAAAAAAAACATATATATATATACATATATTTGTATATTAAGTATATATATACGTATATATTTTTTTTGTAAAAAATGTTTTCTTAGTTTTAATTATAATGAATAGAAATAGTATACTATAATAGTAAGATACGTCGAAAGACATAATTTAAGCGTTAGGTTTAACTTAGAGTGCTCGCACGGGGCCAGTAAGTTAGAATAAGATAATTTTAAGTTAATTAAGCCAATTTTTAAATGCATTAAATGCGCATTTAAAATTTTATCCCAAAGATGGCGGTTTCTGCTCCAGTCGTTCGCAGATCTCAGCAGAGAATACACGTGCTTCGGCTTTACAAAAAGTAAAAGGTAAATAATAAAAAATTGTGAAACAGATTTCTGCTCAACATAATTAGTTGAAGCTTAGTCAGTTCACCCTGTAGTCGTGCAAGTAGCGGCGTCGGTTATTGAGTAGTGCGAGACGGGTTTCGAGTCCAAGCCAAGCCTGGGACTTTTATATATATATATATATACACTTTTTTTTGTTTCTCCTCAAAGTGTTGTTTGATAATAAAAAGTAATCAAACAAAAGCAAATCACGTGATGGATGGTGGAGAGCGCTCCGCTCTTCCCATAACGGGAGTGGGAAAAGGCAACAATAGTGTTGCCGGTGCCTTGGCGAAAGCAACAGCAGCAACAACAACAACAACAGCAGCAGCAGCAGAAGAAGAAGGGGAAGGTGCCTTCCATCAATACCTATAAATTAGAGGTAAGTGCAACCAAGGACCTGTGTAAGTTGGTCATTGGTAACAATTTTAACATCAAGAGATTGGGGAACGATCGTCATGCCATCCACTGTAATACAGTGGAAGGCTACGCGAAAGTGAATGAGCTCCTAAAAGAAACGACGACGGAGCACTTTTCATTCACACCGAAGTGTGAAAAGCGGCAATCGATGCTGCTGAAGGGGTTAGAACCGTCTTCTGATCCTGAGGAGATTCTGGCACTGCTCAAAGAGAAAGAGTGCGAAGAGCTCAAATTCGTAGGGGTCAAGCCGTTCACCACAGCCAGAGCCAAAAGGGAGAAACGGAAACTACCGTTCTTCCTGGTTCAGCTAACTCCCGATAGCAAATTGGATGGTCTAAGGGGTATTAAAGTCCTAGACTAAAATTGTACACTGGGAAAAATTAAAGAGGAGTGAAAACATTTTACAATGTGTTCGCTGCTAAAGGTTCGAGCACGCCGCGTCGAACTGCGAAATGCAGCCCCGATGCGTGAAGTGTGAAGAGAACCCCAAGTCAGAGGAATGCGCTCTAGGTAAGGATGGAGCGTCAGAAAAAAGCCAACTCTCTTGTGCCTTATGTAGGAACAAGGGGCATAACGCAAATTATTCCAATACATAAAAAGAGTAAATCTGGCTCGACAGCAGAAGGTGGAAGTCAAACGTCCACCCGTGCAAATACAAACACCAGCCGTTACACCAAGTTACCTATGCCCAAATGGCGGCAGGTAGGGGAACTACGGTACAACAAGCAAAGGTAGCTTCTCAGGCCCCAGCGCTTAGAGCACCAGAACCTGTACCTGACATGCTGGCTATCTTGCTCTCTATTCAGGGGCAGATGGCTCAGCTTCAGCGTCAAAAATAGGAACAGGCTACGCGGGTAGATCAAATATACACGCTGCTGCCGGGCCTAATGCACCTCCAATCGTAATGGGTACGTACATGGCGGAGCAAACCCTGAAGGTCCTTGCAGTGAATGATAATTCACTGATTAGGTTAAAACGAAGAGCCACACTATTTAAGTTGCTTAAAGACCAAACCCCTGATGTGCTTTTGGTAAGCGAAACTAAGCTTACTAAAAGACACAAAATAAGGCACAGAAGATATAAAATATTACGAAGAAACCGACCCAACTCCATTCAAGGAGGAGGTGTTGCAATCTTTGTAAGAAAAGGACTGCATTCCAAAAGAGAACACAGTCGTGTAGTACGTAAGTTTCAGGTTCTGGAAGCATGCGTCATGTACATTCCTCTCCGTAGTGGAAAGCGGCTGTACATGGTGTCTGTCTATGCACCTAAGTCTACTCAATCCACCTTATTCATCTTAGAGCTCGAGACACTTTTTCGATTCCTGAGGCTGGAAATGAAAGACAACTATTTTATTATCGGTGGAGATTTCAACGCCAAACATAGAGATTCGGGAAATAATACACCAAATACTAGAGGGAACCTACTATTCAATTGGTGGGGTCAGCACAGTATAATGTATCGACTCGGGCTTAAGGCGACAGATAGTCCGTCGTTTCCCAGACATGGGTCATATTTGGATCTTCTGCTGTTCGACTCACGAATACAACTGACCTGTACTAACCAACAAACTACAAACTGTCTACGCACTTTCGTGTATGACAGTGACCATTACGGTTTCAGCACCAAAATAACTATTCCCAACGAAACTGCGGAATTGGAAGAGTTTGTTCAAAGGCATTCCTACAATTATAGTAGGGTACGTTGGACATACTTCTCCAGAATACTGACAAGGGCATTCTCCTCAAATTCGCTATACCCGCCGTCCAATAGAAATCTGTCAAATGAGGAGATTGACGAATATCTAAAACTAATGGACGAGACAATTAAACGAACTATGGACAAAACGATACCACGGTATCAGCACACAGACAACGAAGACATATTCCGCAACGCAACTATTGACGCACTGCACCGACATAAAAGTAGACTACTGTCAAGACTAAAAACCTTGTACAGACAGTTTACTGACAGACATAACCCGGAGATCATGACATTGAAGTCGTCGATTAAAAGCCTCCAGATATTAATAAAGGAAAATTACAGAAATTCTGTAAGTTTGTATTGGAACAATAAAATTCGGGCTGTAAACACCAGCAACCCGAATATGTTCCCGCAAATAAATAAAATATTCCGGAGAAATAATCAAAACGACCTTCCATGTCTCAAAATCGCCCGAACGACGAACAATGAACAAATACTTGTAGCAGCGGGTATAGATCCAAATGAGGCAGTTGATGATGACAACTTCTTTGTGATCGAGGATCCACAGGAGAAGGTAGACGCTATAGGAGCGATTTTTCAGGAAGTGTACAAGGCGAATGACATCATTGGCCCGAACCACGACCTGGATAGTCGAGTCCTTGTGCACAATTTCTGCCTTCGAAATGAAATTGTGAATTGGCGATTCGAGAGCTCGGGTCTCACCCAGTTCAGTGACGAGAACATGGCAAATAATGTCATCACCAACGAAAGGGTATTACCACCGTTCATTTCGAAGGAAGAGCTCCAAACGATTCAATGGAACAAAGGCAAGAAACAGTGCACTGGTGCCTGTCTGACTGACTTGGAAAGGGCCTTCGATACCGTATGGTTAGAGGGACTCTTTTTCAAGCAGGTTGGGCATTAGTAAACCACTGCTGTATATTCTTTTGGATATGCTCTCCAGTAGACAGTTCATTGTAAAGAATGGCGATGTGACTTCTGCTGGAATATTTAACATTAAAAACGGTCTGCAACAAGGTGCGGTAAATTCGCCGATCCTGTTCAACATTTACACAAGTGATCTGATAGGTTCACTTCACCATGCCATAGCGTACAGATCGGGTCCAAAGATTGAGGTCATTAATACACTTTTGCAACGTGACTTCGACAAAAATAAGCGATATTGCGACGACTGGAAGTTGAAAATTAACTTTCAGAAGTCGGAAACCATTCTGTTTAGGACGTCTTTGTCTGGGGCCTCTAGGGATATCAGAAAGAATTGGCGAAAGTTCTCTATCGTAGGACAACTTGGACAACCACTTGCTTGTCGAAATGTAGTCAGATACTTTGGGATCTGGCTAGATCAATATCTTTGTTTTAACAAACATATAAATGTTGCTCTGGCCAGAGCCTTACAAAGAGACTGTTTTATAACAGCCAATTCGATGCGAGGCTGAAGGTGATCTGCTACATGGCCCTTATCCGGCCCATGCTCTTATTTGGATGTCCTGTGTGGTTCAACGTGAGAGCAAGTTTATTGGAAAAGATTCGGGTGTTTGAGAGGGCTTGTCTTCGCTTATACAGAACACCAGAATCTGAGTACATAAAATTCTATCGTAATGAGGTCTTGTACAATAGGGCGAACCTAATAAGAGTGGACAATTTCGTCATTAAGTTGACTCGAAGGCATATTGCAAGAGCAAGGACCTCATCGAACAACCTGATCTCCGGGGCTTACTACCCTAATTATATGTATCACGAGAGTGCTCGCTTTAACGGCTTTATTCCTCTAGAAGCGTTTCTCTGCCTAGATAGTAAAGGCCTGGCCCAGAACAGATTGGCGGTGCCGCTTATCTTTCACGTCGCTCGAACAGCTGCGGACAGGCGACTCAACTACGACAGAGACGTCGCACACGGCAGTTCGGAGCGTCTCCGGTTCAGTAGGGCGGTAGGGAGTCGCGACCTGAGGGATGTTTCTCAGCAGCACCAACAATTTTGGTGGCTTTTTGAGGGAGAGGATGCTTCGTCGTCAAATTCCTCAAATACTTGGTAGCTTCATGTGAAGCAAAGTGGGTCGCCTAATTTTTTTTAGCCATGGCCGGCTTACATAGTTTTAAGTAGGATTAAGTTAGATTTAAGAAAAAAATAAATAATTAAAAACCAAAAAAAAAACATGAAAAAAAACATATATATATATACATATATTTGTATATTAAGTATATATGTAAGTATATATTTTTTTTGTAAAAAATGTTTTCTTAGTTTTAATTATAATGTATAGTAATAGTATACTATAATAGTAAGATACGTCGAAAGACATAATTTAAGCGTTAGGTTTAACTAAGAGTGCTCGCACGGGGCCAGTAAGTTAGAATAAGATAATTTTAAGTTAATTAAGCTAATTTTTAAATGCATTAAATGCGCATTTAAAATTTTATCCCAAAGATGGCGGTTTCTGCTCCAGTCGTTCGCAGATCTCAGCAGAGAATACACGTGCTTCGGCTTTACAAAAAGTAAAAGGTAAATAATAAAAAATTGTGAAACAGATTTCTGCTCAACATAATTAGTTGAAGCTTAGTCAGTTCACCCTGTAGTCGTGCAAGTAGCGGCGTCGGTTATTGAGTAGTGCGAGACGGGTTTCGAGTCCAAGCCAAGCCTGGGACTTTTATATATATATATATATACACTTTTTTTTGTTTCTCCTCAAAGTGTTGTTTGATAATAAAAAGTAATCAAACAAAAGCAAATTACGTGATGGATGGTGGAGAGCGCTCCGCTCTTCCCATAACGGGAGTGGGAAAAGGCAACAATAGTGTTGCCGGTGCCTTGGCGAAAGCAACAGCAGCAACAACAACAACAACAGCAGCAGCAGCAGAAGAAGAAGGGGAAGGTGCCTTCCATCAATACCTATAAATTAGAGGTAAGTGCAACCAAGGACCTGTGTAAGTTGGTCATTGGTAACAATTTTAACATCAAGAGATTGGGGAACGATCGTCATGCCATCCACTGTAATACAGTGGAAGGCTACGCGAAAGTGAATGAGCTCCTAAAAGAAACGACGACGGAGCACTTTTCATTCACACCGAAGTGTGAAAAGCGGCAATCGATGCTGCTGAAGGGGTTAGAACCGTCTTCTGATCCTGAGGAGATTCTGGCACTGCTCAAAGAGAAAGAGTGCGAAGAGCTCAAATTCGTAGGGGTCAAGCCGTTCACCACAGCCAGAGCCAAAAGGGAGAAACGGAAACTACCGTTCTTCCTGGTTCAGCTAACTCCCGATAGCAAATTGGATGGTCTAAGGGGTATTAAAGTCCTAGACTAAAATTGTACACTGGGAAAAATTAAAGAGGAGTGAAAACATTTTACAATGTGTTCGCTGCTAAAGGTTCGAGCACGCCGCGTCGAACTGCGAAATGCAGCCCCGATGCGTGAAGTGTGAAGAGAACCCCAAGTCAGAGGAATGCGCTCTAGGTCAAACGTCCACCCGTGCAAATACAAACACCAGCCGTTACACCAAGTTACCTATGCCCAAATGGCG
Organism: Volucella inanis; assembly: GCA_907269105.1. Taxonomy (NCBI): domain Eukaryota; kingdom Metazoa; phylum Arthropoda; class Insecta; order Diptera; family Syrphidae; genus Volucella; species Volucella inanis. The sequence continues at coordinate 115,400,169 of OU026156.1, forward strand.
GCAGGTAGGGGAACTACGGTACAACAAGCAAAGGTAGCTTCTCAGGCCCCAGCGCTTAGAGCACCAGAACCTGTACCTGACATGCTGGCTATCTTGCTCTCTATTCAGGGGCAGATGGCTCAGCTTCAGCGTCAAAAATAGGAACAGGCTACGCGGGTAGATCAAATATACACGCTGCTGCCGGGCCTAATGCACCTCCAATCGTAATGGGTACGTACATGGCGGAGCAAACCCTGAAGGTCCTTGCAGTGAATGATAATTCACTGATTAGGTTAAAACGAAGAGCCACACTATTTAAGTTGCTTAAAGACCAAACCCCTGATGTGCTTTTGGTAAGCGAAACTAAGCTTACTAAAAGACACAAAATAAGGCACAGAAGATATAAAATATTACGAAGAAACCGACCCAACTCCATTCAAGGAGGAGGTGTTGCAATCTTTGTAAGAAAAGGACTGCATTCCAAAAGAGAACACAGTCGTGTAGTACGTAAGTTTCAGGTTCTGGAAGCATGCGTCATGTACATTCCTCTCCGTAGTGGAAAGCGGCTGTACATGGTGTCTGTCTATGCACCTAAGTCTACTCAATCCACCTTATTCATCTTAGAGCTCGAGACACTTTTTCGATTCCTGAGGCTGGAAATGAAAGACAACTATTTTATTATCGGTGGAGATTTCAACGCCAAACATAGAGATTCGGGAAATAATACACCAAATACTAGAGGGAACCTACTATTCAATTGGTGGGGTCAGCACAGTATAATGTATCGACTCGGGCTTAAGGCGACAGATAGTCCGTCGTTTCCCAGACATGGGTCATATTTGGATCTTCTGCTGTTCGACTCACGAATACAACTGACCTGTACTAACCAACAAACTACAAACTGTCTACGCACTTTCGTGTATGACAGTGACCATTACGGTTTCAGCACCAAAATAACTATTCCCAACGAAACTGCGGAATTGGAAGAGTTTGTTCAAAGGCATTCCTACAATTATAGTAGGGTACGTTGGACATACTTCTCCAGAATACTGACAAGGGCACTCTCCTCAAATTCGCTATACCCGCCGTCCAATAGAAATCTGTCAAATGAGGAGATTGACGAATATCTAAAACTAATGGACGAGACAATTAAACGAACTATGGACAAAACGATACCACGGTATCAGCACACAGACAACGAAGACATATTCCGCAACGCAACTATTGACGCACTGCACCGACATAAAAGTAGACTACTGTCAAGACTAAAAACCTTGTACAGACAGTTTACTGACAGACATAACCCGGAGATCATGACATTGAAGTCGTCGATTAAAAGCCTCCAGATATTAATAAAGGAAAATTACAGAAATTCTGTAAGTTTGTATTGGAACAATAAAATTCGGGCTGTAAACACCAGCAACCCGAATATGTTCCCGCAAATAAATAAAATATTCCGGAGAAATAATCAAAACGACCTTCCATGTCTCAAAATCGCCCGAACGACGAACAATGAACAAATACTTGTAGCAGCGGGTATAGATCCAAATGAGGCAGTTGATGATGACAACTTCTTTGTGATCGAGGATCCACAGGAGAAGGTAGACGCTATAGGAGCGATTTTTCAGGAAGTGTACAAGGCGAATGACATCATTGGCCCGAACCACGACCTGGATAGTCGAGTCCTTGTGCACAATTTCTGCCTTCGAAATGAAATTGTGAATTGGCGATTCGAGAGCTCGGGTCTCACCCAGTTCAGTGACGAGAACATGGCAAATAATGTCATCACCAACGAAAGGGTATTACCACCGTTCATTTCGAAGGAAGAGCTCCAAACGATTCAATGGAACAAAGGCAAGAAACAGTGCACTGGTGCCTGTCTGACTGACTTGGAAAGGGCCTTCGATACCGTATGGTTAGAGGGACTCTTTTTCAAGCAGGTTGGGCATTAGTAAACCACTGCTGTATATTCTTTTGGATATGCTCTCCAGTAGACAGTTCATTGTAAAGAATGGCGATGTGACTTCTGCTGGAATATTTAACATTAAAAACGGTCTGCAACAAGGTGCGGTAAATTCGCCGATCCTGTTCAACATTTACACAAGTGATCTGATAGGTTCACTTCACCATGCCATAGCGTACAGATCGGGTCCAAAGATTGAGGTCATTAATACACTTTTGCAACGTGACTTCGACAAAAATAAGCGATATTGCGACGACTGGAAGTTGAAAATTAACTTTCAGAAGTCGGAAACCATTCTGTTTAGGACGTCTTTGTCTGGGGCCTCTAGGGATATCAGAAAGAATTGGCGAAAGTTCTCTATCGTAGGACAACTTGGACAACCACTTGCTTGTCGAAATGTAGTCAGATACTTTGGGATCTGGCTAGATCAATATCTTTGTTTTAACAAACATATAAATGTTGCTCTGGCCAGAGCCTTACAAAGAGACTGTTTTATAACAGCCAATTCGATGCGAGGCTGAAGGTGATCTGCTACATGGCCCTTATCCGGCCCATGCTCTTATTTGGATGTCCTGTGTGGTTCAACGTGAGAGCAAGTTTATTGGAAAAGATTCGGGTGTTTGAGAGGGCTTGTCTTCGCTTATACAGAACACCAGAATCTGAGTACATAAAATTCTATCGTAATGAGGTCTTGTACAATAGGGCGAACCTAATAAGAGTGGACAATTTCGTCATTAAGTTGACTCGAAGGCATATTGCAAGAGCAAGGACCTCATCGAACAACCTGATCTCCGGGGCTTACTACCCTAATTATATGTATCACGAGAGTGCTCGCTTTAACGGCTTTATTTCTCTAAAAGCGTTTCTCTACCTAGATAGTAAAGGCCTGGCCCAGAACAGATTGGCGGTGCCGCTTATCTTTCACGTCGCTCGAACAGCTGCGGACAGGCGACTCAACTACGACAGAGACGTCGCACACGGCAGTTCGGAGCGTCTCCGGTTCAGTAGGGCGGTAGGGAGTCGCGACCTGAGGGATGTTTCTCAGCAGCACCAACAATTTTGGTGGCTTTTTGAGGGAGAGGATGCTTCGTCGTCAAATTCCTCAAATACTTGGTAGCTTCATGTGAAGCAAAGTGGGTCGCCTAATTTTTTTTAGCCATGGCCGGCTTACATAGTTTTAAGTAGGATTAAGTTAGATTTAAGAAAAAAATAAATAATTAAAAACCAAAAAAAAAAACATGAAAAAAAACATATATATATATACATATATTTGTATATTAAGTATATATGTAAGTATATATTTTTTTTGTAAAAAATGTTTTCTTAGTTTTAATTATAATGTATAGTAATAGTATACTATAATAGTAAGATACGTCGAAAGACATAATTTAAGCGTTAGGTTTAACTAAGAGTGCTCGCACGGGGCCAGTAAGTTAGAATAAGATAATTTTAAGTTAATTAAGCTAATTTTTAAATGCATTAAATGCGCATTTAAAATTTTATCCCAAAGATGGCGGTTTCTGCTCCAGTCGTTCGCAGATCTCAGCAGAGAATACACGTGCTTCGGCTTTACAAAAAGTAAAAGGTAAATAATAAAAAATTGTGAAACAGATTTCTGCTCAACATAATTAGTTGAAGCTTAGTCAGTTCACCCTGTAGTCGTGCAAGTAGCGGCGTCGGTTATTGAGTAGTGCGAGACGGGTTTCGAGTCCAAGCCAAGCCTGGGACTTTTATATATATATATATATATACACTTTTTTTTGTTTCTCCTCAAAGTGTTGTTTGATAATAAAAAGTAATCAAACAAAAGCAAATCACGTGATGGATGGTGGAGAGCGCTCCGCTCTTCCCATAACGGGAGTGGGAAAAGGCAACAATAGTGTTGCCGGTGCCTTGGCGAAAGCAACGGCAGCAACAACAACAACAACAGCAGCAGCAGCAGAAGAAGAAGGGGAAGGTGCCTTCCATCAATACCTATAAATTAGAGGTAAGTGCAACCAAGGACCTGTGTAAGTTGGTCATTGGTAACAATTTTAACATCAAGAGATTGGGGAACGATCGTCATGCCATCCACTGTAATACAGTGGAAGGCTACGCGAAAGTGAATGAGCTCCTAAAAGAAACGACGACGGAGCACTTTTCATTCACACCGAAGTGTGAAAAGCGGCAATCGATGCTGCTGAAGGGGTTAGAACCGTCTTCTGATCCTGAGGAGATTCTGGCACTGCTCAAAGAGAAAGAGTGCGAAGGACTCAAGTTTGTGGCGGTAAAGCCATTTACCACAGCTAGAGCCAGGCGGGAAAAGCGGAGTCTGCCGTTCTTCCTGGTGCAGCTCAGTCCCGAAAGCCGTCTGGATGGTCTAAGGAGTATCAATGTCCTAGACTACCAGGTGGTTCACTGCGAAAAATTAAAAAGGAGCGAAGGCGTTATACAATGCGTTCGCTGCCAGAGGTTCGGGCACGCAGCGTCGAACTGCCAAATGCAGCCTCGATGCGTGAAGTGCGCCAAGAACCACAGTTCCGAGGAGTGTGCTCTGGGTGTTGACGGAGCATCCGATAGGTCGCAGCTCTCGTGCGTGTTATGTGGAAAAGTGGGACACACCGCAAACTATCGGGGTTGTCCTAAGTTCGCTGACATTAAGAAAGCAAAACTGGCTCGGCAGCAGAAGGTGGAGGTCAAACGTTCACCTGTCAGGTATCAAACACCAGCCGTCACGTCCCAAATTTCCTACGCCCAAATGGCGGCAGGTAGGGGGGCTACGGTACAGCAAGCGACTGTTGCTTCTCCGGCGCCAATGCCGAGAACAACGGAAGCTGCACCTAACATGCTGGCCATCTTGCTCGCAATCCAAGGGCAGATGGCTCAGCTGCAAAAGCAGGTGCAAGAACAGGCCAAGCGGGTGGACCAGATCTACGCGCTGCTGCCGAGCCTAACGCAACACATGTCGTAATGGGTACGCACATGGTGGAGCAAACTTTGAAGGTCCTTGCGGTGAATGTTAATTCACTGATTAGGATCGAACGAAGAGCCGCGATGTTTAAATTGCTACAAGACCAAACCCCTGATGTGCTTCTCGCTAGCGAAACCAAGCTTACCGATAATCACAAACTGGAGTACAATAATTATAATTATATTGTTAGAAGAAGAAACCGGCCCAGATCCAAACGTGGAGGTGGTGTCGCGATCTTCATTAAAGAAGGCATAAAATTTGACAGAGTGTACAAGGGCGTGTTGCGCAGGTTCCGGGTGTTGGAAGCTGTGGTCATTTACATCCCGCTCTGCAGTGGAAAGCGGCTGTACTTGACCTCTGTTTATGCACCTGAGGCTTCACAATCCACCTAATTCATTACAGAGCTCGAGACGCTTTTTCGACTTCTGAGGCTGGAATCGGCGGAGAATTATTTTATAATCGGCGGAGATTTCAACGCTAAACACAGAGATTGGGGAAATCATTTGCCAAATACTAGAGGGAACCTACTACTCGATTGGTGGGGTCAGCACGATGTCATGTACAGACTCGGTCTTAAAGCGACGGATAACCCGTCGTTTCCCAGAGGCGGGTCTTATTTGGATCTACTGCTGTACAGCGAACGTATACGACTGACAGGTACGAATTTACAAACGCTAAGCTGTCTGCGCACATTCGTGTATGACAGCGACCATTGTGGTTTTAGCACCGAAATTACAGTTCCCAACGAAATTGCGGAATTGGAGGAGTTTGTCCAAAGATATTCTTACAACTACTGTAAGGCTCGATGGACACGCTTCTCCGCAGCCTTGACAAGAGCGCTCTCCTCGAACACGGTTAACCCACCGTCCAATAGGAATTTGTCAAACGAGGAGATCGACAATTACCTAAAAAAAATGGACGAGACAATTAAACAAACTATGGACACTACAATACCGCGGTATCGACGAACGACTAACGAAGACCTGTTTCGCAATCCTACTATTGACGCACTGCACCGACAGAAAAGTAGACTTCTGTCAAGACTCAAAAACTTGTACAGACAATTTACCGACAGACAACACCCGGTGATCAGGACATTGAAGTCGATTAAAAATCTGCAACGTTAATAAAAGAGAATTATAGAATTTCTGTTAGTTTGTATTGAAACAACAAGATTCGGCTATAAATACCAGTAACCCGAATATGTTCCCGCAAATAAATAAACTATTTCGAAGAAAAAATCAAAACGACCTTCAGTGTCTTAAAATAGCCCGGACATCAGACAACGAACGGTTACTGACAATAGCAGGTATTGACCCAAATGAGGCCGCTGATGATGACGACTTCTTTGTGTTCGAGGATCCACCAGAGAAGGTTGAGGCCATAGGGGCGACTTTCCAGGAACTATACAAGGCCAATGATACCATTGGCCCTAATTATGACCTGGACGATCGTGTCTTGGTGCACGACTTCTACATTCGAAATGAAGTAGAGAACTGGCGATCCGAGGGCTTTGGTTTCACCCAGTTCAGCGACGAAAACATGGCAAATAATGTCATTACCAGAGAGGGTGACTTACCCCCGTTCATTTCGAAGGAAGAACTCCATGACATCTTTGACACAATCAGGGCTAAAAAGTCAGTGGGGACCGATTGTCTTCCGAACATCGTGCTTCGACATCTTCCTCTAGAAGCGGTGGACATTTATACCACCCTGTTTAATAATGCAATGAATAATGCACATTATCCAGCGCATTGGAAAACGGCGGTGGTTCAACCTATCCCCAATAAGGGAAAGGATATATCCAATCCGGCGAATCTCCGGTCGATAAGTCTCCTTCCGAATATCAGTAAGGTTTTTGGAAAAGTAATCAATAGAGCTCTGTCTAGGTGGGTTGAGGACAAACATATAGTTCCGGATAATCAATTCGGTTTTAAGGCGAGACATGATATCTCACATGCCGCGTCTAAACTGGTGTCCGATATACAATGGAATAAAAGCAAAAACTGATACTGGTGCCTGCCTTGTTGACTTGGAGAAGGCCTTCGACACCCAATGGCTAGAGGGTCTTTTCTATAAGCTGACTAGGCTGGGGATCAGTAAACCACTCTTGTACATTCTTTATAATATGCTAACCAACAGACAGTTCATCGTGAAGAATGGTGATGTGACTTCTGTTGGAATATTTCACATTAAAAATGGTCTTCAGCAAGGCGCGGTCAATTCGCCGATCCTGTTCAACATTTATACAAGCGACTTGATAGGTTCACTTCCCCATACTATTGCGTACGCAGACGATTTCATAGCGTACAGCACAGCTCCAAAAATTGAGGTCATTAATACTCTCTTGCAGCGTGACTTCGATAAGATAAGACGATTTTGCGATGACTGAAAGTTGATTTTCAACCATTCTCTTTAGGACGCCGTTGTCTAGAGCCTCTAGGGATACCAGAAAAAATTGGCGAAAGTTCTCGATCATTGGACAACACGGGCAGCCTCTTGCCTGTCGAAATGTGGTCAGATACCTTGGGGTCTGGTTAGATCGGTTTCTGTATTTTGACAAAAACGTAGATGCTGCTTTTTCCAGAGCTAAAGGCGCTTTTGCCCTTACAAAGAGACTGTTTTATAGCAGCCAACTCGATGCGAGGGTAAAGGTAATCTGCTACATGGCTCTCATCCGGCCCATGCTGGTATTTGGGTGTACCGTATGGTTCAATGTACGAGCAAGCTTAATGGAAAAGATTCGGGTGTTTGAGAGGGCTTGTTTTCGCTTGTACAGAACACCAGAGTCGGAGTACAAGAAATTTTATCCTAATGAGGTCCTTTACAACAGGGCTAACATAATACGAGTGGACAACTTCGTAATTAAGCTGACTCGAAGGCACATTGCAAGAGCAATGACCTCGACGAACAACCTGCTATCTGGGGATTACTACCCCAATTACCTTTACCACGAGAGTGTGCGCTCTGACGGCTTCGTTCCACCGGAAGCATTCCTCTACTTAGATCAGATAGGGTTGATCCAGGATAGATTAGCGGTTCGGTTAATCTTCCATGTCGCTCAGAAAGTTGGGGACAGGCGACTCAACTACAACAGAGACGTCGCACATAGAAGTGTGGATCGTCTCAGGTTCAGTAGGTTCAGTTTCGTCGTCGTTTCCGTCAAGTACGGACCAGCCTCACTAATGAGGCAGAGCTGACCAATCTATTTGCTCTGTAAATAGCGATGGTCAGCTTGCATAGGTTTAGGTTAGCACTTAAGAAATATATACATATATTGGTATATACAAAGGTATATACCAATTTATGTATATAGTTGTGTAATATCTATGTGTGTGTATGTGTATTGTGTATGTAGGATTAGGTTGACTAAGGTTTATTTTAAGTTAGATATTAAGTTTTTATAAGTTTTTTGTTTACAATTTTTTCTTAGCCCTAAGTATATAAAATAAATTTTTTTTAAATAAAATGTAAATGAAGTCGAAAGACATAGATATAAGAATTTAGAGTAGCTTAGAGTGCCTGTGTGGGGCCAGTAAGTTAGTATAAGATTGTTAAGTAATTGTAAGCTAGCATTTAAGCATTTTTTGTTAGTATGTAAGAGTTAGCGTTTAAGAAAATAAAATGCATTTAAAACTAAAAAAAAACTATGGCGGTTTCTGCAAAAAAGTATCGAGGCAAAACCAATCACTTCAATTAATTTAATTAAATGTGCCTGCATATTTTGTACGAGAGCGAGATGGCGATAATGATCTTGATTACATCCAGGTAACAATGCAAATGAACAATGACGAAACTCTAGAAACCAAGCGCGCGTTTTAATAGAAGTAATCAAACAGCGTTGAATATCAGAACTGAACTTACTAAATATTTATGGGATTTTGAACATTAAACAGACTCCACAGTTTGACCGTTTTATTTTTAAAATCTTTTAATTTATCTTGCCATAATGCAGGACGATTTTGTACCTCTGAAATTAAATTTTCAATGTTTACTTTCGCCATGATTTCTGCTTGCCGCTCAGCACTACACTAGAATAATTGGACAGAATTGAAAGTTGAGCAACTAAGACTGCGTGGCCACGACCATACAATTTCTTATGTTTGATTTTTTTTTGCCGCTCAGCTTTTAGCCTCTTACCCGCTCTGCCGCTTGCCGTTTACTGCGTGGCCTTAGGCTTAGGAATTTTTCCGATTTGATATATATACTAGTACTGCACAGAAAAAAGATGTCTAATGAGTTGAACTGTAAATATGTGGAGATTTGCTTTCTGGAAATTAGAAAAGTAGAAATTTCCTTGCTGCATGCGAAAAAGTATTAATTTTAATTACAACTTAATTTTGGTGGAAATATGATATTGTACAGTTATTGTTAAGTGTATATGATTGCATTAGATGAAAGTGTATTTAGAAAGTACCATTAAGTATCTAGTTTATTAAAATCATCTCACACTGCGTCGAAGGCTTGAGTTTATTTACTTAATTAGATGGCACTAGAGTCCAGGGTGGACTTGGGCCTAAATCAATAGGCTTCTCCAATTATCGCGGTCTTTGGCTAATGGCCTCCAATTGCGCATTTCAAGTTGGCTTTGGTCCTCCTCCACTTGTGCATGCATCCTAAAGCGAGATCTTTCTCTACTGCATTGTCCTCCGGGTTGAATTGAATGGTGTACTCTTCGATTCGTTGATGTTGTGTGTTACTTCTTGTTGACAGCATACACATAATTTTGCCATCATGAAAAACCAAACCCATATTTTTTATAAAATAATGTTTATCTTAAAAAACCAGGACTATTCTAAAAGACTTGGTTAGATCTGGATAGATAAACTTATCACTTAAATACTAAGGAATTAACAGGGGATACCCAAGCAGACAAAGATGAACATGACTAATTTTTTTGATTTAGGCAACCTATATTCTACAAACGGCTATTCGATTCTTAGTGAAAGGAACAGTATGAATAATTTTTCTGAGAAAGGATATTATACGCATGTATTTTATAGTATGGTGTACGCATTTAGTTCAACAGTTTTTTTTTAAAGACGTTCCCTTCCTTCTTTTTGGAGCAGGATACGCGGTTGGTGGTCCTTCGTAACTACATACAGCTACAGTCAAAAAAATAGCACCAAGAGTGTATTATTAGTATTTATGAGCTTAATTTTATATTTGGTTATTTTTTTCCAAACGTGACAGTTAAATACTATTAGTCGAAGTATGATCTGCTATATTTTAATTAAAAACGTTTACAATAATAGCGGTTATTTTTATTATATGCAATTTTCGAACAACAACGCTGTGGGTGTGCAGTCTAAAAAATAGCACCAGATACAATATTCAAGGCAAATAAGAACACGAAGGACTTCTAAGGCAAAAATCTATTTCTTTTTATCTCTGTAATAAATAGAGTTATTGAACATTCAATATTTTGTTTCATAGCCTTTATTGCAAATAACTGCATTACAGCGTCGTGGCATGGAATCGACCAATGACTGACACCTCTGCAAGGGTATGGCATACCAGCAACGTTGAATTATTGACCAAAGGTCTTTAATGTTACTCGGTTGTTGCTTTGAAACTCCTTTTTTAACATCGGTCCATAAATTAACATAAAGGTGTTGGTTAAGCATAGACTTGATCCAATATATTGGGCCAACACCATTTTAGGAAAAACATCACCAAACCATTATCCTGCAACCGCCGTATTTTACTGTTTTTAAGGTATAAGCTGGGTTGAATTCATTGTTTGAGGCCTTCTCACATAGCAACTAGATCCAACACCACCAAACAGCACGATATTGCTTTCGTCAGTCCAGAGAACGTTCTTCCACAATCTTTTTGCCACATGACAGGGTTTCAGCAGAGGAACTTTTCTTGGCCTCCGGTCAATCAAATTAACTTCCCTCAATCTCCCATGCACTGTTTCAACGCTGGCCGATACATCCAGTTCACTTTTTAGCTGCACTGCTGATTTAAAGGGCTTCTTTTTAGGTTTGAAGGTCTTACCTTCAGAAATCAATATTTTTATTTTAGCCCTTTTTACTTCGGTGCAGTGTTTTCCATGGCCGATGCCTGCAAAATTAATATCTGTTTTCTGGATCTAGTCTGGATCCCAGGTCACAACTTGTTAGGCAAGGATTAGAGGAGAGTTTTCAGGGCCCGAACCTATGTTAGATCTGCCTGCATCCGCAGTAAGGGTTTCCATTGTTATTTTAGATTCGTACGAGTACAACTTCAGATGGCATGACTTTACAGGTTGCCGGTAGACCAAATGAATGCTTCCCAATGTCTCTAAGACTGCAGCGACCTTCCTGATGTTCCTTCTTAGTAAAGAGTGAAGTCTGCTTATTGGCGTCGTGAGGGGGCAGTACGCTTTTGCTTAGTACTTCAATGTGCTAGGCATAAGTGATACCAATGTCCTGCGATGCTTGTTGTGAAAGTGACGACGACATCGCGTAGCATTGTCACCGTGAATGTATGGCTTGCGCTCACATCAGGCTGCAGGTAGTCGGCGTTGACGTGGTGGGCGCTCGTACAATAGGCACTTTATCACTAAACGCTTTTTTGTATTTCTTTAAAAGATTGAGAAATTCAATTAAAAAAAACTTACAATGAGTACAATGGACTAGTTCTTTGCCGAGTGTGGGAATATGCCTCTAGGTTCTTGGGGACCGATCATTAATTCTTGTGCAAGCCAATGATGTGTATTCATTTACTGTGCTGTTCGTCTTGTCACTGTATGAACTTGGTATCTTGGATGGTTTTGCTGACTTTTTGTGTAGGTTTAGAGAGCCTGACAGACAGAGTTTGTGGCTGTAACAGATGATAAGCCATAGGTCTTTACTTTTCTATGGCTGCGTGGTTTTTAATTAGTTGTGACACTTTATTTCTAAGTTGTCAATGATATGGCACCCTATGTATAAACATAATTCTTTTGCTCATGTGCATGAATGCTACAGGCTATTGAAGTTCTTACTGTGTACGCTGGATATGTGGACGACTTACGTGTAGATGCCCTCCGATTTAGTATGCTTTATTTAGAACGGTGGGCTCTAATATGCTCTTAGATTACTGATAGCTTGTTTGTACAAGAGGTTGTGATAATTGGACTGGTGTCCATATAGGGTTCCCATAAAATGCTGATGGATTAGCTTCGTCAGTTGTGCGGGAGATCTTGTTTAAAACTTGTTACTTTTCATGCCCTTTCGTTTTTGTGGTAGTTCCTGTATGTTGGCTTGGTGTGTCTTATTGCCGTGGGAGTAATATGAGTAATCACTTAACTGAAGGTCAAGAGTAAGTCTTCTGAGAACTTACCGGTAATTAACAGATCTGTTATTTATATATTTTTTACATACATACTGACTTGAGATGAAATGAACTGATGTGTTTTGTTTGTAGATACAAGGTTTACGTTCCAAAGTTGCAAAAATTACATATTTTTCCGAAAAAACAAAAGCCTTAGTCGAAATTTTTTTTTATTTTAAAGAAAAATCACTTTTGTTCTTCAAAACTTTTGACACATTAATTTTAGGGCAAGATTTACTTAACCTTCCTCAAAAAAAAATTACGTTCTCTACCCTCGTGTGTAGATTTCTACAAATATCTTAATGTATTTTCTACTTTCTTTTTTAAATTAAACAGAAAAATTGCTTTTATTATTTATTTCTAAAATAACAAGAGAAGGTAGGTAGGCTCAAATTACTTTTCTTGAATGCATTTTACACATACATTTCGATTATGTTGATTTTTACATGCAGCTTTTGTGCAAAAACAACAAATCGTCTCATAGACATTATTTTTTTTTTTGGTGGATTTTTCTTCATAGCAAACGTGGCATCTTGCTCTGCCTTTAATTTGTGGTGGAACGCTTCTTGACCGTTTTGGTGGATTTGTTGAAGTTGATGCAGAAACATCCTCTGAAAGTGACGATGGTGAACTTTCTTCCAAAATAGTTGCAAGCAATAAAGCAGACGATGCTGATCTTGGCTTCGCACTTCTAGCTTCCATAAGTGGTTTTGCAAGGGATATTCCAAGTTCACGTAGAAAATTCCTTCTTACTGTTGTTTTTTGTGTTGCTTGCCAATTAGGCAAGCACTTCACTTCTTTAAAAATAATTAATGCATTCAAAGCAGAAATGTCAATCATGTTTGCAAATACAGCCGTTGGCCATCTGTTAGATTTTCTTTTACAGCATTTTGTCAACCGTATCCACACCGCCTATATTGAATGAAAAAAAAAAACCATTAGAGGGTCTTGAAATTTCAAAAAGTAGTATATCAACAAACCTTTTGTTTTATTGAAATAGGTTATAATCGCTGGTAACCTTTTTCAGTCGATTCGATTTCAATTAAGTTATGAAAAGTATTTTGTAACACGGTACGTTTATTTTTCCGTCCAATGTACGAAACAAGTGCTGTGTTTTCGGTAAATGCAAAAGTAGATTCATACAACGGTCTGTTTTTGCATTCAAGAAGCTTTGGTGGGATGCTTCTTTTATTTTTTCTCATCGTGCAAACCATTGTAATGCCCTTTGACAACAATTTTTGCCCAAGCTCAGATGAGGAAAAGAAGTTATAAATTGTTATGTTGTGACCTTTCAAACCATCAACGAGATCCAAAATTACTCGTTCGCCTTGTCTTTTTTCACTCGCACTGACTCCAATCGACTTTTTCAAATATGGCTGGATTTTCTAAACAAAGCAGGTATAGGGTTTTCGAATAGGGACTTGACAACTTTGAATTTAATTTGTGAACGCACTCTCTCACTAATCATCAAACTGTCACTGTCAATTTATTCGGTAAACTCAAAATTTTCATCGTGGTAAAGTACACTAACGAGCAACGTCTGCAAATTATAAAAATTTTATACAAATATTCGGAGTCGGTGACTGCAACTTTAAGAGCGTTAAATCCAATTTTCGGTCGGAATTCTCGCCCCAGTAGACAGGCAATAACAAGTTTAGTGCAAAAATTTGAGTCAACATATTCGTTGTGTGATGTTGCTGTGTCAGTGAGACAACAGGTTGGTCGAAGTGTCGAAAACATCGCTGCCGTTCAGACGTTCGTAGCAAACGATCCAAATCAGTCAATTCCAAGGCGTTCTCAAGAACTGGGCATCGCTCACATCAAGCTGACTCAAGAATTGAAGCCGATGCACCATTTGAAGCGACGTACGTTCTCCCATTGGGTTCTGGAGAAGATGCGCCAAGATGATGAATTTCATCGCAAAATCATTTTCAGTGACAAGCTCATTTTTGGCTCAATGGGTTCGTCAATAAGCAAAATATGCGTTATTGGTCGGGTGAAAACCAACATGTGCTTCATGAGTCACCACTTCATCCATAAAAAATAACTGTTTGGTGAGGTTTGCATGCCGGCGGCGTTATTGGGCCATATTTTTTCGTCGACGATAACGATCTTCACGTTACTGTGAATGGTCAGCGTTATCGCGCCATGATCACCGATTATTTTTGGCCCGAATTGGAAGAAATGGACTTGGATGACATGTGGTTTCAACAGGATTGTGCCACAAGCCACACAGCACACGCTACAATCGATTTAATGAAGAGTAAGTATGATGAGCGTGTTATCTCAAGACGTCGATTTGCCGCTTCGTTCGCTTGACTATTTTCTGTGGGGCTACGTTAAGTCATTGGCTTATGGCAACACGCCGACGACGTTGAAAGAGTTTAGATCCAACATTGAACGCGAAATAGCGGCCTTTTCGGCCGAAATGTGTGGCCGAGTCGTTGAAAATTGGGTCCAACGAATCGACCGCTGCAAACGTGCCCGCGGTGGCCATATGAACGAAGTCGAGTTCATTCATAATTGTTTTGAATGTACTTCAAGCTAATAATAAAGTTTTTGAAATATATCAAATGGTTTGCCTTTTATTTAAAAAAAAAGTTGTCAGGTTGTTATTAGAAAACCCTATATAAGAACAAACCAGCAACCAGAATTTTAGTCCGTATTTAACTGGTTTTGATGGCATAAATTGACGAAATTTACATCTTCCACGATAACCAAGTAATTGCTCGTCAACTGTTCAATTCAATTGTAGTTTCGTTTTTCGATCTAAAAGTAAAAAAGTCAAGAATCAGTTGAAATAAGAAAGAAAGCAACTACGACTTAACTATAAACACCAGCTTAAATCAAAACACCAATTTGATGCCATCAACACGAGCTTTGGCATATCTTGTTCTTCCAGAATGAAGAAAAATTATATTTTCATTCCGCAATTTACCACTTTGATGCTGAAATGGCTGCAGTTGCCAAACAATACCATCTTTCGAAACAAGCAGTGGATCCACATTTTCAACTTCAGCAATTGATTCGTTGGTTTCATTTGAGCCACTGGCTTGCTCTTCGTCAGAATCGTTATCGTCTGAATATAAGTTATCATCATAATCACTATTCTCTTCTGGCACAAATTCGGCATCACTGTTTCCAGAAACATCACTGATATCGCCATCGCCTTCATTCAAAAATGCTTCCGTTTCTTCCTGTGTCAGATATCTTGCTTTTGACATTGTTATCTTTTATTATTTTTATAAATTTCACTAAATATACCAACGATATGCACTTGCTAAAGCACTTAACGCAAATGACTTTTTATATGACGTGCACTTACTGTCCATATGTGTAGAAATCTAAACATTAGGGTAGACAATGTAATTAGTGCATTATTAACCGCCATAAACATTTTAACTATGGGAAGGTACGTTTTATTTTCGGTAAACAAGGATATAAACAAAGTCTGAAAATTCCGGAAGTTTGCAATTAGTGGTTTTTGAGAAATTAAGAAAACAAAATTTTGTTGTGTAGTTTTCTACACAAGGATGAGATGAAGGTTAAAATCAGTTAAATACTTACGAGTTCAACGATACTTTATTTGTTACCATACACCTGTGTATCTTGGAGGGGATGCATTTCCGAAACCCTACCATATTATGGTATTGTCTTCTCAAAATGTAGTAAGGAATTTCTCCCTAAAAGATTTCACCTGTTATATTAAGGGATTGCAGCATTTTAGTTTGATATTTTGAGCTGGGTCGTTGCTTATTTCTTGAAAGAGATCAGCTTAACTTCAATGAATTTATAGTGCTTATATGTGGGTGCATATGCTTACTGCTTTCCTAAGATTTGTATGAGAACACATAATAGAATTTGTCTTCTATACCTGAGATAAGATTAGCTTACAAAGCAAAACCCCAGTTTCTGTACTTCTAGGTAACTTTAAATACAAAGCGTTGATTCTTTACATGACATGAAGGTAATGATATTCTTGCCGGATACATTATTCCTCTAAAATATTTCAGAAATTTGTAGGTCATCGAGAACTCTAATGAAAGAAAATCAAGCATCAATTTGGCGTTTTTATCAATTTTTCGCGTTTCATCGAAAAAAGACTTTACAATTCTATGAACTGCAAGTGTAAATAGTAATACGCATCCCGCACATATGACCCTGAAACCAATTGTAAAATTGGGACTTCTTTTGTTCTCGTTTTTTTCTGTTGCCACAAGAACAATGCTTCCATCAACCCCAATTAAATAGTGTGTTAACACATGTTTTTAACGCCGATTAAGTTTTTGGCCTTAAGTCCAAGTGTCTGACAATGAAAGATTTTTTTAGAGTGTGGCTCATTTAATATTTATTCTTGTTGCTGTTGTTTTCTTCTTATTGAATAATTTATGGAGTATATTTCAAACGGTATGTCCTGCAATCATGTAATAGGTAATTTATCACCCCATGGCCTGACATCGTGATACCATAAAAGACGAACTTCTCAGTTCTTTTATTTTAAGGCAGCCGCTGTGATTTGATAAACCAGACAGAAAAATCATACGCTCCCACCCACCTAACTGCCCTATAGAGCCGAGTTGATATGGTTTGCCACTAGGTCGTCCTAAGCGAATAATTTTCATCTTTCTTTATGGTCGCTTATGTTGTGTGCTTCCCTCAATTGGCCTTTAATGTTTTTCTATGCGACTGGACAGATGGTGTTGTTCTCACGTTCACACGGGTAATGGTGAAATGAGGTCATCATGGAGTAACAGTAGATGCCGCTCTATGAGGTGGCTCATCTATAAAAGAATCTTTCAGTTGGGATGTTCTTTTGTGGGTCTATTTTATGAAACTGAAGAATTCAATTAGTTCTGTTAGTCTTTTAATTTATTGGACACGTTTGTTCTGCAAGTAGAAAGTAGTTTGGTTACATTCTTGTAGTGTAGTGACCTGTTACCTGTTACATGTTACCTACCTGTGCTAAATCCTGTAATACCGTAAGATTTACTATCTGATACGCAATCTGACTTACTATCTACTAAAATGGCTTCATTTGTATCGTATGCATTACGTAACAGGCTTATCCACTGCTGCTTTGTCGTGATAGATAATGCTTTTTGAAGCCATTGACTCGATACGAACCATCCCTTTGGGTGTAATCAGTTTGATTCATTTGGTGTAATATAAGACGTCTCTTTTGGCACAATAATGTAATATGATAGTAAGTTAAAGGGGCTATTTCATATATGAAAGGCCAATAGTCAAATGGCGATGTTGAGTCGAGGTTTTTTTGGTGAAAATTTACAATTTAAGAAAGGTAAATCATTTTGATGTGTACTTGAAGAGTATTTTTTTATAGGTACAGCCATCAGAATATTAGGCACTATTTATCACCTCATTGGTATTTTGTAAAATGGAATTAGTTGAGTGTTTAGGACCTTTATGAAGAGGTTGATATTTAGATAAAAAAAAAGGGACAGCGTGTTTACTTATAATAACCCTCCTAAATGCAAACATCACTTGAGAAGAACACGAAGTGGTGTTGGAACATGACTTGATTTCCTTAGTGAAAAATTTATATGTATCACACTGACACATTTGGCTCAAAGGTCAAGAAGGGCCGGATTAAATGGCATATTCAGTTTAGGGCTTAGGGAATGGGGCTGACCTTCGAATATGTGCGTTGACTTGGAATGGGTCGGACATAATGTATTGGGTATATAACTTAAGTCGTGGGGTTTTTTTTTTTTTCAAAATTTGAACGTATTTTTAAGAAAAATATGTACAATAGTATTATTCAAAGTATTGCCCATCTGAAGCTATGACTTTTTCCCATATTTCTGGCAATTTGTGGATCCCATCCCAAAAAAACTGCGACGGCTTGGCAGCCAAGAATGAATCAAGCCAATTTTTGATATTTTGCTCTGATGTGAACCGTATTTCGGTGAGGGCGTTCTGCATCGACCGGAACAAATGGTAGTCAGAAGGGGCAAGGTCTGGGCTATAAGGCGGGTGGGGTAAGACTTCCCATCCACTGTTTTCCAAATAGTTCTTAACCGGAATAGCAGCGTGGGGCCGAGCGTTGTCATGATGGAAAATTATTGCCTCCTGTCTGGTCGTATATTCCGGGCGTTTTTCGGCTACTGCTCTCTTCAAATGGATTAATTGTGTTCGGTAGCGTTGTCCATTGAAGGTTTCACCCGGTTTTAGCAGCTCATAATACAGCACACCCATCTGATTCCACCAAATACAGAGCATTACTTTCGCCCCATGGATATTTGGCTTTGCCGTTGATTTGGCTGGTTGGCCGGGTTTCACATATGATTTTTTGCGCTTGGGGTTGTCGTAATGGATCCATTTTTCATCACCAGTAACAATCCGATGCAAAAATGACTTCCTTTTGTGGCGTTCCAGCAGCATTTTGGACATGCAAAACCGCCTTTCGACGTCTCTTGGCTTGAGTTCATGTGGAACCCAATTTCCTTGCTTTTGAATATATCCAGCTGCTTTTAAACATTTTGAAATGGCTGCTTGAGTGACACCCAAAGATTCTGCGAGCTCTTCTTGTGTTTGGCAACTATCTTCATAGAGTAATGCTTCCAGTTCTTCATCTTCAAAATTTTTTGGCTGTCCAGGACGTTCATCGTATTCCAAGCCAAAATCACCACTTTTAAATCGTGCAAACCACTTTTAGCACGTTCGCTCAGCTAGCGCATGTTCACCATAAGCTTCCACCAAAATACGATGACTTTCGGCAGCAGTTTTCTTCATATTAAAGTAATGAAGAAGAACTCCCCGCAAAAACACTTTTTCAGGCACAAAGTTCAACATATTTCAGTGAAAAAAAATTATTGTTGTTTACACTTCAAATGAATGACATATACTGAAATGACGTACAATGACAGTAACTTTCCAATGCATGTTCCAATGGAATAATAACAATAGAATAATACAACTTACACCATCTCTTAGCAAACGCAAACCGCAGTTAAGTTATAGACCCAATAGTAGAAATTGAGGGGTTCCCTAACCAGATTCCCTAAGGCATGGGCCAACATTTTTGACAAATAATACAAAGGGTGTAATAAGTAGCGATCGATCAGATTGAAAGGATTTGCTAGGAATTTTGTCAATCGGGTGCCTGAAAGAAGATAAATTTGTATATCTTGAGTAAATCAAGACATCCAAGTTCCTCTTAAGGTGATTTTTTTTTTTTTCAAAAGACATGACTTACTGATCAGATGTGCTCGGTGTTGTCACTTTGTTCTGTTTTGAGCCGCGGAGGACTTTTCCCTCTATAGCTACAAGTGAATTTACTTTGCAACCTTCCATTTTTTAGGTAACTTGCATAGTTTTTAAAAGCGCATAGGGGTGCGTAAATGATTTATATGCAAACGAATCGAAAACGACATAATCCGTCTTTAGTTCTACCAAAGAGGCAAGGAAAGCGTAAGTACTAGAGGCTATACTAGACGACAAGCAATATGAGCAATGCAACGTCGCCAATACAACATTTTTGAGAATGCCGCACAAGGGGGGAAAAACCGACAAGAGATTTGATCGTGGAAAAATATTGAAGACGACTAAGGGAAACAACGAAATTAGGAATAAATAAATAAATATAAAAAGAACCTTAACGCGATACCAAACGCAGTAATCAATAGGAAAAGACAAGTTTTACGAAAACGAAGCCATGTTGTTGGATCGGATCAAATACCATCCTAAAAATGGGTCACAGTCGGATATACAGAATTTAATTAGGTGGTGATCCTTTATTCTTTATCAAATAAAAGGATGAGAGCTGATTCGATGTCTTTCTTATTCCACTTTATAAAGACAAGTTCGACATAAGAATTTGCATCATCTTCCAATCGGCGAAAATAATGTAGTTTAGTACGAAAACATATGACAGAGTTCTACACAGTCTGAACACATGTGCAGTAAAAGTCGTACAGCAAAATTAGGGAATATTATTTTCCATGCAAGGAAAGGCATGGACTTTCAAAAAGTCTGTTCAAAGTTCTTTTGTTTGGGTTGAAGACATTGACCAGGAAGAAAAACCTCTTTTTCCCGAGCCTAACTATACACAATTTAGTCAATTACAACCACATGAAATTTTCCAAAAGTTTTTTGATGACGATATAATAACATTACTCGTTAACGAAAGTAATAGTTATACTGTTTATTGTGGAAAGGCAAATTCTAACATAACCGCTAGTGAAATTCGTGTCTTTATTGCAATTCTAATTATAACGAGCTACAATTTTACACCGTCAAAACGTATTGTAGCTATTGGTCAAATGTGGCTGATTTCAAAAATGAATTAGTTTCAAATGCTATGAGAAGAAATCATTTTGATGTAATATTCCGCTATCTACACTTCACAGATAATTAAAAAAAAAAAAATTAGAGGACATTATTTGGAAGTTGCGACCATTGACTGATGCTTTGAAAGATAGATTTTTAAAAAACTTTTGTCCAGAGCAAGACTTATTGTACGATGAATCCATGATACAATATTTTGGACGACATGGATGTAAACAGTTTTTGAGGGGAAAGCCACTACGCTTTGGATTTAAAATGTGGTGCTTGAATACACATTTAGGTTACCTTGTAAATTTTGAGATGTATCAAGGAAATAATCCTCGCTTAAACAAAGCTTATCAGTCTAATTATGGTAAAAATATTTCACCTCTATTCGACATGATTGACTAATTTGATGAAAATGTGAAAAGATTACCATTTTGCTTTTATTTTGATAATTTGTTTACTTCAGTTAGCGCTCTTATAGTTCTCTGTCAGAGGGGCTATCACGGTATCGGTACTATTCGGCAAAATATGATACCAAAATCGTGTCCATTGCCATTGAAAAAATGGTTGAAGAAAGAGGTTAGAGGTTTCGTAGTCAGCAGTAAAACAAGCGATAGTAATATTATAATTACAAAATGGATTGACAACTCTTGTTGCTATAGCTTCAACTATATTTGGCAGAAATCCTATAGGAAAGGAACAACTATATTCTAGAATACAACGTCAGCGTATTTCAGTGCCACGACCAAATTACATTGCAAAATATAATCAATGTATGGGAGGTACTAATCGTATGGACCAGAATATCAATAACTACAGGATAGGTGCTCGAGGAAAAAAATGGTGGTATTCTATTTTTACGTGGCTGGTAGATGCGTCAATACAAAACGCATGGATATTGCACAAGAATGGAGGCGCTTCATTAACACAGTTATATTAGCGTTGCATTACTGTCATGCATATGGAACCGTACCATCGACCACCACAAGAATACCGTCGCCCGCAACAAGTTGATGAATACTCTCTTCGGTATGATAATATTGGCCATTTCCTTGTTGAAATACTTAACAACAAAAGACGGCGATGTGGATATGAATTTTGTTCATCAATTGTGAAAACTATGTGCAACAAATGTGACGTTGGTTTGTGCATAAAGTGCAATTTGAAGTATCATTTTATTCAATCAGACTGAAATACTAGGTATTTTAAATGTTTTATGTATATTTAATATGTTTTGTGGATTTAGCTTTTCCTTTGCTTTTAGAATGAATTTTGTTTTTTTAATTTTATGTTCTGTATATTTTATATTACAAAAAACTCAACATGTAAGCATTTATTTACTAACGATAATTATTTATCTTTTATTTCTAACAATTTCATGTTTAGTATTGAATATTGCCCACTGTTGCATATATGCAACAGGTAAAATCGAGAAGGGTATGATAAATTTTAAAAAATTGAAAACAAAATTAATGTTTGCAGCAGGAATTAAGGTCATCCTGAAATTTTTATCTAATTACGCGAAAGAAAACGCCCTGGGCACTAATGGGTTAATCTGAAAATTAAAACCGGAAATCAATTCAACAAATTTCACAATTTAATAATAATACCATATTCATTTATGCATGCATCACAAAATGAAATGATAGTAGTGGGTTGCACTTAGTTGTATTAGTTGAAAACTTGCAAGAAAATTGTAATCAAATTTATAAGCATGATAGCAGTAGAAATTTGCATGAGAATTTAACTAAACTGTGGTAAAGAAGGTATGGCGATCTCAATGTGAACTCCTTACGCACGAAGGAATAGTGTTAGATTTGCCTAATCTTACGAACCAAAGGGTGGATTGTATTACATGCATAAGAGGGAAGGAAACTAGATAGCCTTTTCCAACTAAGAATGAGAAATCATATTAAAGAGAGCAATGAGTTTGTACGAGAAAAAGTGTTCCGCAAAATTTTAAAATTAAATCACTACATTTACTTTATCTCAAGTAAACGTTCATCTATTTTGTGCACCGTACTTCCATTAAATCGATCTAATTATTCGTCCAAAAAAGGCATACGGTGTGAAGAAAATACGGTGTCTTCCGCTTTGCAGAAGACATAGTTGTGCATGTAATTCTTTTTGCTGAAAATGAAAATTCCAGTCAATTGTTTAAGTCACTCTGCTCTATAGTGAACTTCGGTTATTTTACACTACTTGAATCACTCGTGTAGCCCTGAAAAATACATAAAGTAGGCCCTAATGACCTGCGAATTAGTAGCAAGAATTTACTTCGGATAGATGAGAGCCTTACGGAACAAAATCACACAATATTCATAGTGTAATGAGAATGATAAGTGAAAACCATCTTCATTTAGTATAAAATACACCCGCAACGGAACAGTCTTTCTTAAAAAGTTTGCCGGCCAAGGAGCTCTTACTGTTTTTGAAGTTTCAACTCTATCAATTACTACTGCATCTATTGGGTTGTTCAATAAGTTATGCGGTTTTCTTACGGTTAAAGTAAAAAACATACTTTTGGTATAAAAGCTTAATCCATCAGTATTTTGTACGTCATGGTGTGTTACTGTCTTCAAACGTTCTAAGAGACATAATGCCTCTTTTGTAAAAGTCAGCGGACTTATGGGTAAAAAAGTTTTCCAGGTACATTTTGATCTCATCTTTGAAATTGAATTAACTTCCGTCCAAATTGTTTTGGAGATAGCAAAACAGATGGTAGTTAGAAGACGAAAGGTTGCATAATTTCCCAGCCAGCTTTCGTTTTGTTATTAAAACTGTGTTTGGTCTGGCGGTGTCATGATGGAAAACATCGCTCTTCCTGTTCGCCGACTCGGGCCGTTTTTCTTCCACTGTCTGCTTCAAAGTATCGAGCTAAGAGTAATTCTTAACGGCATTTACTGTGTCTTTGCGTGGAAGCAATTGGAAGTTGCTCCAACCCAACAACAATCAAATGCTCAACATGACTTTTTTAGGATGCAAGTCTCCCTCTCTCTTATTTTGTAGACTTTATAGACTATGAATATTTTTCCACTTTTTTATTTTTATTTTTATTTTATTTATATTTCTTCATTTGTCCTGTTGTTATTCTATTTTATTTTATTAAATTAATTCTTTTTTTTCGTTGAAATTAAATTTAATGTTATATCTGGTTGAGGTGTTGTTATTGCTTTCTGAAAACGGTATACCGTATGTATATTTCTACGAATATTTGTTAAATGAATTCCTACCACCCTGATGAATTCAGAGAAGTTCCCTTGGTTCAAATCAAGGTATTAAAGTTCAAAATATACCATTTTGCACCAAATTTTCGGCTCTTTAAAGCTTGATGTTTTAATGGTTTCAATACTTATATTATGAAGAAAAGAAGATAATTCGATAATGACCGTAAAAACAGGATTGAAGGTGGTGTGTGTATTTATGCTATTTTACAATTTTACTGTACTGAAAATCAATTTAGTCGTAGTATACGGTTTCCAATAGGGACTTGACAACTTTGAATTTAATTTGTGAACGCGCTCTTTCATTAATCATCAAATTGTTACTTTCAATTTATTCAATAAACTCAACATTTTCATCGTGGTAAAGTACACTAACGAGCAACGTCTGCAAATTATAAAAATTTTCTACAGATATTCGGAGTCGGTGACTGCAACTTTAAGAGCGTTAAATCCAATTTTCGGTCGGAATTCTCGCCTCAGTAGACAGGCAATAACAAGTTTAGTGCAAAAATTTGAGTCAACATATTCGTTGTGTGATGTTGCTGTGTCAGTGAGACAACGGGTTGGTCGAAGTGTCGAAAATATCGCTGCCGTTCAGACGTCCGTAGCAAACGATCCAAATCAGTCAATTCCACGGCGTTCTCAAGAATTGGGCATCCCTCAGACCACATTATGGAGTATTTTGCGCAAGGATCTTGGCTTACAAGATCAAGCTGGCCCAAGAATTGATGCCGATGGACCATTTGAAGCGACGTACGTTCTCCGATTGGGTTCTGGAGAAGATGAATTTCATCGCAAAATCATCTTCAGTGACGAAGCTCATTTTTGGCTCAATGGGTTCGTCAATAAGCAAAATATGCGTTATTGGTCTGGTAAAAACCCACATGTGCTTCATGAATCACCACTTTATTCACAAAAAAATAGCTGTTTGGTGCGGTTTGCATGCCGGCGGCGTTATTGGGCCATATTTTTTCGTCGACGATGACGATCGTCACGTTATTGTGAATGCTCAGCGTTATCGCTCAACGATAACCGATTATTTTTGGCCCGAATTGGAAGATATGGACTTGGACGACATGTGGTTTCAACAGGATGGTGCCACAAGTCACACAGCACACGCTACAATCGATTTATTGAAGAGTAAGTGTGGTGAGCGTGTTATCTCAAGACATGGGCCAGTCGATTGGCCGCTTCGTTCGTGCGATTTAACTCCGCTTGACTATTTTCTGTGGGGCTACGTTAAATCATTGATTTATGCCAACACGCCGACGACGTTGGAAGAGCTCAGAACCAATGTGTGGCCGAGTCGTTGGAAATAGGGTCCAACGAATCGACCGCTGCAAACGTGCCCGCGGTGGCCATATGAACGAAGTCGAGTTCCATTCATAAATGTTTTGATTGTACTTCAAGCCAATAATAAAGTTTTTGAAATATCTCAAATGGGTTGTCTTTTATTTAAAAAAAATTTGACAAGTCGTTATTAGAAAACCCTATTTTACCAAATTTATATGAAAAGTTCTCGTTGGTCAATGTCAACATTCTTACGTCCAATAATCTAACTAACCAATTTCATTACTTCTGTGATAAATTAGGTTTCTTGACATATTTCTCACAAATTCTGTTTCGATGTAGATAGATCCAATTATGATTATATATTTAGATTTAGAAAATATAAAGATATGAACTTTGCTGAACTTATAGAAATGTTTTATAGTTTGAATTGGTATTTATTTAACAGCTAAAGTGAATGAAAAAGTTTGAATCATTAATAAAATAAATAATATGAGTATAAAGTCCTTCTGACTTTTGTCTTTTCAGAAAATGTAAGCGAAGTCCTTAATCAATCAATAGATTTAAATTTCGCAGTTTACGTAATGAAGTTACAACACTTGCACGAAGTGCCAAAAGATTCTATTTTTCGAAAAAAAGCTTGCCGTTCAAATAGACTTTAAGCAACTTTGGATTCACTTTATTTTCGGTGTGTTAGTTAATTTGATGTATTCAAAACAGTCGACTCAGTTCAATCGAATTGTACACCACCTGATGCTAATACTTCATCGTATAATATGCTACACATATCACATTTTTGATTTTTGCATTTACAGTTCTCAATTCAATGATAAATGGTGCTAGTACTGCACCAGTACCAAAAAAACCCAATACAAAATGTGCTGCTAATTTCAAACCTATCAGTATTTCATGTTTTTTGCTTAAGGGTTTTGATAAGATACCATCTAATCATATCTAAACATACTTAGAAGATAATAATAAACTTTCGAAATGGCAATCCGGTTTTCGTAAAAAACCATAGTTGTAAGTTCGCTCTCTAAAAAGTTACCAGTGATGTTGGATATGTTATAGACCATAATTTGTGCTGCTTCTCCTTGGCTTTTCCAAAGCTTTTGACAATCACTCACTGTTGCTGATAAAAGTTGTATGATAGATAACTTTAATTTCTCATATACTTTTTTGAAGTTACTAAATTGTTATCTCGAAAAAAAGAGTGCAGTCAGTTACTACATATCTTGGTTACTCTTATCCTAAAATTATACATGCTAATGTTCAACAAGTTTCTTTTTAAGGATAACTTTTATTCTCGCTTTTTAATAATCACATCCCGAATATTATTAAAAGCTGTAGTATGCATATGTATGCTGATGGTGTGATCATATATCTCGCACGCCCAATTGGCCTTATGGAAGACTGTATTGCAAGGTTAATGAAAGTTTTAGGAATATATCTAACTTGCCAATATGTAATAATTGGATTTGATTTCAAAAATAGGGTCTGTCCGAATCATTTTTCACCTATTATCTGTAGCGTGATCCATTTAAGAAAGGTTAGTTGAATCCGTTTTAGCGTCGAATAAAATAACGAAGACTTAAACCCAATTTTATTGCTTGAACTCAACCTTTTGGCATTTTAAGTTTTTAACCGATTCAAATTGGCTTAACTCTCTTACGACTCTCCTGGTTATATAAGGCAGGGAAATTTTTCATATATTTCTTCTAACTTGTTCTACATTTACTTGGAGATTCAGTCCGTAAGTCAGGTAATTTTGGCGGACATATTAAAACCATATTGTGGCTTAATCGACTTAGTGTATGAACTAAACTCTTCATTCCGAATTAAGTTTTCCCAAGACTCGTTTTTTCCTTTTGCGCCTTCAAATAAGACAAGGTAAGAAATTTTGTTCAACATGTGGACATAGTTGGTAATAATTCACTTTCCAGAAAAGTGATGAACTTGGTGGACAATTTCCTAGTCTTTCACTTACGTCCAGTTTACCTTTGGAAAAAAATGATGATAATATGCACTTTGCGAACGACTTATCAATGTAATATCAATACTGCTAAAGGGTGACCAAATAAGAACGGTAGGTAAAAAAATTTAATAAAACAACAATGATGTGAGACATAGAATTAATTCTGACTTTATTTTAAAGCTATGTTGATGCTATTATTTATGGAATATTACGTCAGTCAAAATCGCCTCGGCTTCGCTGGCAGTGCTTCAAGCGGTCGGTCTAATTGTTGATGACTCGATCCAATATGTGTGGCGTTATTCCGGCAATAGCGTGCCAAATGTTGGCCTCGAGCTCTTTAAAAGTGGTTGGCTTGTGAGCGTCGTCTTAGAACTTGACGTAGCCAAAAAGAAAAATATAGAAAATAATCCAGTGGTGTATCGCATAATCGCGGTGGCCAGTTGATGAACGTTCGCCACGAGATCACACAGTCGCTAAATTTCTCCTTCACAGCTTCGAGCGTTGCGTCGCTTGTATGAGATGTAGCGCCATCTTGTTCGCATACACACAGTTCGAATATACCGACGCTGTCGAGCTCTGACTATAGAGAGCCGGTTAACATAGCTCTATATCTGGGGCCATTGACGATAACATTGTAACTCCTTCCTCATTTTGAAGGAAATAAGGTCCGATGATGCCGCTATGCCATAAGCCCTCACCAAGGAGTCAATATTTCTGGATGCATTGATGCTTGGCCGAACACTTGCCAATAATGGCAATTTAGCTTGTTGACATAGCCGCTGAGCCAAAAATTGGCCTTGTCCAAAAAGATGATTTTTTGGCCAAAATCCGTATCTCCGGCCAACATTTCCAGCGCCTAATTAGCGAACTCACGTAGTTGTTTATGGTCTTCCGGGCTCAATTGTTGCGTCAGGACAATCTTATATGGATGTAGGCCCAAATCCAACCGCAAAAAATTCAGGTTGACTCGCTGGTGATGCCCAATTCAGCTGATCGGCGCTGAATCGACATTTCTAGGTTTTCTTAGATACCGCTACGGCGGCTATGTTTTCTTTATTGTGCACCAGTTTCTGTCTGGTTAATGGTTTGAGATCCAAAAGTATGTACTCACGCTTAAACTTTGCCTGCACACTAAAGCCATGAAGTTGGAATTTTGATAAAATTTTTTAATATAATAATTTCCGCACGTTCGGCAAGCGTAGAATGATGCGTGATGAAATGGCAAGCCTTATTGAATGTTTTGGAAGCCGGGTGTTGAAACTGCTCTTGCTCAAACATAATAATTGGAAAACTATTATTGCAATCTAGTCAACCTAAACAAGAAGGTGTAAAACGATACCGATATGTTACGAATATCAGAATTTGTGTCAGAGTGAGCTTATTTTAATTGGCTGTTTTAAAAAAAAAATTAGACTTTTGTAAGGTTTAATTGTTATGTTTTTTGTTGATTGTGAAGAATTTTTTGAAAATTCATAAATGCTACCTAGTGGAAGAATGGGTTAAAATTATTGAGTTTTATTTTGCTTCGCATTGATCTGTTAACAGAACGCCCCAAAAAAAGAAAAAATAAAAATAAATAAATGTATATATAACGATAGAATATTAATGCTGAAATAACTCTTAGTGTAAAAGCGAAAAGAAATTAGGAGCGGAGTGCGATATTTGAAGTGCCATACTAAATGCTCGCAATGAAGAGCTGTGGAAGCTGTACGATAGAGTATTAGGGACAATCTGTCTGTGTCCACTTGTCGTGATGCTACTCAAAAGGACACCTCCAGAACATCGTAAAACCAGGTTTCAAAATTTGTTCTTGTTTTTCCGATTTAAGAAGTGATTGGCCTAATAATTATTACCACATGCTACTGAACAATGCCTTCAAAATACTAATATATTCGTGAAGCTAGCCATAAATAGAGGGTAATTCATCGTGAGGTTTAATTTTCAATAGGCTTTTTTTTGATAGATCACGCATGACTCCTATCAAACTGCTTTGTAATTTTCGTTCAGTATCATTTGGCAATTCATCATGGAAAAACTCACACCTCAACAGCGTCACCAAATTGTTCAGCTATATTACGAAAATCGGCGTTCTGTGAGAAATATTTTTCGTGCGATTCGAGGAACTTGCGGTGCGCATAATCAACCTACTGAAACCACTATTGCCAATATTGGCATGGCATGGTATTTACCATTCGCAAATTTGAGTCTCAGTTTACATTAGTGGATGATACTCGACCGATTAGACCACATTCAACACGTAGTGAAGAGACTATAGCAGCTGTAGCTGAGAGTGTACCCGAAGACCCTGGCGAATCGATTCGTCGTCGTTCTCAGCAAATTCGCAAATTTGAGTCTCAGTTTACATTAGTGGATGATACTCGACCGATTAGACCACATTCAACACGTAGTGAAGAGACTATAGCAGCTGTAGCTGAGAGTGTACCCGAAGACCCTGGCGAATCGATTCGTCGTCGTTCTCAGCAGCTTGGCTTGGCGTATTCGACCTGAATTTGCGTCATATTTTCAGCGAATGGGCTTTAAAAAAACTCAATGAAAATTCGGTGTTTTATCGTGAAATTTTGTTCAGTGATGAAGCCCATTTCTAGCTCAATGGATACGTTAATAAACAAAATTGCTGTATTTGGGCTAATGAGCAACCCGAAGAGTCCAAGAGCTACCATTACATTCATTAAAAATGGTGTGGTTTATGGACTAATGGAATCATTAGTCCATATTTCTTCAAAAATGAGGCAAATCAAAATGTTACCGTCAATGTTAACCGTTATCGCGCCATGTTAACTGACTATGTACTTTCTGATATCTAAGCACATGCCCTCGATGAGTTCTGGTTTCAACAAGACGGCGCTACGAGCCATACAGCGCGTGAAACAATAGAGTTGTTGAGAAATCATTTTGGTGAGCACTTAATTTCACGTTTTGCTATGATAAATTGGCCGCCTAGATAGTGCGATATCACACATTTGGACTCTGGGGATATGTAAAGTCTCAGGTCTTTAGGAAAAAGCCTGTTACGATTGATGCTTTGGAAGCCAACATTACTCGTGTTATTCGCGAGATACCAGTCTCTATGCTCGAACGAGTCGCCAAAAATTGGACCTTCCGAATGGACCACCTTAGACGTAGCCGTGGCCAACATTTACATGATATCATTTTCAAAAAGGAAATATCATGAATTGTTCTTTTAACTGATGGTAAAAATGTTAAGTTCAAATTTATATGTTTTATATTTCATTATAAATCAAACCTCACGTTGAACCACCCTTTAATTCCAACTTCTGGAGTGGATTTCTGTTACAGTGGATATGTACATAAATAAACAGATCGAACGGATCAGAGAGTATTGCACTAGCGTCAATTACATCCTCGGAGATGTACTTTTTGTTGTTGAATTATTATCACCGCAATAGAGATTCTTCGAGAAATTTTCGGTAATTCGGATAAATACAAATTTCAATTGGTCTGATTTATTATTGTGGAGCCAATGGACAAGTTAACATAAAGAAATCTAAAAAAAATTAAGAGCTAAATATTCGTGCTGAAATAACAAATTTTGAGGCAGAAACCTTGCGTGGAGATATACAAAATGTTTTAGAAAGACCCATCATTTGTCGGCAAAAACTATAATGAATGACATTTGTTAATTTCTGGTGATATTTTCCACATATAAATCACAAAAAATTTCGGCAAGTTATGTGGTGGACAGAGTGCTGATACTAATATCATGGTATAGTGACTGACAGACAGTATTTCGCAGTACACGTTAATTTCCGCGTTAAGTATATAGTATACTTTGACGTTTGTGTTATTTCGCATTTGAATTAAATAGTTCTCTTTGAATCCATTGTACAAAAACAATGATTACATTACTGATTACAATGATTACATGTCAAATCTACGATGATCCACCAACAACCGATGGATAGTGGGTTGTGGGTATGAATTTTGTTGGTATGCTGTTTCCTATTGTTGTAAAGGCATAATACCTAAAACAGTTTGATTCGGTATACCAACTCCGAATTTTTACTTCACAGCTGAGCTTAGTATCGTAAGTGTTTGTGTACTTTTTTATAATTACGAATGGGTATAATTAAGAATGGGTATAACCAATATTCGCAGGCTAAAGAGTTATTACAGACCAGCTGTTTTGGCACTTAATGAAACACAGGTAGATCCTCTCCCACACCTCTCAGATCGCTTTGATCTGAAGTTACCTGGCTACGAAGTAATGTCGTTATTCTTTTTCCACCGCGGTCTCGTCATTTACGTGCAAAGTGATGTAACTTACCAAACTCCGAAATTCAATTTCAATTCTTTCTCTGTAAGCACATTATCTACTACACAGCAATTCGACCTTTAATGAGTTTGATGCGCTGTCTGACTCAATACAAAGAATTGTATCCCTGTGCCCTCATATTAAAACCGTGATTACGGGCGATTTCAATATACACAGTTCTGAGTGACTTCGGTATTCTGGACAGGTAACACCCTAAGAACGGTGTGTTGAGATCTTCGCTGCGAAAATCAACTTGACAACTTGACGTTGATAGTCACACCGCTAACACCATGGACTTGCTTTTAACTTTCACACCGTTGATATGTTCTCCCCTCTAGGCTCGTCAGAGCATTGTGTTATATCAGCTAATTTCTTGTACCCTCACCATACAGTTAGAGAACAGATTCCTTAAAGAACCGTATGGCAATACGAGAAAGCCAATTGGAGCGGTCTTAAAACCTTCTTTAGCAAGATTTTTCTAAAAAGTGTGAAATTTCAATACGACCACAAGCTGAGGCAAAAAATATTACAATGTCCCAAAGGCAGAAAACATTTTTGGTCGTTCCCTAAAAATATTAGAAATTCTGCCTCATCCTTCATCCCAACGCTTCTTTACAATGACATTCCAGCTGTCAGCTGTTTGGACAAGGCTAATCTGCCTGCTGCACACTTTGCGGCCTGTTCAACACTCCTAGATTATGCTTTGTCTCTGCCTACATTTGAGTGTGTCGAATCTTCATAGAGACAAATCCACTTTCGCACTCGTGTAGTAGCGAGGGTTCTTAAAGATCTTACTATTCACAAATCAGCTGGTCCAGATGGTATAGCTTTTGGGATCGATAACACTCTTCTTCAATGGATTAGAAATTACTTTTCGGAGCATTCAGTTAAAGTTGAATTGGATGGTTTCAAGTCTGATATTCACAAAATAAATTCTGGTGTGGCCCAGTGCTCCGTTCTGTCTCTGATACTCTTTCTGATTTTCATCTACTTCTAATCCAATATATTCCTTTGATGACGACAGTACTCTCTGCTTTTCATATTCATTTTATGACTCACGTCCCTGCTCTTCGGCTGTAGAACAGGAACGCCAGTGTATTTTAAGCTCATTTAATTGTGATGTTAACAGCATAACCAATTGGGAAACTATTTACAGAGTGGAATTTAATGCTTCCAAAAGACACTGCTATCTGCTGTCGTTAAAGCAAAATTTAAATACAAAGCCATTATCCATGAATGGCACCGAAAAAACCGAAAAACTTTCCATTCTCAGTATGTGTCAGTGACAACTTACGTTGAAATGACCACATATTCGATGTCATCAAAAATGATGCGAAATGTCTAGGTTTCCTCAAGCGATGTTAGAAAACTTCTGATCTGTGATCAATGTATAAGTCATTCATCCGTCCAAAATTGGAGTACAATGACCACATCTTATTGGGTATGTCCAAAACCTTTCTGCACATGCTAGGATTCAAAACCTTGCAATAAATCTCAAAGGTGATAATAATATCACCCAGACAATGGACACGCTTGAACACCGACGTAATCTTTCGTGTCTCACTCTGTTTTATCGCTATTTTCATTACCAGTGCTCCATTGAAATCGCCGGTAGCATTCGGTCCATTCAAACTCACTATGAATGTTCATAAGTATATGCGCAAGCGCACTTTCGGAACGTACTCTAAAATATCGGGATTCGTTCCTAAGCCGCACAACTCACTTATGGAATGCTCTGCCTAGCTGTTGCGTTTCTAGTCATTATAGCCTTCAAACATTTAAAACTAACGTTCATCGGCACCTCTCTTTTCATCTTCTCCGATTTATCTTCGCCCGCGCTGTGTACAAGCATTTTAAGGCTTTCAAATCACTTGAGTGCGCGCAAATTATAAAAAAATGCGTTATGTACTTTAATGGATATTGAAAGAAGAAGAAGAGTAAGTGGTTTTTCGTTTTCATATTCAGATCCCAAACACGCGAAATCCAGAACACTGAAAGTAGGAAGAATGACTTCATTTAAGTTAGTTTTCGTCATGACGGATGTCTTTGGTTTACCTGTTTCCTTGTCGAAGATGTTGTGGTAATTAAATAGTGTAATAATTTTAACTATTCTTGTTCTTTGAGAGTCTTAGGAAAGACTTTTACCATTTCGCATGTTTCTTAAATTAGTACTTAAAAGGATTCTTAAAACTCCATAATTACTATAAGTTTAGCTTATTTCTTTCGAATTCCAGAGAGTGAACATAAAAGAGTTGTTCAATATTTAAAACTAAACGGGTGTCCCTCCTTTTGTGTTTTAAACAAAAGACAAAAGTTAACGGGATTTGCATATATATTTGCAAAAATATATTCATTCATACAATATGTTGTGCTACAAAATGCTTTAGCAGATAGAACTTATTTTTTACCATCAAAGACTTTTCTTTCAACGAACAAGACTTTTACGAGTGTTTACTGGTGCTTGCATACTTGTGTATATGTAACACAAATTGCAATCTATAACGAAGGAAACTTTAACTAAACAAAATTGCATTCTCCTATTCAGTTTGCCGGGGTTGAAGGGATGGTGAATCGTGGATGATGGGGGAAAAAAGTATAACAAATAGAAGTTCCATGAAAAAGAAAAACTCACAACAATATCTCTCCATATTGCAGAAAGATAAACTTGGTTGCATGTGCATAAGTTGAACAAATATGAAATATGCATATTGCAACAGAACGAAGGATAATGCTTCTAGCTAGCTGCTGACGAATGGAAAAGTGCGGTATACAAGACCTTTACACAAGTTTCCTTAGTCTAATGTACGCAAAGATGCATAGTACATAAAGTGCATATGTACATTGATATATACATATTGTATATATATATATATATTAAGTGTTAAAATTTTTATTTGAAAGAGAATTCCAGGAAAAAAAATAATTTTTAGAAATTTTAAAGCGAACGAACTATGTACAAAGCGATGTATCATATTTTCCAACATGTTAAATGGAATTCAATTAAAATAGTTTTTTCTATTGGGACCGTTATAAGAAATTAAAACTAACAAATATTCTTTAAGCAAGATAAATTTTGCTTTTTGACCTTTATTTGGTGGTTATTGAACCTATGTGGGGTTTGATGCCATAAATCAGGTGAGGTATGAGGATATGAAATCAACCAAAACTTTAGCCAACTGTGGACTCATCGATCCTAGAACAATACTAATAATTGCCAATTAAATTATTGCTACACAATGTCAGAAGTCGTACTTACCTACTTAAGTCTTGCAATCTAGAGTGAACCTGAGCCTCGAAACGTAACAAGCTTCTCCAGCTGGCACGATTGAGGTCGCCTTTCACTTGCGTCCTGGATACTGTGGTCTTCATCTACTCAACATGGCAGAGCCAATACAGTTCATGGTTGAATTTCATTCTAAACAAAAATTGGACCGAAAATTACTCGAAGTCTCTTTCTATCGAAAGAGAGAAATACCCAAAAGAAATAAGGACACTTTCAATCCGGTGAGTTACCGGTCGATTAGTCATCTTCCAAACAACAGTATGGTTTTTGAAAAAGTGTTTAGTCGTGATTAAGTGGGTTGAGGACGAAAATATAGTTCCGGATAATCAATTCAGTTTCAAGGCGCGGCATTTTGTCATTCATGCCGAGTCTAAACCAGTTTCTGTTATCTAATAGAATAAAGGCAACCAGTGCACTGGTGCCTACCTGATTGACTTGGAAAAAGTCGTCGATACGAGCGTCAATATTCTTTGCAATATCTTCAGATAGAAAGATTTGTCGTGAAAAGTGGCGATGTGACATCTGCTGGAAGATTTCATTTCACATTTCAAACAAGGTGCGGTGAATTCGCCGATCCTATTCAACGTTTACAAAAGTGATCTGATAGGTTTACTTCACCATGCCATAGCGTACGCAGAGGACTTAATCGCGTCCAAAGATTTAGGTCATTAAAAAACTTTTGCAACGTGACTTCCATAAAATTATAAGACACTGCGATGAGTGGAAGTTGAAGATCAACATTTCGTTTAGGACGCCTATTTCTGGGATCTCTAGGGATGCCAGAAAAAATTGAATATAGTTTTCGATCTTGGGCAGCACGACCAGACATTTGCTTGTCGAAATGCAGTCAGGTACCTTAAGATCTGGCGAGAGCGATGCCTGTATTTTAACAAACATATTGTAACATGTTTGTGTGGGTACAACTTATAGAACTTATTCCTTTCTTTATACTATCACTTTATTTACAATAATACAGTTACAATTTAGAATTCAATCGTTTTTCTTAACCATTTTAATTTTTTCCATTTTACTGGAAAATTCGATAAAATTGTCTCCATTTGTTGAGTCTTCTGTTATTTAAATATGTTTTATAGTAGCCAAGTCAATCCTATTTTTAAAGATTGATCATGGCCCTTATCCGGCCTATGCTTGTATTTAGATACCCCGTGCGTATAGTCTTCATATAGACTGATCCAGGCCAGGCGATTTAACACGACAGAGACGTCGTACGTCGTTTGGCGGTAGGGAGTCGTGATATGAGGGATACTGCTCGACAGTAATATACAAATAATTTTGGTGGCTTGCTGAAGGACAGGAAGGTCGAATTCCTCTAGTATAATATAGCTTCATTAGGAATCAAGTCTGTCGTCAGTCTAGTTTCTCAGCCGTGGCTGGCCTTTGGGTAGCATTAGGTAGAACTAGGGTAGATGAAAAAAAAAAAAAAAAGGAGATGGGGGACAATTTAAAAGTAAGGGATAATTCATTCGCAAAACAAAATTGTATATATTATATGTATATGTATAGATAGTGTAGGTAGGTTTATTAGGTTAAGATTTGATGAATTATTTTAGGAAGGTAGCTAGTAAGTTTTTAGTTTTAAGTTTTATTATGCAAAGAAAAGAATTCCATTTGGTAAGGCTATGCTTTTTAAAACTGTTTTCTTAGTTTAAATTGTGAAAAAACAAATGTCTATACGCTTCTCAATCGGACGGTTCGGCGTCGTCGCATGGGCATCGTTCAGGAGTTCATTGATGACGTCAATGATGATCCTGAGTTGCTTAAAAGGGTCATAACTGGTGACGAATAATTGGTTCTGTTCCCAAAACTGAAGAAACGTAAAAAAAAAAAAACGGAGATTTGCAACGATTGAGCAAATTAAAACGGCATCGCTGGAAGTGCTCAAAGCTATCCCAAAGATCGAGTTTAAGTAGTGTTTCGAGGATTGGCAGAAGCGTTGGCACAGGTGCACAATATCTAATGGGGATTATTTGAGGGCGACAGCATTAATGTAGACTAATAAATAAATATATATATTTATACGATTTCAGATGCTCTGATTTCTCTGTAATTGGTGCAGTCAAAAGTGTCTCTATTCTTGTGGATCGGATAAACGATGTTGAAATTTAACACTCCGGACATACATACTTTCAATTGACCATTCCTCAGATGAGCTAGTACATGTTCTCGTCCAAGTAATGTCCAGCTGCTTAGGGGATGAAAGTTTCTGTAACCTTCGTTTAGAGTAATTAGTTCATTCTACCTGACAGCGGTATTTTGATCATCGGCATTTAAATGCATACGAGTATAGAAGTAGTGTTTTCTGTTCCTAATCCATGTTTATCTTAGCAAGCTTCTATTCTAGCTTTATAGCTCTGGTATGTTCGTTTTATTCTCTGATAAAATTTTCGAATATCATAGCTACAGTAACATTCCTTTTGAGACGTCGAAACAGCATGTTTGCTATTAAATATTACTAAAATCCATTGTCAAACGTGGTATTTTGCTGACTGTTTTTTTCCGATGACAGGGTCAAAGACAGCTGCCTTGTACATTTCATGGGCAAAACTGAAATTCATTGTCCGTAAAACTTTCCCTGGGGTTTTCAATATTATATACACTCATATCCGAGGCTGTTAATTGCTTCTGAACTCTTTTTTTTTTTTTTTTTAACGGTGGAGAAGTTACCGCTATGCGCAACTCCCAACCTGAAGGCTCAGTCCAATCTTAATATAAACAAAGGCTAAATAATCCGGTGTCAGTAGTCTAGCTGAGCTTATGAGTCGTTGACCCATTCAGGTT
The DNA here is from genome assembly GCA_907269105.1 of Volucella inanis. Taxonomy (NCBI): domain Eukaryota; kingdom Metazoa; phylum Arthropoda; class Insecta; order Diptera; family Syrphidae; genus Volucella; species Volucella inanis. The sequence continues at coordinate 115,437,520 of OU026156.1, forward strand.
TCTTGCGACGCTATCTCTACTCCTGAGTCCCGACATAGCTATGGAACTTTCTTTAGACGTTGTCTACAAACACGGAGAATGGGCTCTAAAGGGAGGTGTGCACCAAGTAGCTTAAATTATATTCCTGTGCCCCCGTCCTAATAAAGGAAAGATGCGCTAGTGCGGAGCCCTCTTCTCTCCTCCCTCTTTCGTACCCTACCTTTAATCAGAGGTTCTTGTTTTACGGGCTTCATCATATGAACTTCTGGAGTTGATGATGATGATAAAGTATTAACGCTTGTTTCTTTTTGGTCACCCTATTTGTCGACCTTTGTCGCTGGAGTGACATTTGTGTGATGAGTTGAGGTGGAAGGTTATTTTGCGATGCTTTATGTAGTGCACTTTAGGGCTTGCGATTATTTGTTGCTAGAGGTTTGAAGCTTGTGTTGTGGCGAAGTATCGTACATATGTATCACAAATTCAGGTTTTGGCTTTTTTTACATTCCATGAGTGTTTTAGTAGAGCTGGTACTTATATAACCGGTCTTGCTCGGACTTCAAAATTATTTTTTCTCATTTCCTGCACCTTTGATGGACCACGATTTGATGTGATTACAAGGTGTGCCAAAATTCTTAACTAATACCTTTCAATTTAGAGGACTAAAAAAGATTTCTACAATGCCCCCCGAATGTGAGTTATACTTTGATAAGTGAAACTACTCATTTCTTATTAGCTGCTTTCAATTGTTGAGTTATTCTTGTTTCTTTTATTCCAGTATGTATATAAGAATACCCATCTAAAGATACACATCCATAAAATCCCGGAAAAAATACATATTGCCTTTGCCTACCTTTTTTGTAAACGGTTCATGTGATTGGTGTGGTAATTCTAGTTTAACTCTTTTAAAGAACTAGTCTCTTTCGTAGGACAAAGTTCTGGACAGTTTAATTAGTATGTTAGATGTGTATAATTTTGGTTGGTCACATGATCAAAAACGTGACAAAATTTCTAATGGGTATTAGACTTCAAAGAACACGTACAAGCTTCAAAGTTCAAAAACTGATTAAAATAATATTTCACAAAAGGATATTTTTTATATTTACGTCCTAGAGATATTAACAAATGAACTATGTACCATAAAACCTTTAAGTGTAAAAGTTATTTGAAAATCCTGATTAGAAAACCAAAATCTCTGTACAACTTTTTTTTAGGTGTACTCTGGGTGGAAGTTTAGATTAACTTTTTGATCAAACAGCAGAAGGTGTGTGCTACACCTGTACGTCGATGACGATGAAGTACGGACCATATCTAGCTACACATTTATATTTAACTGTGCTTTGACTACTTCCATTCAAATAAATAAATGAGAGGCAAACTATCCTGCTTATCCCCTTCAATGGGGATTTAATTATTTTAGAATAAGTTTGTGGCATAGACGATTTATCGTATAAATAGATGGTGTGTAAATGGATAGTGGCTGGGTAGGTGGCGAGTAAGGGTGAACCAAACTTTTCTAAAATTATGAATAGAATTTCAGACATTTGATATTTCTCTTTCATATTTATAAATAAACAGAGTTTCATAAATATGTTAATTTGCAAAACTTGTTGACGTAATCGTTGTGTTAATGTGTACACGTTTAATTAAATATACGTGTGCAGCTGTAGAAGTGAAAGTTAAATCAAATATCGTCAATAGATTTACCCGCTGACCAGAGCCACATACATTCAATCTACATGTGTGCTGAGACAGAGTTCTTAAGTATATACGGCATCCCTCCCAAAATAGTAACAGGCCAAAGTACTCAGTTGGAGTCATAACTATCTTCATCACTAATTATTGGAGTTTCACTGAATTACTACCTTCATCCGCAAGCAAATGGTCATTGAGCGTTTTAATCGCCATCTGGTGTAAACGAAACACCACGCATTGAAAGTAAGATTTGCCTCAAATATTTCTTCGTATATGATTCACTTTTAAAACTTACCAGATATCAACGGTACTCCAGTCGAGTTTGTAAACGAATATGAAGACAAGATGAATTCTTTCAATTTTTAGGATTGCAATCAAGTTTTTGTCCGTTCACTGCCAAATACAATAATTTAGGACTTAACACTCCTTATGAACTTATTAAAGTTACCAAAGCTGAACGAATTTTATATATAAAAAAATAAATAGTAAATAAACAAAAATATTATTAAAAGCTAGAAATAATTCCAGCTTGACGTATTGTCTTAAGCCATCCTTTGTAAAACAATGCGTGGAGTTTTCACAAAAAATTACAGTAAACTTTAAAATACAATTAATTACAAAAAATGCGTATGAAATAAATTAGAATAATCACCATCGGCTAAAGCGAATGATGTAGTGTTTTCAGACAATATTGCCTAAATATGCCGGGCTGTTTGATGAATGCCCGGATTAGAAATGACAACGCAACTTTTTTAGGTTTTGACAATAGATAGTCAGAGATAATCCTCCTTCAATTAGATACACTTTTCCCAGCGGTGCTGCAATTCGACAAATTTGGCTGTGGTGACTGCGAAGGTATGAGCCGTTGCGTTATCGTGGAGGGAGAGCAATAGATCAACGTAGTATGCTCCTTAAAGAGGTTATACTAAATGATGGTATACTCATTTTGGCTCAGTAGCGCTACCTATGTTCCAATCCAGCTACTCATCAAATAGCGCTCAGCTCGGCTCATAATATACATTTGCAATGATATAGGTGTCAGGTGTCAGGTGTCCTTGAGGGCGTTGAACATTTTATGGGAGTAATACACCTTCACTGGTACTTGGCACATTGGCACTTGGCACCACCTATACTTATCTGACTAAAGCTGAATTATTGCACTAGATATCAAAGGATATCCCCAGGGTTCAATTTTGTCCCATTAACATTCACAAATTATCCCTTGTCTGCCACTTATATTACAATATATTCCTTTCCGGGACTTAGATCTTCACTTTTCGTCTTTGTAAAGTCCATTAAAAAAAATAGGTACAGATTTGGCTTTAAATTGTCAACGCTTTTAAAATATTATATAATGACGTCTTGTGTCATTAACGTGAACTTTGAACATTTGGCCTTTATCCAGGATTGGCACTTGCAACTACTTGGTTAATAAAAATTGACCATTGCCAGTATAAGCGTAAAAGACAATATTCGTTAAAATGACCATGTATTCGATATCGCCAACAATACTGAGAAAAGCCAAGGTTTCGTTAAATGTTGCAAGGTATCGCATCTAATCACTTCACTTCAGCTGAGCCCGAAGAATTAAAACAATCCCCAAATCTGACCCCTAAGAGCTTTTTGAAATTGCTAGTTAGGATTCAACATCAATATTTTAACACATAGGCGACTTTAATGTAGCACAGTCAATTGGGATATTTCAATACCAACGCAATACCTTCAGCCGCTCCCTTTTTTATTGTTACTGCATCATCACTGTTTTAAATGACTACATAGCTCGTTCTTTTTCAGCCTCATGATTGTTGTGTCCACCTTTGTTCAACTAGAAGAAGAGATTTCACGGTTGGCTGGATCAAGGTTTTCTTCGCTCCATATTACTCTCCTTTCTTACGCCCATCAATTTAATGCTAAAGCTTCATTCCTGTCGTTCACATTACAAATACATTATACATTATATATTATAATTAGGATATATCTACTTGTACGTATGTATGTTATATATATAGCGAGTAGACTGAAAATAGGAGAAAAATGGATACTGCTGTTGATTACGAGCATTTACTTGCCACCATTCTTATTGCAATGCTTAAAAGCTGACAATCTTGAAAAATGTTATAGGCCGAGGTTGGAGTTTGTCAAAGTATTTAATGCGATTTCTTCCTCGGAACATCTTCCTTCTGAATAGCTTTTACTTCACTTCTGAAAGGATCTTCCAAGAATTTTTATTTCCATCGATTCTGTTAGTATCATTGCAACGTATATAAAAAAAAAAAGATTTAATTCTTTTGGCTGAAGTTGAATGAGCGCTTAAAAGTGGTCCCACATTTTTTTTTTTTTTTTTTTTTTTTTTTTTTTTTTTTTTTAAGCCGGATATGACCCACTAAAAGTCATTTGCATTCATCAGCAAAAATATCTTTTATACATTTATGACATACTAGGGCGTATGTGTAATATTTTGAGTTGCATCTACAGTGACGAGAAGAAGTGATAAATGATTTTGTATATTGTGCTTTTCTGCAAATAAATTTATTATTGTAAAATGATTTTCATTGAAATTTTAAGTTTTCTTTTATTGAGTATTTGTACACAAAATGGGGTTTCAATAAAAATAAAATAAAATAACGGAATCTCGAAATTTCTTAAATATACCTACTGCCGCTTTTATTTGCTAACTTAATTTATTTCCTTAGTTCTGTTTATCTTTTTTATTTATTTTGGAAAAATTTTCTACTCAACTTGTTGAGAAAGAAACGTTTGTCTATTCTGTCAGAATAATAATACAGAAACCCTCCATGTTCTTAAGATCACTGTCAGGGTCGTTTATCTTTCTTTTTTACAATACCAGTTTGTATGATATTCGCGATATGCTTGTGGTCTCCATCTAACTGGAAAATATTTTTTTTTTTGCTTGAATGAACACATCCTTCAACAAAATCGGAAAAATTTGTTCTGCAAGGTATGTAAATAGGCTTTTTTCTTAGCAATACCTTCAATTTTAAACACTGTGTCGACATGGTCCTGAGTAAAATCAATCCATACCATTAAGTTACCTTTTTCTGCTTCGCTTCTTGAAGTCGGTGCACGTACCCATACTTATGCCAGCAATACTCATTTTCATTTCAGTAAAAAGTTGTGTGATAGATTTGTTAAATTTACTGATACGTTTGAAGTTTGTAGATATTGAAAATTGTTTGTACATACTCTGTCGCTCAACATTACAATTTATCTTTTGCGAAGCTACCATGGAAATACCAAAAATATACTTACTTGTCATAATTAACATATATAAGCATCCTCCATAAATTCCGAGCTTAAGAATTTTAATTTTAATGAATTTTTTACGTCTTCCACCTCGTATCACAACTGCGGCTCTTTGGCAAAAATCTATTTTAGTGGCAAATTATTTTGGTGAGTGACAATCTTTACTCAACGACGCTATTTTCAGTTGTAGCATTTTCTTATTTTGAAGAAATGCATTGTGTGTTTGCAGTTTAACAAATACAAAGAACTAAGATCCCTGAACGCCAATTAATTTCATCGTGAATAAAAAACGAATCACCGCACATTTTGACAGAAAAATTAGAATTTGCAATAAACGGAAACTAAACAAAAATAAAAAGCTTGAAGATGGATACTAGGGGGCAGTACTTCTGATAAATTGGAGGGTTCTTTTATTTTATTTTGTGAATATATTATAAAAACAGTAATTAATTAAACAGTAAGTAATTAATAAAACAAACATTAATTTTATATAGGTAGTGTTATGACTTAAAACCATGAAATCATGAATTTATTTATGCTTGTCACTTCTGTATCATATCTTGTCTAGGGTCAAATAATCAAAGCCTTACTTTCGTGAGCGAACTAACGACGAACTTGCATCAAGCCTATTAAGACGTGTACATTTAAACACTTGGAATTGCTCTTGAGGTGCGGCCGCCTTCTTGTTTGTGAAAAAGTGCAGACCTGGGTGCATATCTTGTTTAAACCAGCATAGCGTTCAGTCGTATTTTCTTTCTGCATCGTTAATTAAAATTCTATTTAAGCTTTTTCTCCTTTAATAATTCAGTAGAATAGTAGAATAGGTATCTTGTTTTTTACTGACGCGCTTTTTACTGTTACACCATTCGTTTTATTTATTTTTTCTTTTTATTCGACAAATTTGTGTTGCAATTTGTGAATTTGCAAATTATTTTCTGAAAACCTTCCTTTAGAGGATGATTCAGCCTGCGAGTTCTTGGGCTGCCATTGTAATTAAAAAGTCTTAATTCGCTTCGATTTTATTTTTCGAAAAAATAATACATTGAGAGAAACAAATGGGGATACTATGCTTCGAAGACTCTCACTACACCGATGTTGTTTGGATTTCGAAATTCTGCAAAGAAGCAAACGCTATTTTAAATTGGTTATTCCAAGAGCCAGCCCATGTAGGTTTGAATCTTAGTAAGAAGCGTATCTATAAATAGACGAAGTGAAACAGTAAGAAAATGAAGTAAACTTTCATATGTAAATAATAAAATAGCAAATAAACAAATCAAATTCTGAAGATCTTAAAATATTAGATATTTTCAATTTTCTCCTTCTTCTTAGATATTGAGATACGTCCTAACGTAACTAACGCAACTCTCTTATGCATCAATTGCCATTTTGCCACTTAAGCCTCACGTTCACTTGTATATGGTATTTAAATTTAACCCCAACCTCTCATATTATCAGCCATTTATTTTCTTCACACCTATCTTTAAATTATTCGTTCATTAGTTTCAATCTTAAATCCATAGCCTAATCCTCTAGATGCATTACCTTCACCTTCTGCTCCTATTCTCCAACAGTTTTTGAAACCTATACTTGACTTAAGGCAGTAGACCATTGGACACAAGTCTCTTTTTTGCTTATTAAAAATATAAATTTGACTTGCTTTGTTACAAGTTCAATGAATCCCAGTCAGTTAAAAGATATTCCTTACCATCATAACCAATTTCATTAACCTCAATATAATATCAAGCATCACTAGATTTTGATTAAGCCTCCCCAAAAAGTAAAAGACGCTCTTGCTTCTCTATATACGTACAAGGTCCAAATAACGCAGCAACTGACCGGAGGTGTTATAGGGTCGTAATTTTTTGAAAATGGGGCTTGAAAATGACACATGTTATACAATTTTTTTTAGCTAGAGCTCGAGGATGTGGATACGGGCGACCTCTATTTTCAACAGTATGGTGATACCTCAAAGAAGTCTCATAGCCACGAAATTTCACATTTGACCGCTAAGATCGTGCGACTTAACACCATTAAACTTCTTTCTTTGGGGCTAAGTTAAAAGCAAGGTCTACTATTCGCAAACTATTTCAATTTGAATACTGAAGCCGGTATCGCCGAGATAGAGCTCCAATTATGTGAAAGAACGATTGAAAATTTCGACAATAGGATGATGGAATGGAGACCTGAGGTGGTCATTGAGATAAAATTTTGTTTTTGTAAATAATATCTAGGTATCTTCTATATAAATCAATACAGGCTTCAAAAATACCTCAACAATTGTTCGTTGTATTAGAGAAAAACCAATTCTATACCTTTTGTTTACAATTAATTCAATTAAAATAAGATATCCCATCAATTGATCCTCTGCCAACATTATTAAAATAGATATTTCCTAACTTAGAAAATCGTTATTAAGGTGATTGTTCATCTACGCTCTCAGTTCCATATTTGGCCACCTCTAATACTCCACAAGGCAGTTACTTGGTCCTCTTCATTCCATCCTAACCATGAACGGTCTTAATATAATTATAAATATTCCTTCCTCTTGCACTTTCTACATTATACCAAATTTTCCAAAGTTATCTTTTCATCATAAGACACCAAACTTCTTTAAGATTACCTCGATAGGTTTTCTATTTGCTGCCTCAATCGTTGCCTAAAGCTTAATGTCGCCAAATGCGCTTATCACGTAGGTGATAACTAAATTTCTGTTCACATGTTAAAAAAATTATCGTAAAAGTTAACTTATCTAACGGAGGTCCAAAGAATTTTCCAAATTTTCCGTGACCGTATTCTTTAATATTGTATTACCTTGTCCGGCTGCATTTCATGTTCATGTTCATGGTTCAAATGAACAGATCTCTCATATGCAATAAAAGATCAACTTCAACCTCACCTTTTTTAATTCCAACAGCAGTACCCGCTGCTTAAACTATAATGGATCTCCTTTATCATTTTTTTAACTACAAGTTTTAATTTTGAAGTAATAGCTCTAAATCACAGTTAAAGCTTTTCTTAAGTCGAACAAACTTGTTGGATCTTATATGCTTCGAAGCTATATATAACGAGAAGCATGCTCTGGAAAACATCACAAGGGTGTAAAATTGCAACAATAGTTGTTGTTAATTTTTATCATGGTTATATGGTCTCTAATTTTTTCACTAGAGATTCTTAGATTCCGAATATTGTTTTGCTTATCTTATTTGTTTTGATCAACAGTTGAATTAGTACTATCTGAGGCTGTTGTTGAACCTCATTGCATACAAAGGTTATTTGTTTTCTGTATAGGATCGTGAGATCTTAAATCACACAGGCTTTGTGGATCTGAATTGCCATCGGAAGCAGACTAAAGAATAATCATGAGCTTAAGGAAATTTAAGCAAGCAATCGGTGACACACCGCATTATGGCTAAATTTGCAAAGGATTGTCCCTGAGATTCTCGGTCCTATCTACATTGGCAGAGTTTGGAGAGGATAGGCAACGAAAAATTGTACGGACTGCACTTGATTATACTCGGACAGCTTCACTTTAATCTACTGCAGAAGTTGTTGTCGATAAAGTGCAGCTCTATTGTATACGCTCCTAGAAGGTTATACCTTTTGAGTAAAAGTTCTGTCTTTTAAGAAAATTTCACTTGTTTTGGATTTGCTGAGTCACGGCTATAGTTGGCCTGAAGTTTTACAGGTTGGAAGGTTTTTATACATTTTATTGGCTTTGATTTGCACCGTTTGTTCCAAAAGGAGGATCCTTGTCGAGCTAATGCGTTTGCATGTTCATTACCTGGCCACAAAGATCAGAGACGCAGTAGAGCTTAACCTTAACCTAACGCAAAAAGTCTTAAGCTCTTCACGATAGAGCTGCACAAGCTCATATTTAATCTCGACTGTAGCTATTGCCTGAATAACAGGCTGAATGTCAACGAATGTGGTAACACCCTCGTGGAATATTGCTTATGTTGCCGCCTGGAAAACACTGCTTAAACTCGCAGGCGGCGTGATCACCATATCTCCATATTTGATTCATCCGTTAAAATGAATATCGAGTTATTTATCATCATTCCGTTCTATGCTTCTCTGCTTGGAAAAATACAGGCGAATGGTGTTTGAAAGTTATGTACAGGTATTATATAGTCAGCAATGGAGCATAAACCTATACTGGAGGATATACAGGGCTGAGGTCGTACTCTTCTCCCGAACATACGACATGTTTCTTTACACGTTCCTAAACTGTGAGCTTTCAGCTCAGTTTACTGTTATCTATGTAGTACTATATTTAGGTATTTAGATCTGCCGGAAATTCGGAGTGCTGCCCAATCTATGAAGCGGAGGTATATATAATTGTGGAATTATCCTTTTATATGTGAATAGAACAAGCTCTATTTTTGTTAGTTAATTCCTAGCCCACAGAACTTGGCCTTTCTATTGTGGTTTCTAGGGGCATTATTTAGAATTTCACTGATTGTGGAGATGAATTTGTCGGCAGATATAAGTGTCGTTTCATTCACATACGCGGTGGCTTTTATTTCCTCCCTTTTTAGCTCCAGAGGTATTTCGTTGACAATTAGGATCCTCATGAGCCTTTAATACTGTGCTTCCCAGTGTTTCGGATCATTCAATGCAGAATAAAATTTGACATTTTTGGCAACATTAACACTTTTGAAGGCTCCTTAAATATTAAGTAAGACAGCTAATGTGTATTTTTTTTTTGAAGATACCTTTTTCAATCCTGCTGATAACTTCATATAAGACCGTTTCAGTGTTTTTATCTTTTGTTTAGGCCCGTTGGTTTGAGGTTCTGCACTTCTGCTTATAGAAACAGCAACTTGTGGATTAATAATGTTTGTGTTTTACCTTCATGTTTAACTGCCAAACTGTTTTGAACTGATATCAATAGGCTATGCACCTAAAACTGGATGAGTAGCTCTATATGCCCCATCTATAAAAACCCCCGTTCTACAAAGAGTATCGAACAAGATATCCAAATCGCTGTAGAATACAGTGATTTTCTAAAAAAATTTATAATCATTTCTTTGTAGACAATATTAGAAATTATGTAAGTAAAGTATGTAGCAGAATTTGAGATATAGTTTCGTTAAGTACAGTCGTGTTCATTTCATTTTTGTCTTTCACATCACCAATATAGTAATGGTAATGCTTTATTAAACTATTGGCTTTACTTTGTAAATTTATTCTTCACCATAAACAGATGAATAGGAGAACTTATTCTTTTTACCATTGTTATAGGAAAGCAATGGATCACAATGACACGAAAGCAGAGTAAAAAGACTGGAAAAGGCGATTATCTGTCTGTTGGCTCCTGTGTATATGTAGACTCTTGAGTCATTATCATGGCTAAATCAAATGTTAAAAAAAACTCCTGTTCATGGATATTCTGCCTGAAAAAAAGTGGAATCCAACTTACTGACGTACATAATTGAGGGCTGAAAAAACTTTTCTTAAGTTTTGGAAGCAAACTTGATTCTGATCTTAGAATAACGTTTTTTAAAATACTCTTTTACGGAAATGATTAACATAAATATGGTTTAAGAAAAGGCTTTAAAAAAAGAACTACTCAACAGCTATACAAATGTATTTTAATATTGTAGTACTACTTTGTGTATTATCCCCATAGAGCAAGTAGCTAAGGAACAAGTAAATTTGTCTATTTATAGCGCTAATCCCTTTTAATGGCAAGCATAGAACAAGAAAAAGTCGCATCATTAGCGGCTTCTAAGTCAAGTGATAAATTTGTGGGATTATCAACTTAACGCAAAAATATGTTGAAAAGATTTTTAACTGGAGGAATTACTTAACAACTTTATGCTAAGATTTTAAATGAAAATTTTTGTCACGGAATCAGAAGGACATAATGGACTAACTCCGGTGTTAGTGTCATTGTTGTGGCATACTTACCAGATGTTTGTTTTTAATCGCTTCTTAGAAGAAATTAGGTCTGAGCAGATTATTATTAAGATTACTCGGATGAGGGGAATTCAATGGCCTGATGTTGTGTTGTATATTTTAAGTGCATTATCTTATAGTCTTATGTTTTCGGTTTGTTTCTTGTTTATTATAAAGAAAGACCGCACTTCACGTTGTTCAACAAACGACTGTTGATTTTATTAACATTAATTATTGTTTGCTGGATACCAGTTTATCCGGTCCCACGCTTGGAACGATATCAGCATTACAGTAAATTAGTGAGAATGCAAATCGACCTCAATCTCTTCTAAAGTTCAAGCTCTTGTTAGCATAGACTGAGATGACTTCACGTAGCCCTAGAGAAAACAATCGGGTGGTGTCAAATTACTGTGAGAAGACCCAGTCGCCAAATTTCTCCTTCACAACTTAGAGCGTTGCGTCGCTTGTATGACATATAGCGTCATCTTGTTGGAACCACAGCTCGGATATGTCGATGTTGTCGAGCTCTGACTACAGCAAGTCGTTTAACATAGCTATACTTGAGACCATTAACGATAACGGTGTATTATTCCTCATTTCGAAAGAAATAAGGTCTAATGATACCGCCATGCCATAAACCGCACCAAACAATCAATCAAAGATACGAGTTTCTTTAAAAGGCTTGGAATTAAAACATGTATGGGTTTTCTTTCCTTTTTTTAAGATTTTGAAATGGGACCTCTTAACAAAATAAAGTTTTCTTGTTCATTGCGCAAATGTTTGATTCCCCAGGAACAGATGAACGTTAAAACTAATCATTATGATTCTAAATTTGTTAAAATGAGATTTCATGGTACGGAGAGAACTACTAGCTTATGTTTGTGACACCTTTAGCAACCACTCTTTTCTTCTACATACCACTTCAGCAGCATGTTGCTTTTAAGAAGTAACGAAAGATCAGCAGGAGGTATGAATGAAAAGACTTTTTCTAGTAAGTTAGTGAGAACATTGTGGACAAATTGAGAGATTGAGAGATGCTGATCAAATAAACTCTGGAAAGGAAACACCACCAGTATGGCCTGCGTAACTTTTTAATTTGGCCCAGTTTGTCAGTGAATACAGGGTCCACAAACGTAGAAATCAATTTTCAAACCGCTCATTACTGTGAGCTCAAGTTTTGACACATGACAGATAATTTTATTATTTACAAGCCTTTTAAACGATTTGCGTCTCAGTTGTGTAAAAAAAATTTTATCCGCGATGGATAAAAAGCGTTGCAAAACGCCATGGAGGTGGTCATAAAAACCAGTAACATCGGCAGATGTGATTCGGAAAGTGAAGGCTCGAATTGAGCGAAATCCGCGTCGAAGTGGAAGAAAAATGGCTCGTGAGCTCAACATATCGTTGGAACGGATGCAACACATACTGAAAAACGAGCTTGGGCTCAAGCCATTGAAGTTCCAAAAAGCACACGATCTTACATCGCAACAGAAAAAAGTTAGAGTCGAAAGAGCGAAATTTTACAATTTACACCTTCGGACGGCCACCAGAAAGCATTCAACACCGATGGTGATGGTTTGTGCCGCCATAAACACCGATGGTCGCTATCCGCTTGAATTTTAAGTGGCGACAAACTGTCTTAGAGACAGTATTAAAGCCTTGGGCAAACAATTATTTCGGTCGGAGACCGTGGACATTTCAACAAGACTCAGCCCCGTCTCATAAAGAGCGCGTCAAACAAGATTGGTTAAGAAACAATGTTCCACACTTCATTTCTTCGACACAATGGTTTGCAAATTCACCGGATGCAAATGCGTTGGATTTCTCTCTCTGGGGTATTTTGAAGGCGAAAGTTGGCACTAAAAAAATACCAAAGTTTGGACCACCTCAAACAAGCACGTCACCGGAAATGGGCCAAAATACCGCAGAGCCACTTGCGTGCAGGGTGCGATGCTTTCTTCGGCCGTCTCAAGGCCATTATTCGCGCCATAGGTGGACATATTGAAAACTACTGATACAATTTGAAAATTGATGTATTTTCCAACATTTTTATCAAAAAATAAAAAAAAAATATACCATTTTAAAAAGTTGCAGTTTCGATTTTTATATTAGATACATTTTTATTAATATTTATTTCATATTTTAACATAATTTTTACAAAAATCAATTATTCGTTTTGCCGTTTGATAGATTAGCAACAATTTTATACATCCAATACATAAAATATCAAGGTTTATTTAATTATAAATTTCGATTGATTATTCCAAAGCGATACTTCAGCGTGACTTCACAGTATTGAAATAGTTTAATTTCGTTAGAAAGTATGGGTACTTGTTTGGCCGACAGGATATCACTTCCAAAAATATGTCTCCGCGTTTCTTTTGAAACCAGACACTTTCCAACGAATGATATAACGTCTTTTCTCTACGCCAGGTGACACAAGTTGTACAGTAGTAGTAGATCACCTCTGTGTGGAATATAATAAAATTTTAGAAGCTCTACTCAAAGCTTAAACACAGTCGAAATTTTCTCATTGCTGTTTTCATCGCAGAAGTAATCACTTCAATTAAAGTTATGACTAAAACATCTGTAGGTCACTCTACGTAGTATACAGCTCCAGGCATCGAGTACTTGTTTAGCACTTTTCCACAGCTACAAGCAAGTTATGTCATAAATACCTTATATTTGCTGCTGTGGGAAATGTGTTAAGACACTTTTTCCAAACAGTATTGATGCCTGTTTTACACTTGCTTGGTTTTCCATTCCTCCATATCAAGGTTTTTACTGAAATAATCGCCAAGATACGTATACCTCTTTACAACTGCTAAACTTTCGTCGTTGTATTGTCATTTTTCATTTCTGTAGTATTTTCCTCCTCCTCTCTTAAATATCATGATCTTCAATTTATATAGGTTAACGATTAAGTTCCATAGCTCACAATACTTATATAATCTATTGATCATTAATTTCAGCAATTTATGTGCATGCGACGGTTAGGAATTATTCAACTGTAAAAACCTTATTCAATAAGCTTCTTGTGTAATTCATCATTACTGTACTTATCAAACTCGGAAGGTATCACGACAGAGCCTGCAGCTTTACCATCTTTTAAAATAATTAGCGACAACTCCGATAACTTCTTTCCGCGACACCTCTCTATCCAGTTTATTATGATATTTTGAAAAATCGGGCATGGTGAAAGTTGCCCGCACTAGGGAACACGTTTAAAATATAAAATGTTCTACAACGACACTGGAATTTAATTTAAGTTTGAAGTTAATTTTTAAATTACCGCCATTGAATTTTATTGCTGATTTACAAAATTCTGAAGAATTTTTGCAATGTTGCAATATCTTTTTAGTTTTTTTTTCTGTGTAGCTTTGAACTCTCTTTTTGTTTCCAAATATATACAAACTTTTCATCTCATCTTCGTTGTTTTGTCGAAATAACCTGAACCATGCGAATGATATTTGCCTAGCCTTAAAGCATTTTTCGTCAAATTACAGTTCTTTAAAATGCTTCTTCCAATACCAATAGTATTCCAGTTGTTTCGATTATATTAATCGTTTATGTCATAATTCGTTTAATGTTGCTGAGGTTTAGATCCAGTTAAATTTATAGTTCCTTACTAAAAAAAATTATATATGTAAAAGAACGCCTTAGAAGCATTCCATATCAGTTTGGACAAAAGGTTATTATATTTCGCATCCTTATTTCCCGCTTATTTCTGTCTTAGTGCTAAAAATCGGAAGATGATTGGAAAATGGCATTTTCTTTACTTCTATATCTATTACGTAGTTCATCTTCTATGTAGTAAACAGTAATCGATAATAGACACGCCTTGTTATCCAACAAATGTAAACTTTGCATTCTGATCACTGTTGCTCGTCCCATCTAATATTCTTCATCCGAAAAAGTGTTGCCGATTATCATTAAAATTGGGTTAGCACAAAGCATGACCATTTCTTGCAGCTTCCCAAAATCTCATTACCAAATTACAGATTATAAACGATAGAAAAATATAAAACGAACACATCGTCAAAACTTCTAAACTCGTATTTTATATCTTCAATATGTACGAGTATCTCTTTTGTTGCCAAAGAAACAGCCTCCACTAGTTCTGCATCTCTAAATTCAATTTATATGAACCCTAAAAGAAGAACGTGTTTTTCTTCCACAGAAACGGAACCAATAATGAGTAATGGGAAACTACATAACTACTAATACTATATCAACCCGAATCTGGTCTTTAGATTCTGAAGTTAGCGAAAAAGTTGCCCAAATACCCAAACGTAGACCTGAACAGTGTTGTATCAATCCATTGAAAACCACAAAGATTCTGCCAACCTAGGCAAAATTTCATTCACAAAAATGGGAAAATTGAGCCTGTGATTGTAATGAGTATTCAGTTTTTTTGTGGCTTATACTCTTTTGCCAAAGCGTTGATTATACAGGCTATGCATAACGTATTCTTGGACGATATTAAATTGTTCAACTATTTCTCCGCGTAGTTACAGTCTATAGTGATTACTCGGAATTGTCGGAGGTCTATAATTCTAAAGAAAAACCTTTAAACCGATCGAAACCTCAATCAATTAGATTGACTGTTTTATGACCAGATGGCTACCATTTTTATTTTTAACACTGTGGTTTTGAAAACGTTTGCTACCTACAGTGATATCTTGTCCCGCAGCAAAGTTAAATAGTTTGAATCCATTTTCCGACATGGGGTCGTGTAGGTTATGCTTTACTTTTGTGCTACCAAAGAACCCATCATAAACATCTTTGTTAAGCTTAACATGTTCTATGAATTTTTGCAAAATAAGCGAATCAACGGTCTTAATCTCAGTTGGCATGATTTAGACCGAATTTTATAATTGGTGGTGACCTTAATTCGAAACATAACTTCTGGGGCTCAAGATGTCATACAACGAAAGGCAGACAACTCTATGAAGCCGCTATGCAATGTAAAGTTGACTTTTTCTCGACAGCAAAACCAACATATTGGCCTTCAGATATAACAAAGACCCCCGATCTTGTAGACTTCTTTGTCACAAAGGGAGCAGCCAAAATTTCTACAAACATCGAGGAAGGTTATGATTTCTCCTCAGATCACTCACCAGTCATTTTAACATTAAGCGTACTCTTAATTAAGAAAGAAGTGGCGCCTGGATTAACTAATAACAAGACTAACTGGGACGGTTTTAGAAACTACTGCAATGAACATATTGTTCTAAACGTGTCGCTAAAAACAAAAAACGAAATAGAAGACGAAGTCAGCAGATTCATCAAAGTCCTGCAGAACGCTGCCTGGAACAACACTTCAACTCCAACAAGAAGAGAGAAAGCAAGCAGAACTGGTAAGAGAAAAGAGGAGAGCGCGAAAAAGATGGCAACAATCCCGTGCTCCCCATCATAAAACATACTTAAACCACTTATGCAACAAATTGATGAAAGAAGCAATACGAGATTACAAAAATCGGAATATCTCTACATATCTCGAAGGTCTGACTGCCGAAAGAAGTTCAAATTACTCCCTCTGGAAAGCAATGAAGGGAATCAAAAAGCCTCAAATGCAATTTCCTCCCATAAGAAAAAATAATGGCGAATGGGCAAAAGGAGATAAAGAGAAGGCGGATCTATTTGCCGAGCACCTAGAAAAAACGTTTAAGCCTTTTGTTGAACAGGCGTTAACAGGAGGTTTTAATTATATAATTACGGCACCGGACAATTTTAGAATAAAAACAGTGTCGCTACGAGAACCTAACCAAGCAATTAAAAAATTGAAAAATAACAAAGCCCCTGGATATGATTTAATAACTGCTCAAATTCTCAAGGAGCTGCCAAAGAAAACACTGATCAAACTGCTCC
This sequence comes from Volucella inanis, assembly GCA_907269105.1. Lineage (NCBI taxonomy): Eukaryota > Metazoa > Arthropoda > Insecta > Diptera > Syrphidae > Volucella > Volucella inanis. Next base: position 115,454,227 of record OU026156.1, read on the forward strand.
AACTTATAAATGCCGCGCTAAGACTATTAAACGTTCCAAGCCAATGGAAAGTTGCCGAAGTTATAATGGTCCCGTACCGTACCTGGAAAACAAAATTTTTAGTGTTAAACATGGCACCGAATACTCGGAATTTAAAAAGATAGCTGCTGGAGTTCCGCAAGGAAGTGGACCGGTATTGTTTTTACCGGTTACCCCCATAAGGGGGTGGCCGTGGTGTAGTGGTATATGCATACACTCCTCAAGCAGAGGGTAGCGGGTTCGAATCCCGTGAGAATCAATTCTCTGAATAAGTGTTTTCGTAGAATTTGCATGTAGTTATATGAGAATCCCGTCGGCGTCAACTCTGACATGAAGGCATAACACTGATGTTGGAGTGGTTGCTGGCTGGGCTAAATGTAACGAACTAACAATTAGCACGTACTGAGATCCACTGGTTGAGAGTGCACTTGCTCGTCCCGTCCAGTTTGACAACCACCTCTGGGAAAAATATCGAAACCTAATACACCTGAGTTTCAAACTACCACACCACCCGCCCGCGCCCTGGAGAAAACCAGTAAAAGGTTATTCATATCCCCTTGGTGCGCGCGCTGGATTATATAAAAAAAAACTCTATACTCGAGACATACCGGAAGAATCAGGTACCATAGTTCCCACGTTCGCGGACGACACGGCGATACAAGGTACAGATACTTCAGTTGAGTTACCTACTGGAAAGCTACAAACGGCTTTAGATAAAATCTACGAATGGACAAAGATATGGCGAATTGTTTTCAATGAGACCAAATCTACTCGTGTTAATTTTACTTACCGGAAAATAAACAACCTTCCCATTTTCATTAACTCGGTACAAATACCATATGTAAATGAAGCAAAGTATCTAGGAATGACACTAAATGTAAAACTGAAATGGAAGCGGCATGTTAAGAAGAAACGTGATGAACTTGAAAATAAATTCAGACAAATGAACTGACTACGAGAAAAACATTCCAAGTTAAGCATACATAAAAAACTGCTCATCTATAAGCAAGTGCTTAAACCTGTTTGTGCTGTACTAAACCAAGCAACCGAAATATTCTCCAAAGTTATCAAAACAAAGTTCTAAGACAAATCGTGAACGCCCCTTGGTATATCAGAAACAGTAATATCCACAAAGACTTAGGAATAGTTAACGTCGAGGACGAAATAATGAACTTTTCTCGCAAACTCCATATTTTTCTTTATGGTCATTGTAATAATAACAAGCTCCAAATTCTGGACGAGACAAACTTAGTGCGTCGATTACAAAGAATGAGATCATTCGATCCGGCGCGATAAGGACTGTCCGCATATAATAGCGGTACTAGCAGGTGTTTTTGCTGGAAAGCTACCTACCCCACGCGAACGTTATTTGAAACGGAAACTACTTAATAAGGTAACTTAGTTGTAGTCGATAAGAAGGGAGGTGTTTTTAGTGATTAAGAATCTCACACTACTATGGGCAACGGGTTCATATTGTCTATGAAGATTTTCACGCCTACCCACAAAAAAAAAAAAAAAAAAATGATTTGTTTGTGGTTTTAATTAGCGTAGACTTCACTTGTTCTCCATAAAAAGGAGACTAACGGTTTTAAAAAGTATTATCTCGGTAATGTTAGAAATTAAATTTAAACGACTAGGATTGAATCAATTTGAATTGTATTTGAATTGATTGATATGTTAAGGATTATTTAAATAAATAAAAGTGTTTCACTGTTATCTACAATATCATGCTACAAATATCGTAAGCAAGAAAAGGCAAGCATCAAGCATAATAAAAAAAAAAAACAATTGATCTATAATGTTAAAAGGAATTAATTGTTTTATTTAACTATCCACAATTTACAAAAAAAAAACCATAACTCAATACTGTTCGTTTTTTACACCTGGTTTCTCCACACATTTAGTTTTGTAAATACCGATTTAAATTATTTGTAATCGTGTTAATTGTAATTATTTTTTGAAACCGAATGCAAATGTAAGAACTTACTTTAAATGTAAACTAATTTGCAATAGAAATGTATGACACTTTCAAACTTAAACTCACTCTCTTTACTGCTACATCAAGACGAAAAGATGTGTTTTATTCGAAACTGCACTTTTCGCCCCGTATTCTTGAGTAATGTTGATTTTATACAGAGGTAAATGCAGATCAATGCAATGTAAACAGTGGCTTATTACTGACTTGGCTCATTTTGATGTGTATGAGCTGCCTATTGATATTTTGGTTGACTCTCGATTTTCTACTTTTCTTAAAACAACTTAACACTCACTTAAAATGCCTGAGCACGAGTTAAGTTTTTTTGGAAAATGGGACAGAAAAAGAAAGAATGTACTATTTTTTTTATAATTTACGCGCGAGCTATAATTTGTAATTAATAAAAAAGAAATAAGAAACTTGAGTATTCTCATTATTTATAATTTTTCCTTCCTTTAACTCGAAATACTCCTGAATTTTATTCTTTTTGGACTTTACTTATTCATGAGAGTTTTTGATTTCAACTTTCAAATTTTCATGTTTTCTCATCATACAAAAAAGTATTATTACAAAAGGCTATACATATATCCATAATTTCGTTTCTCTGTAATTAAAATTTTTTTTTTATGAGTTTTCTATCATACTTGCCTTGCTGCCAGGTCTGACAATTTCCCATTGCATTGGAAATCTCTATAATTACTATAACTTACTTTTTGATGTACATATAATATGTTTCTGAAATACCTGAATGGCATCATTTCTTATTGTGATATTCTCGTAAGACGAAATGAAAGACAACCTTGTTCTATGCTGGCTAATTAACAAGTGATTTATTCAGGCTTTGTTCTGCGTACTGTTTTTAGCAATGTGCGGTATATAATGATAAATAAGATGATAATCATTAAAGTGTTGATAATAGGCAGTATCTAATATGTCCACCCTTAAGATAAAGTTACAAATTAAGATAACTAAATGTTTATAAATTAATGAAATCCAATGAATTCAAAACAAATTTTAAGCATTTAAATTTAATAGAAAATATTGAAATAAGTTTCCTTGAAATAGCAATTTATAATTCATGACATAAAGATACATTTTCATGGAATAGCAATTCAAAATTCAAAACTTAACTTATGTTATCTGTATATAAATGTTTTATAATTAAGGTCTTTATTTTACTTATTATAGGTTATAACTCTTCCACCCCCACGTGGTCTCAATATTCTTGTAGTGACGGCTTCTGGCATTTTGTATGAAGAAGAAGTAGCGGGAATTTCACCATCTACCGAAATTATATTACTATTTTCAACATCCGATGATTCCTCTTCAACATTGGTTTCAACTTTTTGATTTTGGTTCCTACTTTTGTTTCTTATCTGATCTAAATGGCTCTTAATTTCTCGATTATTATCAGTTAGAATGCAACAATACGATCGGGGACATAATTGTTTTTTTTTTTTATAGTAGCTTGTGTCCAACTTGATTTGTTAGGGTTTTTATAGGTTTTTCTAATAACGACTTGACAACTTTTTTTTTAAATAAAAGGCAAACCATTTAAGATATTTCAAAAAATTTATTATTGGCTTGAAGTACAATCAAAACATTTATGAATGGAACTCGACTTAGTTCATATGGCCACCGCGGGCATGGTCGATTCGTTGGACCCAACTTTCAACGATTCGGCCACACATTTCGGCCGAAACGGCCGCTATTTCGCGTTCAATGTTGGCTCTGAGCTCTTCCAACTTAGCGTAGCCCCACAGAAAATAGTCAAGCGGCGTTAAATCGTACGAACGAGGCGGCCAATCGACTAGCCAATGTCTTGAGATAACACGCTCATCATACTTACTTTTCAATAAATCGATTGCAGCGTGTGCTGTGTGGCTTGTGGCATGATCCTGTTGAAACCACATGTCGCCCAAGTCCATATCTTCCAATTGGTGCAAACTGCACCAAACAGTTATTTTTTTTGGATGAAGTGGTGATTCATGAAGCACATGTTTGTTTTCACCCGACCAATAACGCATATTTTGCTTATTGACGAACCCATTGAGTCAAAAATGAACTTCGTCACTGAAGATGATTTTGCGGTGAAATTCATCATCTTGGCGCATCTTCTCCAGAACCCAATCGGAGAACGTAGCTCGTTAGTGTACTTTACCATGAGTAAAATCGAGTTTACTGAATAAATTGACAGTGACAGTTTGATGATTAGTGAAAAAGTACGTCCACAAATTAAATTCAAAGTTGTCAAGTCCCTATTGGAAAACCCTATGTAATCTACTACCATAAAGGATTGCCCTGTCGAAAACACGGTATTGAGTTTTCCTTTAAAGTTCATTATACTTTTATTTTGATTTTCAACCATCATTTCTCTAGTTGTAGGAGGCTTTAAGACACTTAAGCGTGTTTTCAAAAGTCGTCCAAGAAAAAGCTTAGTAGGTGATTCACCAGTGGTACAGTGTTCGGTATTGCGATAGTCAATCAGAAATCTATTGATAACAATATCAGAAGAGTTTGTGTCTTCTTTAAGACTTGCTAAAATAGATTTTTTTTTAGTGTTTTAACAAAGTTTTCTGCTTGACCGTTCATTGCCGGATGTCCAGGGGCCGTAAGAATATGCTTTATGTGGTTGTTTTTTCAAAATTTTGCAAATTCTTCAGACGTAAATTGTTGTCCATTGTCGCTTACGAGCACGTATATTAACCCATAACGACAGAAAAGCTCCCTGATTTTTTTTGATAGTAAACGAGGCAGTAATTTCTTTTGTTTTAAAGACTTCAATCCATTTAGAGTATGAGTCGATTACAACTAACAGATAAACATTTTTAATGGGTTCAGCAAAGTCTGCATGAATTCGATTTCATATTGAATGGGCAAGATTCCAAGGAATCAAAGCAGACTTCTCAGGACTTTGTTATAATTCTTGACAAGGAATGCAATCATTAATCAAGCCTTCTATCTCGCTATCCATTCCCGGCCACCAAACCTAGGAACGAGCTAACAATTTTGTTTTAACAATTCCTAAATCTGAAGCGTGAAGTTGCTTGAGAATAACATTTCGTAATTTCTTCGGTACAATGGATCTATAGCCCCAAAGGATGCAATCGTATTCAACAGAATGCTCATGAGCTTTGTTGCGAAATGGAATGAACTCATCACCTCTCAACATGTGAACCGTTCCGTTTTAAATAGCCTCACTTAACTTTGACAAAACTGGATCACGTCCTGTCTCCCGAGCTATGTCCTTGAAACTCAAGAGAAGATTGTTGTCCGTTTCAATTAGATTAATATAATTGCTTTCCGTATGATATTTTGTAAAGGATGACTATGGCATCATAATCCATCAGCATTATTTAGAGAACCTCTAATATGCTCAACAGAATAATTGAAACCTGGTAATATCAGCGACCATCTTTGTATTCGCGATGATGCTATTATAGGTAAACCTTTATGCTCACCAAATATGGTAAGCAAAGTTCTATGGTCTGAACCTGTTGCCCAATATATATTATTTTAATTTTGTTACGCAAAAAAATATGGCAAGTGCTGTAATTAGTTTCACTCCTGGGTAAAGCTCTCGAAACAAAAGCATTGGCCTAAGACTATGCTGCATCCTATGCGGCAGCATAGCATCTGTAATTAAAACTATAGGTAATCTTGGATTGAAGTGCACCAACACTTGATCTGATGTTATTTCAGATTTTATTAATTCATATGCCTTTTGGCATTTAGGTGACCAACAAAACTCATCAATTTTGCGTAGAAGTTCGTATAAAGGGAGCATTTTTAGAGCAAAGTTCCGAAATATCTTTTGGAATAGGTGCCATTGAGACGCTTGAGACCCGTTCATTGTTTTTTTTTTTTTTCAAAAAAATCCGAAGTAACATATTTTGGGCCTAAAGAACTCACATTTAGTTAAATTTAGCTTAAGGCCGGCTGAGCCAAGTTTCTTTAAAACTAACTTTAAGGTTTCAATATGCTGTCGCATATCGTTTCTAGTGATAGTTATATCATCTTGATAAACTACTACTTTTTTAATACCGAGTGATAAATTCTCCATTACTTGTTAAAAAAGGGCTGCTGCAGTTTTAAAACCATAAGGAAATTGCTTGACTATTAACAAACCAATATGTAGACTCCAGGTACAAAGAAGTTGAGATTCGTCATCTAGCAATAACTGGTTATAAGCATTGGAGAGATCGAGTTTGCTATATAATTGCTCTCCTTCTAGCGAAGAGAAAATTTCATCGATCCTAGGCAATGGATGAATTAAATTCTACAAACATTTGTTGATTGTGACTTTATAGTCACCGTAAATGCACAAATCACCGTTTGGTTTTAAAATCGGAACAAGGGGCGTACCCCATTCGGAGTTATCAACCTGTTCAAGTACTCCATCCTGAATTAAAAAACAAGGGTTTTTAGCCACTAACTTTTAACGAAATTTTCTCGCCTGTACGCACCTAGCTGTTCTTGAAATATCTCCGAAAAGTCGCATTTTAATTTATTAACAATAGCCGAAAAATTTTTATTAACAGAAACCGAAAAATGCACTAAATCAAAATTAAACCGCCTCAAAAAAGTACGACCAAGCAATGGTGGACTTTTTGTATTCGAGACTACAACAACTATTTTCTTTGTAGTACCACGATAAGATATTGTTGCATCGTACTCACCCAAGAGTTGGATTCTTTCACCACTGTAATTGACATAAGGAACTTTACATGGCTTAAGAGACCTTTTACGAAATTGGAACCAACGTACACAGAGCACCGGTATCACAAGCAATGTTCATCTGAATACCATCTAAATTAACCTCCAAACAATAAATGCTACTAAAAGAATTTGAGCCCACACTGTAAATAGAAAGATCGAATAAATCATTATTAATTTCAGTACAGAATTGCTATTAGAATCTGATAAATTATTTACAGTTTTTTGTGTTTTAGATGTGCACATTGGTGCTAAATGCCCTATTTTTCCACAAGAATGACATATACTATCTTTATATAGGGTTTTCTAATAACGACTTAACAACTTTTTTTTAAATAAAAGGCAAACCATTTGAGATATTTCAAAAAATTTATTACTGGCTTGAACTACAATCAAAACATTTATGAATGGAACTCGACTTCGTTCATATGGCCACCGCGGGCACGTTTGCAGCGGTCGATTCGTTGGACCCAATTTTCAACGATTCGGCCACACATTTCAGCCGAAACGGCCTCAATTTCGCGTTTAATGTTGGCTCTGAGCTTTTCCAACGTCATCGGCGTGTTGGCATAAACCAATGACTTAACGGGGCCCCACAGAAAATAGTCAAACGTTAGACCGCACGAACGAGGAGGCCAATCTACTGGCCCATGTCTTGAGATAACACACTCACCATACTTACTCTTCAATAAATCGATTGTAGCGTGTGCTGTGTGGCTTGTGGCACCATCCTGTTGAAACCACATGTCATCCAAGTCCATATCTTCCAATTCGGGATAAAAATAATCGGTGATCATGGCGCGATAACTCTGACCATACACAGTAAGGTGACGATCGTTATCGTCGACGAAAAAATATGGCCCAATAACACCGCCTGCATGCAAACCGCACCAAACAGTTATTTTTTGTGCATGAAGTGGTGATTCATGAAGCACATGTGGGTTTTCACCCGGCCAATAACGCATATTTTGCTTATTGACGAATCCATTGAACCAAAAATGAGCTTCGTCACTGAAGATGACTTTGCGACTCCGAATATCTGTAGAAAATTTTTATAATTTGCAGACATTGCTCGTTAGTTTACCATGATAAAAATGTTGAGTTTACTGAATAAATTGACAGTAACAGTTTGATGATTAGTGAAAGAGTGCGTTCACAAATTAAATTCAAAGTTGTCAAGTCCCTATTGGGAAGCCCTATACTTGCAAAACTGTGATCCATGTGTACGCCAACCACAATGATTGCAAGGTCTCCTTCTGCCACCACCACTACCGCCGTTGACTGCTCCAAATCCACTTCTTCCACTGCCTGTATTACTGCTTCCCCCGCTTTTATTTAATTGATTGTTTCTTCCTTGATTCTTCGACCACGTGCGTTTGTTCATAAAGTTGACGGATTTTTCAGTGATCATAGCTTTTTTTTAATGCATCAGAAACTGTTAATTTTTCGTCTTCTTCACACAGTCTTTCAAATATAGCACTGGGTAAATGCATGATGAACTGGTTAAACACGATGGCGTCCAAATTTTCGTTGAATTTGCAATTCAATGCCAAACTCTTGACTCTAGCAAACCACTCTGCAACCGTTTCCGTTTCGCGTTTAATTGATGAAAAAAAGTTTTTCGTGCACAGAAAATGATTGTGGGTGGTGTGTAATGTGTATTTAAAGTTAGGCACAATTCTTTGTATGTTTTAGAAATAGGTGAATCTGGACTGCATAGACATAGACTGTAGGGAGCTGCGCTTACCGATTTTAATAAAACTGTTTTTTTTTTTTTGTTGTCTTCGGTACAGTTAATTTCACAAAAATGAATGTCCAGTTTCTCTTTCCAAATAGAAAACGTTTTATGTTCTGGAGAGAATTCTTAAATACTTGCTAACTGGAACAACGTGATTGCTGCAGCAGTTGATTCGTTTTGCATTTTTCACTGAATTATTTCGAATTTAACAATTTGTAAAACAATTTGATTATTTTATTCGTAACCCGATTTGTAGGTATGCTTAAATTTAAATTTAGTTTCTCGTCGTTTATTGTGATATTCTCGTAAGACGAAATGAAAGACAACCTTGTTCTATTCTGGCTAATTAACAAGTGATTTATTCTGGCTTTATACTGCATACTGTTCAGGTGATACCGTTTTTGGCAATGTGCGGTATATAATGATAAATAAGATGACAATCATTAAAGTGTTGCCAATAGGCAGTATCTAACACTCAATATGGTACAAGGATATTTGTCAACGCAAATCCTCTTAGTTACTGTAGCTATTTCCTGTGGTCTCATGGTACACTTTACAAGAGAGATATTTTTATTTTCCCTGTTAAACTTTATTATACTTACTGTAAGATAAATCGGAACAAATTCCTATTCTTTCTTTTTTTAAATAGTTCCTTTTAATATGACCGTCATATCAACTTGGATTATTTTTCTTTCATGAAATGTATTTATTTCATTGGTTATGTTATTATTTTATATTCATTGACGACTTCTTCTTTAATAGGGAAATCAACAAATTGTTGCTTTGGTGCAGAGTGAACCGTTGCTTGGTCTGAAGCCGCATCATCTTCTAAATTGACTACATTCTCTATCCTACTCAAAATTTCCGAGACTTTATTTGTACTCCCTTTGAGATACTCTATGTTAAAGTTAAACTCAGATAGTTTTTACAACCACCTTTGGTTTCTCGCTAAAAATTCTTTTGCATTGTATTTCTTAGTCATATATTTAATTGACTGGTGGTCTATGACCATTTTAAATGTATACCCCTAAACGTAAGGACGAAAATAAGTGACTGTTAAAACTATGGATAAGAATTTCTTATCTGTTGCTCAGTAGTTTTTTTCATGATCATTCAGCGAACAGGTTTTGACCTTTTTAGTTTAGAACTTCCCTAATTGCATAATTGGGTGCATCGGTAAAAAGGTAAATGGTATGTAGAAATTTGAAAATCTAAGGATGATATTTGTTTTAAGCATTTAAGGAAAACTACTTAACTGTTTACAACAGGTCCCAAAAATTTAGTGTCGTGCTTTGGGAAAAAGCATTTATTAAATTTCACTTTTAGCTTATACTTAGCTAACATATTAAAAAATTATTTTAATTGCCGACAGGTATTCCTCTAGATTCGAAGAAAGTATATATAAAAATATCGGCTAGATATACTACACAGATCTTGTTTAGATGATCTCTCAGTATTTCGTGCATCAGATGCTGAAAAGTGGCTATTGAAAAAAAAAAATCTAAATGTACTTCTTCTCCATATTATTGTTTGGGGATGTACATACGTATGAAAGAGGAAACCTTTACTTCATCGACGGAATTGTGAGTGCCAGTTTACCCTTTATACCAAGGCTACAAACACAAGATGGGAGCCTTACACATCATGAAGGTGATACATCATATTATTTTGTCAATCAAAATAACAGCTGGCTTCGAAAACACCAAACAGTTTAAACGTACTTTCCAAATGACTTTGGTTTCAATTAAGACTTTATATTCAAAAATGTAAAATTTAAGAAATCCCGCTACCAGAATTTGTGTGAAAATTATTAAATGCGCAACTGAGTTATTTTTAATGAAAATGCAAACTTATTGTGAAAAAAAAAAATGGTTTCAAATGAATAATTAAAAGTATTGCCTATCGTTAGCTACAATTTTTTCCCATTTTTCCGGCAGGGCTCGAGCACTGTAAGGGTAAAAGTGTTTATCTTTTAAGTCTATCCACCATCCAGGCATTTTTTGATATCATTTTGAGCAGCGAAACTGCTGATCAGCCAGAACATGTGCCATTAAACGGAACAAGTAATAATCGGAAGGCGCAATATCTGGTGAATGTGGCGGGTGAGGCAGACTTTACATTTCAGCGTTTTCAGGTTGGTTTTTACGGGTTTGGCAACGTAAGGCAGAGCCTTGTCATTCTGTAGAATCACTTTTTCGTGCCTTTGCTCGTGTTGTGGCAGTTTTTCGCACAGTGCTCGGCTCAATTGCATCAATTGAAGTCGATACCGTTCCCTAGTGATGGTTTCATTTTATTTATACAGTTCATAATAAATAACACCGACCTGGTCCCACCAAATACTCAGCATAACTTTCGCAGCGTGAATATTCGGCCAAGCCGACGACGTAGAAGAATGATCAGACAGTCTCCATGAATTTCTTCTCTTAAAGTTGCTGTAATGAATCCATTTTTTATAACCCGTAATGATGCCATGAAGAAAACCTTTTCTTTTTTACCGCTGGAGCAGTTGTTCACATTCGAAAAAAACGACATTAAACGTCCCTTGGCTTCAAATGATAAGAAATTCAAGTTCCTTGTTTTTGAATCATTTCCAACGCATGCAATCGCTTGAAAGTGGCCTGGCGGGTAACTCCTAATGTTTAACCCTAGTGTAGGTTTCAAGGTACCTGGGTACTTACTCAACATAATTTAAAAAAAAAAATAAAGTGTTCCATTACAGACACTTTGTCAGTATTTTCAGTACCTTCCTAAAAAAACATTTCTGTGTTAAATGAGCTATTCAGATCGAAAATCGAGTCATATGCTTCGTTTATAGAATTTTTTTGTTGATATGCTCTCGAAAATAACATCAAAGTACCTTGGTACTCCCATATATTCCACACTGAAATGCGTGCACGAACATGTATAAAGCTGCATTTGAATGGCATTTTCAACTAATTGGTCGATTTAAGTAGACCTTTCGGTAAAATAATTGTTAAAAATTTGGCATCATCATCTGGTGTAACTGGTTCACAATTTCGTTCGTAAGAGCACACATCGGTTCTCTGGAGCTCGGACTCTGTCATCCATTTTCGTGCTGCAATGTCTCTTTGCCGATATTCTGCAATTACGCGCTTTATACGCTTCGATAATATGCACACTAGAGCCGAAAGAATATCTACTGATAAGGCCGCCCCAATTACTGATCTTTGGAACTTAATGAACAGCTGCATAAAAACTACAGGCCATCGGCAGACATCACTGTCGATGAACAACTATTTCCGTACAGAGGCCGTTCTAAGTTTACGCAGTACATACCCTCAAAACAAGCCAAATATGGCATAAAGGTTTGGTGGGCCTGCGATGCGTCAAACTATTATCCACTGCGTGGTGAAATCTATACTGGAAAGAAGGCAGGTGCAGCACGCCAGACCAACGTTGGAGAAAATATAGTTAAGCGGTTGATTTGGCGGTACGAGGGATCAGGCCGAAATTTAATCACCGATAATTTTTTCACTAGTTTGGACCTTGCGAAATAACTTCTCGCTAAAAATTTAACTTTGCTTGGCATCGTTCGCCAAAATAAAACATTCATTCTACCACAAGTGACAAAACACAAGGACAGTGAAGAGTTTTCGAGCGTGTTTGGCTTCCATTAATCGAAATATAGTATGGTATGATATGTACCGAAAAGAAACAAGGCTGTGATTGTCTTACCGTGTATGCATCAGGATAACTCTATCGCCGATGAACAAAATAAGTACAAGCCAGAGATGATAATCTACTATAACAAAACAAAGAGTGGAGTAGACACGATGGACAAAATGACTGCATTTTATACGACAAAACGCAGAACTAAACGGTGGCCGCTTACCATGTTCTACAATTTGTTCGATGTCTGCGGTCTAGCAGCCTATGTTGTGTATTCTTTCAACAACCCTGACATCACCGCGACTAATAAACGGAGGTTGTTTCTCACTAAAGTGGCTAAGCAACTCATGCTGCCAGGTATAGAAGAGCGTTCGAAAATCCCGAGAGTGATGTAATTGTATCCAGATAGCGCTCGGTAAGCCGATTCATCTACCAATGGCTGCTCTACCTACACCAGAACGCGGAGCAGACGGACGCCTTGTGTGCAAAGGTACTTGCCACCTTTGCGTTTCAGGTCGTAAACGCAAAACACGTAAGGAATGAATGTGGTGCACAAAGGCAGTATGCGATCAGCACTGAAAAAATTTAGCAAAATGCCTCGCTTGCGTCGCTACTGATCCATATTTGCTGCAACAGTTGTCTAAATCACAATTACTTGTTTATATTCAAATATAAAATTTATGAAAAAAAATAAAGTTCTTATAATACAAACATGTGTTTTGGAAAAATATATTTTTTTTACGATAGCTTTTCTTTTTTTATATAATTCACAAATTAACATACAATTACAATGCAAAATATGCTGCAGTACCTGGGTACCACGGCACTCTTAACTGTAACTTTTTGTTGCCACTCACACAAGGGTTAAGCAAGCTCTTCTTGCGTTTGGCACAGACCATCATCGCGCAATGCCTCCAATTCAGCGTCTTCGCCGGATAAAACGTTGTCGTCAAAATTGCTGCGCATAATAACTTTTATTAGAATTACTATTGAATTTGTTGCGACTGAAAATTTTCTCCATTTTTGATAGCACAGTTCTTTCGGTAATGTATTTGTTTTAGATTTTACGTAAAGAAATTTATAAATAATGAATGGTCATAATATGTTCCAGTTATCACATAGAAATCTGCGTCAATTGCAATGTGTGTTTAAAAAGTAAGGTTACTTTATTTTTTTTTATAAAAAAATATTTATTTATTCATAAATATAAGTGCTGTCCCCTTCAAAGATAAAATATATTCGTGCCAACGTTTTTTCCAATCCTTGAAGCACTTTTTGTTATAGCCTTAAGCTTTCCCAGAGACGCCGTTTTTATTACTTCAATCGTTGCAAAGTTCCATCATTTCATAGGTCCCCCAGTTTTGCAAACAGGAAATAGTCGCATATGCCAACTCTGGTGAATATGGTGGCTGAGGAATAGTTTTCGTGATGTTTTGGCCAAAAAAATCTCTCACAAGAAACCACGAATAAGCAGGTGCATTATCGTGATGCAAAAGTCATGAATTATTTTTCCACAATTCCGGACGTACTTTTCGTACTGCTTCTTGCAAACGGCGCATCACTTCAAGTTAATACTCCTTATTGACCGTACGACCTGATGCACTACGGCACGGTAATCAAGAAAAACTGTGATCAAAACTTTGACATTTGATCGAACTTGGCGTACTTTTTTTGGTCTTGGCTCTCCTGGGTGCTTCCATTGGGACAATTGGGCTTTAATTTCAAAGTAATAACCATAAGATGGCTGTTTGATGAATACTTGGATTAGAAGATAGGTGGCGCTACTGAGTACACCGTCATTTAGTATAATCTCTTTAAGCCAGCCTGTCAAAATTTGGTGAAAATCCGACGCTTAGTTTTGTTTTGACGCCCATTTCAAAACATCGGGTTAGTGTTTTTTGTGACCATGAAAAAGAGCATTATCGCTATGTGATACGATTCTTGTTTTTGAGTGACAAAACCTGTGAGGAAATCAAGTTAATTCTTGATGGTGTGTATCGAAATTATTTACCTTCCCGCATAACCGTTTACCATTAGTTCGTAGAGTTTCGCCGTGGCCGCGCATCCGTTTTTGATGAACCGCGCCCAGGTGGCGTAAAAACGGATACCACAGAGGAAACCGTGGACAAAATCCACGATCTCGTTTTGGCAGAAAATTTGCAAATTAGCTGAGAAAGCAGCTATCTCAACTGAACGCGTTAGCCATATCCTGCATGATATTTGCGGCATGAGCTATCGCGCGATGGGTGCCGCGTTTGCTCACACCGGAGAACAAGCGCAATCGTGATACCACTTCTAAGGGCTTGGCTCTGTTTAGTCGAAATCCGGAGGAGTTTCTGCGTCGTTTCGTGACCGTCGAATAATCGAAACAAAGCTTTTACCCGGTGAAAGTGCTCTAAAAAAGGCGAAGACGCGCGAGGTGTGATTCGCGTTGACTATTTGGATTAAGTAAAAACAATCACAGGAGCATACTAAGTCGATTTATTTATTGGGCTGATTTAACACTTTTCCATCACAAAAACGCACCGGCTCACACCTACGCAGTCGCCACAGCCAGTTGGTCAAATTAAATACAAATCGCTTTCCCTTCCTCCGTATTCTCCGGATTTGGCTCCGATTGTATTTTGAATTTGCAGGCCAACGAAAGTCGTGCTACACGGAGGAGTTAAAAAAGTTGCTCCACCGCTGGGAAAAATGTATCGGGTTGAAAGGGGACTATATTGAAAAATAAATTGTCAAAATCTAAAAAAGTCGCATTGTCATTTCTAATCCAGATATTCATCAAACAGCCTCGTATACTCATGATTCGTCACCAGTTATAACCCTTTTGAGCAAGTCAGAATCATCACTGACGTCGTTCAAGAGCTCCTGAGTGATGTTCATGCGACGGTTCTTCTGATCAAAATTAAGAAGTTTCGGAACAAACTTCGGTGATACACTTCTTGCGCCCAAAACATCCAAAAAAATTGTTTGACACGAGCCGACCGATATGCCAACATCCTCAACAACTTCTCTTACGGTAATTCGCTGATTTTCCAAAACGATTTTCCTCACAGCTTTGACGTTATTTTTTTTTGCTGATATGCTGGGGCTTTCAGAGCGAGGTTCGTCATTGGCATCTTCTTGGCCATTTTTGGAGAGCTTGTATGACTTGTAAACATTTTTTTTACTTAAAGCAGACTTACCGTGTGTCTACTGTCAACATTTCAAGGGTTTAGAACACTTGATTAAATTTTTTACACACAATTTGATATAAATTATATGAATGTTACATAAGAACTCTAAAAACAAATTGCACTTCGATTTTAAGAAACAGTAAATAAAACAAGACATCCGTCTCAAATTAACTTTTATTTTATTTAAACTTTAATGTAAAAGTTAATATTTGGCGCCCGAGCAGCAGGAATACGCGTTCAAAACGTAAGAATAAAGTATGTTATAAATTGTTTAACGTAACAACAACTAAGAACAAAAAACTAAAGAATTCGTTCTCAAATGTTAATCGTTAGAACAACACAACTATTTCGTGAGTGTAAGCCATGAGAACGACGTTTGAGAGATTAAGTCGCGAGTAAGTCCGAAAAGACAATGAGACAGTTCATGAATAAATAGACAGTGTCAAGTGAGTAACTGAGTAACATTCGTTAACTCTAACAGGTCAAAAATGAGTATTACAGGTCATCCAAACATTGCAGGACTTCGCTGAACTTAATTTCAAATGCAGAAAGACTCATGTGAGTACACGAATATATAATATATGGGCTGAAAAGTTCGTTTCTAAGAGAGGGCTCCACTTGAATTATATCATTCAGTACCAACTTTCAAAAGATACATGTATAAATTTGACAACTGTCGGAGGATTAGCTCTCGAGATATAGCTTTGTGAGTGAAGCAACTTTTGTTATTGTGAAAAAAGCAATTCAAAGCAATTTCGTGTGTTGATTTATCATTGCTTTTCGATGGGAAAAATGCAGCCGATGCAAAGAAATGGCTTGATAAGTGTTACCCGGACTCTGCACCAGCCGAACGAATCATTCGCAAGTGGCTTGAAAAATTTAAAAGTGGTCATACAAGCACCGAAGATGATGCACGCAGTGGACGTCCAAAAGAGGCTGTTTCAGATGAAAACATCAAAAAAGTCCACAAAATGATTACGAATGACCGTAAAGTGAAGTTGATCGAGATAGCTGAGGCTCTGAACATATCAAAAGAGCGTATTGGATATATCATACACGAAAATTTGGGCATGCGAAAGCTCTGTTCAAAGTGCTCATAGTCGACCAAAAACAACAACGTGTTGATGATTCAGAGGAGTGTTTAAAGCTGTTCAACCGCAATAAAGCCGAATTTTTGCGTCGGTATGTGACAACGGATGAAACTTGGCTCCATCACTTCACATCAGAGTCAAGTCGGCAGTCAGCTGATTGGCGAGCAGGCGACGAACCTCGTCCAAAACGACCAAAAACTCAACAATCAAGGTTGGCAAGGTTTTGGCATCCGTATTTTGGGATACCCATGGAATAATATTCATCGACTATCTCCAAAACGGGAAGACTATCAACAGCGACTATTACATTGCGTTATTGGAGCGTTTGAAGGATTAAATTGCAGAAAAACGGCCGCATTTGAAGAAAAAGAAAGTGCTGTTTCATCAATACAATGCACTGTGTCACAAGTCGATGAAAACGATGGCAAAATTGAATGAATTTGGCTACGAATTGCTTCCCCACGCACCGTATTCTCCAGAATTGGGCCCCAGCGACTATTTCCTGTTCGCAGACCTTAAAAGAATGCTCGCCGGAAAGAGATTTAAGACCGATGAAGAAGTAATCGCCGAAACAGAGGCCTATTTTGAGGCTAAACGTACTACAAAACTGGTATCGAAAGATTGAAAAATCATTTCAATCAGCATATCGCCCTTGAAGTCAACTATATTGGTAAATAAAGTTGAATTTTGCAAAAATTTTGTGTTTTACTATAAAACTTACTTTTCAGCCCATATGTTAAGTACATACTAAAGCCAAAAGATATTAAAATTTTAACCTACTCAATTTACGAAACAATAAATTTACAACAAACATAGAAATAAATATTTTAAACTTGAAACTTTAACTTAATAATTCAAATCAATGCAAGGAATTCAAGACACTCTGATTTAACTAACAGGAGCACTTAATGCTCAAATAAATAGAGTTAGTAAAGAAAAAAAACAATAGATTAACAATATTTGAAACGAAGATCATAAGCAAATCCAATCCAAACGAGTTTGCAATCTCCCCTCAATGAGTCTGACCTCAAGGAGATAAGCAAAATTCCATATTGCGTCAGAAAATAGCAGATATTTTATGGCAATCCGATGCTTATGGAAACACACTGTAGTAAATATCTTAAGGATATTTATAATGATTGCCTTAAATACAACACCAAGTTAAAGACTAATAATTTAGTCTCCCCATTAAATGTTGCATGCCACTCAAGGAGTGAAATAACCACTGAGCTCAAACATCTTTCTCTCTCTCTCTCCATTTTTCGAACAACTTAAGACGTGCTCCAGCATTTTAAG
This sequence comes from Volucella inanis, assembly GCA_907269105.1. Taxonomy (NCBI): domain Eukaryota; kingdom Metazoa; phylum Arthropoda; class Insecta; order Diptera; family Syrphidae; genus Volucella; species Volucella inanis. The sequence goes on from OU026156.1 coordinate 115,471,867, forward strand.
AGTAGTCACACCACGAAGAAGTTAGAATTAAATGCTAGGAGCTTAGAGCATTTAACAACTGAAAGGAATTTCTGACGTCCTATGAAGAATTGATTTTTCCTGTCTTCGAAAATCCCTTTATATTAACAACCGATCTGTTTCAAGCATTTGATGCAGTACTATCTCAAGACGGTAATTGAAGAAGTTTAATCCCAACACTCTAAACAGCATATAAAATCCCGAGAAATAATTCCAATTGCTGCAAGATATACACAATATAAAGAGTAGTTCAAGATTTGGTAAGTGGAGACAACCAATTCCAATTCATACAGGAAGATCATCGTAACTATAAGGAAAATAAGGATTAGATTTTGGAAAAATATTATTTTCCGCTTATGAGTAAGCTGATAAAAAAATATATCAAGGATTGTGATTATTTGCAATCCAAACAAATATGATCAAAATATGATCCTCTAAAACCTAAATTCCAAGAAACTCCAATACCCAACTTATCCTTCGAAAGTTATGCAAATCGATATATATGGTTAAAACAATATAATATGGTTAAAACTCCTCAATTATTTCACAGTTCCGAAAATACATACTATGTGTAATGAGAGTGGCTTTATATGTTAAGCCAATGACCTTGAAAATGGGTCTCAATGTCAAACTCGTGGTCACCATCTTATTTTCTTTCAGAACCTTGTGACTTTTGTCTGAAACATTTTTCGCGATATCGCGTATTTTTCGAGTAATTTGAATGTCTCAAGTTAAAAAACTCACCCTGTATATCAAGGTCGCGATTAGACTGAGCGATGGATATAAGTTAGCCAGGGAAAAGGTAAATTCAGGAAGGATACTTTTTGCATTTACGTGAGAACGTAATCTATTGACATTTAGTGAGATTGAGTTGTAAGCAGTTCTTGATGCAGCAGGTGAACTGTGTAGATCTATTTGAAGGAGGCTGATGTCATGTTGTTAGGAAATGGGTTTAAAAAATTTAGTATCGTCAGCATAGAGAGAAAGTGCTGAGTTTTGAATGACCTTTTCAAGATTGTTATTAGTTAGAATGAAGAAAAGTGGACCTGGGTGACTACTTGAGGTACACCTGACTTGGCCAAGAAAGGTGCTGATTTTTTTTCCGCACGTGCATCAAGGAGATATGAATACCCTTTTACTGGCTTTTCACCAGGTTTCGATATTTTTCTCAGAGGTGGTTGTCAAACTGAAGCCAGTGCATCCTCAACCAGTGGGTCTTAGTACGTGCTAGTTGTTAGTTCGTTACATTTTAGCCCAGCCAGCAACAACTCCAACATCAGTGTTATGCCTTCATGTCAGAGTTGACGCCGACGGGATTTTCATATAACTACATACAAATTCTACGAAAAGACTTTTTCACAGAATTGCTTGCATGGGATTCGAACCCGTGACCCTCTGCTTGCGGAGTCTATGCGTATACCACTACACCACGGCCACCTATGCTGATAGGACAGACTTGAAATGAACTCTATAAAAACGTTTATCCATTAAAGAAGATATCCATTTTAGCAAAATGGATTTCAAGCCCAGGACGGACAATTTGAATAGGATTACTTTATGAAATATGTATCTTATCGAAAGCCTTATTGAAATCACTTGTTATAACGTCAACTTCCTTATCACATTTTAAGGCTGATAGACACAGATTCGACGAGGTTAGTGGGAGTTGATCTACCTTTCAGAAAGCTTTGTTGATTAGAAGAAATAAGAGGTTTGAACTGGAAGCTTAAAGCTTCGTACAAAATGTTGTCGAGGAGTTTAGATATATGTGAAAGTTTAACTATGGGGAGGCAATTAGTGACTTAGCTCTTTAAATCCTTTTGTGTAGTGGTGTTATGAAAGGAGACTTTCATATTTGTGGAAATTCACCTTGAGGAGCGATAACCGGAAGAGATTTGAAAGAAGGTAGGAAAGTGTTGAGGAAAACCTTTTAAGAAATATGGATGGAAGGCCATCTGGGCCGGGTAAGTATTCATAATTAAGTTGCTGTAACTTATTTTCTATTAATGTATGATCAAAACTTTAAGAAATGGAGGGGCCAGTGGGGAAGTTAAGTAAGTACTTAAAATAAGAGGTTCCGCTACGAAGTAACAGCTATGTTATTCGGATCGGTTGATGATATGTTTTCGTAAGAGGGCGATGAATGAAAACCGTCAGATTTTTTTTTGTAGTTAAAGAATTGGTACAAAGACTTAGGATCGTTTATAATATCGTTGGTAGAGAACGTTATAAAGTTGGGCAAATTGGACGTGTGACCCGAGATAGTTGGAATAATCAGCAAAAGAATTGAATCTAAGGAAAACTGCCCATAATTTGTTTTTCTTGTTACGTAAAGAGCGAAGTCTACGATTATACCACAAGGGGCTCGTAGAAGGGATTTTATTGCACGAAAAGGGGACATAGAATTTAATAATTCTTTTTAGAAAATAGAGAGAGCACCGTTAAGGTACATATTGGCAAAATCAAAAGAACACTTACTAAGATATGTGTTGATCTTGCTTGAATAGTAATTTTACTTTCATTTTATTTCAGAAATCATTCGTTCAAATCAGTCGGATAGAAAAAAACATTCAAGTGTTCGAATGTTTTTCATATTGTTTTTTTTTTTTTATTTGAATGATGTTTTTACACATATGAAGTGTGGGCTATCAGGTTGGCAGTAATGTTCCTTTGGGTTTCATACTAATGAATGATTTTTTGAACTTTGGACTATCGGGGTTGTAGAAATATTTGAATGATTTTGATACGAATGAATGAATTTTCATTGCTATCGGAGTTTATTTATATTAATATGTGCATTGTATATAAATATATAAGCTATAAAATGTATATATACCCATTAGAAAGTATCATAATGAGCTGTGGAAAACTTATCCACATTCCACTATCCCAAAGACCTGTCCCAAAGGACCTCATACCTATAATTCTATCATGTTTTCTTCTGAAAACTCTACAATGAATAATTGATAAAATAATTGGTCTAAGACTTTTGTCAACGGAAATGGTTCTGCGGTTTCTCTCTCTCTATCTTATAATATATTGTAAGATTCCAATTATAGACCCTCCCTCAATAAGCGGTACCAATTTAGTGTTTTCCGATACAGCAAAATATCTGGGTCTCATTTCTGACAAGAAACAAGAAAGAGTCAAGAAAGCTACAGTAGCTTTATTCTCTTGCAAACAAGCCATTGAGAACAAATGGGGCCTTCAACCTCGAATAACCATACGTCTTCATCTACATCTACATCGAAGACTATACATCTCGGTCATAAGACCGATACTCACTTACAGTGTTGTTGTCTGGTAGACGACCTTAGACAATGCAGTCAACTGCAACAAACTAAGCAGAGTCCAACAGCATGTCTAATAGACATTACATCCCTCGACATCTTCAGCCGGCAAGTAGCTGCACTGCAGCTTTTCTCCTTAAAGTGACTACAGAGTGCACAATTAATTTATTTGGCTGCGCTTATATTCTTAATATAGTATATAAGGAATTTTCACAGAGAACATTCATTACACCAAATATGAACTTTGGTTTGACAAAAACTTTCATCCTTCTGGAAGGAAGATGCTTTCACGGAGGACAAGTCAATCCACTTTAACACAGATGGATCTAAAACTGAAAGCAATGGCTGAAGAGTGATATTTGCAAAGGATATCCGCATTTATCGGATAGTCAGGCCGCTATCAAGTCCCTGGACTCAGTATCATTAAATTCTGAAACCGCCCTTGAATGCCGATCATCTCTTACGGAGATGGCAGATCAGTTTAACTTTCACTATTGTTGGGTGCCGGGAAACAGAAACATTCCATTGAATGAATTTATAAAATATTCCTATTTTATTGGAAAATGGTAGCATATGTATTCAAATCGCTACTTGCAAGTCAATATTAAAGCTAAATGCTAATGAAAAAACAGACCTTAGTTGGACTGTTGGACCAACATGTCTAGCAATCAAACAGATTTATTGAAGAGTAAGTATGGTGAGCGTGTTATCTCAAGACATGGGCCAGTCGATTGGCTGCCTCGTTCGTGCGATTTAACGCCGCTTGACTATTTTCTGTGGGGCTACGTTAAGTCATTGGCTTATCCCAATACGCTGACGAAGTTGGAAGAGCTCAGAGCCAACATTAAACCGGAAATAGCGGCCGTTTCGGCCAAAATGAGTGGCCGAGTCGTTGAAAATGGGTTCCGACGAATCGACCGCTGCAATCGTGCCCGCGGTGGCCATATGAACGAAGTCGAGTTCCATTCATAAATGTTTTGATTGTACTTCAAGCCAATAGTAAAGTTTTTGAAATATCTCAAATGGTTTGCCTTTTATTTAAAAAAAAATTGTCAAGTCGTTATTAGAAAACCCTATATATTAGCACATATATTAGCTTCGATAGTCTGTGATATATGGGCAACATGACTTGCGGTTTAGTGTTTCTAATAGTGGTGATATAGACCAGCAATTTAATTTGGTTGATTATCATCAACTCAAAGAACAAATCAGCGCCTTATACCATATCAACATGTGGAAAAATAAATGAAGATGTTAATATTGTTTTTGGGAATATTGTTAGTTAATTTCTTCAACACGACGATTTCGATTGGTGTTTCAAACTCAGATATTCTGGATGATTTTGTATTTTGGCATTTGGGCTAACTTATCACTTATTGAATTCAATTGGGATCCGGAATCCAATAGTAGACTTGTTTTGTACATGAACAAGATTAGTGGCTAGAAGTGTAAAAAGTGAAGCAATTATTGCTCTTTAGTAAGAGTGGTTTTGGTATCGACGATAAGTCTAGGTGGGTAGTAAATTACAGCGTTTGAACTTAATTACCATTCTGACTGGTCTATGATAATAATAGGTTTTGATGTTGATTATAAGGCGTCATCAGAATGTAATGTGTGATACATTTGGTCACAGGTATGGCATCCACATTTAGTTGATGGTTGTTGGTCTGTTTTTCGACCAATTTACATAAATGCTTTGATTTGCTGATAACGATCAGAAGGAGTGTTGGAAAATTACATATCAACAAATAAAATCTTCTCCAACACGTTTGTTTAAACAACGGACAACATAAAGAAAACAAACCATGTAGCAACTAACGGAAGACTACTCTTCCAAAAATATATACGAGTACATAAAACAACAAACCTTAAAAATGATTTTACAGAAAAATCGAGTGTGCAAAAACAAATTGTACGAATACAATGGCAAGCTGCAATATGAAACTCATGAGTTTCTGAACTATTTGTATTCTCATAGCTGATGCAAACTTTTAGCAAAAGGATACATGAAATTGACTTACAAGAAATAAAAAGTCAGCTGAATTTACCTTGAATTAAATACTAACTAACTTCACAGGAAGGTAATTTTAATAATTTAAAACATATGTAGGTTAAACAAAATAAGCATTTTAGGGCTGTAATTGTGATCAACATACGAATTTTTATAAGTTTCTCTTATTTATGTTTGTTGCAGAATTTTTTAAAACATTTTCTAATATTTGAGACTAGGTTTTCCTCGTAGTTTTCTGGAATGTTTGGTGAAGTGCAGTTTGAGGAATAATTTTCCAATTTTTTAAGCATAGCCTGTAACAATGAAGACACCGAATAGTTGGATTCCAAATTATTTAAGGGCGTAGAGGTATATACGTAGTTTCAGGGGTTGATTAAGTTCAAGAAACTTAGAAGCAGATATTCCACATGCTATTAGGATATGCATATTTGCAGGCTAAACCGATTATCAAGAACAACAAAAATCAAGAACTTTGAAACTGCTGCGGTGAGGTTTTATTGCGAAGGTGTGCACAAAGTCTTTTATGCCAAACTGATTTTGACCGATTCAGCGAAAACAGCTCTGCGTTCTCAACCTGGGTTGGTAAAATGAAAGAATTAAAAAAAAAAAAAAACTGACAGAAAAATTCAGTGAAGTTATCATAGCTACAGATATACAAAAGCTGATGATCAACTGTAGGCAGAATAAGGATTAGCACTATTTGGTCATTATTCAGTAAATTATTGATGGGATACAGGATAATCCCAACAACAAGATATTGCTCTGTGGACCAAATCCCATGAAAGGTTTTAAAGATAATCTAGATAATTACAAGCGCTTCAGATATAGCCTTCTCAAAGTAACTGAATTAGAGTATAACCGACGTCGTGATGAAAATTGAAGAGTTTTTAAAATAGGTGGAAAAAGAAATAGCGATCGAGGAGCACAACGATGGACGTGGCTCAAGTGGTAGTGGTCTCAGTCCTTCATATTCAATTCAATTAAAGTGAAAAAGTTAAAAGTGAACTTAAATAAAAGAATAATTAGAATCGTTTTGATAAAGTGTTATTAGTGGTGTCGGCCGAGAAACCGAGGGGCGTAGATTCGATCCACAGAATAAGACGGACTTTTTATTTTTAAAAACCTAATAAAATATTATAATTAAAATAAATACACCGAAACCGGAGGATAAGCGCTGGTGAACGGTTCGCTATACAAAAAGCGGGTCCGGGAGATGGCACGATTCGTCTGACGATCAGACCGTAATTTCGGCTCATTTGGAAATGACAACGAAGAGGAAGAGTAAGCTGAAGCCAACTCCAAACCTCGTAAAGCGCCCTTCCCTATCAGCATCTACTGAAAAGCTGCCTGGTGGAGCAAGGGAAGAGGCGTCAACAACTTCATCTAGAGCAGCAACACAACAACGAAAGAAACCAAACGAATACCCATATGTGTCTGACGGTGGGAAAGGCCAATACATGGGTGGAAATAATAGCTTTGCATCGCTAGCTGCCTCTGAGTCAGATGACAAAGAGGATGAGGTCAAAGCCTTAAATAGTAGCATCAAGCAGCTACAGAAAAAAGTCCTTGCGATAAAAGCGAAGCAAATAGGAAGGAGGGAGAAGGAGTTACAACAACTCCAGATGCCACAAAAGTAGCCAAATATAAACGTAGAGCTACCTCATTTTCTGGTTTACAGCACCAGTCATTAAAAATACTAAAAATGCAAAAACAAGCAAAGGAACTAACAAGGAAAGAGGCACAACCACAGCCTAAGAATAAACAGCAACAAAAATCACAGCAACATAAGCAGCAGCAGCAACAACAACAACAACAACAACAGCAACAGCAAAAGCAGCAGCAACAACAGCAGCAGCAGCAGCAGCAACAGCACAAAAACAACAGACAGAAGGTACCTCTAATCAATACGTATGAAATCGAATTGAAGGACACAATAGAGCTATGTAAGGCGGCCATAGGCTGTGTTGTTGGCAGTGTAGATAGGCACGCGATCCACTGCAATACAGTGGAACGCTACTAAAAAATTAAAAATTTACTGAGGGATACGACGACGGAATTCTTCTCCTACACCCCGGGGAGAAGCTGCAAACAATGCTGCTGAGGGTATAAGATCCGTCGACTGATCCGGAGGAGCTCCTTGCACTTTTGAAGGAAAAGGAGTGCGAAGAGCTCAAATTCGTGGGGGGTAAAGCCATTTGTCACGGCTAGAGCCAAAAGGGAGAAGCGCAAACTGCCGTTGTTCCTGGTTCAACTCCCAATAGCAAATTGGATGGTCTTAAGATTATAAAAGTCCTAGACTACAAGATTGTATCATGGGAAAAAGTAAAACGGAGCGACAACATTTTACAATGTGTTCATTGCCAAAGATTCGGGCACGCCGCGTTGAACTGCGAAATACAGCCTCGATGCGTAAAGTGCGGAAAGAACCACAAGTACGAGGAATGCGCTCTAGGTAAGGACGGAGCGTCAGAAAAATGCCAGCTCACATGTGCCTTATGTCAGAATACGGGACACACCGCAAACTATCTGGGTTGTCCCAAATTCCAATACATAAAAAGAATAAACCTGGCTCAGCAGCAGAAAGTGGAAGTTAAACGTCCACCCATGCATACACAAACTCCAGCCGTTACTCCCCAAGTAACCTACGCCCACATGGCGGCAGGTAGGGGAAATACGGTACAGCAAGCGAATGTTGCTTCTCAGGCCACAGCGCCTAGAGCACCGGAACCTGTCCCTGACATGCTAGCTATCTTGCCCTCGATTCAGGGACAGATGGCTCAGCTACAACGTCAGATAACAAAACATGCTACGCGCGTGGATCAAATCTACGCGCTGCTGCCGGGCCTAACGCACCTCCAGTCGTAATGGGTACATACATGGCGGAGCATACCCTAAATCCTGATTAGGCTCGAACAAAGAGCCGCATTATTTAAGTTGCTTAAAGACCAAGCCCCTGATGTGCTTTGGGTAAGCGAAATTAAGTTTACCAAAAGACACAAAATGAGGCACAAACGATATAAAATATTACGAAGAAACCGACCCAACTCCACTCAAGGAGTAGGCCTTGCGATCTTTGTGAGAAAAGGACTGCGTTTTAAAAGAGTATACAGTCGTGTAGTACGTAGGTTCCAGGTGCTGGAAGCACGCGTCATATATAGTATGTCCCTTTCGGTAGTGGAAAGCGGTTGTACATGATGTCTGTCTATGTACCTAAGGCTACTCAATCCACCCTATTCATCTCAGAGCTCGAGACACTTTGATTCCTGAGGTTATAATTGGAAGACAATTACATACTTATACAAATACTAGAGGGAACCTACTATTCAATTCGTGGAGTAAGCACAATATAATGTATTGACTCAGCCTTAAGGCGACGGATAGTCCGTCGTTTCCCACACACGGGTCCTATTTAGATCTCTTAGATCATCTTTAGATCATAGCAAGCATAGATCTAAATGAGGCTGTTGATGATGACGATTTATTTGTGATCGAGGATCCGCAGGAAAAGGTAGAGGCTATTGGAGTGACTTTTCAGGAAGTGTATAAGGCGAATGAAACCATTGGCCCGAACCACGATCTGGAGAATCGAGTTCTTGTGCACAACTTCTACCTTCGAAATGAAATTGTGAATTGACGATTCGAGAGCTCGGGTATAACCCAGTTCAGTGACGAGAATAATGCAAATAATGTAATTACCAGTGAAAGGGTATTTCCACCGTTCATTTCGAAGGAAGAGCTCCAAACGGCGGGAACCGATGAAATACCGAACATTGTACTTCGACATCTCCCACTTGAAGCGGTGAACATTTATACCACCCTGTTTAATAATGCAATGAATAATGCCCATTATCCAGCGCATTGGAAAACTGCGGTGGTACATCCCATCCCAAAAAGGGATAAAGATACTTCACATCCGGCGAATCTCCGCTCGATCAGTCTTCTACCAAACATCAGTAAGGTTTTCGAAAAGGTGATCATTAGAGTCCTGACTAAGTGGGTTGAGGACAAAAATACAGTTCCGGATAATCAATTTGGTTTCAAGGAGGGGCATGATGTCATAATTGCCGCGTCTAAACTGGTTTCTGATATTCAATGGAACAAAGGCAAGAACCAGTGCGCTGGTGCCTGCCTGATTGACTTGGAGAAAGCCTTCGATACCGTATGGTTAGAGGGGCTCTTCTTCAAGCTGAACAGGCATTAGTAAACCAATTCTGTATATCTTTTACAGACAGATAGACAGTTCATCGTGAAATATGGCGATGTGACTTCTACTAGAACATTTCACATTAAGCGATATTGCGATGACTGGAAGTTGAAAATCAAATTTCAGAAGTCGGAAACCATTTTGTTTAGGACGCCTTTGTCTGGGGCCTCGAGGGACACCAGAAAGAATTTTCGAAAGTTTTCGATCGTGGGGCAGCACGGGCAGCCACTTGCTTGTCGAAATGTAGTCAGATACCTTGGAATCTGGCTAGATCAATATCTGTAAGGGCTTTTGCCCTTACAAAGAGACTGTTTAAAAACAGCCAACTCGATGCGAGGGTGAAGGTAATCTGCTACATGGCCCTTATCAGGTCCATGCTTGTATTTAGATGTCCCGTGTGGTTCAACGTGAGAGCAAGTTTATTGGAAAAGATTCTGGTGTCTTGTTTAGGACTTGTATAAGGACTTGTCTTCGCTTATACAAAACACCAGAGTCTGAGTGTGCATAAAATTCTATCCTAATGAGGTCTTGTACAAAAGGGCGAACCTAATAAGAGCAGACAATTTCGACATTAAGCTGATTCGAAGGCACATTGAAAGAGCAATGACCTCATCGAACTACCTGGTTTCCGGGGCTTACTACCCCAATCACATGTATCATTGGTGTTAGGTTTAACATAGAGTATAAATAGAATAAAATAATTTTAAGTTAATTAAGGTAACTTTTAAGCGCTTTTTGTCTGGCATAGAAGATTTAATAAAGTATCTTAAATAAAAATGCATTTAAACTGTAAAACTGTTACTGTAACTGTAGTATAGGGTTTTCGAATAACGACTTGACAACTTTTTTTTAAAATAAAAGGCAAACCATTTGAGATATTTCAAAAATTTTATTATAGGCTTGAAGTATAATCAAAACATTTATTAATGGAACTCGACTTCGTTCATATGGCCACCGCACGTTTGCAGCGGTCGATTCGTTGGACCCAATTTTCAACGATTCGGCCGAAACGGCCTCTATTTCGCCTTTAATGTTGGCTCTGAGCTTTTCCAACGTCATCGGCGTGTTGGCATAAGCCAATGACTTAACGGGGCCCCACAGAAAATAGTCAAAAGGAGGCCAATCAACTGGCATATGTCTTGAGATAACACGCTCACCATACTTATTCTTCAATAAATTGATTGTAGCGTGTGCTGTGTGGGTTGTGGCACCATCCTGTTGAAACCACATGTCGTCCAAGTCCATATCTTCCAATGCGGGCCAAAAATAATCTTTGATCATGGCGCGATAACGCTGACCATTTACAATAACGTGACGATCGTTATCGTCGACGAAAAAATGTGGCCCAATAACGCCGCCGGCATGCAAACCGCACCAAACAGTTATTTTTTGTGGATGAAGTGGTGATTCATGAAGCGCATGTTGGTTTTCACCCGATCAACAACACATATTTTGCTTATTGACGAACCCATTGAGCCAAGAATGAGCTTCGTCACTGAAGATGATTTTGCGATGAAATTCATCATCTTGGCGCATCTTCTCCAAAACCCAATCGGAGAACGTAGCTCGTTAGTGTACTTTACCATGATAAAAATGTTAAGTTTACTGAATAAATTGACAGTGACAGTTTTATGATTAGTGAAAGAGTGCGTTCACAAATTAAATTCAAAGTTGTCAAGTCCCTATTGGAAAACCCTATAGTAGTGGTCTAGCTTCCAAATCGGAAGGTTCGGTGTTTGAATCTCAATCGCTCCCAAAAGAAATTAATTTTTTTTCAGTTACGAAAAATCAAGTAAGATGAGTAGTTGACTGGAAAACAGCAACAAGCCAACTTCCAAAAAAAAAATAGTCTCCAAATCAATTGTTGAATGCCACCCATAGAGCGAAATAACCACTGGGTCCAAACATCTTTATTTCTCTCTCTATCCCATTTTCAAAAAAGAAAAAACAACACATGCTGAAGCATTATAAAGAGATTGCCTCCTTCAAAGTAACCTTGTCCTAAGCCTTTTTCCAATCCTCGAAGCACTTCTCATAAGCACTTCTTGGTATAGTCTTGCGCTCTTCCAACGATGCCGTTTTGATTTCAATAGTTGAAAATCTCCGTCCTTTCATAGGTCTCTTCAGTTTTAAGAACAGGATCAGCTATTTGTCACCAGTTATGTCCCTTTTGAGAAAGTTAGGATCATCATTGACGTTATTTAGAATCTCCTGTGCGATGCTCATGCGACGGTTCTTCTGTTCAAAATTAAGAAGTTTGGAAACAAACTTCGCTGACACACGTGTCATGTCCAAAATATCAAAAAAAAAAAACAAAAACAAAAAAAAAAAAAAAATGCATGACATGAACCGATCGATATGCCAACATCGTCAGCAACTGCTCTTACTATATTGTAACTCGACCATTTTCCAAAACAATTTTTTTTACAGCTTCGACGTTATCATCTTTTATCATGCTGAAGCGTCTAGGGCGAGGTTCGTCATTGGCATCTTCGCGGCCATCTTGGAAGAGCTTGTACTTAATTTTTTATTTTATATTATGTCACTGTCAACATTTCAAGTATTTTAGAGCACTTGATTGTATTTTTTACACAACATTTGATGAAAAAAAAAAAAAAAAATAAAAAATGATAATGATACGTCGCCCCGAAATTTCAAAAGTTGCATTACATCGTCACAGTTCAATACGGCGAATACATCGAAATGAGAATATCCATATATATGGGATCATGAGAATTAATGGACGAGACTACAATATCAGTATTTACAGTCTACCTCGAACTTACATGAATCAATCTATGACATTTGGAAAATATGACAATAGGAAAAGACATGTGGACTTTAGTGCTTCAACCTCTGAAAGCCGTTTGATGTCGATTTTAGGTCTGTCAATTCGAAGTATGAAAAGGAATCTAGGGAATCGGTTGAAAGTTACTTATATGTATGTTCCCATGGCAAGAAAACATACCAATGTCGAAACGAAAATCATTCTGAGGAACGAAGCTGCAATCTGCCAACGTCCAAGAAGATTAGTACACCTCAAGAAGAAGATCGTTTATGAACAGATAAAGTAGTGGTTAGAAGATGGAATAATAAGACCCACCTGTTTGGAGTTTGCAAGTCCAATTGTATAAATAAAAAGATGTTGGGAAGATCAAACGGGGGATCATACGAGATCGTTAACCAATGCCAATGATAGCCGATTAAATTGACGCGTTGAGTGAAGTTAGATTATTTCCAACCCTCGATTTAGAAAATGGCTTCTGCTATGTCGCACAACTATACTTTAAGATTCTGTAAGTCTCCTGCGGTTTTGTAACGTCACATAAACCAAATTAGTAAACCGCTCCACCAGGTGTACCGGTATGAAGTGAGCTTTTTTGTGAAAATAAAACACTAATTTTTAATGGGAAAGTAAGAAACATTTTATTGAAAGTATTGGCCATCGCTAGTCACTCATTTTTCTCATCTTTCAGGCAATTTACGGATTTCACGCCAATAAAACTCTTCGTTTTTTGAAACACACTAAAAAGCCACCCAATCTTCGACTTCCTTGTAGGATTCGAAATGATGCTCAGGTAATGCGTGTCCCATCGATGAAAACAAATGGTAGTCGGAAGGAGCCAAGTCTGGTGAATACGGCGGGTGGGGTAGTAGCTCCCAGCCAAGTGCTTTGGTTGTCATGGAGCAGATTTTAGGAGCTCGTGGTACACCATACCTTTCCGGTCCCGCCAAACTCACAGCATTGTCTTCTTGACCGAATCGATCTGGCTTTGCAGTCAAAGTTGATGGTTGCCCCGGATTAACCCATGATTTTTTGCCTTTAGGATTCTGAAAATAAATCTATTTTTCATCGCCAGTAACAATTAGATGCAAAACTGATTTTTTATCGTGTCTTTGAATCAAAATATCACAAGTGGTTTTTTGGTTTTCCATCTGTTTTTTATTCAATTCATGTGGCACCAATTTTCCAGACTTTTGGATCTTTCCCATTGCTTTTAAACGGTTAGAAATTATTTGTTGTGCAACATTCAACATTTATGTCTTTTGTTTCTAACTCAAAGTGTCATCTTCATCCAATATTGTTTGCAATTCGGCGTCTTCAAACTTTTTTGGTGGTCTTCCACGTTCTTCATTTTTCACATCAAAATCGTTATCCCTGAACCGTTCATTCGATTCGACTTTCCAGCACTTTTGTTCAAATGAAAACAAAAAATTAATGTTTTCCGCAAGTCATCATTTTCTGGAACAAAATTCGACATGATGAAAAAATATGATGTTGTTTCCTCAATGACTTGATATATACTAAATATGTGTGACAGGTGTCATAGCAAAAAAAAAAAAAAAAAAAAAAATTAAGGCTTCTTCACAATAAATGTTCCCTATCCAGACATTTGTATCTCGACTTAGTAGTCCTAGCCAAACATGCAAAGGAAGCAGTGGACAACATAAAACGTGTCCTAGATGTTGGAAATTGGTATGGGGTACAATTTTAATTGAGCATTGGCCAGTTTGTTTGATGCTGAATCGATTAATTGGGACTAACAATCGGGAAATAATATGTTATGCCAAGTGAAGCAAAACCAAAATCCATGATGAAGTTACCGAAAATGAGGCAAACGCAGAGAGCTTTTTGGGCCTGTGCGGTTACTTTCGACAATTTGTGTCTGAGTACTCTATGGTGACAAGACCATTGACAGATCCGCTTTACAAAGACCCCACATTTGTGGGGAATTAAAAAACATTCTCATTACAGTTTTACATCTCTATCGACAAGACTTGGAGACGTAGCTACACACAGACAAATCGAAATGCGGAATTGAGACAGTACTTTTACAGAAACACCAAAATGATTTCCACCAACAATAATAAGACTTCGCCTGCTACACCTGCGAAATACAGGTGATATGAGTTGGGGATATTAGCTATTGTAGCTGCGGTTAGAAAGCTTCGTTATTATCTCTTAGGTACCCATGTCAAAATTGTTACTGATTGCGCAGCTTTCAAAGGGACTATGGAGAGAATAAAGTTATCTGCCCGATTCGCATGATGAGCTCCTGCATATATTACAAGAATTTGACTATTACCTAGAACACAGGGCTGGGAATATCCAAAAAAATCGAGAATGGACAACAAAGAGATTAACGTTTAAAAGCTGTAAGGAAGATCCTTTCAAAGGAACAAACTACGACGACTGTATAATGTCACACAACATTATTTATAGAAATAATAAAGAAGGACGAAACTTACTCTAAATACTAAACAATTGTAGTATAAAATCATTAAAGAACTTCGCAATAGATAAGGAAAATGAACCTTTGACTACATATCACATCGACAATTTAGATCTTTTATCACCTACTTGGAAAAAATATGACTACATCTTTTGCGTTGTAAATGGCTTCTCGAAGTTTACCTGGATTTATCCCGTAAAAACTACAACTACAGCAGAGGTAATTCAAAAACTAAATATTTAGAAGACGATATTTGGAAATCTGCATTATCTCAGACAACAACGGCTTTGCATTCACATCAAAAACCTTTAAAAAATATTGCGAAGACAAGAAGATATAATTAGTTGCTATCAAAGAACAGGAGTACCGAGCGGAAATGGAAGGTGAGACTCATTAACCAGTTCATCTTGCCAAAATAAGTGCAGAAAATACATGAGTACCACTGGTACCAACATACCCCAAAGTTACATCAATGTTTGACAGCAATATACCAGAGAAGCATTAAGACTTCTTCATTCCAGTTGTTAATTGGTGCAAGGATGCAGATGAATAGTGACTGTCAAATATTGAAAGCAGTCAATGAGGAAATTGTCAGCATCTTCATGGAATAGCGCGATTGGTACGAAGAGATCACTGGCAGCAATGTAAAGGAAAAAATCTTTCGACAGAGGAGCTATAGGCAGAGTAACTAGCGCGGTTATCGACTGATTAGCTATTATAATATAACACCATATGGACAAGCTAAATACACCGAAAAATATTCGAAGATGTGCAAGTATAAGAAGCATAACAGAAGACGTTGGGGATGCTGGTCGATGACCAGCGGCGGTGTGTTGGTTTGGCAGCACCACATTAAGCCGATACCGACTGGCTATACTTAAAGCTGCAAGAAAATGAGCTGAAAAAAAGAAGAAGAAGATTAAAGAAAAGGCGGGGGAAAAAAGAGACTCAGAAGTCGACTTATCAAAACGATCAGAAGACTTATAATTTATTGAGAAAATTTGTAAAAAATCCTATTTCCTTTTGTAATTATATGAATTGAACTCGAATTAAATTATATAAATTCGAAGTATGTTATGTTGCATTTTGCATAAGAATTCACCACTGGATCGCCACACACATATGTATGTTAAGTATATATTTAAGTATAAATTGTTTAAAAACAAAAACGATGGCGGAATTTTTGCAAAGTATATATATTTGATCATATTTTCATATTAATTTTTATGAAATTAAAATGGTCACTGCCTCGCTTAAACTAAGTCAAACACGGCATTCAATTTAAAATTTTCTTAAAAGACAGTTTTCTTGCAGCCTTTATTAATATTTACTTTGAAAAATCGAATTCAATAATATTTAATAATATTTAACAATGTCACTCGGTTACTTGTGTTATCGAATTTCATACAATATTTGAAGAACAATCTTGTACAAAGCATCCCAGTTTCTGATGTTCTATTTCCTTTTAAAATAAAAAACCTCATCAAAAGCTAAATAAATAGAAACTCATTTTGTCCTTGACCTGCATTTTCTAAATGTCAACAGAGTCATTCAAGCCCTTTCTGGATTTATTTTAGAAATAAATATTTTTTTATATAATGATGGAAAGGTTAACCCCGAAGAAAAAAAAAAAAAAAAAAAAAAAAAAAAAAAAAAAAAAAAAAAAAAAAAAAATAACAGTCTAAAAAAATAAAATCCTGAACAAACTAAAATTTACATGGTTCTCTGAACCTTTTCTCCTCCAGACCACAAAATGGGTTTTTCATTTCGCCGTAGTCTCTGTCCCAGTCTTTGGGTGGCAGTAAAAATTAAGAAGAATTATTTCTCTCAACAACTTCTCGTCATTTGTTTTTGTCAGAGAGTTAAGTTTGTGCAGTTTCCCAGCATTTCCATTTTTTTTTCCCGCCCGAAAAGATTGTGGTAAAGGTTTTTTGTTCCCTATGTTTGAAATACTCATAAATTCTTTGTTGGGCTTTGCATGGCAATCAACTTTGAACATTTCGTTGATGTAAGCAAGTTTCCAGTTTTTAATTAACAAAATGGTTCTTTGAGGCTAGCTTGGAAACATGTATTTTAAAGCAAAAGCAGTTAGTCGTTGATTTTTGAAAGATAAACTTTGTGGAATGGGTAACCTTGACATGAATGTATGTTACAATAGTTAAGCCTGGAGCCCTTCTATGGATTGAAGCATGAGAAGGGGGGATCTGGAACAGTCAAAAATGATTGAAGTATGCTAAATTTGTTTTCTTCCATAAAGAATTGCTTTTTTTTTTTTATAAATGTTATTAAGATATGGCATTGCTTAAGGGAGTTTGTGAGGTAAAAGAACTCACTAAAGTTGCCCCTCTTGAGAAACTTCCCCAACAAAGAGAGATTTAATAAATTGAAGGCAATTTTGTTATTATTATTGTAGATACTACTAAATAAGTTTTATGCATTTAATTTTTTCGAGCTAAAACTTGGACAAAATATTATTATTAGTGGAATAGTGAATAAAACTGTTGTGTTTTGATGGATTAAAGATCAATTGGTGTGAAACAGAACATTAATACGTATTTAATAATTTATGAAGTCCTGACGTGACATGAAAATCTGTTGAAAGTGTGGACTAAAACTTATATAAACGTTGTAAACGTGTATGTATACAACAACGTCAAATAAACTCTCTTATTTGTTACCGCTGAAACATAAATCCCTTTTTATCAGGTTATGGGCCAAGCACGCTTCCACTGTGCGTGGAAGGCCAAAGTGGTTGCTAAAGGTTTCACTCAAATTGAAGGTATAGATTATAAAGAAACATACGCACCTTTTGTGCGTAATACTTTAATTCGTTATTTAATCGCTTTAGCTGCCAAACTAAAGCAATATACAGCATTTTTGTATGGTAAATTGCGTCAACCGAAAGGTTTTAAGGATGGAACCAAGCTTGTTTGTAAGCTCACAAAAGCATTGTAGCCCATATAATCCATCTAGAAGTGTGTGGAATGTGAGCTAGAACGAAACTTTGCAGAGCTTTGGCCTCAAACGTAGCCAGATAGACCAGTGTGCTTATTACAGTATTGAAACTAGCAAAATACTAATCGTTTCAATTTACGTAGACAATTTATTGATTTTTAGCAACGATGATTCATTTGAAAATTAACTGAAGAAAATTTTATGCGAAAACATCGAAATAAAAGACTTGGGTGAAGCTCACTCAGTATTGGGTTTTCGCATAACACGCAAAAAAAAGGATAACAGCATTGCAATCGATCAGTTTGCCTAGTTTGAAATACTAAACCGTTTCGGAATGGTTGATTGCAATCCGATACCAATGCCAGTGGATCCGAATCACAAGTTTTCAAAAAGTATGTGTCCAACCGATCCAACAGAAATCGAAGAAATGTTGAAGAAACCCTACATGCGAGCGATTGATAGTTTAATGTTTGCATCACAAATTACTTGACCTGATATTTCGTATGCCGTCAACCTTTTGAGTCGATTTGAAACTAATCTTGACAAACAACACTTTGTGGTTGTCAAACGTCTTATGCGATATTTGAAGGGGACGAAAAACCGAAAACTTGTCTACCATCATGAAGCAACGGACATAGAAGGCTACTGCGACACCGATTATGCAGGTAATTTAGATACTAAACAAACTACAACTGGATATGTTTTTCTATTTCAAAAGGTGGCTATAAGTTGAAGCTCGAAATCCCAAAAACGTATCACTTTGTCAAGCACAGAGTCTGAGTTTGTGGCCATGGTCGCTGCTGTCAAAGAGTCAATCTGGTTGAAACAGCTACAGCAGCAAACAATAACTATATGATGCAACAAAACTCACATTTCTTCACTAAAGGATTTATGAAAAGGAAATCGAATCACGTCATGTACCTACAACTGAAATGATTGCTGATGCCTTGACAAAGGGCCTTCCTAAAGTAAAATAAGAATATTTTGGCAGTAAATTTGGGCTATTTGGGCGTTTTTCGGCTACTGCTCTCTTCAAACAGATTAATTGTGTTCGGGAGCGTTGCCCATTGATGGTTTCACCCGGTTTAAGCAGCTCATAATACAGCACACCCATCTGATCCTACCAAATACAGAGCATTACCTTCGCGCCATGGATATTCGGCTTTGCCGTTGATTTGGCTGGTTTTACATGTGATTATTTGCGCTTGGGGTTGTCGTAATGGATCCATTTTTCACCACCAGTAACAATCCGATGAAAAAATGACTTTCTTTTGTGGCGTTCCAGCAGCATTTCGGACATGCAAAACCGCCTTTCGACGTCTCTCAGCTTGAGTTCATGTGGAACCCAGTTTCCTTGCTTTTGAATATATCCAGCTGCTTTTAAACGTTTTGAAATGGCTGCTTGAGTGACACCCAAAGATTTTGCGAGCTTTTATTGTGCTTGGCAACAATCTTCATAGAGTAATGCTTCCAGTTCTTTATCTTCAAACTTTTTTGGCTGCCCAGGACGTTCATCGTCTTCCAAGTCAAAATCGCCACTTTTAAATCGTGCAAACCATTTTTAGCACTTTCGCTTAGCTAGCACATGTTCACCATAAACTTCCACCAAAATACAATGACTTTTTCAGGCACAAAGTTCGACATATTTGAGTGAAAAAAACACATGTTCCAGTGGAATAATATAAGTTAGGCCATCTCTTAGCAAACCGCACGGAGTTATAGACCCAATATTGAATTCAATTTGATTTCCGCGAAAATATATCCAGCCCTTGCCATATGCATACTTGAGCTGTTAGTCTTATCGCGAATAAAACAAACACAATCCTTTAAAAAAAATAATTTACGCTCCTGATTTGGTTGATTATAGGCGCCTGTACTCTAGATTGGTTGACTTGCGACTAATCTCTTACATACCGGCAGACTCTTTTCCTAGTGTGGCCACTTTACAATCACTAGTTAGTGTTGCCACTTTATATTTCCTACATTCTTATTTATGGCTTGTTACAACTCGACCATCTGGAATTCTCGTTGGTAACCATGGTTTGATGTTGGCTGATTCCCATATTCCTTTATACTGGATCTGGCTTACTTGAAATCGTTCCGCATCCTTCAGTATGTACCGATTATTTGGCAAAATCTTTTCAATTTCATACGGACCCTTAAACTTAGGGGCTATCTTCTTAATAGCACCTGGGGTGCTGATAAAGTTCTTCACCATTACATAATCTCCTTTCCCATATGCCTTATGCATTCTGTAGTGGTCCTTTCGTGATATATTATATTGCTGACACTTAAATTAGCATCTCTCGTTCGTATTTTCTCTAAATCGCTCTCATTTTCCTGCTCGTAGTGCTCATTTAAAATTTCCTTCAGAAAATCAATAGCTTCGCCTTTATCCGAACAGTAATTCACTCGGTGTCATGCCTATACATCGGTGTATTGTGTTGTTCATAGCGAATTCTATTATTGGTAGTATCCTATCTAGAGAATTTTTGTATCCTGCGTCTGTCAGTTTTGCTTTCATGGGCGCCAGACTTCTGTTTATCCTTTCCATTTGTCCGTTGGCCTGTGGGAAAGCTGTCGCAATCTTTATGTGATGTAAATTCTTATCTTGCAAGAAACTTCCGAAATCCTTTGAAGTAAATGCACTTCCTTTGTCTGACACCAGCACCTTTGGTCGGCTGTACGAATTAAAATAAGATCTAAGGCAGCTTATTACTTCACTTGTGTTGGTTGTCCTAACGGCAAAAAGTCTGACGTACTTAGTAAACGCGTCTACTACTAGGAACACATACTTCTTTTTCGCCCGTTTGAGTGACCCTGAGCCAAAGTAATCTACATGTATCATCTGGAAGGGAACATTTCCTTTTGGTAAGTTGTGCAAGTAGCCTTCGTGCTTTCCAAACTTAGGTGAAAATACACTTTAAGCAATTCGCTATGTGCGACTTGATTTTACTTTTCATCTGAGGGAACCAATATGTTTTCAGAACCGCGTCCAAGACTTTGTCGCAACCCACATGACCCATCTCGTCATGTTATACATGCAAAATCTTACTTTCCATCCCTATAGAGACGTAAAACACTATTCTTTTCCTCACTTTCCTATACACTAGTCCGTTACGCATCTCATATAGACTCTTTTTCTTCCAATTGTTTCCGTATCTCGTTAATTTTCCTATCCTTGTGTTGGTAAATAGATAAATTTTGTTCAAACGTATTTTTTTTCTAGCACCAGAATATTTGAGACTCGACTGAGAGCGTCTACGTGCTGCATTCTGTTCCCGTCACGATGTTCCAGGGTTTAGTCGTAGTTTTGGAGCTCCAGTGCCCATGTAGCTATTCTAGGGTTTACCTGTCTTTTGTTAGTGCCGTGTAAATATATCCTGAATCTTTGCAGCGTATAAATAATTGCTAATGTTTCTAGTTCGAAGCTGTGATACTTCGACTCACATTCTGTCGCTTTTTTGGAAAATAAAACACCGGATGGAACCTCCCAACCTTCAATATGGCCTCAAATCCGCTGGAGCTCGCGTCGCAATGGAGCTCCGTCTCATTCCGATAACAGTAAATTGCCATCTTCCTTTTAGTTCTTCGAAGCATTCCATCTCTTCACTGTCAAACTTATAAATGGTATCCTTCTTTAAAAGTTTGTATAATGGCTGGGCTAACACTGAAAATCCTTTAACAAATCTTTTGAAGTAGGAACATAGTCCTGGAAAACTATGTACAGCCCTTACATTCTGTGGCACAGGGAAATTATTTATCGATTCGATGCCCTTTTCATTTGGCTGGATACCCTCCTTGGGTACGGTGTATCCTAAATACTGGACCTTAGCTTCCATTAACCGACACTTGTCCAAACGTAACTCCAACTTGTTCTTCAATAACCTATCGAAAACTTCATTCAGTAACTCTAAATGTTCTTCTACCATCTTGATCACTATTATTATATCATCTATATAGATTTTGACTTTCTTTTCTTTAATCAAATCTTCAAAAACAAAAAATATAACGTTGGAATTCCAATGGAGCATTCTTTAGTGCAAATGGCATCCTGAGCCACTCGTACTGCCCCATTGGTGTCACAAATGATGTATATTTAATCGATTCGTCACTCATTCGTATGTGGTAAAAAGCGCTCTTCAGATTTAATAATGTGTACACTCGTTTATCTATACACTCGTCAAGTAAGTCATCGATTAGTGGAATCGGGTGATTGTCTCTTAAGGTAACTTTATTTAAGTTCCTGGAGTCCACGCAAATCGCCTGTTTTCTTTTTTACTAATACTATAGGCGACGCGTATTCCGATCTGCTTGGCCTGATTATTCCTTCACGCAGTAACTCGTCTACGAGAGATTGTACTTGTTCCTTTTCGGTATATGAGAGTTTCTTCCGGTAGCAATAAAACAGTTTTGTATCGTTCAACCTTAGCTTCATTTCGTATTTCATTTTGGGTTCTTCGGGACGCTTACAGTACAAAAATTTCTCATTAAACATTCGTTTGAACTTTTCTTTTGTCTCCCAATCTAGACTACAATTTTTAATAACTCTACTTCCGTTTCTACATATATCTTTAGTAACTCGTGAAAATGTTGTGTGCTTACCTCACTCGTTTGTTTTTCTAATGCCACGGTAGTTAATTAATTACCTAGTATTAGGGGAAATGTCATTGTACCATCCGGTACCACTAGTAGATCGAGTTCAACCTTTCCTTCTTCCAATAAAATTTGACAACACATTTTTCCTAGTATTCCTAACGGACTTTTATTTATTCTCTGAAACTTTACATTTTCTTCATATGAGTTAATAACTGCTGTTGGAACGTATCCCTGTCTGACTATGCTGATCGAGCTGCCGGTATCTAGTAGTGAATTTAATAATATTTTATAATGTAAATTTCTATGTGTAAATATATAATTAAATAATCTTACGGAATAAACATTGGTTTGCCATGTGTCCAACACAATCGCAAATGTAGCACCTGATTTGGTTCCTTGCTGTATCACTCCTTCGCTTCCTTGTTGGACGGCTTCCATTCGTTGCGGCTTCCGTTGTTTTATTTTTGAAAAGGCTTGGAGTAGTTGTGCCTTTGTAGAATAGCATTGGATGAGTGCCTGTAGTCGTAGCGATTCATCCGTTATGCCTTCTACCACATATTCAACTAGCTCATCTTCGTCGATGTGAAAGCAATTTGAAAGGTTGATCTTGTCATTAAAGTAGTCCGTAAAACTCTCATTCGTCTGCCACTTCCTGTCTTCGAATTTCCGTCGCAATATCATTTTGTTTTCCTTTGCACTGAACAGCTCCTTCATCTGTAGCACCAATTCGTCCACTCCCTCGATCAAAAAATTCGGCTTTGAGTGCATCCACTCCAATCTCCAATGCCTTACTTTTCATTATTTTTGTCAACATAAGTGTCCGTATCATGTTCTCGTCCGGTTTGTATACATCCTGAATACTTTTCATTTGGGCTAGCCCCACATCCAGATTTGTGCTGCCGTCATATTCTGGCAACATGTCTTTCCACATACTCAAATGTTGCGGATCAGATGTTGTTGCACCCATTTGACCTTCGCTCGTTTGTGTGTTTGTGTTTATCTCACTCTCATTTGGTTGTGGCAGGTCATTTGGCTGCACGCCTTCGTGTGTGTTTGTGTGTCAGCATTCATTTGTGTCGTTTCGCTCATTCGCGCCATTCGTCGCAGCCACTCATTTTCTTATGCCAGTAGTTCTTTTTCTCTCTTTAGTAATTCTTATCCTTTTTCATATAACCGTTTCTCCCTGGCTGAGCATGCTGCACTTACACTAGCAGCCGATCGTTCGATGATGCATCCCTTATCTTCGGATTCCGTTGCCGTTCACTTCTGTTCGCTTTCCTCTCTTGCTCGTCCACTCGTTGGAGTCAAACGTTGCGATATTGTTGCTTCTTCTTCGATGTTACCGCTCGTTGGTGCTTCGCCGCGTTGCTCGAATGGCACATCGCTTAAATGCATCACGAGCACATTTTTGGCGCCGGCTGTGGAAAGCCCAAGACGTAGTAGCCATTTGCGCAACTCTGCGGAGGAATAATCCGACACAGCAGT
Source organism: Volucella inanis (assembly GCA_907269105.1). NCBI lineage: Eukaryota > Metazoa > Arthropoda > Insecta > Diptera > Syrphidae > Volucella > Volucella inanis. The sequence goes on from OU026156.1 coordinate 115,495,663, forward strand.
CGAATGCTCCATTTTGTTTTCCCCTTTTGGGTTTTTTTTTCACACTCGTTTGTTTAGTTCAATTTCGTTCTTTATTTTTTCTTCTTTTCACTTTGACAATCGTTATTTTGTATTATTATTATTTTTTTGTTGGATTGGATCCCACTTCTGATTTTTAGCCGTTAGTCTTATCGCGAATAAAACAAACACAATCCTTTAAAAAAAATAATTTACGCTCCTTATTTGGTTCCCTATAGGCGTATGTATTCTACAGTGTTTGACTTAAGACGGATCTCCTACCTACCGGCAGACTCTTTTCCTAATGTGGCCACTTTACAGTCAGTGTTGCCACTTTATATTTCTTACATTCTTATCAGTTTCTCTCCTATGGCTTGCTACAATACTATAGTTTAGTAATGAATCAAAAAAATATTTAATCAAATAAATTATTACTGAACCAATTTGTTTAGAAAATTTGAAATCATTAAATAAGCAATTGTTATTTAAATTTATGTTTGCACATCCTTTTTTTATCAAATGTCTTAAGAGAATAGAATGTTCCTTCCGATGAAGTGTTAAAATTGTGAAAGAACATTAATACAAACGTTAACAGTTATCAAGCATTGTAATTATAATCTGTGAAATCAAATTATATCCTAAAAAAAACTAATATTGTCATATTGCAATTAAAAGTGTACAAGACCAAACTAAATTTTAAGTAAAAGCTCGTAAGAACAATAAGGGTAAGTAAAATACATGCTGCTGAATTCATACGTAATTTTACTAATAGCGAAAAAATGAGACTGCTATATTAATATTTAAATTTAAAATATTAAGTTATGTTTAAACTGATTATATCTGAATCTGAATCTGAATCTTTTTTTGCACGCAGATGACATTACGAACTTGTGGTGAAGGAAATTTTTTTTTTATTTAAAATTCATATTCTTTCAAATGTAATAGATTGGATACGAATTAAAGGATCATATTTAAATAATTAAATAATGTGTGGCAAAACGAAGTACTCATATGCTTGAAGTCTTCTTCAATTTTTCTGTGCACTAAAAGTTGCTTTAAAAAGATACATTCATACATGTAAAGACTGTGTCATCAGGCAGCCGTTATATTGCTGCTTGGAAAGCGAAGCGTTTGTTTTCTTCTTCTTTTACAAGCCGTTGAAATATGTAACGCGCAAAATAACATCTAATGCTACATATTCCTCCCACATATCTTTTTTTTTTCACGTTAGTTTACGTACTGTACTAATTTTTATTTATTTTTTCATAATCTGCACAGGGAGTTGGAGTACCCTTAAAATACTTGCAAGAAACGCGGGCGAAGGAAAATTAGGGAGAAAAGAACGAGAAGTATTAATGTTCGCTAGGTTCAATTGTTCCGGTTTAGGATACAGATATTTTTGAATCTAATTTATTCATTTATGTTATGAAAAACTTTGTATGAGCGAGGGGGATCTTCAACACCCACGGGTATATCTTCAACACCCACTAGGTAAAAAATTATCCTTCAGAAAAGTGGGTACCCACAATTATTTAGTTACAATTTCTTGCGTACAATAATCCAGAGCAACCAAGCTGGGCTTGTTTGATAGCCAATTTATTTTCAAACACTATTACCATCTATGCTTTCATTTTCGAGATATAGGTCTTCAAACATAGCTTTTTTTTAAATTTTTTTAGTAAGTATTTCGAAAAATCTATGTCAGGAGTTGGGTTTGCTGGTTTAGAAAAACGACAATGCATGTATTACGTCCTGGTACGACGAATTTGTAACCTCTTTAATTAATAATTAATAAATACCCGTAAGGCTATCGCGTCGTTTCTTACGATAGCTCTTCCTTCTATAGAAGTTCTAGCATGATAATAAAAAAAAACACCTGCTTGCATATTCAAACTTTAACTTTTAATTCTCTGGTTTCTTCCATTGTATATATAACTTTTGATTTAATATTTTTGTACATATTGCACCTAAGTGCTGTTCATATCAACGAAGATTATTTGAAGCTTCGCGATGTTTTTCATCATTCGTCGTAGACTTTGAATCGCGTCTCCTACAAATTCCCATTGACTGCTATGGAGTTTAATGAAATTGTTGTCGACTATCTAGAACTCGCTAGTATATTTTCAAAGTATGCGATATTAGTTTCGAAGATCTAATCTTTTGTATTTGATTGTTCTGAAATTTCTATAACATAATGTAATTTGTTAAAGATTTTTTTGGAATTACATATCAGAGCTCTATCGACTTCTAGATCCGTTTCTATTTTTTTTTTAATTTGCCTAAGAATCCATAACTCTCCATTTGTCTCTACTATTATTCAATTGGTTAAAAGTTTACAATGAAATAAATCATCAACATCGTGTTTATCGAATTAACTCATAAAAGGTGATATAATTATTTATAGTCATAGGGAAACTAAGTCATAAGATTGGCAGAGAAGATTATTCACACATGTTAAAAGTAGACAAACTTTTACAACAGTAACGGACGTCGCAAATAAATTGCCACATTCACAAGCGGTATTGATTTAAGTACTTATGGTACGTTATTGCAAAGATATTCACATGACTTTTGCTCACTAAGTTTGTTCAAATTCAGAGATTCTATTGGAATACTAAAATTTCACAGAGCATGCATATATGGTATTTCCTGAAATGAGCAGTATAATGGAGTTATTGATGCGGGGTTTACATTCATCACGAAATTCTATACACTTGTCAGCTTTTGTTTGGAGAACGAGTCTGTTGCATGTCTTGTCATTAGGCATTGGTCTCTGATGATGCCCACTAAGATTATGATAAGTGACCTTTTTACAGATAAGAAATTTAGTTTGGGCTAAATTTGCCATTGCTCGTGCATAGCTTCCATTTGGATTTAGATGTATTGTGTGGTATCTTTATGTACTTAACTGCAATTCAGTGTGCAGATAAGAATACCTTACAGCATTCTTCTTCAATAGGTATAAACAGTTTTTTAATTTTCATCGAAGCTTAGTGCAGCGGGATTTTAACTTATTAAACCAAATTGTTAAGGTCATTTGTTTTCCGACTGAAATTTTTTGGGGGGTTTCTATGATCTTCTGGCTTGAAAAGATACCGAGGAGTGATAAAATTGGAGGCAAAAACTTAAAAATGCGTTGAAACTTTCGGGGACTCTAGTCCTATATCGCAGCGTAAGAGTTTAACTAACGATAAGCTCAGTTTGTACAGGTTCTGCCAATTAGTATGATGCTCGTTTGCATTACATTCTAGGATATGCTCAATGCGTTTGGATTCCTATTCATTAAAGAGTCCTTGCATTTAATCTGGACGGATAGCTTGTGCTGAATCAAAGCCAAAGCGACTAAACGTTAGACTTTTAACCCAATCTCTAGTTTTGTCGCGGCTTTGTGTTTATCTCTAAATTTTGAAAGCATGTTGGTGTTATAGTCATTCAGATATCATTGACTTGATTTTTAACTATGCAGTGTTCTTGGATCAGAAGGTGTGGAATATAGAGTTGGCGCATTAGTGACTAACATTATTACTTAACTTGGAATTAACTTTCTCTGGAGTTCATTCTATGATACCATCTCCGGCTCTGACTTAAAAAGAAACAGAAGACTGCAAAGAAGGGCCAAAAGTATAATAAGATTGGTCCGAATTAGCCTTCACATTTTCTAATTTGACAAATTTGACAATGGTTGGCCTTCAAGTTTCTTAAAACGTTGATGAGATCGGCTTAATAAAGACACGTGATAAGAAGTTGCTTAGGGTTGGTTGGTGCACCCTAAATATTGTGGTACTGATATTTGATTTATATGATGATACGACGAATTGAATCCACACTGAAAGAGACCTATCAGGTGGCTCAGAATTTTGTTTCACTGAAATTGAAAAAAATTGAAGTGATTTCCTCTCTCGTTAAACGGTTAAACGATGGTAAGATTCCTTACTTATAACAGTGAATGCTCTCAACTTTGTAATATAAAGCGGTTTTGAATAGGTAATCGTCAGGGTATTGGGCTTAGTTATTGATATTCATACTTCATTTTAATCAGGCTTTCTTTTTCGAGGAAGCGTCTCTCAATATCTTTGTGAGTGCAGTTCTCGTGATCTTTTTCTTTTTCTTCAAAGATACCTATTTTTCAATCGTTCATATATACGCTTATATTGCAGTAAAACATTGGTATTAGAAGTAGAAGTCGTTATTGAAGCAGAGGTTCGCATTAGAGTTCTAGTGAAAGTTAGGACATTATGGGTGATAATTCTTCAATGGCTTCTTGAGATTTAAAATTTTTTATGTTATTTGTTTCATATTACGATTTTATAATTGAGTCGTTTTAGTTGTTTGCACCTAATAATATTTTGGCTCTATCTTGGCTAATAACTGACACTGAAACCTGGAAATCTGATTGGTAGATACCTCTTGTTTAGATTGCTAGTGTCCTTATAAAAACCTTTGGGATAAAAAAGAACATTTGGACTTAACTTTTTTTATCAATCCTGCACATAAACAAGCGAGCCGTCACACAATCACTTCTCGTTTGTGCTCTACCGTTGCAAATTTTTGTTTAAACCTAAAGCACAAAAGTGTCACAAGTGAAGTCAACAAATATTATCAGCACAAAAAAAAAAACGCGCTAAACAAGATCGGCTCTTAAACCATCTTCGCATATGTTTTCCCTCAAAATTGCATCTAAAGAGCACAAAATGTTTGAACAATGTATTTCATAGCATTTCAACTTAAATCCCTTATAATGGACATGCATAATAAAATAGGAGAAAAAAACGAAGCTGTTTAAGCTGATAATTGAGAGAAAAAAAAAAAAAAAAACGCTGTCTGCGCTGGCCGTGCGAGTGAAGGAGCTTGAACGAACTAAACTGGATTAAATACATCCACTGATGCAATTCTAAGCAGGATTCCCATTACCCCTGAAGAAAATCTACGATCTGCTTTTAAGTTGTTTTGCTTTCACCTCCACCTATTCCAAAGAAAATTTTTCTTTCTCGACCAAGAGGCGAATCTCAACAATTATCAGTCAACATCAAATTTTCCTCAACATCCGAACAAAGAACAAAGTTTTTCAATCTGCTAGAAAACAACTTTGTTTATAAAATATTGGTCTCAAGTAAGACAAATGAATTCATCTCTTTGAAAGTCTGGCGAAATTAAACCCCGTCATCCACCGAAGAGCTTGTCATCTGAGTACAGCTTGCCTCTGTGTTTACCAGAGGAGGGAGAGCTCACGCCTAACGGGGAACCACAGCTGATTGACAGCTGCCAATGGTTGGAGTCTCTCGCCGTTAAAATTAATTAAGCCAATAGTAATAGTATGTAGCCGCAGGATATGTCATTCTTTGTCTACTTATTTTACTTAATTATTTCCTCATTTATTTTATTGTTTACATAGTTTTTATTTGCCAACTTTTCATATTTTCTGTCTGTCTATTGTTTGAATGTACGTCATATTAACGCGCAAAGTTTATCAGGAAACCTTGATTAGTTAAGAAGTTAATTTGTTGAATTGTGCATGGATGTTGGGTTTGTTTCTGAGACATGGTTTGATTCCAACCTAGAATAGGGATGAAATCTATACAATAAGTGGTAACAATAACTTTCGCGGTGACAAACAAAACAGAATTGGTGGTGATGTTGCCATTTATATTCCAAACAATTTAATGGTTTGTTCTTTAACTAAGGCACCCCCAGATAGTCCAATTGATTTCTGTTTTCTCGAAACTACAAAAAGAAAAAATGTCTTATTAATGCTGTCTATAGACCAAACAAAAGTATAAATCTCTTAAAGCTTTTTGATATCATAGGGAATCTTACATGTCTTCACTTAAAAACCTTTATCTGACCTTTATCGGACCTAAACTACAAAGTCTTGATGCTTGACGAGTCCCCTCCGTTCGTTGATTCAATAAATACCTTTGGTCTGAATCATGTCAATTCAACTGGCCCAACCCATTTAACCAGTTCGAATAGCACGCTTTTTGACCTATTTTTCAAGAAGATCCCAAAGGTAATAAAAATTGTTGGTCGTTCGTCAAAAATATTAGAAATTCTACCTCATTCTCCATCCAACGCTCATTTCTAGTTACATTCCAGCTGTCAGCTGTTTGAGGAAGGCCAATCTGCTTGCTGCACACTTTGTGACCAGCTCATCACTTCCAGATTGTGCTTTATCTCCGCCTACACTTAAGTGCGTTCTTAGTTCACTTGAGTGAATCTTCAATGGGACAAATTCACTTTCAATCTCGTATAGTAGCAAGAATTCACATTCACAAGTCCGCTGGTCCATATGGTATATCTCATCTTCATCTGAAGAGGTGATTTTGCACGCCGGTAAAATCACTTCGTAATCTTTTCCATCAATCCTACTTTTTATGATTCCCTCCGCGTAAATGGAAAACAGAGTTGGTCCAGCCCGTACCTAAAAAAATCGAATTTTCTTCTCTCTCTTCCTACAGACCTTCTTTCCAAAGTCATGGAAACGTTGATAAACCGTCAGCTCATGAAATGTCTCGAAACACGAAAACTTCCCAATGACCGGCAATATGGTTTTCGTAGCAACAGGTCCACTGGTGATCTGATTGCATGTCTCAACGAAAAGTGGTACCAAAGTGTACATCAATCTGGCGAAAGCAAGATAATTCCACTTGATATTTCTAAGGCATTTGACAGAGTTTGGCATCAGGCTCTTTTGTCGAAAATGTGTGCTTTTGGGATCGATGACTCTCTTCCTTAATAGATTAGAAATTTCGGAACGTTCAATTCAAGTTGTCTCGGATGGTTTTAAGTCTGATTTTCACAAAATAAATGCTGGTGTGCCCCAGGCTCCGTTCTGTCTCCGACACTCGTTTTAGTTTTCATTAATGATCTCTTGCCTGCTTCTTCTATTCCAATATAATCCTTTGCTGAAAACAGTACTCTCTGCTTTTCATATTCGTTTTCGGATTCATTTCCCTGCTCTTCGCCTGTAGAACGGGTACGGTAGCTTAAGTTAAGCTCATTAAATTCTTACGTTAATAGCATAACCAATTGGGGAACTATCAACAGGGTGGAATTTAATGCTTCCTAAAGTCACCGCTGTCTGCTGTCGTTAAAACAAAATTTAAATACAAAGCCATTATCCATGAATGGCATCGAAAAAACTGGAAAACTTTCCATGTTCGGTATGAATCCCTTCTGACCTGGATTCAATAAATAAGTCATTCATCTGCTCAAAATTGGAGTACAATGCCCACATCTTGTTGGGTATGCCCAAAACATCTCTGCACCTGCTAGGTAGGACTCAAAACCATGCGATTTCACTCAGATATTAAACACCCTCGAACACCGACGTAGTGTCTAGTGTCTCTCTGTATTTTATCCCTATTGATAACGCCATAACACCCGTCTAGCTATAAATGCTCATCAGTGCATCCTCCAGCCCACTTTTGGACGTACTTTAAAATATCGTGTTCATTCCTTACCCATACAACTCGCTTATGCCTATTATAACCTTCAAACATTTATAGCAAACGTTCATTGGTATCTCTCTCTTTTTCCTCTCTATTTTTCTTTCGCCCGTACTGTGTGCAAGCATAAGCTGTGTGCAAATTATAAACAAAAAATAAAAAATAGTTCAGAGAACACGGAATGACTTGAAAGGGACACGCAAAATATTAATGTTTTGTAGATATTTCATGAACAATCAATTGACGTGCAGATCAAATATCGTCAAAGTCCCATTTTATATTCTTTTAATAGGGATATTGAAATTAGGACTAAAACTGCGAAAACAAGTTATTTCACATGGTTTACTTATGGTACCTTTAATTTCTGTACAATTGAGGAAAAAGATGTTGTGAGAGCAGTTCGCAATGTTTATTAATCGGTTGCACACTCAAATAAATCTCAAATAAAATAAGATAATTATAAGCAAACAACCGCGTTATTTATTTGAAAGACTTAAGTTCAATCTATCGCAGCATTCACTACTCTTGATTCTACCACGCTATCTGAACGAACATATTTTATGCTCACTCCATTCGCTTCTTGAATTCATTACCTCTCAACCTACGAAGGCTCTACAACAGCAGACAAATAAGTGATTATCTTTTTCGGCATTTGCCATGTAATAGTTGATATATACTTGATATTTTAAATAGTTAAAAATTACATTCTGAATGTGCTTCTTTTCATTTATTTTTATATTTTTTTATTAATTTATTACCTACTTTTTATTACTTCAATTTATTTTAATTTACTAAATTATTTCTTTTATTATTATCGCTAAATTAAAGTATTTATGAATTTTGTATTTTAAAATTTGTAATTGATTTTCACATCAGTAAAAAATATTTTTATTAAGTCCATGTAAACGTCGCGTCGTTGTGATTATACAATACAATAATAAAAAGAAAAACACTGGAAAAAGGGTGTCTTGTATTCAGTGGTGTACACGTACTCCTATGTGCTGATAATAGGAGAACGAAATTCAGGTCCACGACGATTCAAGCTTAATCCCTCTGTTTTGTTCATTATCTTTCTTATCGGATTTAATGTAGCTGAGAATACTCTACTCCAGCATTTTCCAAACTTTTTTGACCGCGGCCCGATTCGAATTTTTAAAATTTAGTTGCGACCCACTTTATGGAAAAAAAAATTATTTACAGAACAAATTAAATTTATTGATTAAAATCAAGTCATTTACTTGTTTATTTCATACAAAAAAAATTGCAAAATAGTTACACAAGAAAAATATAAATAATAAAAAAAAAAACAGTAAATGATGTAAACTTTGTTTCTACTTTTTTTGTCTTAAGTACGAAGGATGTTGTTCTTTGTCATCACATAACAACTTCAAATTGGAAGGAAATGACTTTAATTTTATTCTTAAATTAGGTTTAACATCCAATCTGTTTCGACATCTATTTTTTAAGTACACCAAGGCTGAGAACTCAGCTTCACACATACATATAAGTGGTGTTAAAAGGCGTTAAAAATTGTATCGCTTTTTCGCTTATGCTTGGATACTCCTTTTGACAGCGCAACCAAAAATTAATTAATGGTACAGTTTCAAACACTTTTTGCAGATCGGTGTCGCATGAAATTTCAATTAAAGTATCAACTTTTTGTTCACTAAGATTTAACATTTCTTCCTTTTCAATTTCGACAAAAAAAGGATCTTTAATCCGCTTATAATTTGAAGGAATATCCGGAGAGGAGTCTTTAAAACTATTTATTAGCTCCGAAAGATGTTCTTGAATTGAAACTGATAGTGCTTTTAGATGAAAATCTCTTTCACCATTGTTCCCATAGGTTTCAGTAAATTTATGTAATTTATCAAAAGATTTAAAATTTCCTTTTGAAAGTCGTTGTTTTCACATCGTCATATTTTTAATTTTTGCAGCAACTTTTTCCGATATTTTGAAAATATTTAAACCAAAGCCTTGCAAATTTAAATTCAATTCATTGAATTGAATACGTGAAATACGTCGCACAAATAAGCTCCTTTTATTAACCACTTATTAACTTTAAAACGTTTCCTTTTGAAAGCCGCTCTTATTTTCTTGTATAATTCGGTAAAAAGTCTGCTATTTAATGGACGAGATTTTATGTAGTTTACAAATTTAACACATTTTTCCAAAGTTAGGTTTAAATTTAAAGGCAAGCGTTTTACCGCCAACGCTTGTCTATGGATACTACAGTGCACCAATACACAATTAATAGCTAACTCTTAAATTTGTTTAAACAAACCCTTATGACAGCCTGTCATTACACGTATTTCATCGCTTACATTGTCCAACACACTTCATCCAATCAATACCGTGACCAGTGACAAAATTATTGGTAAGCTTAAAAATCTCATCGGAGGTCGTTCTTGTCGGTAGCATTTTACAAAACAAAAAATTTTCTTGTATGGTGTCTTCGTCAATGTATCTAATAAAACACATTAGATTTGCTTTATCCTGGATATCTGTGCTTTCATCTACCTGATGTAACGGTATGAAGTGAGCGTCAAGATATAGGGTTTTCCAATAGGGACTTGACAACTTGGAATTTAATTTGTAAACGCACTCTTTCACTAATCATCAAACTGTCAATTTATTCAGTAAACTCAACATTTTCATCATGGTAAAGTACACTAACGAGCAATGTCTGCAAATTATAAAAATTTTCTACAGATATTCGGAGTCGGTGACTCCAACTTTAAGAGCGTTAACTCCAATTTTCGGTCGTAATTCTCGCCCTAGTAGACAGGCAATAACAAGTTTAGTGCAACAATTTTTGTCTACATATTCGTTGTTCGAAGTGTCGAAAGAATCGCTGCCGTTCAAACGTCCGTAGTAAACGATCCAAATCAGTCAATTCCACGCGTTCTCAAGAATTGGGCATTGCCCAGACCACATTATGGCGTATTTTGCGTAAGGATCTTGGTTTACGCCTATACAAGATCAAGCTGAATCAACAATTAAAGCCAATGGACCATTTGAAGCAACGTACGTTCTCCGATTGGGTTCAGGAGAAGATGCGTCAAGATGATGAATTTTATCGCAAAATCATCTTCATTGACGAAGCTCATTCTTGGCTCAATGGGTTCGTCAATAAGCAAAATACGCGTTATTGGTCGGGTGAAAACCTACATGTGGTTCATGAATCACACACTTCATCCACAAAAAATAACTATTTGGTGCGGTTTGCATACCGGCGGTGTTATTGAGCCATATTTTTTCGTCGACGATAACGATCGTCACGTTACTGTGAATGGTCAGCGTATTCGCGCCATGCTCACCGATTATTTTTAGCCCGAATTGGAAGATATTGGCTTGGACGACATATTGTTTTTACAAGATGATGCCACAAGCCACACGCTACAATCGATTTATTGAATAGTAAGTATGGTGAGCGTGTTATCTCAAGACATGGGCCAGTCGATTCGCCGCTTCGTTCGTGCGATTTAACGCCGCTTGACTATTTTCTGTGGGGCTACGTTAATGCATTGGTTTATGCCAACACGCCGACGACGTTGGAAGAGCTCAGAGCAAACTTTGGACGCGAAATAGCGGCCGTTTCGGCCGAAATCTGTGGCCGAGTCGTTGAAAATTGGGTCCAAGGAATTGACCGCTGCAAACGTGCCTGCGGTGGCAATATGAACTAAGTCGAGTTCCATTCATAAATGTTTTGATTGTACTTCAAGCCAATAATAAAGTTTTTGAAATATCTCAAATGGTTTGCTTTTTATTTAAAAAAAAGTTGTCAAGCCGTTATTAGAAAACCCTATACAAATTAAAAATTTATTGTGAATATTAATTTTTTTTTGTTTGGTTGCTATGACATCTGTCAAACATATTTAGTATACATCAAGTCATTGAGCAAACAACATCATATATTTTCATCGTGTTAAAAATGTTGAATTTTGTAAATGATGACTTGCGGAAAGCATTAATTTTTTGTTTTCATTTGAAGAAAATTGCTGCAGAGTCGCATCGAATGTTTGTCGACGCATATGGTGATCATGCAACATGCAAAAGATGGTTTCAATGATTCAGAGATAATGATTTTGATGTGAGAAATGAAGAACGTGGAAAACCACTAAAAAAATTTGAAGACGCCAAATTGCAAGCAATATTAAATGAAGATGACAATTTGAGTCAGAAACAAATGGTAGAAATGTTTAATGTTGCACAAAAAACAATTTCTGACCGTTTAAAAGCTTTGGGAAAGATACAAAAGTCTGGAAAATGGGTGCCACATGAATTGAATGAAAAACAGATGGAAAACCGAAAAACCACTTGTGAAATTTTGCTTCAAAGACACGATAAAAAAATCAGTTTTGCATCAAATTGTTACTGGCGATGGTGAATCCGGGACAACCATCAACTTCGACTGCAAAACCAGATCGATTCGGCAAGAAGACAATGCTGTGTGTCTCGTGGGACCAGAAAGTTGTGGTGTACCACGAGCTCCTAAAACCTGGTGAAACCGTTAACACTGATCGCTACCGACAACAAATGATCAATTCGAACCATGTATTGATCGAAAAACGATCCAGAAGACACGGCAAGGTAATTTTGGTCCATGACAATGCACCTGCACACAAAGCAAAATTAATTCAGGATACAAGCAAAGCACTGGGCTGGGAGCTGCTACCCCACCAGATTCACCAGATTTGGCTCCTCTCGACTACCATTTGTTTTCATCAATGGGACACACATTAGCTGAGCAGCACTTCGAATCCTACGAGAAAGTCGAAAATTGGGTGACTCTTTGGTTCAAAAGACGAATAGTTTTATTCGAGTGAAATCCATAAATTGCCAGAAAGATGGGGAAAATGTGAAGCTAGCAATCGCCAATATTTAGAAAAAAAGGTTTTTTACTTTCCCATTAAAAATTAGTGTTTTTATTTTCACTTCATATCGATACACCTGGTACTTGCAAGAAAAAAAAAAAAACTTGCTGTTTTTACTTTAATAACTAGTTCTTTTTCTAAATGTTTCGCAATATCGTCAATTCTCCGTTTAACTGTATTACGAGTATTTGATCGTCAAAAATAAACTCTTGTCCTTTATTCCGCATAAATTATTTATGACAATTCTTAAAGAGGGAAGTATTAATTTTTCTCCAGAACTATGAGGATACCCAGTCTCAGCTATTTATTTGGAAATTTCAATAGCTATCAAAATGAAGTTTTTATTTCATTGATGCGGAAAGAGCGTATTTTTCAGTTTTTTTGAGCAGCAATCAATTCCTTTCCCTTATCGGCAAAAAAGTTAATTGGCTTATCAGAGTGCTCAGAATGAAGTGTGTCTAAATGCCGTATCAACTTTGACTTTTTCATGCTTTTATTTGGAAGTTGCTCATTGCAAATAACACTTAGAGGCAAATTATTTTGGCTGCCACCAGCTATGAACCCAAACCGTAAATATTCGTCACAATATTTGCGAGTCCAATTACCTTTACGCTTGTTGTTTTGGCGTCGTATATCTGCTTTAGGGTCTTCAGACAGAGTACCTTCATGATCATGATGTTTAGCTTTGCTCGTACTTGGTTGATCATCATTTAAACTTCTGGTCAACCATTTAAAAAAAAAGGGTAGGTAGAAAACTTTTATAAAAAAGTTTTTTTTAGTGATGATTTATTAGAAAATGTATTTTTATTACTTACCAATATGAAGTTGCTACTAAAAATTAAATATAATAGCTATTGTCAAATAAAATAAAAAAAATTTAGAATGTATCAACTTCTTTTGATACACGTGAGTTTGCGCTGCACTTACCGGATAAGGCAATACTTTAAATGACGAAATCACAGGCAAACATGCGCAAGCGTGTTTCAAATCACTGTGTAATTAGAAAGCACTCATCTGCTGCCTGGAAATGATATTCACGAAACGGCTGAGTTTTCTCTTCTTCCTTTCATATATTATCATACCGAAAATCGAGCTCCGATAAACGCAAAACCTAAAACTCATCATGATGTGCACTAAGCCCACTTGCTTCTTGCTCACAATATTCGTGCACACAGCTTTTTCCTTAATTTTTGGATTTTTCTGTTTTCTTTTTAAATTTCTTTCAAATTCATATTAGCAAAACATTATCTCTTCTTTTGAACACAATAATTGTAAAGATAGTGCTTTCCCTGAAACCGCCATTACCCAGTCCACTGAAAAAAAAAAAAAAAAAAAAACAATCCGACCACGTCAATGCTCTCTCTCTACTTAGTTTTCGCATCTGGCAACGGGGACCTCTTATCTTTTTTGCTTCTTTGTGAGAAAACATTCGCGTACTTTTGCACAGTGATTTAAAACGGACTATAACACATATTGACCTAAAATAGAGTATAATGTTCGCGCGTGGGAAGGGTAAGACCTAGCAACGTTAGCAGCACAACGCGCAGGCGATAAAGTTTTATGAAAAAGTACAAAGAAAAAATTTGACGGGTCGCGAAAAAAATTTTAAGACACAATTTACATACAATTTGTTTACACTTTTTTAGACACTAAAAAAGTGTAAACAAATTGTATGTAAATTGTGTCTTAAAATTTTTTTCGCGACCCGTCAAATTTTTTCTGTTATCCAGTGACGGGTCGCAATCCATACTTTGCGATCTATTTTGCACTACCCTAAACTCACAGAATGGATATTTTTTTTTACAAATTTGAATGACTTGAAACTAGGTTCACTTTCAAAATTATATAACATTTTGCAAGTCACTAGTGCCTTAAAAATAAAATCCGTTTTTTATATTTTTTTTTTCGAATGGTCCATCGTTCATGTATCATGTATCATCATGAGTTATATACATGTGCACTTACTTTTATGTGGAATTCTGCATATCGGGAGGGAATGACAACTACCATTATTTCAATAATAAAAAAGAGCATCTTGGATGGTATACCACTTCTACCAACACCTAACTCTAGTTACACAATAAACCTGCTTTATATACTCACATAACTTTTGACCATAAAGTTTCAAGATTATTTTAATTGGCAAAAGTTTTCTGACAATGTCATAAGTTCTCAAAAAGTACCACAAAGATTTTCTTCTTTTCTTTATGTTGAGAAATTGTTGGTCAAAGACTTTTCATCTTTCCGCCCGAGAATGTTTTCGCAAATTAAGTAAATTTTACTTAAGTTTCACTTTATGTCACTTGATTTTGATTCAGTACCCTGTGAGGCAGTGAGTTTGCGGACTTTGAAATTTATTGATCATAGAATTTCAATCAATCAGAATAATTACTTTAAATAATGACTTTACAATTAAAATCGAATTGAACCCCTCTTTATTGATAAAAAGGTATTACAAACTGATGTACTTTTATAAGTATACGCATACCCAGAAGTTGCTAGATCTTTTGGCTTGCGTGAAGTAAACTTACGAAGGCAATATGAAGAAAATTGTGTTGGTCGTACTTGAGGTTGATTTTCCCGACAATAAATTCATTTCGAATCTGATGTTATATAATAAACCCCAGCAAGGTGGTAGCTCTATTGGACACAAATCAGTTGAAACAATTAAATCAACTAGTAAAAATAGCTACGGAGGCTTTTCACGCACACAAGTACCGAGTGAAACTGATGCTTCCGACTTACCTCAAAAGTCGAGGTAAGCAAAAAACTGGCAAAATTATTGTATTTGCATTGGAGCTGTTAAATATAACACATGGGCTGAAAAGTCTGTTTTATAGTAAAACACAAAATTTTTGTAAAATTTAACTTTATTTATCAATATAGTTGCCTTCGAAGGCGATACACTGATTGAAACGATTTTTCAATCTTTCGATACCAGTTTTGTAGTACGATTTCGGTTTAGCCTCAAAATAGGCATCTGTTTCGGCGATTACTTCTTCGTCGGTCTTAAATCTCTTTCCGGCGAGCATTCTTTTGAGGTATGCGAACAGGAAATAGTCGCTGGAGGCCAAATCTGTAGATTACGGGGGGTGGGGAAGCAATTCGTAGCCGAATTCATTCAATTTTACAATCGTTTTCATCGACTTGTGACACGGTGCATTGTCTTGATGAAACAACACTTTCTTTTTCTTCAAATGCGGCCGTTTCTCTGCGATTTCGTCCTTCAAACGCTCCAACAACGCAATGTAATAGTCGCTGTTGATAGTCTCCCCCTTTTGGAGATAGTCAATAAAAATTATTCCATGAGTATCCCAAAATACGGATGCTATAACCTTGCCAGCCGACTGTTGAGTTTTTGGTCGGTTTGGACGAGAACTTGACTCTGGTGTGAAGTGATGGAGCTAAGTTCCATCCATTGTCACATACCGACGCAAAAATTCGGCTTGATTGCGGTTGAACAGCTTTAAACTCTCCTTTTAATCATCAACACGTTGTTGTTTTTGGTCGACTGTGAGCAAACGCGGCACCCACAGTGAACAGAGCTTTCGCATGTCCAAATATTCGTGTATAATATATCCAACACTCTCCAATTATTTTGTGGACTTTTTGATGTTTTCATCTGAAACAGCCTCTTTTGGACATCCACTGCGTGCATCATTTTCGGTGCTTATATGCCCACTTTTAAATTTTTCAATCCACTTGCGAATGGTTCGTTCGGCTGGTGCAGAGTCCGGGTAACACTTATCAAGCCATTTTTTTGCATCGGCTTCATTTTTTCCCATCAAAAAGCAATGATAAATAAGGCAACAAAAGTTGCCTCACTCACAACGCTATATCTCGAGAACTAATCGTCCGACAGCTGTCAAATTTATACACGTATAGTTGGTACTAACTGAAAATGGTATGGATGAGTGGTGCCCTCTCTCTATTTTAGATAGCAAAGGGATGCGATAAAGATAATAAAAGTCTTTAGGATAGAGTAATTTAGGTAAAAAATTCTTAAGTGGTTGAGAAACTCAGGCACTGCTTAATTTGTGTTGCTGCATGTAAATCCCAATATGTATTTGGGTATGCTTGAGAAACGCATGATGGCACCGGATGAGAAATGCTTTTATACTCTTTTCTTCCTCCCTAAGTTTCCTTCGCATGCACTGTGGGCAAACATTATAAAGGCACTAATGGCGCTCTATGTCTCTATGCCCACTAATTTCAGAAACTATTAACCTATCCTCATTCTTTCCGAATAATAGTGGAGTGGAGTGGTTGAGGTCTATGTGAATGTGATAACGTCTATTTATCTTAGATGAAACCTGCCTTAAAACATTAAAGATCATACATGGCTACATTATATTCTATCATAAACTTTACAAATCTATTATAGTTGGTATATACATATAGACAAACCACATGCTGCGGAGGTCATGACAACGTCGGTAGACAGAAATACGCCCAATGTTTGACGGTATAGACAATCAAAAACTCACCGATGGTATAAGCCTCACGTCGAGTGAAAACAGCGGTCAAAAACCTTATTAGCACAAGATCCAAAGTCGGTTTAAGAACCGAAACCTCGGAAACTATACTTTACAATGAGTCCCTATAAAACTTCAGGACATTTAATATCCTTTACTCAAAACAGATAAAGAAGTATATGGTATAGAGTTACCACATGCAGTTGGAAACCATATTCAAATATTTTAGACTCAGACACAAGAGGTACCTGTACCTCCAGTCTTGAAATATATGGTAGTGCTCAACTGTGATCATGATCTATCGCTCAGTTTTCGGCTTTCGAAGTGACATTTGTGTATATTGAAATTCTTATTGTAACTCCTCTAACAATCAGATACAACCCCAATGCGACCAGTCTGCCCCGAAGTCGGATTGATATCTTTAGATTTTCTAGCATAACCAGAGTTGTCACTATTTATTTTAACAAAGCGATATTGTTTTTTCGCTTGTATTTTCACAATCTCTTTTGGTTTTTGGCTTTTAAGAGCTGTTTTTAATCGAAAATAGCGGTAAGGGTTGCCATATGTCAATGTACCGTACGTTTACTTGGTTAAATTGGTTTATATGTGTGTTTATATGCGTGGTGTAGAAATCATTATATGTATTTTCATAAGCAAGTACGAATCTTATAACTAATTATACGACTACCATATGTTATTCTACAGAACCGATTTTCATAAGGTATGTAACGTTAGAAAGACCTATTCATGTAGATGTGTAGAATGATTAATATTTTTATAATTGTATTACTAGTATTGTATTACTATTGTAGCTTCTTGGTTTGAGGTTAATAAAACTAGTTTCATCATAAAGTTATCTGACACGTAAAAGGCTCGATTTTATATAAGTTACAGGTTACAACAATAAAGTCCGATTAACCAGAACAATTTTATGATGATACAGTCAGCTAATGAAAGGAGGCGTTTTTGTTTTCGTGTATTACGTTAATTACGAGTATATGGAAACAAAATTGTGAATAAAGGAATTGTATTGTAAGTAAATTCATCGTCTGGCGTAGGGGTTTTTAATTTAAAATACCATAGCTTTCGAACAAAACATGCTGAAAGCTGAGTTGTTGGATGTTGTCAAATGCCACAAAGACAATCTTACCGCCTTACCACTGATATCTAATTTCCACAGAGTTGATATTAAGTAAAGGCAGTCGTAGTAAGCCAAAACAACATTTTTGAAATGAAAGACGTTAAAGTACTATTAACTGAAGTACTTAACTTGTCGCTTAATTGCGGGAAACATATTGAACTAAAAGTGGCGCCTAAGATTTGGGATGTAGGAGTTTTTCCAGAAACACCAAAAGATGAGATTATTAAGATCTCAAATAAAGAGAATTTTCTCGAAATTAGTTTACTTCCGCTATATAATAATATTATGTAACGTTTTACACTATTTGGTACAATAAATAGAAAATATAATAAAATGCAACTTATGGATTTTTTTTTCAGAAACAAAGTATTCGTCAAAGCAGGTAGATGGCAGCCCTTTGGTAACTATCATCAGAAATTCCTGTAGACAGATATGCATATCATGATATTCCTATGAGAGTTTTCAAGGACGAAGTGCTTATGCATTTCATTGTTACCAGAGTGAGAAGTAAATATTCCCATATTTTCTGTACAGAAAACTTGAAGTGTACCAGTATTAAGGCAATGAAACCAACCTTTAATTTCAATGCTTATAAGAATAAGAAACAATGATATCAGAGAACAGAAATAAATCGGCAGATGTTAAAGGAAAAAACAGAATTTGACGTGTTATGGGAATGAACGACATCAGATGGACAACACGGGTAAAAAATTGGATACGACAGAAACGAACTGGGTACGAAGGACATTGAAAAATTGGATAAAACAAATCAGATGGAAAATCGACATCCAAAGATACAAGATACTATACTTAGGATAATCAGAGATAAATTGTTCAGAAAAAACCAGAGTGGCTGTCCTTGAAGAAAGCTAACACTTGCTTATATTAAAAAAAAGCCTCTTTGATTGGAGAAGTATGTATATAAGCATTGGCTATTTTATGGGAATATACATACATACGTCTAACAACAATAAAGCGTAATAGAGTAATAGTTGGTTGACCCAGTGCTTAATGTTTCCAAAAATTTTAGCACGTATGCTTTGGCACACATATGTAATATATGTAAAGGGTGATTCATCGTGAAGTTTTATTTATAATGTAAAATAAAACACATAAATTTTCACGCGCTGTATGGCTCGTAGCGCCGTTTTTTTGAAACCAGAGCTCACCGAGACCATGTGCTTGAATTTCAGGAAGCACATAGTCCGTTAACATGGCACGATAACGGTAACCATTGACGGTAACATTCTGATTTGCCTCTCTTTTGAAGAAATATGGACCAATGATTACACCAGCCCATAAACCACACCATACCGTTGTTTTTAATGGATATAATGGTAGCTCTTGGGTTGCTTAGCAATCCCAATTTGGCAATTTTGTTTATTAACGTATCCATTGAGCCAGAAATAGGCTTCATTACTAAACACGATAAAACACCAGATTTTCATTAAGTTTTTCCAGAGCCCATTCACTAAAAATATGGTATGACGCAAATTCAAGTCGCCTGGCTTCAATTCCTAACGTAAAATACTCCAAGTTGTCGAATACGCCAAGCCAAGCTGCTGAGAACGACGACGAATCGATTCGTCACGGTCTTCGCGTACACTCTCAGCTACAGATGCTATAGTCGCTTCACTACGTACAGGATGTGGTATAAGCGGTCGAGTATCATCCACTGGGATGATATCGCACGAAAAAAATTTCCCATAGAACGCTGATTTTCGTAATATAACTGTATCTTATATTTTTATATTTGTAGGAAAATCACAAGAGAATGTCTGCTCTTAAGAGCAGTTAGTCGTGGAAGTAGTCGACGACTGGTGCGATGGTAATCATTGGCATTCGTTAATTCATTTCTAACTCTAAGAGCGCACTGGTCCGGTACCATTTATTACTCATTTTTAAAACAATCGGGTTGATATTTTCAATAACAAATTTGTTTGGACTATTTTGTCACATCGAGAACAACTTATCGTGCGTGCTTTCGACAGGACATGCTGTTTGTCTCTTAAAAATGTCATTTTGATGATCTCTTATGCATCGGTACTCCGAAGAAATATATTTTTACGTAAATACGTCATTGTAAATTATATCAGTTTCCAAAAAGCTGATTGTCTCAGTATTTATATTTTTTTTTTATTGTGACACAACGAAGAAACTCGCAAGTGGCTTAGTCACCAAATTACGTTATAGATGATCTTCCTATCTACCTATCTATCTTCTATAACTAAATTTGTAATAGATTAAGATGGTATTTTTTAACTAAACTTTCCATAACAGCGAATAAGTCCAACAAAGTATCATTGTACGCATTGTATAAATTAACGCCACAGAAATTGAACATGCAACCCAGGTGTAAAATTGTTCCCATTGTTTGAAAAGCTCGAATATGCAAGCCACGTATCGTTTTTCCCACAGACACTGCAAATTCCAGTTAGATACTTGAGATCAAAGAAAACATCCATTGCTAACAATGCAACATCAGCGTACCTGGGAGCACTTCGAGTTAGGTATTAATTGAATGTTAAGTCGTAAAGAGTGAACATTATATTAAAACATTTTTTTTTATAAATTTAAATAAATAAAACTTTAATTTATACAAGCTGAAGAAAGCGGTAGCATTAAAAGGAATGAACCCTCTCATGAGCGATGATCCTGAAACTTGCATTTAAAGTGTACGCTGTTTTTTAATACAACGATAAGAGGCAATCGGATTTATCACCGGTGGAGGGCGAACTTTCTTGTTCCAACATAATACATGGGCTGGGAGAGTCCGTTTCTAAGAGAGGGCACTACTTGAATTAAATCCATACCATTTTCAGTTAGTATCAATCTTCAAAAGATACGTGTATAAATTTGACAGCTGTCGGACGATTAGTTCCCGAGATATAGCGTTGTGAGTGAAGCAACTTTTGTTATTGTGAAAAAAATGGATTCAAATCAATTTCTTGTGTTGATTTATCATTGCTTTTTGATGGGAAAAAAAGCAGCCGATGCAAAGAAATGGCTTGATAAGTGTTACCCGGACTCTGCACCAGCCGAACAAACCAAGCGGATTGAAAAATTTAAAAGTGGTCATACAAGATGATGCACGCAGTTTACGTCCAAAAGAGGCTGTTTCAGATGAAAACATCATAAAAGTCCACAAAATGATTATGAATGACCGTAAAGTGAAGTTGATCGAGATAGCTGAGGCTCTGAAGATATCAAAAGAGCGTGTTGGATATATCATACACGACTATTTGGACATGCGAAAGCTCTGTTCAAAGTGGGTGCCGCGTGTGCTCACAGTCGACTAAAAACAACAACGTGTTGAGAGTTTTAAGCTGTTTAACCGCAATAAAGCTGCATTTTTGCGTTGGTATGTGACAATAGATGAAACTTGGCTCCATCACTTCACACCAGAGTCAAGTCGGCAGTCAGCTGAGTGGCGAGCAGGCGACGAACCTCGTCGAAAACGACCAAAAACTCAACAGTCAGCTGGCAAGTTTATGGCATCCGTATTTTGGGATACACATGGAATAATTTTCATCGACTATCTCCAAAAGGGGCACCCTATCAACAGCGACTATTACGTTTAGAGGACAAAATCGCAGAAAAACGGCCGCATTTGAAGAGAAAGAAAGTGCTGTTGATAAAGTCGATGAAAACGATGGCAAAATTGAATGAATTCGGTTACGAATTGCTTTCCCACCCACCGTATACTCCAGATTTGACCCCCAGAGACTATTTTCTGTTCGCAGACCTCAAAAGAATGCTCGCCGGAAAGAAATTCAAGACCGATGAAGAAGTAATCGCTGAAACAGAGGCCTACTTTGCGGCTAAACCGAAATCGTACTACAAGACTGGTATCAAAAGATTGAAAAATCGTTTCAATCAGTATATCGCCCTCGAAGGCAACTTTTTTGATAAATAAAGTTGAATTTTGCAAAAATTTTGTGTTTTACTATAAAACGGCACTGACTTTTCAGCCTATGTTATCAAGGCAAAAGTGGCAATAGAAATTATTGCAACAATTAGGTATCGATAACGCTAATGCCACTTACAATAAACAGTTGACGGCGCAATGTTATTCAATCGGCTCTGTGGAAGTTTGGTCGTTTAATAGACCTATAAACATCTTCTATTCATAAATTTAGAAAATCATTTGATGGAGTCTTAGAGATCTAATATGGACAGTGATAGGATATTAAAGCGATCCCAAGGAGTATCTAAGAATGGTACGTAAACAGTTATAAAGCAAGAGAATAAACGGAGAATTTGAAGTTTCCAAAAAAATGTTTCCACAAATTCTTAGAAAAAACCTACTAGCAATCATTTTGGCTAATTTTACTGTCAAAATAGGAAAGTAATTCATTGTTGATAGTACAGACAAAAACAGATTTAATTAACTTTGCGTAAGGTTTCCTCACCTCAATTTCAAAAAGGAATGCAGTAGCTACCTAATCGTAAAGCTGTCTACCTAAATAATCATTTTGTAATCGACGCAAGGCATTATTATACACATACGAGTACAAACATTCAGAGAGCTTAATGAATACGAGAATATCTCTTAACATCTCGTCAATAACCTGCATCAATTGCTGAATATCGGAAGCATCGATGTTAAAAAGGCTTTAGATATGGCGCAACTGATATGCTGGGTTCCATTCCGCAGGAAACACCCCTTGTTAGATTAAAAATGTAGACAAACAGTCATAGCAAGACAGCAAGAAGGCCGAAAGTATCTCGTGCAATTTACGAGCAAAAGAAAAAAAAAACATCGGCTTTTCTAAAGGAAATAGAAGTGTAACGAACAGGTTGCTACTTGAGAAACAACCTCCAGATCGTGTCAAACAAACAGGACCCGAAGCTGTAGAAATTTAGTAGTAGAGTCACAGTATGCGTTGAAGATATGGAAAAACAAGCGAAAATATTGGAGTTTGCTTTTCCAACAGTCAGACGCAGCGAACCGTTCAACCTACACGATGAGAGAAACCGTTTCAGTACACCCAACTTAAATAAAGTATTGAAAACTTATTTACAACAACACTGTTGGGCTGGAGGTCTTACATGCATTAGCTATTGTATGCAGTCAATGGCGACTTGATGAAAAGTTTACATTTACTTATTCCCAAGTTTGTTGGAGAAAACCATAACTGTTTCATTGATCCTCAGCTACGTTTTTCCAATCCACGAGGAAAGGTCACCTTCGAAGCTACATGAAACATACGTAGAGGTGTCTTCTAAATATCGGTTGAAAGATTTTATCATAGGGAACACTTAAAGAGTTTAAATCGATACTCTGCTCTTTATCGATTATAGTGCCGCATATAATACCATTAGGAGCGCAAATAAGTTCTCACTAAATGGTCCCATCAGTAAGTGCTGGTCGATTTTGACATATCTAAAACGTCATGAACCAAGCTTAGGTAGATGTTAAACATGAGGGTTCGATGAGGGTTCGTGCTAAACGCAAGAAGAGCTTGCTTCAACATTACCCGCCAAGCCATCTCCAAGCGATTGTATGTGTTAGGTTCCTTATGATTTGAAGCCAAGGGACGTTGAGCGTTGTGTTTTCGGCTGTGAAGAATTGTTCAGCGGCAAAAAAAGGGTTTTCTTCATGATGAAAAATAGATTCATTACAGCAACTCAAAGAGAAGGAAGTCATGGGGACTGCCCGTTCATGCTTCTATGTCGTGGGCTCGGCCGAAAATTCAAGCTGCGAAGGTTATGCTGGATATTTGATAAAACCAGGTCGGTGTTATTTATCATGAACTGTTGAAACCCAACGAAACCATCACTGGGGAGTGGTACCGACTTCAATTGATACGATTGAGTCGAGAACTGCGCAAAAAAATTTTTTTCGCCAAAAAGTTGCATTTTCATCAAAAAACAGCGATAACTTATTTGTGCACCTAATAACTATAGAG
This sequence comes from Volucella inanis, assembly GCA_907269105.1. NCBI lineage: Eukaryota > Metazoa > Arthropoda > Insecta > Diptera > Syrphidae > Volucella > Volucella inanis. Next base: position 115,519,510 of record OU026156.1, read on the forward strand.
AAGAGATACAGAGTCATGAGTATTTTTGGCATTAGTACTAAACTCGTTGGGTTATGCAGAGTGAGGATAAGAAAAGCATGCTGCCTAATCAAAATCACCGAGACCGAAGCAGCATCTTACTTGTGAAAATTGTCAGAGTCTTACAAAAGTCTGCTCAATTACTCGTTAAAATTACATTACTAACAATATTGTTATTATTGAAGGAGTGCATAGTGTGTTCAGTATCGTATTCAAATGTATTGTTTTGGTAGCGGAGAATATAGGTCGAGCGGTTAACGAGCACAAGACAAAGTATATGCTGTATAAAAATTGATATGTATTAACAATTCGATTGTTTATTAATAAAAAAGAAAATTTTCTTAGCGTTATAATTATTTATATATTACAAAAAAGGAGGGAAAATTCATTAATTTTGCGCCATCATATTTGTCATGTTGATTGACAGATCTTCTGATGAGATGACAGATAGACCTAAGGCTCGTACATAAATCGGAATCGTCTAATGACCTTTGTTGAACATTAATCGTAGCATCTCTAAAAATTCAACCGGAATTAAAAAAGCGTTTTTCAATACTTGCCAATGGAAAATCCTTCGTTTTTTCTTCAGAAATATGTGCGTCTTCTTCTGCTATTACTAAACGCGGGCGTATATGATTTTAGTGACGCCGTTAAGGGCCGTTATCATTTTGCACCAGATACATCCGATTTCCGATCGTCTTCAGGATTCTTCCAGACTTCCATCTTCTTCCCCGCAGGTATTGTTGCGTAAAAACAGGTTGACCTAAGTCGAAATTGTTTTCACACATGCCATCCTTCCTTTTAGTGTTTCCAGCTTCGGTCAGCATAGCAGATAACAATGTCCGATGTTATCTACCATGTAGCTTTTTGGACGGCGAAGTTCCGCTTTTATCCGGCATTGAACAGTATGTTGATAGAAAAATTCTCAGGGTATTACCGCTCTTTTGTAGGCATGGAAGGTTACAGAAGTCTTGGGAGTCCCCCATGTGAATCAACGGATTGCTTGCTCTAAGCGTACGGGTATGGATATGTACCTATTATAGGGTCGTTAACAGTTCAAGTCCAGTGGGAGCATAAAGCGATTCGAGTCGGGGGGCAAATATAATGGGGTTGGACTGGTTCAGATCATTTGGTTTTCAAATAAATTACGCGAAAGAGGAATCCTTACTAAAATTAACAACTGATTCCAAGGAAGAATCAGAAAAGTGCGAGGATTATCCAAAAAGCATATGAAGGCTTTTCAACCAGAGTTAGGTGGTAGTAAGTTGTATGTCGCACATCTTAGCCTGAAGCCGAACAGTCAACCTAAATATTGCAAATATCGACCACTACCTTTCGCTCAGAAGGAAGAAGTACGTCAAGAGATTGAGCGACTGCGAGAATTAGGCAATCAGTCAATGGGCAGCACCGATTGTGGTAGTTAAAAACCCAAATGGAAACTTTTGCATATGCGGTGATTTTAAAGTTACCACCAATCCGCATTTACAAATAGACTGACACCTAGTACCCCGCATACAGGAATTATTCCATAAGCTTCAAGGTTGTCGTTACTTTACGAAATTCGTCTTATCGTATTGCATAACTCCAAATTCCGCTGAATGAATCATCGAAGAAATTATGTGTCATCTACACCGAGTTCGGGCTTTTTGAATATCAG